>JAAALK010000285.1:7049162-7081175 GCA_019279435.1 Zizania palustris
CCCTCGGAGCCCGTCGTCGTCGTCCCCGAAGGCCGTCGGCGCCAAACTCCGCACGTCGCTCCCAAAGCCCACGCCACCCTCGGCTACCCTTGAAATCATTGCAAGGTGTTTAGATAATTAAGTTTGTTTAAATTCTGATTTCTTGATTAGACATAAAGATTAAATAGCAAGTTTGTGATGTACTCTTTAATTGACTCATTGGAGCTAAATCTGTGATTAAGTTTGGAGGAGCGTTGGGTGTTTTGAAAGGGCCATCTAATTCGAAAGAATTTTGTCGAGGCGCCTATTCACCCCCCTCTAGTTCTTGAGTGAAGTCTTCTATATCTAAGTTATGCCATGAGAAATATTGCATACCACATTACCACTTTTTTAGAACAACTTTTAGAGGCCTATGATGCAAATAGTAATTGAGTTATCTCATGTATGTCATCAAGCCGTGGGACACATCCATTCCGGTCAACAACTTCTTTCTCGTGTTGCTGACAGGGAATGAATGTGCTCACGGTTCCATGGCAGCCATGAACATTTTGAAAAGCTACACAAAATATGCTGAGGCCTAAACAACACTGTGACCAGTTTACTACCGCTATTATTTCTAAGGCTACTATATACTAATCTTCAAGTTCATGCATCTGGCTGAAGGCCAACATTAGATTCTGCAATTCTTTTTAGGGGCCTATGATGCAAATTGTAATTGAGTTATCTCATGTATGTCATCAAGCCGTGGGACACATCCATTCCGGTCAACAACTTCTTCTTTCTCGTGTTGCTGACAGGGAATGGATGTGCTCACGGTTCCATGGCAGCCATGAACATATTTGAAAAACAACACAAAATATGCTGAGGCCTCAACAACACAAGAGAGAGAGAACAACACAATCTCCTAACTTGAGCATTAATATAGTAGCTTCAGAAGTAATAGCTCACTACTGTAGCCAAGAAGAGTGTTCATACATTTTCCACCTTTGACACTGTGATCAGTTTACTACTGCTATTACTTCTGAGGCTACAGTAGTAAACTGATCACAGTGTCAAAGGTGGGAAATGTATGAAAACTTTTCTTGGCTACAGTAGTCACTATTACTTCCGAAGCCACTATATTAATTCTCAAGCTAGGAGATTGTGTTGTTCTCTCTCTTTAGTTTTGTTGATACCTCAGCATATTTTGTGTGTTTTTCCCTCTAATGTTCCATGGCAACAAAATATGCTGAGGCCTCAACGACATTGTGATCAGTTTACTACCGCTATTATTTCTAAGGCTACTATATACTAATCCTCAAGTTCATGCATCTGGCTGAAGGCCAACATTAGATTCTGCAATTCCTTTTAGGGGCCTATGATGCAAATTGTTATTGAGTTATCTCATGTATGTCATCAAGCCATGAGACACATCCATTCCTGTCAACAATTTCTTCTTTCTCGTGTTGCTGACAGGGAATGGATGTGTTCATGGTTCCATGGCAGCCATGAACATTTTGAAAAGCTACACAAAATATGCTGAGGCCTCAACGACATTGTGATCAGTTTACTACCGCTATTATTTCTAAGGCTACTATATACTAATCCTCAAGTTCATGCATCCGGTTGAAGACCAATATTAGATTCTGCAATTCCTTTTAGAGGCCTATGGTGCAAATTGTTATTGAGTTATCTCATGTATGTCATCAAACCATGTGACACGTCCATTCCTATCAACAACTTCTTTCTCGTGTTGCTGACAGGGAATGGGCGTGAACATGGTTCCATGGCAGACATGAACATTTTGAAAAACAACACAAAATATGTTGAGGCCTCAACAACACTAGAGAGAGAAAACAACACAACATCCTAACTTTAGGATTAATATGACATCAGACCTTTTTTGCATAACCAAAATTCTGATACATTAGCCTCTTAATATGAATAGTTTATCTATGGCGGAAGAAGGACGTTCCATCGAGGAGCTCATCTACGAGTCTCCCGCAAAAACAAATAAAGAGGGTTCATCTGAAGGATCCTCCGATAGCGAATCTTCGTACCACTCTCCGGAGAATGAACATCCAATGGAGCCTAGGAAGAAGAGAACGAGAGAAGACGCCGATGAGGATTACATTCCTGAAGCTCAAGCGGAGGTAATTATTACGTTAGTAACAAGTCAGAGCAGCTTCTAACCGAGGATTACATTCCTGAAGCTCACATTGTCTATCATCGTAGGATCGTCCAAAGCGAGGAAGCAAGCGTCGATTATTCCAAGTCGAGAAAAGAACAACTATTGTCCCAGCTATTGAGTCAGCTGAGCGAACAGATGTTGAGCCTGCTGCCACAACATCGTCTGCAAATGCGAAGAGGAGAGGGAAACAGGAGAAGAACAAGCTACATACAGCTATCTATGAGGTTGAAGAAGTGCATGTTGATGGGGCTCCAAAGAAGCCAAAAGAAATCACAGCGAAGTGGCGTAACGACTGTGGATGTCTCGCCAGGGAGCGATGTAAGATAGTTTGGAAAAATTGGAAGACTGTCCCTGAAGCTACAAAGAACGAATTGTGGCAGCATATAAAAGCGCATTATAAATTCCCGGAAGACCGCTTAGAAGACGCTAAAGCTGCCACATTGAAGACTATCGGGAAGGCTCTCCGTACATTTAGGACTAAACTGAACACACAATACCTTCAGAAAGATGAGTCGCCACTCAACGACTACGGCTTTATAACGCCAAATGAATGGAATGAATTCAAAATGCAGCATTGCTCCGAAGAAGCCAAACAAGAGAGCATAATGTTCAAAGAACTTAATAAGAAGAATAAGTTCCCCCATAAACTTGAGCCAGGTGGATATAAGGCTAAGGAGGATGAGTGGAGTAAAAAGGAGGAGGAGAACCGTGCGGCTGAGTTACCTGAACAATTTTCAGGTGCTGATCAGCGCACTAAGAGATGGCTCCTAGGTCGAGCTAAAAAACACCCGAGGGCCAATATATGCTCTCCGACTCACGGACTAGTGAAGTATTCCAGAAAGCACAGGAAATCGCTGAGTTGGAGAAGACTGGAAAGTTCAAGCCCGAGGGATGTAATGACCAGCTTACATCTGCTCTCGGAAACGAGGAACATCGAGGGCGCACCCGAGGTGTCTCTTCTATAGCACCCTGGAAAAATACTTTCAAGAAACAGGAGGGTGCCACATACAAGAAGCGTCAAGCACGCACAGACGACGCCGCAGAGCGCCGTGCAGAGTGGGAGCGACACTTTTTTGAATTTATTAACGAGAATCCAAACATAATGCAGGCTACAGCTGGACAAATAATTGTGCCAGAGATACGACTCGACGTACCAAGCAGTGTTGGCTCAGTACAAGACAAATTTCCTGTAAATTATATTAAAGAGGACACACCCTGCAGCCTGCATGTACCGATAGGGCGCAAAGGGCATTCCCAAGAGGCTGCACGAGGCATTGCTATGCCTGGGGATTTATTTCACAATCGGCCTATTCCTGCTGACTATACCAAGGTTCAGGTCAATGAGATCACCAACGACAGATTTATTAATGACCCCTTGGATCTTCCAATGCCTGATGAGGGGATTGAGACAATCGGAGATGCTCTAAATAACTTTGTCCTATGGGCGAGCCGAGATATCAAATTACTGCAGACAAGTTCTCAAAGTAAATCACCTATTGTCTCATCACAATCCCCCACATATCTTTCATCTCAGGATGTGCAAAATATAGGATCATTATCACCTGTTGATGAGCGTGAAATAGAGGAAAAGGCAGAGGAAGAGTCAGTGCCCAATAAAGTGGCAGAAGTGATAGAATCGAAAGTGACTTCTGATCCTCAAGTGACAAAGCTAGTGCCAGTGCTTGAGCCCACTGATGAGCCCAACACAAATGTGCCAGAGCCAGATCAAATGCCAGTGCTAGTTCCGACTGAGCCTCAAGTGCCAGTTCCGGCTGATCCTCAAGTGCCAGTGCTAGTTGCTGCCGAGCCTGAAAAACAAGATGCATGCCCAAAGCCAGCAATCCACAAGATAACTGTTCAAGCTGGGCAGTGTTCTGCGCTGAAATCTGAGATGCATAAATTTTTTAATACTTTGGGGCAAACACGTTCTATGCCCGAAGCGGCTCCCATAAAGGCTCCAGTACAAAAGCATGCGGGCTCACTTTCTGTTGATAAGAGGACCTACGGAGACGAGGATTATATCGAATACGAACCAGGCAAACCATTATTACCCCAAGGAGTACTTAATTGTATGCTTTGGACGATGAAAACATTTCATGACTGGTACCTCGAAGCGTCTTCGTTAGGTGTAACACAAATAGAACTGACGGTTCCACAAGAAATATTCAACTGCCCAGAGTTTAAGCTTGCACTATTTTTCGACGACTTCCATCGGATGTTTCGTCTGAAGCGAACCGACATCACAAGCATGATGCTCTGGTGCATGTAAGTACTTTATACTTTGTCAATACAAAGAAAAAATAAATAATGTCTTATATTGACTATTGTTTTATAACATATGAAGTTGTAATTCACGCGGTGACGAGTCTAAATTGTATGGGTACTTAAACCCGTCATTAATAAGCCAAAGTGCGCTGAACCCGACACTAAACCAGAATGATAGCAAGTACTGGACTGCGGGTAAGAAAAAATTTCAAAGAAAGATGTTCAATAAAGACGAAGACAAACTTAAGAAGAACAAAAGGAGTTGTGCCGCGTTGTATATTGCGCGGTGCATGTATCAATGGAAGGAGAGAGAAATTATATGTGGGGCATATAACTTTAAGTAAGTATACCCACTATATCCACTTAAACACGTTTATCGATTATGAAACTAACATAATCATATATTACTTCTTTCGATAGTGATCATTGGATTGCACTTATGATATACCCAAAAAGCTCAAGGGTTTATGTGCTCGACTCGCTCGACAAACCCAAAAAAGAATATCAAGATATATTAAATGTTATTCAGAGTGCATATAGATACTACGTGGAAAAGTTAGGTGGCCCACATGATCCACAGAGGCCGAAAGAAATGCTTATCAGAACCAACTTTCCGGTAATATTATATTTTTAAATTTGTTAATTCAATTGATAAAGCCAAATTATATATCGTTCTAACTTTGTCTATTTTGAAGTGTCACAAACAATCTCTTGGTTCCGTGCATTGTGGCTACTATACTTGTGATTTCATGAGCAATAACTTAGGAAAGTTTGGGCGGACAGTATCTGAGGATACTAAAGAAGTAAGTTGATTTCTTGTGTGTTAATCTAATATAACTTGCAGCGTATGTACTTATATTTTACGTATGCAGGCGTCAGGTCCATCAACCGTTGCCCAGAAGAGCCAACTCTCTGAATTACAAATGTACGAAATCGTATCAAGGATGTGCCGCTTCACGATGCATGAGATTCTTCATGAGCTTGGAGTATTTTTTGATCCTGAGAGTGAAGTGGCCAAGCATCCAACTCTGTATGATTGGGCCGGAAGAATGAAAAGGCGAACCAATTAAGATATGAGTTAGCCTTCCAAGAAAACATAAACCGCATGAGCATGTATTTGTGAAACAATGAATTGTGTTGATGGATGTTTATTGTGAAACATAAACCGGAAGAATGTAAACATTGTGAATTTTTGAAAATTGATGAGATTGATGGTTGTTGTGTTGATGTGTTGTTGTTGTGGATGTGTATGTGGATATGTGGATGTTTTGCTGCTGTGTATGTGGATATGTGGATGTTTTGCTGCTGTGTATGTGGATGGCTGTGTGAAGCATATAATTTCTGTGTTTTGGTTTGTGGGATCATAGCATTCTGTGTTATGGCTTATACACAGCAGTGGCGGGCAGATGAGGTAGCTTGCCCGTTACTGCTGTTGACATAGTGGTGGCGGGCGTGCTGACATCATCTGCCCGCCACTGCTGTTGACATAGTGGTGGCGGGCGCGCTGACATCATCTGCCCGCCACTGATATTGATAATAGCAGTGGCGGGCCGATGAGGTCAGCGCGCCCGCCACTGCTGTTGACACAGCGGTGGCGGGCGCTCTGACCGCCACTGCTAACCAGCGATAGCAGTGGTGTTAGAGCAGTGGCGGACTGGATGCCCGCCACTATAGGTCGATTTTGCCCGCCGCTACAGTGTCGCTTTGTAGTAGTGTGTTCCACTTGGCAAACCCAAATTGTTTACCAAGTGCCTCGAATTTGACACTCGACAAACATTTGTTTATTTTTAAATTTTTTTGTCAAATATGTTTTTCATTCTTTTATTTAACAAAATTTACAAAATAGTAGTGGGCAATACATAAAAATTGAATAAAAATATGAATATGTTTTTTCGATAATTTAGTTTATTATTTCATGCTCTTACAGTTTAAATTTGACATGTTTCAATTCAAATACTAGAAATACAATTAAGGAATTAAAAATAGTTAACTGACCTAGAAAAATACCAAAAATATTTTATGGGATAAGATACATCGTATTTTGATTGCAAAAAAATTCAAGTTCAAACAAAGATTTAATCATTAATTTTCTTTCAAACCTATCTTATTTATTCTCTAAACTGTAATTCCTCCTCTCAAAATCTCTAATTTCTAAACACTATGTGTGACAAACTTTATGAAACATTTTTATTTTTTTATCACAACATCTTCATATCATATGATAACATCATCTCAAGTATAATATTTTCAGACTTCGTTTGATTTTTTAGAATTATAAAAACTATTAAGGTATATGTTGTCGATCGAGTGTCACAACCTATATTATTCAAAATTTCTTTCAATTCATTGAATAAGAACTAAAAATAGACTTTAAAACATGACTATGTTTTTTATAATTTTTTTTATTATTCCATGCACTTGCAATTCAAATTTGACCTATTTTTATTTAAATCCTAGAAATACTCTTAATGAAATAAAAATAGTAAATTGACTTAAAAAATACCAATTTTTGCATTAGACAAGTTATGTTATATTTCAATTTTATAAAAAATTCAAGTACAAACAAAGATCTAATCATAATTTCTATCAACTATAATGAAATCATTCACTAAAACATATCTTCTCCTCGGATAATCTCGAGTTTCTTAACATCCTATATAACAAATTTATCGAAATATTTTTAATTTTTTATCACAGTATCTATGTATCATATCATAACATCATGATAAGTCTCATGTTTTTTGGACTTCATTTGACTTTTTTAGAACTAAAAAATTATTAAGGTCTACGTTGCCGATAGAGTGTCGCGACCTAGTTTTTTCAAAATTTATTTCAATTTAGTGCATAAGAACTCAAAATATACTAAGAAATATGAATATGATTTTTCTATAATTTTTGGTTCATTATTTTAGGCACTTGTAGTTCAAATTTCACCTATTTCAATTTAAATCATAGAAACATACTTAATGAATTAAAAATAGCAAAATGAACTAAAAATTATGAAATTTTACATGTAATAATATATGTTGTATTGTGAGTGCAGAAAAAAAAATTGAAGATAAAACCAAATAGAAAATATTAGCATGTAGGCTCAAAATAATGCTCACACACAAAAAACTTATTTTTTTGGTTTGCCGAGTGTTTTTCAAAAAAAAAACACTCGGCAAATCCACTATTTTTGCCGAGTGTTTTTTTAAAAGAACACGGCAAAACCAAAAAAAATTGCCTACACAGGTCCGTTAGGACGTCCGTTTGTATTGATTTTGCCGAGTGTATTTTCAAAAAACAATCGACAAACAATTGATTTTTGAGTGTTTATTATTTACGGAGTATTTTTAACGCTCAGCGATTTTAGGTTTTTCTATTAGTACATACCTACTGGCTATTCCGGCTAGCCTGAATGGAATTGACAACCTTAATCCTTGTTTCTCATCTCTAGCCTCGGGAACATTTTTTATCCTCACTGCCCGTTACTCCGTTAGAGTAACGAGATACTTGAGACTAGGTCACTAGGTAACGAGTAACGACGTTGAGGGCACAACTACGTGGTGGTGTCGAGGTGTTACCGGATGGCATGTCACACCGGAGACCTTGGTTGAACGGCGGTGACGAATGAGAAGCACGTCTAGCACTACAAGAAAACAGTAAATTTTGTCGGTAATTTTAACTTTCGTCTGTTTTTGGAAAAGCCGACGAAAGTTAATTCACTTTCGTCGGCCTACAAGACCCGACGGAAGTTAATTTAACTTCCGTCAGCTTTTGATTGTGGCCGACGGAAGTTAAAAGGCTTCCGCCCGCATCCGGGATAAAAGCCGTAACTTCCGTCGGCCAATATTAAAGCCGACGGAAATTAAAGTTAACTTTCATCGGCTTTAGATGTGTCCGACAGAAGTTACGTTTCCAGCAGCGCGCCTTCTTTTTCCCAGCCCACGCCCTCTTTTAACCCTAGGTTTTTCCGCCCCGCCTCCCTGCCTCGCTTCCCGTCGCCACTTCTGCTCTTCCCCGCCGCCACCTCCATGCTACCCGGTCGCCGCTGCCTCCGCGCCTTGCCGCTGTCTCTGCGCGTCTCCCCGGCCACCACCACCTCCGATCTACTCCTCTCCCACTCCGATCGCTCCTTCCCCGGATCCCAACTGCCTTGGATCGTCGCCGTCGCCGCCGCCGCCACCACTGCCAAGGCACAGAGCCGTAGAAGCCATGGAGCCCCACGCGGCAGGCGGAGGAGAGGGCGGCCGCCGCCTCCGCGCCACCTCCATGCGCCTCCCCGGCCACCGCCACCTCCGCGCGCCTTCCCGGCCACCGCCACCTCTGATCTCCTCCTCCTCCTACTCCGGGATCCCCACCGTCCTGGATCGCCACCGCCGCCACCGCCCGGGCACAGAGCCGTAGAAGCCATGGAGCCCCACGCGGCAGGCGAAGGAGAAGGAGGAGAGGGCGGCCGCCGCCTCCGCAGCGAGCGAATCGCCGGCGGTGGCGCAGCAAATCGCCGGCGGCGGCGCAGCAGCGAGACGGTCGGCACAGGTAGCATGTGATGCAATGAGAGGAGGTAGCTATAATTATCTTGGCTAATGCACGGATGAAGGGAGAACAGGAGCAAGGGTGTGTGTGTGTTTCACAGGGAGGGCGCGCGGCCGACAAGGTGTTCGTGCAAATGCCAGTGCAGACTTTCCCTGATTCAGCAATTAATTCTATGTATGCTCTCCTCGTGCACAGGATGGGATCAACATGATATCCTTTTCGAAGTATCAGGTATTAACATACACAATCACTATCCTTTTCGAAGTAGAAAAAGGAAAACACACAACCTGTCTATATTTACATTGTGAAGCTACTTCTTCTGCTGCTTCTTCTGCTACTTCTAGTCATTGCTCTGTAGAACTTGATGACCATGGAGTTTATGCACGATGATATAGCGGTGGATCACCTTCTTGTACAATGGTATGGCTTTCTTTTTTACCTGTTTTTTTCTTCTGTACATACTCTTATTTGCATTTACAAAACTGAGCCTTCTTTTGGTCTTTCTTCCTAGGCATCCCTTCAGAAAGGGATCCATGCCTGTAATTACGAAAAGGAGGTTTTATTATTAGGTTAATGCCAGTTAAACATAACATGTTCTGATAAAGATTGATGTCTTGCTACTGACCTTGATTAACCCGGCTTCAGTTCCACAGAAAATAATGTCATTTGCGGTGAAAATGCTCGTGATCTTGCTCCCTGCAGATAGCCTCCCTACTTTCTGTTGCTTCTCTCTCAACCATATCTGCCATAAACCCAGAAGAAAAATCATTATCATGCTCACTGGACTTTATGAATTGAATGTAGCTATTTAGCAAAATGATGTAATAGATGTAATAAATGTTAGCTATTTTATCATATTTCAGTTATGTGTGTTCACTGGACTATTTTTTTAAAAGGAAAAAGTAACTTTCGTCGGCCACACATTAACCGACGAAAGTTTTTTTTTTCAATTTTTCATGTTTTCCGTTAACTTCTGTCGGTCGTACATTAGCCGACGGAAGTTAAGTGTGTTTTTGTTGACGTGGCAAAATACCCCGATAATTTTCGTCGGCCATGTGGAGCCGACGGAAGTTAGCCTAACTTGGCGGAAGTTAGCTAACTTCCGTCGAACCGGTTCCATCGGCTTCTGGCCGACAGAAGTTAGCTTCTTCCGTCGGAAAATGACTAACTTCTGTTGGCTTTGACCGACGGAAATTTGCCGGATTGTTGTAGTGTAGGTGTGGCGGTGGAGGCCACGGAGCCATGCCCATGCCACGGCGTCGGCGACGAGCAAAGAGGCGATGATTGAATAACAATGGTGGCAGCTGGCAGTCATGGTGTTGGGGGATGAATGCAGAGCAGAGCTACAAGACGAGAGTGCTATACCACACGTAGTATCTCCCCCACCCATCCTCGATCTAATGTTATCAAAGCTAAGCATAAATATATTTACTTGATTGTTTTGTTGGTTGGATCCAAACATCCAATATAATTGAGAAATATTGCATGGTGCCCGCGCGTCCCATCGTTCACCCGCCTGATAAATCAAACATAAAAAACTATCTGCCAAATCCATCCAATTATATATATCTCACGAAATAAATACACGCTTATACAAGCATCACGAACTAATTAACATACATATATAATCACACCGCAGCTATGTACGTACGTACATACATATATATACTGTATACACAAGTTTAATCAGATGTTTAACGATTATTTGTACTCAAGATTAACACTTAATGATGGTGCTAATTAATTATTTTGTTTAAGCTTGCACACGTCATCGATCGGGACGTACGGCGGCGGCGATCGTACGTACTGGTGGTCATCACCCTGCCTCCCTATCGTCGTGGTGTTCGTGCGACCTGACGATGTGCTCCTTGACCTCGACCTCGTCGTCGATGTCGATCACCTTCACCATCTCCCCCGACGGCCCGGCCACGACGTGCTCCTCCACGTGCACATGCTCGGACACCACCACGTCGTCCACCTCCTCATCCTCATCCGTGCTCTCCTCCCTCCTCCGCCGACGCCTCGCCCAGGCCAGCAGGAGCAGCCCCGCGAGCAGCCCGAGGAACAGCAACCCGGCGATCGGGACCACCACTATCACCACGACGTTCCTCGACGGCGAGGGAGGAGGAGGCGGCGGCGGTGGCAGCGGCAGCGGTGGGTAATAAGGTGGTGGCGGTGGGTCGTATGTCGGCGGCGGTGGCAGCGGCAGCGGTGGGTAATAAGGTGGTGGCGGTGGGTCGTATGTCGGCGGCAGCGAAGGTGGGTAATAAGGTGGTGGCGGCGGTGGGTCGTATGTCGGCGGCGGCGTAGGTGGTACGGGTGGCGGTGGAAGCGGCGGCGGCGGCGTAGGTGGTATGGGTGGCGGCGGCGGCAACGCATGAGGATCACAGATAGGCGTGGGCGGCGGTGGCGGGCTGGCGGCTCGACGCGCCAAAACGATGCCGCTGGAGCCATGCAGAAAATTCAGAAACAGAAAGTGTAGCTCTCTATTGGTTTCTTGGCACGTCGACTCTCTGCAGAGACATGCAATATGCTTCTATATATATATATATATATATATATATATATCTAGATGAGCCAGTGTTAATAAGCTCCTTTCAAATTAATTAACATGCACTGCTAGCTAAAGGATTAAGGATTGCAAGGTTGGAGAGTATAATTATCCTTCGGAGAGTGAGACCGCCACATGCTTTCTGCTTGCTTGGTCTTACCATCTATCATCGTATGCAATGTGATACATATATGCAAGCAACTAGCTGTTGTTAGTTACGACCTTGGGCTAGCTAGGTTCACGTAACAGTTAAGTTTGTCAGTAAACCTAAATAAATATGCCTCCTAAGAAGATCATGCATCTCCTCTAATTGAAGTACTAAAACACATAAATTAAGTAATGATGTGGATATACTTATTACTTGTAATATTAATTATAGTCCACACTCCATCACAATATACAAAATATATATACGGCCGGAGAACACACATTAATTAGCTGATCGAGCTTTGGTCGTCTTTATTTATAAACAACGATAACAAATTAATGTAGGTACGTAGTTCTACACTGCTTCTACGCACACACACATAAACAACTTAATGTCTTAATTTATGAGCAATATTATATGCCATCTTGAGGTTTAACTACCACAACTGTCATGAGGTTATAACTCTTGTAGGTCAACTTGTTTTGCGTGGATGGATAGCTACACAGCTGCCTGGTAGTGAAGCCAGAACAATTAATTGTTGGATATCATACACGAAATTTATTAGTCGTATACTATATAACTGTGTAAGAGTAGTACACTCTAAGCTTGGGGAAGCTAGCTAGCTAGATAGTTACTTCTTTAATTTGATTAGTTAGGATACAGACACATGAACATGCATGGTGCAAGCATGCTAATTAATGTTAGTTAGTTCGATCGGCTATTATCTCAGCTACTGATCTAGTTAAATATTGTCTTGTGAAATGAGGCAGACGCTGCACACATTTGTTTGTCAGGTCAACCATTTTGGTAAGACTCACAAGCAAAGCAATTGCAATAGAGCTGGCTAGCTGCAGGTCAATCCTCTGCCATTTTGGGGAAATATTCTTAGGATCCAGTTGCCAATTGAAGAAATGAAATAAATATATACATTTGTGAAACAAAAATCCCGTCAGTATTCAACGAAGCAACATTAGAGACACACTGACGAAAGTCACGAAACATCTTGCGATGTGTACGTAGTGCAACATCAAGAAATAAATAAAAGTAAGATAACCTTAAATCCAAAACTGAAACATTTATTGCCCAAAAGATAAAGTGCAACATCAATTAAATAATAAATAAAGAGAAACACATTAAAATCCAAGTTAAAACATTGAGTTTCAACAGGTGAAACAATGCAACATCATCAAAACAATATATTGCATAGAATCAAAAACTTAAAATATGAAATATAATCAAAATCCCAGTTAAAACATTTCGTTTTTTGCACACATGGTTCATTGGATTTCAATGGTTGAAACATCAAAATTTTTACGAGCATACCAGCGCATATGCAAAACTTCTTCCTATGTTCTGGACACTGTATCTAGCTTTCATGGAAGACGTACGTGTCAACTAAGTACTGTTTGTTTCAGTTTATTACTTAAAAATATAAATAAATAGTCAGTTTATAGTAATTTAATGAGCTAGTGTACACATTTTTTCAACCTATTAGTCTAGAAAGACTAAAATACACATTATACTTTTGTACAAATTAAATTAATTATTATCATATCATACATAAATCTTAGCCCCTCACACATTATTTTGAGGGCATTGTAATATTTTACCATCCAAACATAATAATCTATAATGAGTTAGTGTACATATTTTCCAATTAGTCTAGAAAGACTAAAATACACATTATACTTCAGCACAACTTAAATTAATTATTGTCATTTCATACATAAATCTTAGCCCCTCACACATTATTTTGAGGGCATTATAATATTTTACAATCCAAACATAATAATCCATCAATCTAAGTTGTGAACCAAACCGTAACTTATTTTCCTCATATTATTATATAAACTACTAACTTATTACGACTCCTACTCATATTATTATGATTGTCAAGTGTAAAAGAGATTTCGACCGACACCAGTTTTCATGCAGTGCACTGAATTGTAATAATCTCAAATTAAAAAAATCATACTAAGCCATTTTTACCTCGATCTACATGGCAGGCGTACCAGGGCTTGGAAGCTAGAAACAACCTTACACACACATCCCACTTTTCCTTAGATGAAATTAGAACACAAACTTCACAAATCCAAGCAAGACGTGAAGATCGAAATCAAATCATTGACATTGGGTTGTAGATCGATCAATTCATACCAACAATACTTTCCAATAATATTTGGATTTGGATTTTAAACTATGTGGTTTAAAATCACCTTTAGAATCATCATATCGATCAGCCTACGTTCCGACACTGACTCTATTACTTATCTGGGGATTGATCCTTATACGGCTACTAAAATTTGAATTTAGATATTTTAGTAAAAAATGAAGATCCAACAATTCCTCTAAATGAGTCCCTTACATATTTCATTCCTGAAATCACCTCTCATCTCTCTCAAATATAGGATTAGATTAGTCATTCTCTATTTTTGTCCATGCCTGTTTTGTTCTCTTGTATATGCATTGTTTTCTTTCTCGCGCATTGTTATTGGCAGAATGACACACATATTTAAAAATAGTATAGCTTGACACAAAATTATTATAAATTATAAGTCATATTTGCAGTATTTAAAAACCAAGATTATGATTAATTATAAGGAAACTGAAGTAGATTGATTAATTTTTAGAGAGAAATAAAGTTTATGATGATTCTTATATAAAATTTAAGGATTAAAATTTAAGAGTTCGGACATGCTAGCTCTTACTACTATCATGATATTAAGTATAGGAGGAGAGGGGCACACTTTATATTACATGAGATTTATTGATTTAATAGCTCTGTCCAAATCAAATTTGACGATAGATTGTCCCCGTGCCCCTACATGCCCTCGAGCTCGTGCCGCCTAGCCCGCGCAGCGTGGCACCGGCGCCCTCGTGTCCAGCCCGCCTGTGGTGCCATCGCGCCTGATCGGCCGCGCCCCCTCGACTAGCCCTCACATGCCACGCCCGCTCAGCGGCTTCACTCGGTGGCCCTACTCGCCCTGACCAAGAGTAGGAGAAAGGAGGAAGAAGAAGGAAGAGGAGGAGGAGAAAGGAAGACGGGAAGGGGAAGGAGGAAAAAGAAGAGAGATAATTTTTGGTATCACTAATAAGCCGGTACTCTCTTCATGTATCAGTATTCAGTAGTGTACAACTAAGTGGATAGTCACCTCAGTATTTCTTGCCACATCGACAAACCATCATTCCAAATTACCTAAGGATTATTTGTTTAGTATAGAATAAACAATCCAAATCAGTTTAATTTCATATGCTCCTAATTTTACTTTAGGTTCGTCACTCCAACTATTTCGATATATGTCAGCCGTCAACTTCGATAAGTTTCTTTCTTTCGTTAACTTCTCGATCCAATAAGGATGAAGTCACTACGAGAATACATAACTTTGTCGAGTGCCACACTCACAAACCCCACATGATGAAAACACTCTCGATAGAGAGGTGCTTCACCAAATGTTTTTTATCAGACACTCGGTGAAGCCTTCGCCGAGTGTCTTGTCAGCTTCACTGAGTGTTCGACACGGCACTCGGCAAAATTAAACGTCTAACGACGTTGGGGGCAATGAAGGCTCTTTGCCGAGTGCCCCATGTGGCACTCGATAAAGCCACCGGGGGATGCACACGTGGCTTCGTGGCTTTGCCGAGTGCCATCCGTAGCACTCGACAAAGTAATAGGGCACTCGACAAAGATCCCCAGAACACATAGAATCATGTCACCAAGCCGTGGAGTGTGGGGGACGGGCAGGGGTCGGAGGGATGTGGAGTGCAGGGGGCGGGGCCGACGGCGACGCGGGGTGCGGGGGGCTTGGAGTCAGATCCGGGCGCAACTGCGCCCAAAGATTGGGGAAAAACCTAAAAATCAGATTCGTCGAGTGCCAATTCGTGCGACACTCAACGAAGACTATACTTTTAAAAAAATATCGTGTGTTCGCCGAGTGCCTCACTACGCGATACTCGGCAAACATTCGGAAAATATAATTCGTCGAGTGCCATATTCTAAGCACTCAGCAAGCAATGTTTTTTTTTAAAAAAATAATATTGTTTGTCGATTGCCTTACTGATGGATGGCACTCGGCAAAGTATTTTTTAAAAAGAAAATAAATAGTAAATAAATAGTAAACTACCATTAAAAATTTCTATTTTTTCCATGATATAAAATATACACTAAGTTTTAATATTACAAAAAACATTTAAGGTTAAAAAAATAAATATCGATTTGCTCGAAAACCTAACGTCATTCTTTCACTAAACTCTAAAATTTCCTCCCACAATCACCGATTTCTAAACATCATATGTAAAAAAAAATGAAATATTTTAAATTTTTTATCACAGAATATACATATGATATCATAACACCATGCCAAGTTTCATGGTTTTTTGGCTTTTTAAGAATTGTTTAAAATTAAAACACCAAGAATGTGCGTGTTGTCGATGAAGTGCCTTCGTCGTGATATCTTAAATTTTTTTACCTTTACCGTGTAAGGCCTAACTTAGCTCTCAAAATAGAAGTATGATTTTTTTTAGAAATTTTTGTTCATTATTTAATGCACTTGCAGTTCAAAATTAACATCTTTCAATTTAAATCATATAAAGAGATTTTATTAACTAAAAATATCAAAATAACCGTAAAAATGCTAAATTTTGCCATGGTATAAGATACATTGGGTTTTAATAGTACAAAAAGTTTTGAAGTTCAAACAAATATTTAAATATCGATTTATTTTTAAACCTAACCCATTCCTATCCTGAAACTCCTAAACCTTCTCGAAGATTGTCTATTTTCTAAACGTCATATGTGAAAAATTTCTCGAAACATTTTTAATTTTTTATAACAGTATATATGTAAGACATAATAACACTATGTCAAGTATCATATTTTTTAGGCTTCAATTTAATTTTCTATAATTAAAAAAACCTTGGTGCTCCATGTTGTCGGCCGAGTGTCACAACTTAGATTTTTTAATATTTAGAAATATTTAGTGCTTAAAGATTAAAAATGGACTCATGAACATAAATTTGATTTTCCTACAATTTTTAGTCACTATTTCATGCACATGCATTTCAAATTTGATCTACTTTCGAATTAAGTCCTAGAAACAACAGTTAATTAATTAAAAATAGCAAACTCACTCAGAAAAATATGAAATTTTCCATGCATTAACACATGTTGAATTATGACTGTAATTTTTTTCAAGTTTAAAAAATGTTTAAAATGTGACATGGACTCAAATTACGATCTCACATGAAATAATGGGTATTTAATCTTTGTCGAGTGTTATTTAAAATAATACTCGGCAAACATGTGAAGTTTGTCGAGTGCCAGGTCAGGGACTCGGCAAACACTATGGTTTGCCGAGTGTCCGTTAGTGACACTCGGCAAAATCATTTTTTTCTCCCGAGCCGTCATCACGCCGTTAGGACTTCCGGGAGAACTATTTTTTTCAAAAGGTTCACCGAGTGTCTTTGACGTAACACTTAAAAAACATTAAACTTCGCCGAGAGAGTAAATTGTTTGTCGAGTATATTATAGCCTACACTCGACAAAGCTTGGTTTGTCGAGTGCCTGAGGGAATACACTCGACAAACTCTCAACACTCGGCAAACACTCCATTTCCGGTAGTGAGTAGCAAGCATCTGCCCAGTTTTATATATCAAGTAGCTAGTTATTTCCCAATTGCATGCACATGTTTAAGGAAATAACTAAACTTACCGTGATATAAACTGATCGGCTCGTTCCTTCGAATTGGCTTATTATGCGTGGATTCATACCCATGTACTACGTACATACGGCGACCGGAGAAAACGTACGAGCAAAGGCATCATATCAATCGATGTATGCAAGAAATTAACATAGACAAGCATACAGACAATTTATCCTCTTTGGAAATTTTAATACTGAAGGAAGTACTGAATCAAAAATTAGATGTACTTAATTATAAACATATATTATATTCTGGCGTCAATAATCCAGCAGCAATGCACACATTGTTCTTTTCGTAAAGTAATTAAAAATACAAATTTGACATGACACTACCAACAAATTACAAACCAATATCCACTACACAATCTAAAGCAATTCAACATCAGCTGATGCATGCTGGCATGCATCGACGAACAATTGCACACACCTAGCAGTCTCGTACAATATGAAAATTCATACATTTTTTTCATCATGCAAGGCAATCGATCCATGCATGCATGCAGTTGAAGGCTTGCTGCGATAGCTGCTTGCAGCTAGGCGCTAGCTAGCTACTGCGCATGCAAAACACACCGAGATCTCAGATCTCAGTGATCACTCTCCTCGCGTCGAGCCGATGCCTCGGTGATCTTCACGACGTGCTCCTCAACCATGATGTCATCCTCGACGACGACCGCCCCCACCCCCGCCACTGTGGCGGCGGCGGTGGCTCCGTAGCCGTCGTCAGAGCCGCAGGACGCCTTGGTCCCTGCCGCCTCGCCGACGGCGCCGGCGACCCCCTCCACGATGCGCACGTGCTCCGTGACCTTCACCTCCACGTCCTCCACCTCGTAGACCTTCGCCTCCACCTCCTGGCTCCGGCGACGGCGCCATCTCCTGAATAGGACGAACAGCAGCGCGGCCAGGAGGCCGAGGCAGATGACGCCAACGATCGGGACGATGATGACGACTACGGTGACGTGCGTCGTCGTCGACGGCGTGGTGATCGGAGACGGCGCATAGTAACCTATCCGGCGGCGGTGGAGTCACGTAGGGCGCCCCTCCTTCCATTGAAGTAGTACTAGCAAGTAGAAACTAATATTAAAGCTGTTTTTGTTCTTGATATATTTTGCAGTTTGTGTGAAGGATTTATAAGATGGCAATGGAGCAAATCCACATTTGAGCTACTTAATTTATAGCGGCGGAGAGCGAGCAGTTGGTAGTCTGACCCTGGGCTTAGTCCAACTAGCATGCATGCACGCATCTATAAATGTGCAGTGCAAGTATATATATATTTTTAGAGCGGATACAAGAACAATAGAGTAACTAGATTAATTGAATAATTGACTGTGGCTTAATCAATATTACCTGTCTAATTAATATTAACTGGTTATGGTTGTTGAGTAGGGAGATGAAGTTTCCTACTTGGCACTTGACAGACATTCAGTACCGGGACAAGCAACACATTATCATTGTCACTGAGAAGAGATAGTATTAGACAAGTAGTGGAATGTCAAATAGCTCAGATAAATTAAACAATGAGCAAATCCATCAAGTGAATGCAACTATATATGTAAACGTGGACACAATAGATATGTAAATGTGGACACAATAGATCAGTAGGGGCCGGGTGGCAAAGACTTCAAGCTAAACGTCAGGTGTTATCTGTTTATATGTTTTTAAACTCCTCCATTTATAGTTAAAAAATAAACAGATAACACCTAGGTTTAGCTTGAAGTCTGTGCCACCCCTACTCAATTGTGTCCACCTTTACATAGTTACATTCACTTGGGGTGCATTTGGTTTGCTGGATATCTCTGGATGGGATAGGGTCATCCCATCCAATTAGTTGTTTGGTTGAAGGGCGAAGGTGGATGAAATGGTCCACGAGAAGAATATTCCTTCAATATGCTGGATGGAGAGATTCAAGAAATTTTTCTGAATGAGTTCATCCAATATTGGGCAAGACGACGTGTCGTCTCCTGATTGGTTATTACACATTTAATTTTTCGTTTATAAATATTCAAATGTTTTTTACTCCCAAATTATTTATCTAATTTATGATCTAATTACATCATTGTATTCATTATAATTTAATCTATAAAATAAGATCTCATATGGTTATATTTTTGTTAAAAAATATATTTGACAAGTAGATCCCCACTAAATTTAATCTTATCTCATCCAAGTTGTATACATCTAACCAAACAAAAAATTGTCTCATCTCATCCATCCAACCAAACACCTCGAATGTATTCATGGATAGGATCATCCTATCCACCCTCGCCCCCAAACCAAACGGACCCTTGATGGATTTGCTTAGCTACTGCAGGATTATTTGCTTAGCTACGTACTGCACATACAATGGGAGAACGAACATTAATTTTTATCTCTGTAGAAAAAATGAGGGACTATAATAAAACAGATGGCTACAACGATTTACTCAAATAAAAGCATTCTCAGCAATCAGAATGCACCCTGACTAACTTCAGTGACTCAAATGGCGTCTGCAGCCGCCATTCTCTCTGCTTCTTGCTCAGGGGCCTTCCCTTGCCGGATTGCTGTCTATTTACCTTCACATCAGCAATACCCCAGGTGCACTCGCACAGGTCCATATCATAGGAGATGAGCCTGAAAACGCCGTCGCCTTCTTGAGATGTGGCTGTCCCGTCACTTGTAGTGGTGTATCTGACATACATCGCCCGTTCTTTGAAGCGTTCAAGATCGTCAGGGACACGGACAACTCTCTCCACGCCAGGGGATGAAACCTTCAAAGTGGTTGATGGAAGTATGTCTTAATGTTAAGCACAACAGAAAATTAAAGACTTTTTGAGGTGATTAGTTTCTTTCAGAAAGCATATGGAGAAGGAATTAACAAGTTCTGACTTGAGTATGTTTATTGAGGATTAGAGGGACAATACCTCCAAGGATATATTCTGTGGTATCCTGCCCGCTGATTCTGCATCATCCAACTTTGCACGGTATGCAATAGTGTATGCTTCAATGTCATCTATGGTTGGAGAACCATACCTAATAGCAAGTGCTCGATGAGAAATCTTAGATAAATGATTTGTTATGAAACAAGGATGCCTACAACTAACACAGTACGTTCTATGCCACAATTTTCCCCATGAAAATGTCACATACATGTATCAGTTATAAACCTGAATCTTGCTTTACCTTTTTTTTGATAAATTACCTGAATCTGAATGTACAAAAATTTCAATCTTGAAAAATTGTATGGACCTACTAAAAATTCAAAGAGGGCCCTCTTGACATGCCACATGCAAACCATTTCAGGTTTGAATAAATTCACATACACAACACACAATCTAAATACTTCATATGCCTCCATTATCATTGATACAAAAATATACCTGGTGGACATCTTCTCAATACGTACTCTGATGATTAAATTTGCAACTGTCTTGAAAGCATAAATTTTCAGGTCTCCATCAAATGAAGCTGAAACCTCCTCAGCCAAAGCCAATACTTCCTTGTCCCACCATGTGCCAGCAAGTGATATTCCGCCACCAGCACCTCCATCCCCAACCTCCAATTATCAATGCATTATAAAAATCAATTTTTAAGGCATCCATCGGCCAATTTTATATGTTGAAGAAAGTATCTCAACAGATAAAAGTAAGACTTACATAAAGGTCTTGTTCATTGTCACTCTCAAAATCATCTTCAAAAGCATAGTCGTCCTCCTCATCATCATCCTCATCCTCATCAAATAGATCTACATGTTTACTTTTCAAATTAGCTGATACTGCGCGGTAAGTCGATGGACTGGAACTTTTCACAATAGCTGAGGAAGTTACATTAGCAGGTTTAGCAAACAGGGATGCTTATTACTGAAAGATTGAGTATTCTCTACATTAACTATACAGTTATTCTACAACTGAAATTTATTATTGCACATGCCCACTGTTTGCACTTAGTTCTTAAAAAAAACTGTTTCAATTAGAAATATCAAGATGAAATAAGAATGGGCTATGAAAATGAGAAATCCTATCTGTTCAAGAATCATGGGCTACATGAAGAATTAAATTTTGGGGGCAATTTGAGAGTGCCAACTAAGCCCAATTTAATTGCATCAAAACCATGGGCCTCTGAAATTAAGGGAACGAGTACGCATATTGTAGCATTACTTATGGTCTATGTCTACATATAATCTACTCGAGTAGCTGATCTTACAGGCAAGTGAAAAATCTAATACTACGTATTCAATATGCTTCTCTGTATCAGACCTAATGATGCAACAAATACGGCCTAAATGCAGAAGCAGAACTTCACACATCCGCTCCTCCCATAGTATAAACCGAACTCCCAAACAAAACGAAACAGATAAGTATCACCAGAATTCACAAACCATACCGTCATCGTCAACAACATCATCATCATTACCATCATCCTCGTTTTCACCCTCCGTCTCATCAACAAAATCATCATCGGCCTCCTCATCAGGCGGTTCGTCATTGCCCCCTTTCCTCTTCTTCTTGGCAAACGGCACCACCGCTGAGGCATTTCGACAAACAATCGGCGGGCATGGGCATGCAGCAAGAGCGATGCAACCGTAAGCCCAAGAACTGAGTAAGAGAGGAGTTCTTGGCGATCTGATGCGGCGTTTACAGGCAGGAAGGCATCTGTGAATCACTCTTCCAGCAACTAAATCCATCTATTCACCACCACGCAGAATTATCAAGGGCGAGAGAGAGAGAGAGAGAGAGAGTGACCAAGCGGCAGGCAAGCGAAGCGGATCTTATCAGACTTATCGATTAGTTAAGGAGTACACAATCCAATGGGGAAAACGTAGTTCAAGAAGACGTTTTCAGGAAAAGAAGCACCCGGCCAGACGGCCTCCACCACCTCGTCGCTGACGCAGTGCGATCTAGGGGTGCGATCTCTCCGACGCGGCGGCGCCGGAATGCCGCGCTCCCACGGCCACCACCACCACCTCGTCACCCGCCGCCGCCTGCTTCCCCTAGCCTCCGCAGTGGCCGTCCTCTTGCTCCTCGCGCTCCTTATCCTCCTCCCCGCCGCGCCACCGGGAGGACCCGCCTCCCCCGCCTCACTCCTCCGCGAGGCCATCGCCGCCCACCCGTTACCCGCCTCCTACGAGCACCCCTGTGCTGACCACCTGTCCCTCTCGCTCCACCGCCTCCGCAGCTGCGCTCTCCTCCGTGGAGTTCGGCGACCTCCCCACCGCACTCCACCTGGCCTCCGCCTCGCTCCAGTGCCAGTACGACTGCTCCCACCTCCTCTCCCTCCCAGCCTTCCCCTCCCACAGCCTCACCTCCCGCTTCCTCAGTTCCCTTAACCCGCAACCCTTAACCACAGGCACCAAACCCTTCACTTCCTCCGCCGCGGCAGCCTTTCCGGCTAACATTCGCTCGGACGTCACCGTCTGCAAGGCAAGTGCAACAACGAAGCCGTGCAACTACTCGACCGTCCAAGGCGCCATCGACGCAGCACCGAACTACACCGCTGGGCACTTCGTCATCACGGTGGCTGCAGGTATATACAAGGAAAATGTCATAATTCCGTACGAAAAGACCAACATTTTGCTGGTGGGAGAGGGCATGGGCGCTACCGGTGATCACTGCCTCGCGGAGTGTGGGGATTGACAGGCTTGGTACTTATGACACTGCAACGGTTGCTGCCATTGGTGATGGTTTCCGAGCAAGGAATATTACATTTGAGAATGGTGCGGGTGCAGGAGCTCATCAGGCAGTGTCATTCCGGTCAGATAGTGACCGGTCGGTACTGGAGAACGTGGAGTTCCGCGGTCACCAGGATACCCTGTATGCTCACACAATGCGGCAGTTGTATCGCCGGTGCCGTATTGTGGGGACTGTCGATTTTATATTCGGGAATGCAGCAGCAGTGTTTGAGGAATGTGTGCTTGAGACTGTGCCACGAGCAGGAGGGAGCTCGGAAGAGTGCCCGCAATGTGGTGACAGCAAATGGGAGGATTGATCCAGGACAGACAACCGGGTTTGTGTTTTGGAATTGCACGGTGGATGGCAACAAAGAGTTTGTAGCATTGTTCCGGGAAAAGCCACAGTCTTACCAGTTGTATTTGGGGCGCCCATGGAAGGAGTATGCAGTTACAGTATATGCCAGGTGTTATTTGGGGAAGGTTGTCAGGCCAGAGGGATGGCTTCCTTGGCGTGGGGAATTTGCGCTCAGGACGCTTTATTATGGGGAGTTTGACAGTCAAGGGCCTGGTGCAAATCACACGGCAAGGGTTGAGTGGAGCAGTCAGACACCAGAACAACTTGTTGGAGTCTACACAGTGGAGAATTTTATTCAGGGGCATGAATGGATTGCGTACTAAGTACAAGGGTAAAGGGAAATTCTTAGATCACTGATTCTTATTGGAAATTCTACATCACAAACTTGAAAGCTGAAACTGCTACTTCAGCCATGCTCGTAAAGATTTGAAGCCAATTGTATTGACTTGCTACGTAATCATCTGATGTGTGTGTTTTTTGTTTGTGCACAGCTGTATAATAGTTTTTTTAATGTTTGGTTGCTGTTCTCAACTGGTGTTTAGTTACAGATTTGTAATTGCATTAATCCTTTGTGGAGTAAATATTGAAAAACAGTTTTCTGGAGGATATTATGGAGCTTATTTAGTTTTACTCCAACTATTATTACCTTGTTGTTGTCTCAGGATTTCAGTATTGTTTTATTGTAATTTCCTGCTTCCATGTTATAATGCTCTTGAAACTTTAAGGTATTTAGTATAAGAAAAGAATGATCCTTTACTATTAGCCCGATAAATCGATGAAAAATAAAGATTAATAGAAAGGCTGGTCTATGAGCTGAATGATGAATAACAATCAACTACTTCAGAAGTTGATCAGAAAATTTGTGTGCGGCAAAATAGTTGGTATTTATCATTTATGAGTTTATCAGAATATCTTTGGAGTTAGTGGTGAAGTTATATGATGAATTTTCTTGTAACAGTACCATTGACAGTCAGATGTGCTTCAGCGTTCAATGATTAGTTAAGCATATCTTAAAGTAATCAAATGCTTGGCCTGAGCTATTCTATGAAGAATTTACAGGACATCGTGGTCTGGAAGAAAATTCCAGTAACATTTTGTGCTGAACATGTCAACATGCTTAAAGTATGGTAGTAATTCTTTTGAGAGAGGGAAAAGCAATTACTCCATATCATATAATATTAAATAATTAGTAGCATTCAGCCATGTTTACGCTATTTAATGCAATACTCCAATAACCCAACCTTCTATGTGACAATTTTGGAACTATGGGCAAGTGTGAAAAATGTGCAATGACTAAGTATCCTATTGGCAGAGATTGAAACAAAAATCATGGTAAAATGAACACATATTGCAAAACCAAGTACCATTTGGCAAACCATCTTTTGTTTAATATGATCTAGATGCATGGCAGAAGCAACTCTATGCACTAACTGGATCAGCCATTTATTGATCTCCTTGGTATCAGACTATCAAAGTTCTTGTTGTGACGTCGGGTAGAGGGTAGTGGTTGTGGGGGAGGTGGAGAACCTTGGCTACGCAGGGCGTAGCCGCCGGTCACAGAGGAACGAGGTTTTGCCCCTCGGCTCCCTATGGTGTTCGGTGGGAAGAGAAGGAAGAGGATAGATTAATTCCTTGTTATTTCCTGAGACAATGCCCTTCGGCTTACATAGCCTTTGGCTGACAACAATCCCTCAAATCCCTCTCAGTTATTCCCTAATTCCCTACTAATGCTAGCTCTTGCTAATTATGCCACCCCATTCCATGGCAAGCAGCACCAATTTAGCTACTTCCCTGAATTGCTGGTGTTTCCTTCCTGCCCCTACGGGAGTAGTGTTTGCCCCACATGACATCTCTCCCCCCCTCGACTAGCAGCTCGTCCTCGAGCTGGAATTGCGGGTAGCGCTGGATGAAGGACTCGACGTCTTCCCAGGTGGCTGCTGACGGTTGTTCACCCTGCCATTGGATGAGAACTTGACGAACGCCCTGTGCAAGGCGGGCCTTGACTGCTGCAGCGGGAACCGGTACCGCAGCCCCATGATGCATGGGTGGCAGAGGCGGTGGGGACTCCGGGGGTGTACCAATGAATTGTTTGAGGAGGCCGACATGGAAAACTGGGTGAATGCGGGCACCCGGTGGCAGTAGTAGTCGGACAACAACTTCATTGATTACCTCCTGCACCTGATACGGTCCATAATAGCGAGGGCGGAGTTTTCCTGAACGCGCCGATGGCAAGGAGTGAGGAGTGCGGTGTCGAACCCGCAGCCAGACCCAATCTCCTATTTTATAAGTAACCTGCCTGTGGCGTCGATCATAGTATGCCTTATAGACTGCCTGAGCTTGCTCCAGCCGGTAACGGACATCCTGGAGGAGTTCATCACGTTCGACCAGTGTTTGCCCCACTGCTGCCACCCTGGACTCACTCTGAACATAGGACCGTATCGAGGGTGGGTCACGACCATACACCAGTTTGAATGGAGTTTCTCTGAGGGAAGTCTGGAAGGCAGTGTTGTAGGTGTACTCGGCCCATGGGAGCCATCAAAGCCATTGACGTGGCCGATCACCCGTGAAGCACCTTAAATACATGGTGATAACTTTGTTGGCGGCCTCGGCTTGTCTGTCTACTTGCGGATGGAAGGCAGTTGTCATATGCAATTTAGCCCCGGAGAGAGTGAGGAGTTCCCGCCAGAATGTCGAAGTAAACACCGGATCACAGTCTGATACGAGGGACTGTGGTATGCCGTGGAGACGTACAATGTCAGCAAAGAAGACCTTGGCCACAGTTTCAGCTGTGTATGGGTGGCCCAATGGAATGAAATGGCAGGTACTTGGAAAATCGGTCCACCACAGTGAGGATGACAGATTTGCCGCCAACTTTGGGGAGTCCTTCAATGAAATCGATTGCGACATCCGCCCAAACCATGGACGGTACTGGCAGGGGTAGTAGGAGCCCCCCAGGCAGACCATGCTCTGTCTTGTACTGTTGGCAGACGGTACACCCTTTTATGAATTCCTGCACAGTTGAACGGAGGTTAGGAGCATGGAAATCACGGCGGAGTCGATGTAGAGTTCGCTGGATGCCCTTGTGTCCGTCGTTGTGGATGTCAGTCACGAGCTCTGGAAGAAGCGGCGACGTGGGGGAACATATAATTTGGCGTTGAAGGTGACGAAGCCATCCACCAGGGCCCAGGGTGACCCCCGACGCCCCTCCTGGATGTCCTCCCGCAGTGCCACCAGTGCGGGATCAGTCGCTTGTGCTTGGTGAGGCCGGTCGGTGAAGAAGTTTGGCACCGTGATGTAGAACGTCGATGTTGCGTCGTGAGAGCGTGTTGGCGACGATGTTCGTGCAGCCTGGCTTGTACTCCACCTCAAAGTCGAACCCCATTAACTTGCCGACCCAATGGTGTTGTGGGATCGTCGCGAGCCGCTGGTCAAGCAGAAGTTTTAGGCTGTAATGATCTGTGCGAACCTGAAAATGACGTCCCCATAGGTACGGCCTCCAGTGGCGAATAGCGAGGATGAGACCGATCAGCTCCCGTTCATATGCCGCCAAGGAAGCGTGACGTGGGGCTGCCGGACGGCTGAAGAAAGCGAGTGGCCTTTTTTCTTGCAGCAGCACAGCATCGAACCCGGCTGAGGAGGCGTCACACTCCACAATAAACAGCTTGTCAAAGTCCGGAAGGGCTAGGACAGGGGCTGAAGTGAGTGCCTTCTTTAGGGCTGCGAAGGCTGTCACAACCGCTTCTGACCAGCCAAAACTTTCCTTGCGCAACAGGGCAGTAAGTGGTGCAGCGATGAGTCCATAGTCCTGCACAAATTTGCGGTAATACCCCGCTAACCTGAGGAATCCCCGTAAAGCCCTCACTGTTGGTGGAACGGGCCAATCCTGCACGGCCTGGACCTTGCCCTCGTCCATAGATACGCCCTCTGCGAAGATAACTTGTCTGAGGTAGGAAATCTTGTGCTCGCCGAAGGCGCATTTGCAGCGGTTGACGAACAGTTTGTGCTTTTGAAGGACCAATAGTACTGCCCGGACATGCTGAAGGTGATCTACCCAACTTGAGCTGAAGATTAAGATGTCATCAAAGAAAACTAGAACAAAGCGACGCAAGAATGGCCGGAGCACCTCATTCATCAATGCTTGGAAGGTTGTCGGTGTGTTTGCGAGACCGAAGGGCATGACGAGGAACTCATAAAGCCCATCATGTGTCCTGAAAGCCGTCTTGTGCACGTCACCTGGGGCCATCCGGACCTGATGATAGCCGGACGGAGGTCCAGCTTGGTGAAGTAGCGGGCACCGTGGAGTTCATCCAGCAACTCTTCCATCACTGGAATTGGGAAGGCGTCCTTCACTGTGATGTTATTGAGGGCTCTGTAATCTACGCAGAATTGCCACGAGCCATCCGGTTTCTTGACGAGGACCGGGGAGGAAAAAGCCGACTGACTAGGTCGGATTAGGCCCTGCTGCAGCATAGTATGACATTGACTCTCAAGCTCGTCCTTGTGCGCCGAAGGATATCGGTACGGTCGGACGGCCACCGGCGCTGCACCAGGCAGCAAGGTGATGTGGTGGTCGTGGGAGCGTGGTGGCGGAAGTCCCACGGGCTCGAGGAAGACCACTTGAAACTCCTCCAGGAGTGCATCAAGCAGATTGTCACTGGAGGTGGTATGTAGCAGCTGCCCCGGAGGTCCGGCCGTGCCCTGCCAACATACTGGCTGTGAGTCCCGCCAAAACTGCAAGGTGAGCTGGCCAAAATCCCACATCAGGGGCCCTAGCGTGGCCAGCCACTGCGTGCCCAGCACTATGTCATATCCGGCCAGCGGCAAAATGTAGAAATCGGTCATGAATTGCTCCTGTTTGATGGCAAAGGGAGCATTGCGGAAGAAGCCGACGCAGGGCACGCACTCACCATTGGCTACTGTGACCGAGAGAGCTGCCCGCTGGAGGGGATGGAGGCCTGTCGCTGCCACGCTTTCTTCAGCAATGAAGTTGTGTGTTGACCCTGAGTCGAGAAGGGCTTGTAGGTGAGCACCCCCCAACGTGATCTGAACCTTCATTGTATTCGACGACCTTACGCCTGTAATGGCATGAAGGGAGATGCTTGGCACTTCTGGTTCAGCTGTCTCGCCTTCATCTACCGTATCATCCAATTTGAGCAGAAAGAGGCGTGGATAGACTTTATTATGGCCTCGACTGAACTTGTCATTGCAGTTGTAGCAGAGGCCTAGGCGCCTGCGTTCCTTCATTTCGGCTTGAGACAATTTTTTGACTTGCCGGCCTTCGACAGTGACTGTGGCGGACGGTCCAGTGTTAGCTGGCACAGGGATCGTGCGTGGTGTCGGAAGCAAACCCTTCCTTGAGGATCGTGGATGGTGCCCCTGTGCAACCATGTGCTCCCTGAGCTCCAACTTCCTGGCCAGACTCATTGCAACGGACAGGGACTAGGGGTTGTGGACTTCAACGTCGAGGCTCAGGGGCGGCTGAAGTCTGGCAGTTAAGAGCTGAATGCGCTGCTCCTCCGTGAGGCGGCCAGCACGTGGCAAGAGGGCCTGAAACTTGTCCTGGTATTCGACCACGGAGCCCGTGCGCCGGCACGCAGCTAGTTCTCCCAGCCGGCACGTGTAGCGATCTCCTGTAGCCTGTACTCTAGCCCCTGCCGAGGATGATTCAGTGTGTCTCTCCTGTTTGAGTTCTTCTATGGACGTCTTCAAGGATTCGACAGTGGCTGCGAGAGTCTTGATGAGTGCCGCAAGCTCAGAGGTGCTTGGCTCAGTCATGGCGGCTGGGACCCTGGCAGTGACTGAATGTGAAGCGGGTGGCGAGGAAAGGCTGGAATCTGATACCAAGATGTTGTGACATCGGGTAGCGGGTAGTGGTTGTGGGGGATGTGGAGAACCTTGGCTACGCAGGGCGTAGCCGCCGGTCGCAGAGGAACAAGGTTTTGCCCCTCGGCTCCCTATGGTGTTCGGTGGGAAGAGAAGGAAGAGGATAGATTAATTCTTTGTTATTTCCTGAGACAATGCCCTTCGGCTTACATAGCCTTTGGCTGACAACAATCCCTCAAATTCCTCTCAGTTATTCACTAATTCCCTACTAATGCTAGCTCTTGCTAATTATGCCACCCCATTCCATGGCAAGCAGCACCAATTTAGCTACTCCTCTGAATTGCTGGTGTTTCCTTCCTGCCCCTACGGGAGTAGTGTTTGCCCCACATGACAGTTCTAATTGGGTTACTTATCTTTCTTGCTCCTTCACCTTTGTGCAGTGCCATGGAAATTTAGTCAGTTTGCCTTCAAGTCTGATGTATATCCCAAGTCTCGTTTCTCAGTGTTCCATATCCCCTCAACCATTTCTAGTCTGGACCTGTATTTCATCAGCGTCTATCAGCTGCCTCGAGAGTTCCTTGCTCCATGCTAGAACCCATGTGATTGTCACCATGGTGGATTGCTGGGGATTGCAGAAGGCTCATGAAGGACGCACGAGGTCGTCATCCTTTGGGTGCCAGGACAAAGGGAAGAACTCTCGAAGAGATACAGAGGTCGAGTGTTGAACAACATTGACTCTTTTCAAGTACAAGACAAGAAATGATCTGTGCATTTGCAATCTTGACTAGTGTTTTTACTACAATTCAAGTACTAGATGAAATCCAAGCACTATTTCTGTTCATATAACTTGTGCAACATTGCTTCACATATTCTCCCAGTTTACAAGCAGGGCTTGTGCATGGCTCTCGTTCTGATTGCTTGTCTTGCGCTGCATGAATCATGATCTATGTAAAAATGGGTACGTTGTCACTCAAACCTACTTTCGAAATACTTTTCTACTGAAGTTATGGTAATCTGTCAATGCATGGTTAACACCTGACAAATTGATCAAAACTTAGTGGATAGTTTTTTCCATTTTGCCCCCTGTATTGAATAGCCAGGAGCCCACGACTTGTAGGCGGTGGCAATAAAAAACATGGTGATGCTGCCCATCTGCAGAGATGGAATGGGAATGGGAACTGCGCATTGCCTTCTCTTTGGAGCTCGTTGTCAAGAATTGCTACATCCTGAAGAATTTCAGTGATGAAGATTACAGGGAGAGGACCACCCAATTCAACGCCTGTAAGCGCAGCAAGACACGGAGGTTGCTGGTCAGGAGAAATCTTTGTTGATCGCCACAAAAAAGAGAAAATTTACCCCAGCATTCTACTATCATTTTTGAATGCTATCATTGTCAGGCAAGGAATGAGTTCTTTCAGTTCTGTATAATGTGCTGTGATGAATCAGCAAACCATATACGGGATAAGTCAAAGAAGCTTATAACCTTGTTATTTTTAAACCTAGGGCCTTTTTGGACTACTCTGTTTCCTTAAAATTTGCTCCGCTCTACAAAATTCATTTAGAATCAGATCTAAAGTAGAGTTGTTGTTCCACTGTAAAGTACTTGCACTTGTTTGACTTGTAGAGAGATTCAGATTCAAGAATGAACGGTAGAATTTGATAGGAATGTACTATTTTACCCTTGAGTTTATTCATGAATCTCTAATTATATTATTTTTCATGTCCATTACGTAAAATGTATTAACATAGTACTACATGAAAAATAATAAATAGCAACTAAAAAAGTAAACTGATAAGTTTATAATGATATTGGTGGGTAAATTACCCTGAACTTCAGGTTTTCTTTTAAAAACTAAATCCGCAGAGCACCTCTTGAGGCGCTCCGTAAAAACAGAGGGTAGTAGAGGTGCTTCGTAAAAAACTGAGTGAAGTTGTGAATCTAAAAATGTAGAGTGGAGTTGTAAATCTGTATTTTTCATGGATCTAAAATCTGAGATCTAAATTTGTTTGACTAAACGTTTGTGAGTGGATCTATAAAATGTGGAGCTGAGCTGAGTAAACTGACGTTGCTATACGATTATATTTGTGCCACAATTAAGTAAAATAGATGAACGGACGTTGTGAATGTTCACTATGACGTTTGATCATTAACCCTTCTTGGAACGAACTAGCGTTATGCCATGCTGAATCAGGAAAGGGGTTTCTTAACAAAAACTGAACCCAGCAACACTGTCCACATCTAATCTAGTAACTCGAGCTGTTTTAATTTTTGAAATTGAAACCAAACCTGAAAAAAAACTAGAAGTCCAGAACTACAGGGTCTGAATAATCAGGTGTTGCTCAATGCAATTATACAACCCAAGGAGGATTGGGTACTGCAAATTGTTCTATATTGTGCAGAGAGCCAGAGACCATTGACAACAACAATTTTACACTTTCCAGAAGATATCTACGAGGTCATTGTTTTCAGTAATAATTTTATATTTTCCAGTACAGAGATGCTAAATCACACTAAAAAAGCATATATTGGTTGTGTAGTGTGCACCGTTACAAAAACAAACCCACCATGTTGTCTCTTAGTCAGAAAGAATACATCACAAGTAGCTACTTTGTCAGTTCAGACTTCAGAGCCATCGTAATGAAAGAAGGCTGGATAGTCTAAGGTTCGTATCTTTTGAGCTTCTGAGTCCAAGGAAGGTGCCCAGGGTAAGGCACCAGACCACAGTATGAGAACAGGCCCTTCAACTCAGGGCAACCATTGGGATATGGAACGGTACGGTGAAATGGATCCCTCTTAAGCCTCTTGATATGAAGAGAACCTAAGCATCCATAAGGATCTTCCTGGAACTGAGACCTGACAGAGGC
>JAAALK010000285.1:7081275-7237514 GCA_019279435.1 Zizania palustris
ATAATGATGCAGCCTTAGATCTAGCAAATACACCAAAATAAATCGGTGATTGTATTGACCGGACCAATGCTTCAAGAGATTGAAATGATGCAGCCTCGAAAAACACCGATCTAGCCGATACGATCGTTGAGGTGGTAGGACTTACCTCTTCACCGGAGATCGAAGCGATGTAGCCCAGCTTCGAGTGCCAAGTCCCACCGAGATAAAACCTTAGAAGCCAAGGGTGGCGATGCGGCGAAAGTAGTTGGTTGTTGTGTTTGTAGATTGATTTCAGCCTAGTTAATAGGTACATATTTATAGACCAGAGACTTGCCGCCTGATTCCGAGTATATCGCAACCGATTCTAGTTCTTATCCCCACCTCTTTATCTCTATCGGCTCCTTCTTACCCGGTCATGCAAAACAACTCAAACGGACTACTTTGACCCACCTTTGACCAGACCTTTGACTTTTGGTTGACCGTGCGCTACTCCTAATGGGTCTGGGCTTTACCAAATCTTTCCGTCAACACATGCCCCCCAGTTTCGAAGCATAAGTATAGCTAATGCCTTGAAATTATCAGTCATCAATGCTTCCTGCACCATGTCATCTAAGAGGTCTCGTTAAGATTTCCACCAGTAGCCAAAAACCTTTCACCTTCTAGCCCCTTTCACATCTGTAGTATGTCTTCTAAGTATCTTCATCAACCTTTTCACCTTCTTCATGTTTCTCTTCTTTGGCTATGAAAGATTGTGATAGATGTCGCCCGGTTTGACAGATCTACTTTTCTTTGTGGTGGCATCGGACCAGGCTTCATTCCACACGGTCTAGCAATGATACCTTTAAACAGAATCACCAAAGATTTTGCTCCTCCAATCCTGGACCCGCGAACAATTTGGCGTTTCGAAAACTATACTCATGATTATACCTTTTGTCAAACGTTGAAGTTGGCCTACCAAATCCACCGAAACCAGATTGACTCGACTGACAAGGTGTTGCCCTCACTCTATAAGTATCCACCGGCTTCTCCTTTCTTCTTCTACGCTTTCTGCATACGCTTAACACTCTCTACCCTTCTTATTCCTCGAGCTCGTCGTCGGCGTCTCCAGTACTGCCTCTGGCGATCGCGTTCTATTATCTTCGTCTCTTTCGTTGGTCTAGTCCCCAACATTCCGATGGCGACCAACACCTCCATCCTTGAGGTAAGTTTTTTCTTTAACATTTCCCTTTTTCTTATTTTACCATTCTTCGGTGTCCTTGGTTCTTCACTTTCTATCTTCTTATTTCTTTTTATTTTATTTTCTATTTTCTATGTAGAACCTAAAGAACCAAATTCTCATCTCCATTGCCAACCATCCCTCTTGCTATTTTCTGAGTCCAGAGGGTGACTCTGATCTAACTGATTTTATTAAGGGTTAATTTTTTCTGTGCCATTACAATTTTTACGGTTTGCCAATATGCCATTGGTGTGTCACTGACAGATGAGGACCGCCACAGTCACTGACAGTGGCATATAGGCAATTTCTGAAAATTATAATGGCACGTGAGTAATTTTCCCTTTTATTAATGCCGAAGTACAATGGATCCCCTTTATAAATTCAAGGATGCTCATGTCTGACTAGACCCAAAGCTTTAGGGCCTTTCCTTCTCCACTCCCTAGATAGCGTGACTGGTACCTTTGGGTTGCCGCATAAGAACATAGTTCTTGGGAGCGAACAGGTATAGTGCACTACATCGTCCTCTCCCTTGCTCCCCCTTATAAAAATGAGCTGATGCTAGCCTATTCTTGTTAATTTTGGTCCAATGCATTAAACACGTTCCTTTTTGGCCATGGGCCGATGAGTCCCAATCTCCTTGATATTGCTGTCTTGACTTCTCTTGATATCACCGCCAAAACCGATCCTTTACACTTCCTCTCCAAACCTTCTCACCACCTTGATGTCAAATCTAGTGGTGGTTGGGCGAAGTACATTGCGACCCACAACAAACATAATAGCTTTGTCAATCAGCGCGAACACATCGTCTTCCTTAACCTCTGGCTAGAGAAGATAAAGGTGGCGACACTGGTGTTACCTGAGTCCGAGCGAGGTCGAGGACGTTGATGTCACGCTTGATGAAGGCCGCGCGCATCTTGACGTAGCTCCCAAGCATGAGATCTTGGAGCTCTTTCATCTTTGCCTCTATCTCTGCCCGACCTTCCTCGAGGATATCTTCAAGGGTCGGCGTTATGATGTTGCGGTTGTTGATCTCTGCGCCCCTCACGGGATCCATTGGTGTTGTAGATGAAGTAGTCATTGTAGAAGCACCCGTAGCCGATGTAGACGTACTTGTCATGTTGGCGTAGCCTTCCCCAGTGGAGTTGCCAAAAAGTGTGTTGACATGAAAACGTGCCCCTGCACTTGGGTCAGTTCGATGACCCAAAAGCGTGTGGATACATAGGAACAAGCCTAAGCGTAACACAACACTGACATCGCGTTCCGACTACCCTTAACAGTGGCAAAGGGGTTGGAGTCACTAGGTAATCAGATCACACAGAAATAATCCAATTAGCCGGAATATATAGATAAAATAAATCAATCGGCCGAACAGAGCCTGATTGATTCAGAGTGTACCGTGCAAAGGGTCACCGAAGGGGGCCTTCGACGTCTGATGTGAAGGGTGCGCCGAAGATAGCCTTCGGTGTTCGGACTGATCTGGCCGAAGACAGGCTCTGTAACACCCCAAATTTTCAAAGTAATAAAAATATTATTTAATCCAATTTCCTGAAATTTATCATTTTGGAAATACCTTCAATACCCTCCTTTACCCTTTTGAACTACAACCTAGATGAAATGATCAAACCAAGAGCTGAAAATTTTGTATATGATCCTAATGCCAAGATATATTTTTGAGAATTTTTACAAATGTTTATCAACCTTGGAAGTAGCCCTAAGATTTTAATCTATTTCCTAGAATTATTTTTATTCAGAAATATTTTGGAACAGTAATGGGCCACGCCCCTCTCTTTCCCTCTCTCCCAGCTGGCCCAGCCCATCACCCTCGCCCGCCTCGGACTGACAGCCCGACCCCACCCGTTAGTGAGCCCCTCTCCCCTCGTGCGCGCGCCCGACACCCTGGCCCCACCTGTCGGCACCACCCCTCTCTCGCACCAGAGCCCGACCCCACCCGTCAGCCACCTCGCTCGTGCGCTCACGCCTGCTGGCCAGTTGATGGGGGAGTGGTCCCGATCTTCCGCTAGGTAAGGGATAAACTTGGGTTGGTGGAGAATCTCGACGTTGGCGATCCAAGGCTCCGGTCCGGCGGATCAAAACCTCGCAATCGTTACACCACTGTCTCCGTTGGTTATCAACCACGCAGAACGCGATTGACCTCGCCACGAAGGCTAATTCCTGCAAGCGAACCCAAGAACACAAGCAAGAACAGGAAGGATACAAATCGAATGCCAAAACACAGACAAACGAAGATAAGGTGAGGTTTCACAAACGCCAATGCGGCAGCCAATCGGTCCGGCGCAAGAGGCGGGATCTAAACACAACAGTGTAGATGCAACAAAGCAAAACCTAACCCTAGAGTTGGCTGGCGTGAGAATATATAGGGCGGCGGCCTGTGGAAGGGGAACAGACTTGGGCTGTGGGCTAGAAGGCGAACAGACATGCACTATGGGCCAACACGGTCCAGTTTTGTCACGCAGGACGGTTTCGGTCACACAGAACGACTCGAGACTCCAAATGATGTGAAACCAACGGCAAACGATCCGTCTTCTCCTCAGCTTTCCAAAAAGTCAAAGAACGCACCAATCGGACTTCGTATGAGGAAGTTATGCCCATTTTGGTGCAGGGTGGTCGATGTAGTCCGAACCAGCGAAATCTTGACTTCAAATATCCGTGCGGCTCCGTCTTGAACTCCAATGCTTCTATTCCATCTCCCATGTTCCTAAGCAACAAAATATCACTAGTATTCAGTAGCATCCCATCCAAACAAATATTGAAATAGTTGCTAAGGAAAGAATTAACCTCATGGTTCAAGCGACGGGCACGGGCGCGTGTGATTCGTCCTAGTAACTGAATTGTAAGTGGAGGCTTCATGTGTGTATCATGTGAAGTGATGTCCTCATCATCCTCCCCTTCTTGAATTGGAGTCGTCCTCGACTCAAGCTCATCGTCAGCTCCCAAATAGGGTTTTAATTCATCAGCATGGGGTATCAATTTAAACTTTCTCAATTCAGGAAAACGTTCCTTGCGCAAGTACAACCAAACAAGATCTCCTGGTTTGAAAAACATCTTCTTTCTTCCTTTATTTGTCTTTTGAGCAAAATAGCGTGCTTTCTTTTCTATAACTTTCTTGGTCTTCAGATGCATAGCTTTCACAAACTCTGCACACTTAGTTGCTTCCATGTTTGCTCTCTCTTGAAAAGGAAGTGACAGCAAATTAAGTGGTGTGATTGGCTTAAAACCATACACCACTTCTGATGGGCACAAGTGTGTTGTTGAGTGGACATGTGGAAGACAGTCCTCCCATTCTTTCAAGTTCTTCTTAATCATTGCCCGCAGCAACATGGAGAGTGTACGGTTTACCACTTCTGTTGGACCATCAGTTTGCGGGCGACAAGTTGTTGAAAACAGCAATTTTATGCCAAGCTTGGCCCACATTGTCGTCCAAAAGTAACTCATAAACTTCACATCATGATCTGAAATGATGGTTCTAGGCATCCCGTGCAATCTCACAATTTCCCTGAAAAATAAATCAGCAATATGTGAAGCATCGTTGGTCTTGTGACAGGGAATAAAATGTGCCATTTTAGAAAACCTATCCACTCTTACAAATATGGAGTCTCTCCCCCTCTTTGTCCTAGGCAATCCCACAATAAAGTCCATGCTAATATCTTCCCAAGGTGCACTAGGAACAGGAAGTGGAGTATACAAACCATACGGATTAAGTTTGGACTTAGCTTTATGGTATGTGGCACAACGCTGCACAAATCGTTCAACATCTCTCCGCATCTTTAGCCAATAAAAATTATTGGACAGCAGGGCCAAAGTCTTTTCTCTCCCAAAATGTTCCATTAATCCACCGCCATGTGATTCCTGCAACAACAGCAAACATACGGACGAATCTGGAACACATATCTTGTTAGCATGGAACAAGAAACCGTCATAAACATGAAATGTTTTCCAGTCTTTCCCACCATTACATTTAGTGAATGGTTCAGCAAATTCTTTATCTACAACATACAAATCTTTCAAGCTTTCCAAATCTGGAACGTTAATATCAAGTTGAGATAAAAGAACAACCATGCGAGACAAAGCATCAGCAACCACATTTTCTTTGTCATTCTTGTATTTCTCAATGTATGGGAAAGATTCAATAAATTCAACCCATTTAACATGTCTATGGTTCAGTTTAGCTTGTCCTCTCAAATATTTTAGTGCTTCATGATCAGAATGTTGCCAAGTTTCAAGCACACGCACTAAGGTAAAATAATTCAATTGTGGACCATGCAATTTCTCACTAGAATAGGTCACAGGTTTACCTTCTTGTAGCAGCACATCTCCTATTCCAAAATCACTAGCATCATCACATTCTAACTCAACAGACTTACTGAAGTTGGGTAGCTGAAGTAGAGGTGCACGTGTAAGGAGATCCTTGAGTGGGGCAAAGGCTTGTTCTTGTGCTGGCTTACGAGTAAACGTAACTCCCTTCTTGGTCAACTCAGGTAAAGGACCGGCTATGGTGCTGAAATTTTTCACAAAACGCCGATGGAAACCTGCAAGACCAAGAGAACTACGTACTGCAAGATTAGTTTTAATTGCATGCATGACACGTCCCTTCAGATTATTAACTTGTGATGAGGAAGGAGAAACAACTTGATCTTTTTGTTGCCTCGAAAGCGTTTTAGCTACTTGCTGATTTTCAGAAAGTTGTTTGCTCTTTTGTGCGTCCCTAGCACGTTTTTCTTGTTCAAATTTCACAATTTCAGCAGGAGTCATAGGAAGCAATGTAACTTTCTTTCCTTTATACATAAATGTGTACTTATTGCTCCTACCATGGTGTGTAGCATCAGTATCATATACCCAAGGTCTACCAAGTAATAGAGAACATGCTTGCATCGGTACTACATCAAAATCAGCACTTCCAAAGTATGTACCAATGGAAAATTCGATGTGAACAGTTTGTGTTACCTTGACCTTACCGCTGTCGTTGAGCCATTGCACATGGTAAGGGTGTGGATGTGCACGTGTGGGAAGTTGAAGCTTAGTTACCACGTCGAGGCTCACCAAATTGTTGCAACTACCGCTGTCGATGATGACATGCGCACGACGGTCTTTGACGCGGAAGAAGGTCTGAAATATATTGTTCCGTTGTGACTGGTCGTCCTGGTCCATGTGAGTGCTCAAGTCACGTTGTACAATAAGTGCTGCCATGTTAGAGAAAAGACAAAGCAACAAAGAATAATCCTTATGTAAAACAGCTAGGTGGGGTGGGGGATGTGTGGTGGAAGCAATTCGTCAAGCACCTTACCCACGCTTGCAAGTGTTCTTACCACGCCGCAGTGAGGTCACCGGCCTACAGGTGATGACCCAAGTGGAGGGTGGTGTACAATTGCAAGAAATGATCCTGTCCTGACCAAGAGAAATGTGTAGCTTGGAAGGCAAAGTGAGTAGCAAGGATTAGCGATAATAATAACAGTTAAACCAAGTTCAATAAGTATTCCCTAGTACTCGTCAAAGTTGCTGACCGTAGTGCTCCCAAAGTGAAAATTCAAGCAATAGAAGGAAACTATGTGCCCAAAACTCAAATGGAAGCAAAAACAGGCCAAATTCAGCTCTCTATGGATCGGACAAGGGATCGGACAAGAGATCAGACAAGTGATCGGACAAGGGTATGTGCACAATTTTTTTTTCTTTTTTTTTTCTGCTGCTGTTCGGATCGGACAAGAGTTCGGACAAATGTTCAGACAAGAGATCGGACAAGCAGCAAACAGCCAAAGACTGCCTCAGATTGGACAAGAGTTCGGACAGGAGTTCGGACAAGAGTTCGGACAAGAGTTCGGACAAGCAACTAACAGCCCACTTCTCTTTTTTTTTATATTTTTTTTTCTCCTTTTTTTTCACTCTATTTTTTTTTGAAACAAGGATGACCAGAGGAGTAACCACAAAAATTTGCACCTACAACTGAGGTGGGATATGGCTCACAAAATTCAAACAAGTTTGCTGTCCGGCGAGCAAAAACTTTGTCCAATTTTTTTCTTTATCTTCCCGATTTTTTTTGGCGATTTTGGTGAGGGCTAACCGACCTTTGTGGGTTAGGGTACCCTCCAAATCGAGTCAGGAACACGCTCAAAAAATTTCAGATTTTTCTGCCAAACGAGCGAAAAGTTATGCCTGTTTTACTGAAGGGGGGTCACAAAGAGTGAATGGGGAAAACAAAATGGGGTTGCGGAAGGGGGGGTTTTTCGGTGGGGAATTTTTATCTGAGACACAAGAACAACTACTACTCAAACGACACAGAGGGATGACTAAACCAGCAACAAGACTCGACCAAGAACACGAACTCAACAAAGTTAAAACTGAAATTAAAATCGCAAGGCACAAAGGGGTTCTCGGTGGGGAATTTTTTTGGTGCGGTTTTCTGGACTCTGGGTAAAAACAAAAGTAGATCGAGATTACCTAACGGGAAATCTGAGCTCTGATACCAGCTGATGGGGGAGTGGTCCCGATCTTCTGCTAGGTAAGGGATAAACTTGGGTTGGTGGAGAATCTCGACGTTGGCGATCCAAGGCTCCGGTCCGGCGGATCAAAACCTCGCAATCGTTACACCACTGTCTCCGTTGGTTATCAACCACGCAGAACGCGATTGACCTCGCCACGAAGGCTAATTCCTGCAAGCGAACCCAAGAACACAAGCAAGAACAGGAAGGATACAAATCGAATGCCAAAACACAGACAAACGAAGATAAGGTGAGGTTTCACAAACGCCAATGCGGCAGCCAATCGGTCCGGCGCAAGAGGCGGGATCTAAACACAACAGTGTAGATGCAACAAAGCAAAACCTAACCCTAGAGTTGGCTGGCGTGAGAATATATAGGGCGGCGGCCTGTGGAAGGGGAACAGACTTGGGCTGTGGGCTAGAAGGCGAACAGACATGCACTATGGGCCAACACGGTCCAGTTTTGTCACGCAGGACGGTTTCGGTCACACAGAACGACTCGAGACTCCAAATGATGTGAAACCAACGGCAAACGATCCGTCTTCTCCTCAGCTTTCCAAAAAGTCAAAGAACGCACCAATCGGACTTCGTATGAGGAAGTTATGCCCATTTTGGTGCAGGGTGGTCGATGTAGTCCGAACCAGCGAAATCTTGACTTCAAATATCCGTGCGGCTCCGTCTTGAACTCCAATGCTTCTATTCCATCTCCCATGTTCCTAAGCAACAAAATATCACTAGTATTCAGTAGCATCCCATCCAAACAAATATTGAAATAGTTGCTAAGGAAATAATTAACCTCATGGTTCAAGCGACGGGCACGGGCGCGTGTGATTCGTCCTAGTAACTGAATTGTAAGTGGAGGCTTCATGTGTGTATCATGTGAAGTGATGTCCTCATCACCAGTGGCCCCCGCCTGTCAGGACCGTCGTCCACCTCGCGCCAACCCCCTAACTCCGCCGGCCGATGACCTCGCCTCGGATCCCCTCGCTGGCTCCCCCTCCCGTTAAACCGACGCTGGCATTTAATTCCCCGAGGCCCGCTGGCCATTTAAACGCGTTAAGGCACGCGTTAAAGCCCCCAGATCGCGTTTACCTGCATGGCGAGACCTCACCAGCGAGTAAATACTCCCCTCTCGGCTTTCCATGCATGCGACCCTGTAGGACCGAAAGTAGCGACCAGAGGGGGGGTGAATGGGCGCCTTAAAAAATTCTTTCGAATCAATGGCCTGCTCCCAGTACCCAACGCACCTCACAAGACTACGCAGCAGAAAATAAACAGAAGGCCTAAGTCTAAAGGTTTCTAACCTAGAAGCAACTGATGATAAACAGTGTAAAACTAAAGTAGTGCAACTAGGCAGATTAAACAAGGTGTAACAGGCCTAAACTTCTCAAAGAAATGATCTAAGAAAGTGTAAGATGAAAAGAGAAGTTACTGTCCAAATTTGTCTCCTGTTCGGAACTGGGCGAAGCCTCCTTCGCACGTCGAGGTCTGCTTCGGAGGTTGGTGACGGAGCCTGTCCGAGATGCCGAAGGTGACACGGTCTAGCCTAGTTCGAAGTGGCAAGTAGCGAAGTGTACTTCGGAGCGAAGTAAGACAATGCCGGAGCCTGGTTCGAAGTATGTACTTCGAAGTCAAGGCTTCGAACACAGCTTCGAACCGGGACCTTCGGAGCAAGAACCTTCGAATAGATAACTTCGAACACAACCCACAAACAGACAACCTTCGGACAAAGATGCGAAGCCTGTCACACGACAGAAAACTAAGTCCGAAGCCTACACTCTACCTTCGAACAGAGAAAGCTTCGGAAAGAGAACCGAAGGCTGACACGCCACAAGGAAATCAAAACGAAGTCTGTCAGAAATGACAAGCTTCGAACCCAACTTCGAAGCCTACCGAAGTGTGGACTTCGAACAGCTAGATTCGGAGTATGTTGTTCGAAGTATGCGATGCTGTCCGTTCAGAAAAAATACTTCGAAGCTTATCAACATAGACCGCACACCGAAGATCGAAGATTGAGCGAAGCCTTCGAAGATGTTAAATCGAAGCCTGTCTCACGGAGCTGAGGGGCTTCGAACAGAGAAAGACTTCGCCAGAGACACAGCCAGAAAAGGTAATAGACCCTGTCAGCTTCGATCAAAAAGCTGTGCAGTAGAAGGTGAAAAGCTGCACAGAACACTGTAGCTGCAGGGAAGTAGTACTACTTCCAACAGGAAGAACTAGTACTACTAGAATGAAGAACACACCCAGCCGAAGCCTCCAAAGCCTCAAAAATCACGGGAAAACTTGCTATGCTAATGAAATGAAGCCATTAAAAACCTTTGGAGATAGGGCATTTACTGCAACATTAAAAGCAAGGCATTAAACACAGGACCAGATCTTCCTGGCGGCGCAAGCAGGGAACAAGAGGAGAGAGAGAGGCAAGGCAAAAGACAAAAAGTGACCCAATAGAGAGGATTTGATTTCAGCCAAAAGGGTAGACCAAACCCTAGGGATTGGGGTCCTATTTATAGGCAGCCCAACACTAGGAATATTCTACCAGCCCCTTAGGGTTTTTATAGACGCAATAATAAATGAAAAGACTCTACTGCCCTTAGGAATTTTTTACAGACACGACTGACTGACTGTGGGCCTAGAGTTACAGATGACTTATCCGGAAGCTCAGCTTTTGTAGCGACTACGGCTTCTCTTCTGGACAGTCGGATACAGAATCAACGGTTGTCAGTTTTGCGCCGAAACTGACAAAGCCTCCACCGGCTTTGCACCAGGTACCCGGATTGGGCCGGCCCGACTCCGCAGCTCTCTCATCCCGGCAATCGCTCACCGCCCGTGTACCTGAGTCAGTCCTGGTCAACAGCCCAGTGGGTCTTCTACTGCTTCTGGCCCATGCACCCGGATTGGGCCAGCCCGACTTCGCAGCCTCCTCTGCCCGACAGTCGCTCGCTGCCCGTGTACCTGAGTCACACGCGGCCCATGAAACAGCAGATCTCTTCTTCTTCTGTCCTATTTGACTATCGTTGACAATGACTCATCACTTCTGGAGCCATGAGGCCCACGCTATTCAGCATGGCTCCTCAATCTCCCCCTTGATGAGTGCATTGTCAACACTCCTCTTCTTCAGCTCTTCAGCACCTGCGACCAAATGTGGAAACACGAAAACAAAATACAAGAAAACAAAGAAGAAGAAAAATAATGTAAAAGTTTAACCCTAATGACCAAAAGCCAAACAAAAGCAAGAAACGGTCATTATGGTTAACCAAAATGTAAAAGCTCAAAATGAGTGCGATTGCAGAATAACAAGGATATCAACAGAGTAAGAACTCCCCCTTAAACTCTGATCCCAAATTTTCTCCCCCTTGTTGACAAGTGAACTCATCAAGCACTCAAAAGAGACACAGACTCCCCTGAAATGCAACTCCCCCTAAAAAATATGCATTGATTTTAACTGGAGTGCATAAGGAGTGTAGAAAGCATGCTTCTCAAATATGATTGACTGCAATTACAGCATCTAACAAGTATAGCAAAAGAGATACTGTCTTAAGACACATGGCATGATCAGTGCAACAGATGATATCTAAAGAAAGTCATTTAGCACGCATTGTTCAGTTTTTGCAAACAAAAGCATCACCACATGTTCCAGTAAAGAAGCAAGGTAAACATGAGATGCAGAGGCTAACTGAAATCTACCAAGTTAAGCATTGTCCACACAAAAGTGCTTCAGCAAACGTGTTATCTTTTAAATGTTCAGGCTTTTTCAGAATTCCTTTTTCATTTATGCCAAGGGTTATTTGCATGTCAATCCTTATGCTAACCGACCAAGTCAAGCCTAGGCCAGAACTGGACCATCAGAAGCTTAAGACATTGGTCTTGACATACACTACACTGTCCTAGTTCATACCAAAGTGCTATGGTAAGCAGTCCAGAACAATGTAATGCGACAAAGCAAACCCACTTGGATCTTTTCAATTCAAGCATAAAAAGGCATGGAATTTTCATTCATTTTTGAATTTTATCATTTTTATAGCTCATTTTCCATGTGAAAGCATAAAGATGTCCAAGTTGCATATCTGCATCTATGTGATGAACTAGCTACAAGGCATGTAACAGATAGCAAAAACACTCAGCCTACATATGCTAGTTACCAGAAACAAAGGTGATCATTTTTGAAGTTGAAAGCGTAAAAGCCATGCATATGACAGATATCAGATATATCAAGTGAACTGAACCAAAGCATGATCATCGACAAGTAATCAAAAGCATGTACCAGCTAGAATAAGTAAAGCAGTTCAATCATATAACAGAAGCAAGCTCAAAGGTGTGATATGTGAATATGCAAGATATGAACACACACATAAAGACTCAAGAAAAGAGTAAAGAAGAAGGAAAACTGACGCAAAATATCCTAGAAAGGATACACAACACCCAAATCCCCTCGTAAACGCTCAAAGGTAGACTGATCTAGGGGTTTGGTGAAGATATCAGCCAACTGATGATGGGTATCAACATGAACAAGGTCAATGACACCTTTCTCATATTGATCCCGCAAGAAGTGAAAGCGCACATCAATATGTTTGGTTTTTGAATGGAGACACGGGTTTTTACCTACACTAATAGCACTGGTGCTGTCGCAAAACAATGGAACTCTGGTAGAAAAGAACAACCCAAAATCTCGTAGAGTGGAAATCATCCAAACCAACTGTGAGCAGCAGCTAGCAGCAGCTACGTACTCAGCCTCTGTGGTCGAGAGAGCAACTCCAGATTGCTTTCGTGAAGACCAATACACAAGAGATGAACCAAGAAACTGGCAAGTACCGGAAGTCGACTTGCGATCCAACCGGCACCCACCAAAGTCGGCATCCGAAAAGCCAGATAAATCAAGAGATGATGACGCTGAATAGTAAAGACCGAGATCGGGCGCATAAGTGAGATACCTGAAAATGCGCTTGACAGCCTGCCGGTGAGACGCGCGTGGTGAAGACTGAAAACGCGCGCAAAGTCCCACGGCGAACTGTATGTCTGGTCTTGTTGCCGTTAAGTACAACAGCGAACCAATCATCCCTCGAAACTGTCTCTCATTGACCTTGACACCGCTCTCATCCTTGTCCAGACCCCCAGAAGTGCCCATCGGGGTCATCTGCGGCTTCAATTCACCACCAAAGTCAAATTTCATTAACATATCACGAGTGTACTTACCTTGGTGGATGAAAGTGCCATCCTTGGTCTGCTTGATCTGGAGCCCTAAGAAGTACTTGAGCTCACCCATGAGGCTCATCTCAAACTCACTGTGCATCTGCTCAGAGAACTTGGACACAAGAGAATCAGTAGTACCGCCAAAAATAATATCGTCCACGTAAATCTGAGCAACTAAAAAGTCTGAAGCATCTCTGAGCAAGAAATGAGTTTTGTCCACAGAACCCATCACAAAGCCCTTCCCCAACAAAATTGCTTCAACCAGTCATACCAAGCCCTGGGGGCTTGCTTCAACCCGTATAAAGCTTTGTGCAACTTAAAAACATGTCGAGGAAACTTAGGGTTCTCAAAACCGGGGGGTTGCCTAACATAAACCTCCTCCTCTATGAACCCGTTCAGAAAAGCACTCTTAACGTCCATTTGAAAAAGCTTAAAACCCTTCGAAACGGCAAAAGCTAGAAGAATACGAATGGACTCAAGATGGGCAACAGGAGCGAAGGTTTCTTCAAAGTCAATACCTTCCTTCTGGCAATAACCCTGGGCAACTAGTCGAGCCTTGTTGCACACCACAACCCCATCTTCACCTTGTTTGTTCTTGAATACCCACTTGGTGCCTATGGGGTTGCATCCTGATGGCGGCTCAACTAATGTCCAAACCCGATCGCGGACAAAATTTTCAAGCTCTTCTTGCATAGCATTAATCCAATTAGAATCAGAAAGAGCATGAGAAACGTCTCTGGGCTCAAAAGATGCAACAAACGCAGATTCAGCAAACACAGCGAGAGAGGCAGAAGAACGCAAAGTTCTCTCAGTCAGATCACCTATGATGAGCTCTGAGGGATGGTCACGCTGAACTCCTCGGGTTCCCTGGTGATCTGAAGTCACCTCACCGGAGTCAGCAGCTGGCACCTCTGGACTCGACTGAGGGGGCTCGATCGATGTGGAGGAAGTGATCAGAGGTCCGCCCTCATCCTCAGTCGAAGTCTCAGAAGGTGTGGGCTCTGCGGGGGATGCAGAAGGCCCACCCTCATCAGCAGCTGGAGTATCCTCATCTTCCTCGAAGATGGACTCTCCGAGCTCATCATCACCAGAAAGCTCAAAAGAAGGAGTCAAAGAAGGCAAGGACTCATCAAATGAAACCTCACAAGTCTCGACAAGCAGCTGGGATTCGAGGTTCCAAACACGGAAACCTCGAGAATGCAATGCATAACCAAGAAAAACACCATCCCAGCAACGAGACTCAAACTTGTCCAAATGCCCTCCCTTCTTGAGCACAAAGCACTTGCAGCCAAACGCTCGCAAGTGGCTCACTTTGGGCTGTCTGCCAAACCGCAACTCATATGATGTCTTACCAAGGTAAGCTCTAAGAAAAATGCGGTTGGCTAGATAGCAAGTTGTGTTCATGGCTTCAGCCCAAAAACGCCTAGGAGTCCTGTGCTCATCGAGCATCGTCCTGGCCATCTCAACTAGTGTGCGGTTCTTTCGTTCCACAACGCCGTTCTGTGGGGGAGTGTAAGGAGAAGAAAACTGATGGTTCAGACCCTGATCACAACAGAAGCTGACGAACTGAGAGTTCTTGAACTCAGAGCCATTGTCCGAGCGAATTGCTCGCATCCGACCATTGTTCTCATTCTTCAGCTTCAAAATCAGGTCATGGACAAATTGAAAAGTTTCATCCTTAGACTCCAAAAAGAAAACCCACGAGAATCGAGAAAAATCGTCAACAATCACAAGTGCATACCACTTCCCACCGACTGAGCGTACCCGAGCTGGACCAACAGTGTCCAAATGTAAAAGCTCGCCCGGATACGAAGTCATCACCTGAGTCACAGGTGAGTGAGAAGCGGCAACCATTTTCCCATGACGACAGGGATGACAAACTAGATCCTTCTCCATCTTAAGCTTGGGCAATCCTCGGATGAGGTCCATAGAGCTTAACCTGACTAGCAGATCAAAACTCAAGTGACCTAACCTCCTATGCCACTTCCAGAGCTCAGAAGAAGATCCAGCAATCAAACAGCGAGAAGGGCCAAAAGAACTAGAGAAGTCAATTCGAAAAACTTTACCAAAAGGTAAAATCTGACAAACCAAAGACCCTCTAGAATCAACCACAGAAGAATTGCCCTTCTTAAAACGCACTTCCAAACCATCCTCAAGAAGTTGCGAAACAGAGATCAAATTAAAGTTCAAATTCTTAACCAAAGCAACATTCTTTAAAGAGAAATGATCTGAAATGCTAATTGAGCCTATGCCACTTACTTTCCCTTGACCGCTGTTCCCGAATGTGATGTACTCTTTGGAGCTCGGGGGAGTGAGACTGGAGAACCATCTGCGATGTCCCGTCATGTGGCGAGAGCATCCTGAATCCATGATCCACACTTTCTCTAGTCCCCGGTCCTGCACAATCAGTGTCTGTAAGTGGGAGCAAATGGTCCGGCACCAGGTTTAGCAAAAGAGCTAAACCAGTGTCGAGCCATCTGCTCAAAAGATGGAAAGCGAAAACCATCAAAAGAGTTTGGACCACAACGCGGCTCAAAGCGCGGTCCTCGGTTCTGTCTAACCCTGCGGCCACGAGGTCCAGAACCGTAGCCAACACGGTCTGGAACTCTGCCGGAATGGACACCACCAACTGGAGTACGGGCAAGAAAGCTGTCTCCTCTACCACTACCTACACGACGTGGCCTGGCCTCCAGCCTCTCCTCGCGCCGAGCAACACGCAGTCTACCACCCTGCTGATAGAACTGCTCCTGATCACTACGAGCCCTCTCTGCTCTCTCAACCCGCTTCCTCCTGAAGCAGAATTCCGCAAGATGCCCGTCTCTCTGACAGTACTCACAATGATAGGTAGGCTTCTTGGGATGTGGTTGAGGCTTGGGAATCTTGGGCTTAGTGGTGATTGGTGTTGTCTTCTTGGGCTGAGAGGGTCCAGGAAGAGAGTCTAGAGAAGAGTGGAGGTGTTTGGGCTTCGGGACCCAGATAGGCTTCTTGGGTGGAGCTTTAGGTGGTTCATGGATCACTCCATCCTTGGGCTGACAAGCCTGGGAAGACTCAGTGGAGTGAGTCTTGGGATACCTCTGCTCTGGAGTCATTTTACTCCACTCCACTGCCCGGCTGATGGCACTCTCAAAGTCAGCCTTGGTGTAGGTGTAACCTACCCCAAACCCATCCTGCCTCTTGAACTGCTGGATCATCATGCCAAGCTGTGGCTCTCTGGCACTGATCCAACTCAGGATAGAACGGAGGTAAAAGTTCTCATTCTGAGAATCTGCTAGCTCCTCTCTCAAGGAAGCTAGAACCTCCACCTGAGACAAGCAGGTCTCACACTCACTCTCTACTTGGACAGACTTTTCAGCTTTCAGCTTGATTAGCTCCATTCTAAGAGACAGACAGTTCTCACAGACAGTGGGTGGAACTGACAATGTCTCAAGCTCTAGCCTAGTCTGGGCAAGCTCAGCTCTCAACCTCTCCAAATCACCCAAATGTTCATTACCCTTGGATTTCAGCTCAGCTAAGGCAGCTAGATGAGATGGGCAATCAACACAGGGTGCGACGACAGTGGCTTGAGCATCTTTCAGCTCCAGTTGAGCGCTTTCAAGCTCAGTGGCCAAGGCGTCCCTCTCATCAACCCTTTCTGTGTACCTGGACTTCAGATTCGACAGGTCACACAGAAGCACCTCACACTTCGGGCACTCACTGCTATCACCCAAGCAAGGGGAAGAAGATAGACTCTCAATTCTGCCGTTGTCCACGGCAAGCTCACTCTCTAGCTCATCTATCCTCTTCTTAGCCCCCCTAAGCAGTTTTTCCCGATATCTCAACTCCTGACGATTGCTTTCAAGTAAATCAACTATTTCGCGCTCGTAGGATGATACCTTATTGTCATCGTCGTCGGAGTCGTCGGAGGAGCTCTTTTCCTCCCTATCCCCAAGAGCCATAGAACAGAAGCTCTTGCGGGATCTTCGGCGCTGGTGTGAGCGGCTCTTCGGCTTGTCTCCGAAGGCCATGAAGCAAAGGCCCGCCGGATCGTCCTTGTCCTTCCCCTTCCTGATGGCGATCTCCTCATCGCTTGAGCTCGATGAAGAGGAAGAAGACGTGGACTGCTTGGAGTAGCTCTTCTCCATCTCGGCGAAGAAGGCCTTGTCGCGCTTCTTGTTCTCTCGCCGGTAGTCCTTCAGGGCCTTCTTGAAGAACCGAGTCTTCGGCTTGCCCTTGTTGAAGGAAGAGCTGTCGTGCTTGCCGGAGTTGTGGAAGCCACCACCTGTGCGATTCTTGTGTCCATTGCGCTTGGGGCAGTCGGCGATGAAATGTCCTGGATCACCACATTCAAAGTATCCGGATTTTGTGCCGTGTCTTTTGAACATTCTCTTATCATAGACACGACGCACCCGGTTGTTAAACAGACACAAATCATCATCTCCCAACAACTCAAGCTGGTCCTCAGTGATAGACATCAAGGAAAACCCAGCACAGCTCACAGAAGAAGGATCAACAGAAGGTGTAGCAAGGGCCAGGGATTTTGATCCAGAACCAGTGAGATTTGATCTCAACTGGATATCTACCTCAGTGGCCTTCAGCTTGCTAAATAACTCAGAAATGGTCAAGGTATCGTAAGAAGTACTCTCAACGATAGAAGATACCTTGATCTCCCAGATCTTTGGGTCCAAGGTATGGAGAACCTTGAGTGCCTGCTCGTGATCTGAGACTAACTGAGCACCCTCAGCCTTGTTGTCCCGAAGCTTGTTAATGATCGACTGAAAGCGACCAAACAAAGCCTCAACAGATTCACCCGGCTTCTGTGTGAAATTCTCATATTCACGCCGGTAGGTCTGATAGAGCCGAGCCTTGACCTGTGCTGTTCCCTCATGGTGTGCCTTGAGGGTAGCCCAGATCTCTCTCGCAGTGGAGAGATGACTCACACGCTCAAACTCAGTGGGACCTAAGCCAGAAAACATAATGTTCACAGCCTTACTGTTGCTCAGATGCTGAGCAATGATACCAGCAGTACCTTGCTCAGTAACTGGCAAAATGACAAACGTGGTGTGAACGCAAATGTCCCATATGTCCGAACCCTGGCTCATGAGATAGGCTCGCATGCGACTCTTCCAATAATTATAGCCATAGGCTTCCAAGGACGACACCTTGCCAGGAGACGTCATAGTCACTACTGGGGTTTAGAACCGGTTAAGGTATGGAAAAACCCTAACCTTGCTCTGATACCACTTGTAGGACCGAAAGTAGCGACCAGAGGGGGGGGTGAATGGGCGCCTTAAAAAATTCTTTCGAATCAATGGCCTGCTCCCAGTACCCAACACACCTCACAAGACTACGCAGCAGAAAATAAACAGAAGGCCTAAGTCTAAAGGTTTCTAACCTAGAAGCAACTGATGATAAACAGTGTAAAACTAAAGTAGTGCAACTAGGCAGATTAAACAAGGTGTAACAGGCCTAAACTTCTCAAAGAAATGATCTAAGAAAGTGTAAGATGAAAAGAGAAGTTACTGTCCAAATTTGTCTCTTGTTCGGAACTGGGCGAAGCCTCCTTCGCACGTCGAGGTCTGCTTCGGAGGTTGGTGACGGAGCCTGTCCGAGATGCCGAAGGTGACACGGTCTAGCCTAGTTCGAAGTGGCAAGTAGCGAAGTGTACTTCGGAGCGAAGTAAGACAATGCCGGAGCCTGGTTCGAAGTATGTACTTCGAAGTCAAGGCTTCGAACACAGCTTCGAACCGGGACCTTCGGAGCAAGAACCTTCGAATAGATAACTTCGAACGCAACCCACAAACAGACAACCTTCGGACAAAGATACGAAGCCTGTCACACGACAGAAAACTAAGTCCGAAACCTACACTCTACCTTCGAACAGAGAAGGCTTCGGAAAGAGAACCGAAGGCTGACACGCCACAAGGAAATCAAAACGAAGTCTGTCAGAAATGACAAGCTTCGAACCCAACTTCGAAGCCTACCGAAGTGTGGACTTCGAACAGCTAGATTCGGAGTATGTTGTTCGAAGTATGCGATGCTGTCCGTTCAGAAAAAATACTTCGAAGCTTATCAACATAGACCGCACACCGAAGATCGAAGATTGAGCGAAGCCTTCGAAGATGTTAAATCGAAGCCTGTCTCACGGAGCTGAGGGGCTTCGAACAGAGAAAGACTTCGCCAGAGACACAGCCAGAAAAGGTAATAGACCCTGTCAGCTTCGATCAAAAAGCTGTGCAGTAGAAGGTGAAAAGCTGCACAGAACACTGTAGCTGCAGGGAAGTAGTACTACTTCCAACAGGAAGAACTAGTACTACTAGAATGAAGAACACACCCAGCCGAAGCCTCCAAAGCCTCAAAAATCACGGGAAAACTTGCTATGCTAATGAAATGAAGCCATTAAAAACCTTTGGAGATAGGGCATTTACTGCAACATTAAAAGCAAGGCATTAAACACAGGACCAGATCTTCCTGGCGGCGCAAGCAGGGAACAAGAGGAGAGAGAGAGGCAAGGCAAAAGACAAAAGTGACCCAATAGAGAGGATTTGATTTCAGCCAAAAGGGTAGACCAAACCCTAGGGATTGGGGTCCTATTTATAGGCAGCCCAACACTAGGAATATTCTACCAGCCCCTTAGGGTTTTTACAGACGCAATAATAAATGAAAAGACTCTACTGCCCTTAGGAATTTTTTACAGACACGACTGACTGACTGTGGGCCTAGAGTTACAGATGACTTATCCGGAAGCTCAGCTTTCGTAGCGACTACGGCTTCTCTTCTGGACAGTCGGATACAGAATCAACGGTTGTCAGTTTTGCGCCGAAACTGACAAAGCCTCCACCGGCTTTGCACCAGGTACCCGGATTGGGCCGGCCCGACTCCGCAGCTCTCTCAGCCCGGCAATCGCTCACCGCCCGTGTACCTGAGTCAGTCCTGGTCAACAGCCCAGTGGGTCTTCTACTGCTTCTGGCCCATGCACCCGGATTGGGCCAGCCCGACTTCGCAGCCTCCTCTGCCCGACAGTCGCTCGCTGCCCGTGTACCTGAGTCACACGCGGCCCATGAAACAGCAGATCTCTTCTTCTTCTGTCCTATTTGACTATCGTTGACAATGACTCATCACTTCTGGAGCCATGAGGCCCACGCTATTCATCATGGCTCCTTAGACCCCTCTGACCCTCGCCAGCGCCCCTATTTAACCCCCTGGCCTCCACCGCGTCCGACCCCCACGACCATTCGCTGCGAGGACAAACAGAGCGCCCGCAATTCGCTTTTTAGCGCACCCCTACTGTTTCACCTCCGGCCACCGCTCGCCGCCGCCTCAGACCACCTCCGTCCACGCCATCGCTGCCATCATGACCGCAAGGATGACACCGACCTCGGCCACCCCTCCGTCGACACCGAACCCCGCCAGATCGCCGTGGTCGCCCAGGACCCGAAAGCCTTCGCCGCCTCTTCTCGCCGCCGGCCTCGCTCCGTCGACCTCGGACCACCGCAAGGGTACCCTCGTGTTCCCCTTAGTTCCCTCGTTACGTATTTAGCCTTAGTTAGGCCGGATGGCCCTCGCCGTCACCGGAATCACTCGCCGTCGCGTCATCGGAGTTGGGGAAGACGGATACTTAACCCCCCCGACATGTGCCGTGTCAGATCCGATCGCGACCGTGTGATCGGAATCCAACCATGATGATTAAATCCCTCGTGCGGTTTAATCGGATCCGTTAGATTTCGGCGAAGGGGTACGTTCTAATCTGAGTCGTTCGCTAGATTTAAAATCCCGCATCGCATCTGGTCCGTCCATCGCGTACTGGTTCGATGTTTTAATCCTGGCCGTCCACGTCACTTTAACTCCCACCGCCTCGCCCTCGCACGTTGGATCTGGATCCAACGGTCTAGATCAATCTGGCGCACGCGCACAGAGCGCGGGTTCACCGTGGGCCTGGCTCACCGTGGACCCGAGGAGATTTAAATTTGAAAATAAATTCCAGAAACTGTTTTAAACTTGTAAATTCCAGAAAATAAATTTGTAATATTATTCCCTACATGTTCATTCAATAAAAACAATATGTTTACTTTTGATTTTTCATGTTTATTTAAATAGGTATTCAAATGCCCTTAGGGTAAAAATGTAAATTTAATTATTTAAATTTCAGTAAAGCTTATATTTATTTATTTCCTGTTAATAGGGTGAGACCACTAAGTTTTCCCTAAACCTTTCATTTTAAATTGATTAGAAAGCTTAAAAGGAGATCATTTCACAATTTAAAATCCCTTTAAGAAAGGGCCATCCTTCTTTGTAGTTCCTTTTAAAATTATTTAATAGATTTCAGAAACTTAATAACTTGGTTTTCTTAAAATAAACCAATTTAAACTTATGTGCTTGTTGTGTGACTTTATATTGTTTAATTGAATGTTGTATTTATTTTACTTTATTTATATTGGGAAGACTACGACGCCGTCGAGGAGCCGGAATATTTTCCCGAAGTTCCTCCCTCCCCTTTGCTGAACAAGGCAAGTCACCAAACCAATCTTTTGAGCATATTGAACCCATGTTTTATTTAACTATCGCTAAAACACATAGGATATACATGCATTAGTCAAATGAAACCCTTACAATATATTTAGTTAGGATCCCCCGACCTTGATGTGCAACCCAAGCCATGCTATCTAGCCTAAACTCCTTGTCACCATATGATTAGTATTATTAGCTAGTGTCCAATGTATCGACACGATTTCTATAGGATTAAAAATGAGTCGTAGCAACTTGGTTCTACTATATGATACCCGTTATCCTTATCATTGGAATTCTGTTGGTGATAGAATTTTGGTTGTGAGTGTATGCATGGTGGGTTCCGGGTGCAAGCTAGGGCATTGGTCGGTATCACCCGGGGCACTATAAGGACCGGTCTGCGGGATCCGTTGCAATACACTTCCGTACTAACCACAAGTCTAATGGGTAAGTCCTAACTAAGGTATGGAGTGTTCCAAACCGAGGCCACCATTTGGAGATGGGTCAAGCAGCACCTGCGGGTGGCTTGTACCAACGTGGCGCAAAAGGGGGTGCGACGTTAGCCGGGATGCGGCCCGGCGCGCTGGCGAAACCTAGAGCGGGTGGTTATCGCTTGGAGCATTTCATGCTGAGGTTTTGGCACGAGTTCCCGTGGTATGGGTCATCTCGTTTGAGATGAGTGCGTGCCTTGTGGGTACAGTAGTACATCTCTTATCAGCGTCATTAATCTTTTCGAAAAGCCGAGCCCACGGTCAAGGGCGGGTTGCGTGACATCCCATAGTTAGATTACTTGTGATATGTATGTGCATGATGGTTTGACATGTAAGGACCGTTGTGCGAGGAGGTAAAACGCACTTCTCGAGTTAGATGATGTTATTGTTGTTCATGTTTACTTTTCACATGATAAAATTTGACTACATTAACTGCAATAACTGAAAATGTACTTTTCCGTACTTTTAGACAATTATCCTTCCTTTGTAATTACCTTGCATTATTACCTGCATTTGTGGTGGCTTGTTGAGTACTTTTTGTACTCATACCCGTTGAATCCCACAGTGGATGCCTACTATGAAGACGGTCTGGAGTAGCGACCCAGTCAAGAGAAAAGATCTTGGAGAAGACATTCGTCATGCATTTTTATTATCGGTATTATTGTTTTTATTAAACTCTGCTGTAATAAATATGGTCTGCGTACCATGAATACTGTCGTATGTACGTTTGTCGCATGATGAACCTCTTGTATTATTGTTTTTCTTACGAAATTCAATAATGTTCCGATTTCGATAAATCGGGGCATCACAAGATGGTATCAGAGCCGACTTGACTGTAGGAAGCCAAACGGACCAGCCTAGCCCATAGCCACAGAAAAATTATTTCTTGAAAATATACTTTATAAACTTTGTTCCTCTCACTTTTCTTCAACTTGTTGTTTTTGTAGATGCCGGTTTACCAAGTGCACAGCTACTGCCGCCACTTCGAGGGCTTCGTCAGGGAGCTCCGTATGATGCTCACCTTCCTCGGGTTCCTCTTCGAGCCTGAATTCTAGGGGGTATACATGGAAGAATTCACCGGGCCTTGCGACGTCTCCCTCACCGTCCACGGCTCCGGAGAGCATCTGCCGCCCTACACCACCGCACTTGGGGGCCCGACTTTCGACGTCGCATGCCAATGAGTCGCCCTCCAGGCCCTTATGGAGTTGAGGATGATCTATGATGATCGTCTTCAAAACTCATCTTTCCAGCTTGTGCCGAAGCGCACTCCATGCGCCCACCGTAGTATCTACCTCGGAGTTCACTCCGTGCGTGATCCGGTCATGGCCCGGCAGTCGCGTCTTCTTCAGGCTATGGACGACCTCCATGCTGAGGCGGCGCTCGACGCCGACGAGCACCATGAGGCGATTGAGTTTCTTCGTGAGGAGACGAAGAACTTGATCCAACAGAACGGCGAGCTGCATCGCAAGATTATGCAACTGTAGAAGGATATCGCGGAGATGGTTCCCCTCCTCCCTAGGAAGAGGAAGCCCATCCGTGAGCCCGCCCCTCGCCCCAAGAGGATCCCGCCACACCCCTCCACCGCCGGACCATCCACCGCCAACGCCCCTGCACCACGCCCTGGCCTCGTCTCCGACCCAATCATCGAGAACTTTCTCGAGCCCACCGTCCCTCGAGAGCCGCATACTCATGGTTCCGAGAGCACGGAGACCACCTCCGGTGGTGAGTAGACGCTAGATACCGCTTTCGAATAAAATAATTTTTGTATGTGGTGCTATCTACAACGAGTTGTGTTGTGGATGGAATAAGAGCTTGATTGTAATGAACAATTTTACCACTTGATTGACATGTATGCATGAGCCCTATGAGCTATTTTTAATTATATTGTTAATTCATCATCTTTTTGCCTTAAAACATCGTGTGTTCAGAAGATGGCCGACCACCAGAACACTGGCTCCAACAACGGAGAAGGAGGAAGCCGTGACGCGCCCGAGGGTGTTGTACCCAACTGGGGTGCAACGGGCCCGCGACAGTCTGGATCGCCATCCGCCAACCATCCCACCTGATGAGGACATCGCTGCCATTGATACAACCACAACAGTAGCCAACACTTCACCGCTTACACCTAAGCAAGGACCAATGACACGCGCCCGTGCACGTGAACTTAATTATCTGGTGAACTCGTTCCTACCTGTTCAAGTTAATTATTTTTCCAATGGGGTACTATTAAAGCCTTGTGATGACTTTATTATCCTTAAGTGCTTAGGAATTGAACCAGCTAGGAGTGGAGAAGGCAACAATGCAATAAATATTCGTACTCCCGAAGGAACTCTTGTAACTACAGAAATCCAAGATTAAATGGAGCATATCTTTCAACTCCCAAGGTTGTTTAATGCAAATAAGTACTTGTTAGAAAGGTCTCTGCGTCTGCTTTCCAATGGATCAAGAATCAATGGCAGAGGAGAGACGAAACGTCCAGAAACTGCCGAAGAACACTCGTGACTCCATCCTGAGTTTCTAGTTTTCCCTTTAAAAACAAGTGGTAGCCACAAAAGAACTCGGGTTTGTTTGATGTAAGTTAGCTGCTACTACTTCCTTGTAAACGCGCGTGTCGGCTAGACCGCCCGATTACTTGAATCAAAACTCCAACTTCTATCATATCCGTGAGTGTTTGCTTGCCATCTTGTTCTTGCTTGTTCTTCGATTGCTGCAGGTTCAAGGTTGTTCTTGGCACGGCAAGAGCAGCAACAACCAGAGTCAGTGTAACTATCGCTAAGGCGCAGCATCCTTGTGGTTGTTGTAGTCGGGTAGCACAACGTCGATCTCCACCCCCAAATCCTAGTTATCAGGAGACGGTGTACCTGTCGCTCAAGGCGCCACACCATCTTGGTTGTGGTAGTCGGGCAGCCAACGTCGGCTTCCACCAAATTCACCACATCCCCTATCTCTCATCGAAAGATCGGGCTCCCCCGTACCCGTCGGGTCCATTAAGTGGTATCAGATTTCAGGTTGATCGGTGAGAGATCGCTTTCTCCTTTGTTCTTTGTTTTTCCTACAGTCCACTTTTGCCCAAAGATAAGTTTCGATCTGAAAATCCCAAAAACATTTTGTGCCTTTTCTTTGATACTTAGCTCTCGACTTGTTGAATTCACGGTTACTTCTTTGTGTCAAGTTGCTGGTTCTAAGTTTTTACCGCTAGAGTTTTGAGTTCGTGCACCTTGTTCTATCTCCATTTTCATTCTCTAGCTGAAGTTACAAAGAGAGAAAAAGGCAAGTGCAAAACAAAAGCCGCACAGATCAGCAAGAAACAAGGCACAGGCCAAAAAAACAAAAAAAGGTGCACTAATTCAATTTTCTATATAAAGATTCCATGTACAAAAAAAGAAAGACATTTTGTGTGACCTTTGCTTCAAAGTTTCGAAATTCAGCTTGCTGTTTTGAGCATTTTGGTGATTACGTTCGGGTGATGGCTCACGTCTCTATCACGGTTTGGACTAGGACCAGCACAGTACCATCGCGGAACGTTTATTCAACTTGTTGTGACTAGCGTGGTACTAGCTATTCCTTTGTGCAATTGTTTTAGCAGCCACCTACAGCTCCACAAAATTATCTACAACACCACCGGGTTGTACTGGCAGTCACCGTTTGTTGTTGTTCTTGCTGTTTGCCGATGCCTCCTGCATTGTGTGGTAAGAACTTGCAAGAGCTTGATTTTTTGCTAGTGAGAAAGTGCCTGTGTCCTACCATCTCCTAGCAACTTCTAGGTTTAATCTGCTTGCTTTTGTACTTCTTTTGTACTAACCATGTCAGCTGATGCGAGTGAGATGCTTCCACATTCACCACGTACGAGGGGCATCATTCAACATTTCGAACGCCAACTAAGGTTGCACACGGAAGCCCTCAATGAGGATGTTCAAGTCACCAACGAGCGCGTTGGTCAATTAGAGGCAACGCGGATTCTTGCCAACAACCAGCTGACCACATTAGAGAGAACAGCTGGGGCTATTAACACCTCTCTTGCAGCAATCAATGTGCGATTAGAGAGGATGGAACAAGCTGGGCTCGGAGAGAGGGAACAACGTGATGATGACGACCATACCTCCATTGCTAGCGCCGCAAGATATGACGAGCTAGAGTATTCAGCGAATACTGAGCTTGATGATGGATCTTTCAGGTATCAATGGCAACCACGTCGCAACTATCACAGTATGGTTGGCCGAGCTCCACGACGTGAGGTATGTGACAACGATGATTACCTACGCAGGATTAAATTCTCCATACCATCTTTTGATGGGAAATATGATCCTGATGCATATCTGACTTGGGAGCTATCGGTAGATCAAAAATTTGCATGCCATGAATTTCCTGATGATAAAACGGTTAGAGCTGCCACTAGTGAATTCACTGACTTTGCTTCTGTTTGGTGGCATGAGTATCAAACTAAAAATCCAGCTATTGTACCACAAACTTGGAATGCTTTAAAAAGAATCATGCGTAGTCGGTTTGTTCCTTCCTATCATGCTCGTGATTTGTTGCATAAATTACAACAGCTTAGGCAAGGCAACAAATTGGTTGAGGAGTACTATCAAGAACTACAAATAGGCATGATGAGATGTGGTCTAGTTGAAAATGAAGAGGCTGCGATGGCTCGATTCATGGGTGGTTTAACTAGAGAAATTCAGGATATATTGGCTTACAAGGAGTACACTAATGTCACTCGATTATTTCATCTTGCTTGCAAGGCTGAAAGGGAAGTGCAGGGACGCCACACAATAAATAACACTCCTGTTGGTCGGACTACATTGTGGCAGCTCCGCACAAGTGCCGCTGGCCCTAAACATGATTTTCAGAGAGATGCTTCCAATCGGCAGTCCACAACTACATCAAAATCAGCACCTGTCCGTACTACCGAGACAGCAAAAGGATCCACCCAAGCTGCAGCCAACACTTCTTCTTCCGTCGCTTCCACTGGGAGAATGAAGGACATCCAGTGTCTCCGATGCAAAGGATTTGGGCACATACAAAGGGACTGTCCAAGCAAGCGTGTGCTAATCGTACGAGAAAATAGTGAGTATTCATCAGCTAGTGATTTAGATGATGAAACATATGCCATGCTTGCTGCCCAAGATGCAGGAAACAAGAATAATGATGAAGAACACATTGGGGTTGAACATGCTGAACACTACGAGAGTCTTGTTGTGAGGCATATCTTGAGTGCACAAATGATTCAAGCTGAACAGAACCAGCGACACAATCTATTCCAAACAAAGTGTGTAGTTTTGGAACAATCGTGTCACGTTATTATTGATGGAGGAAGCTGCAACAACTTGGCGAGTGCCACCATGGTAGCAAAACTTGGGATGAAAACACTTCCACACCCACATCCCTACTACATCCAATGGTTCAATGATAGTGGTAAGCTTAAGGTAACACATATGGTCCGAGAGGAATTTACAATTGGTTCATACCATGATTACATTGATTGTGATGTGGTACCTATGCAAGCTTGCTCTATGTTATTTGGTAGACCTTGGCAATTTGATAGGGATACATTGCATCATGGTAAATCAAATCAATATTCTTTCATGCATAATGAGAAGAAGCTTTTTTTGCACCCTATGTCCCCCGATGCTATTTTGAGGGATGAAGTTGCTAGAGCTTGCAAGGAGAAAAAAAGAAATCTGCTCAAAATGAAAGTGGTGTTGTGAACGGATCGGTTCAACCTACGAATGACAAATCTAAATCTGCTCATGTTGGGAAAAATGACATAAAAATGAAAAGTGCTTGTTTCCTTGCTTCAAAATCTGATTTACTTGAATTAAATGATGATGCCACGATCTGCTATGTGTTTGTTTGCAAAGAAGCTTTGTTCTCACTTCACGACATACCATCTACTTTGCCTCTTACTGTCACTAATCTTTTGCAGGAATATGCTGATGTGTTCCCACAAGAAGTGCCACCCGGGCTACCACCAATCAGAGGTATTGAGCATCAGATTGACCTCATCCCTGGGGCTTCCTTGCCAAATCGAGCGCCATACAGGACCAACCCGAAGGAGACCAAGGAGATTCAGCGACAAGTTCAGGAATTACTCGACAAAGGTTATGTGCGTGAGTCCCTTAGTCCTTGCTCTGTTCCTGTTCTGTTGGTTCCAAAGAAAGATGGATCATGGCGCATGTGTGTAGATTGCCGAGCAATTAATAACATTACCATCAGATATCGTCATCCTATCCCTAGGTTAGATGATATGCTTGATGAACTTAGTGGTTCGATAATTTTCTCTAAAATTGATTTGCGTAGTGGATACCACCAAATTCGCATGAAGCTAGGAGATGAATGGAAAACATCGTTTAAAACCAAGTTTGGTTTGTATGAGTGGTTGGTCATGCCTTTTGGCCTCACTAATGCACCTAGCACTTTCATGAGATTAATGAATGAAGTTTTACGTGCTTTCATTGGGAGATTTGTGGTAGTTTACTTTGATGACATCTTGATCTATAACACATCTCTAGAAGAACATCTTGAACATTTATGTGCTGTTTTTAATGCTTTACGCAATTCACGTTTATTTGGTAACATTGGCAAGTGCACCTTTTGCACAGATAGAGTCTCTTTTCTTGGCTATGTTGTGACACCACAGGGAATTGAAGTTGATCAAGCCAAGGTGGAGGCAATACACAGTTGGCCGGTTCCTACCACGGTCACGCAAGTCCGAAGCTTTCTCGGGCTTGCTGGATTCTATCGCCGATTTGTGAAGGACTTCAGCACCATAGAGGCCCACTGCATGAGCTTACGAAGAAGGGTGCTCCGTTCACCTGGGGGAAGGCGCAAGAGGTTGCATTTAACACTTTGAAGGATAGGTTAACTCATACACCCCTTCTCCAATTACCAGATTTCAATAAGACTTTTGAATTGGAATGTGATGCTAGTGGTATTGGGTTGGGAGGTGTCTTGTTGCAAGAAGGAAAGCCTATTGCTTATTTTAGTGATAAACTGAATGGGCCTAGTTTGAACTATTCCACTTATGATAAAGAATTATATGCTCTAGTTCGAACTTTGGAAACATGGCAACATTATTTATGGCCTAAAGAATTTGTTATACATTCTGATCATGAATCTTTGAAGCACATTAGGAGCCAAAACAATCTGAACCGTAGGCATGCCAAGTGGGTAGAATTTATTGAGTCCTTTCCTTATGTCATCAAACATAAGAAAGGAAAAGATAATGTCATTGCGGATGCCTTGTCTCGCCGTTATACTATATTATCCCAACTTGATTTTAAGATCTTTGGCTTGGAAACAATTAAAGAACAATATGCTTTTGATGATGATTTCAAAGATGTGTTGCTGCAATGTAAAGAAGGGAGAACATGGAACAAGTTTGTTCTCATTGATGGCTTCGTGTTTCGGGCTAACAAATTATGCATTCCAGCTAGTTCTGTGCGTCTGTTACTATTGCAGGAAGCACATGGCGGTGGGTTGATGGGGCACTTTGGTGTGAAGAAAACAGAAGACATCCTAGCAAGCCATTTCTATTGGCCAAAGATGAGAAGGGACGTGGAGCGGTTTGTTGCTCGCTGCACCACCTGTCAAAAAGCTAAGTCCCATCTTAATCCACATGGTTTGTACATGCCTCTCCTTGTTCCTAGTACTCCATGGGAGGATATTTCTATGGACTTTGTTTTAGGACTGCCTAGAACAAAGAAGGGGAGGGATAGTATTTTTGTTGTTGTGGACAGGTTTTCTAAAATGGCACACTTCATACCATGTCACAAAACTGATGATGCTACCCATATTGCTGATTTGTTCTTTCGTGAAGTTGTTCGTTTGCATGGGGTATCAAACACTATTGTTTTAGATCGGGATGCCAAATTTCTTAGTCATTTTTAGAAAACCTTATGGGCTAAATTGGGAACTAAATTACTCTTTTCTACTACTTGTCACCCTCAAACTGATGGACATACAAAAGTTGTAAACCGTAGTTTATCTACCATGCTTAGGGCTGTTCTGAAACATAATATCAAATTGTGGGAAGAATGTTTGCCTCATATTGAATTTGCTTACAATCGTTCACTGCATTCGACTACTAAATTATGCCCTTTTGAGATTGTGTATGGTTTTGTCCCTCGTGCTCCCATTGATCTTATGGCCATTCCACCTTCAGAAAAATTGAATTTTGATGCTTCTAGTCATGCTGAACTGATTCTTAAGATGCATGAGCAAACTAAGGCAAACATTGAGGCCATGAATGCTAAGTATCAACAAGCCGGTAGCAAGGGTAGAAAGCATGTTACTTTTGAACCTGGTGATTTAGTTTGGGTTCATTTGAGAAAGGATAGATTTCCAGGATTTAAGAAAGTCTAAATTACTACCACGAGCTGCTGGACCCTTCAAAGTGCTTCAAAAAATAAATGATAATGCATATAAAATTGAGTTGCCTGCAGATTTTGGGGTTAGTCCCTCTTTTAATATTGCAGATTTGAAACCATACTTGCGTGAGGAGGACACGTTCGAGTCGAGGACGACTCTATTGCAAGAAGGGGAGGATGATGAGGACATCGCTGCCATTGATACAACCACAACAGCAGCCAACACTTCACCGCTTACACCTAAGCAAGGACCAATGACACGCGCCCGTGCACGTGAACTTAATTATCTGGTGAACTCGTTCCTAGCTGTTCAAGTTAATTATTTTTCCAATGGGGTACTATTAAAGCCTTGTGACGACTTTATTATCCTTAAGTGCTTAGGAATTGAACCAGCTAGGAGTGGAGAAGGAAACAATGCAATAAATATTCGTACTCCCGAAGGGACTCTTGTAACTACAGAAATCCAAGATTAAATGGAGCATATCTTTCAACTCCCAAGGTTGTTTAATGCAAATAAGTACTTGTTGGAAAGGTCTCTTCGTCTGCTTTCCAACGGATCAAGAATCAATGGCAGAGGAGAGATGAAACGTCCAGAAACTGCCGAAGAACACTCGTGACTCCATCTTGAGTTTCTAGTTTTCCCTTTAAAAACAAGTGGTAGCCACAAAAGAACTCGGGTTTTGTTTGATGTAAGTTAGCTGCTGCTACTTCCTTGTAAACGCGCGTGTCGGTTAGACCGCCCGATTACTTGAATCAAAACTCCAACTTCTATCATATCCGTGAGTGTTTGCTTGTCATCTTGTTCTTGCTTGTTCTTCGATTGCTGCAGGTTCAATGCTGTTCTTGGCACGACAAGAGCAGCAACAACCGGAGTCAGTGTAACTATCGCTAAGGCGCAGCATCCTTGTGGTTGTTGTAGTCGGGTAGCACAACGTCGATCTCCACCCCCAAATTGTAGTTATCAGGAGATGGTGTACCTGTCGCTCAAGGCGCCACACCATCTTGGTTGTGGTAGTCGGGCAGCCAACGTTGGCTTCCACCAAATTCACCACATCCCCCATCTCTCATCGAAAGATCGGGCTCCCCCGTACCCATCGGGTCCATTACCACCTTGGCAGAAATGATGGCGAACCAGAACCAACTAATCACCGCCCTCCTCACTCAGATGCAGCACCAACAAGCTCAGTTGGATCGTCTGCAAAATGGGGAGCCTTCCCCTCGTGCACCAGCACCCGCGCCCACTCCCCAACTCTCGGAGTTTCTGCGCATACGCCCACCCATCTTCTCTAGCACCACCAACCCCATGGAGGCCGGAGATTGGCTCCGCACCATAGGGAAGAAGTTGGACTCCTCCCCTGCACCGACCGGGAGCGAGTGGCCTTCGCCACTCACCAGCTCCAGGGTCCCTCCGCTGAATGGTGGGACAACTACCGTGAGTCCTAGCCTGAGGACCACGTGGTGACATGGGCGGAATTCACCATCGCCTTTCGCGCCGCCCACGTCCCCACCGGAGTCATTGCGATGAAGCAGCAGGAGTTCCGCGACCTGCAACAGGGCAACCGGACCGTCATGGAGTACCTCCATGAGTTCAACCGTCTGGCACGCTACGCGCTAGAGGAAGTGCGGACCGACGCCCTCCGCCAGGCTAAGTTCCTCCAGGGACTTAAGGATGAGTTGTCCATCCAGCTCGTCGCCACCGACTATGCCGACTTCCAACGGCTAGTAAACAAAGCGCTCATCCAAGAGACCGAGCAAAACAAGCTGGACCTCAAGAAGAGGAAGATGATCGCCTTCAAGCATCAACAGATGAACTCTCAGAGGCCCAGCTTCGTCCCTCCGCCACCAGTGCACGCCTACCATCCTCAGCCCGCCTACAGGCCACCCCACGCCGCTAGTGGATCCAACGCTGGGCATCCCCGCCCCGCTCCACCAGCTCCTACCGCTCAGCCGACGCCCACCGCCAAGGCCCCGATCTTGAAGGATCGCCAAGGGAGGCCGGTCATCTGCTTCAACTACCGGAAGGAAGAGCACTACTCGCACCAGTGTCCTCACCCCAAGCAGCATCAAGGCGCGGCACCCAACCAGGCAGTTCGTGCCCGCGTCAACCACATCAGCGCGGAGGAAGCTCAAGAGGCTCCCGAAGTCATGCTCGGTACGTTTACTGCAATTTCTGTACCAGCTATAATATTATTTGACTCTGGAGCAACCCATTCTTTCATCTCGGAAGATTTTGTGAAAACCCACGACTTGGAAGTACTCCCTCTATCCGTCCCCATGATGATTGCCACTCCAGGCAATAAAACCTTAGCCCACTTGTATAGCCCTAAGGTTAAGATAGAGATCCAAGGAGTATCGTTCCGGGCAGAGCCAGTCCTCATAAAGTGCACCGGACTCGACCTCATCCTAGGGATGGATTGGTTGATGAAGAACAAGGGAGTGATCGACTGTGCCAACAAGTCCGTATCCGTGATCAACCCCAAAGGCGAAGCTGTCACTTTTCAGATGACCAGCCACAAATCCCCTGAAGCATCTCTTCACTCTCTAGCTCTTGAAGAAGTGCCCATCGTCAAGGAGTTTATGGACGTCTTCCCAGAGGACCTACCAGGAATGCCTCCCAAGCGGGACATCGAATTCAGAATCGAACTCATCCCCGGGACCACTCCAATCTCCAAGCGCCCATATCGGATGGCCGCCAATGAATTAGCCGAGGTCAAGAGCAACATCGAAGACCTGGAGCATAAAGGGTATATCCGACCGAGTACCTCACCCTGGGGTGCACCGGTCATCTTTGCCATGAAAAAGGACAAGACCAAGAGGGTGTGCGTGGACTATAGAGCCTTGAACGATGTAACCATCAAGAACAAGTACCCATTACCTCGGATCGACGACCTGTTCGATCAACTGAAAGGATCCTCAGTGTTTTCCAAGATTGACCTCAGGTCAGGTTATCACCAATTGAGGATTAGAGAAGAGGACATACCCAAGACCGCCTTCACCTCCCGCTATGGACTCTACGAGTATACTGTGATGTCGTTCGGACTCACGAATGCCCCTGCCTTTTTCATGAACATGATGAACAATGTATTCATGGAGTTCTTGGACAAGTTCATCGTGGTATTCATCGACGATATCCTCGTTTACTCCAAGACCAAGGAAGAACATGAAACCGACCTCCGTATGACCCTCGGAAAGCTAAGGGAGCAGCAACTGTACGCCAAATACAGCAAGTGCGAGTTTTGGTCGTCAGAGGTGAAATTCCTCGGTTCATGTTATATCTGCCGGAGGAATAGCAGTGGACCCAACCACCGTGGAAGCAGTGACCAACTGGCTGCAACCCACGACCGTGACCGAGATCCGAAGTTTTCTCGGATTGGCCGGATACTACCGCCGGTTCATCGAGAATTTTTCGAAGATCGCCAAGCCTATGACTAGACTGTTGCAGAAGGAAGTAAAATTTGAATGGACCCCAGATTGTGAAGAAAGCTTCCAAAACCTCAAGAAGAAACTCGTGTCAGCTCCTATCCTGACTCTGCCAGACATCCGGAAAGACTTCCACGTCTACTGTGATGCCTCTCGTCAAGGATTGGGATGTGTCTTGATGCAAGAGGGGAAGGTGATATCCTACCCCTCCCGACAGCTGAGGCCGCATGAGCTGAACTACCTGACCCACGACCTGGAGTTAGCAGCCGTGGTTCATGCCTTGAAGATATGGATACATTACCTTGTGGGAAATCGGTGTGAGGTCTTCACCGATCACAAGAGCCTCAAGTACATATTCACCCAACCAGACCTGAACCTCGGGCAAAGGAGATGGTTGGAACTGATCAAGGATTACGACTTGGGCATCCATTATCATCTAGGCAAGGCAAATATGATGGCAGACGCCCTTAATCGAAAAGGGTACTACAATGCCATCATGATTCAGGACCAAGCTCCTTTGCTATACAAGGAGATGGAAGGGCTGAATTTAGGGATCACCACCCGAGCATACCTCGCTGTCTTGGAGTCAAGGCCTATCTTGATAGACCAGATCCGAGAAAAGTAGAAGGAAGACCCAGACATCTTGGAAATCCAACAGAACATGCGAAAGGGTAAAGCCCCCGGATTCTCCGAGGACGAACATGGTACCATCTGGTTCGGGAACCGGATATGCGTACCCGACAAACCTGAGTTGAAGACCCTCATCCTTCAAAAAGCCCATGATACTCTATACTCCATACATCCCGGGAGTACCAAGATGTATCAAGACCCGAAGGAAAAATATTGGTGGGTCAACATGAAGAGGGAAATAGCTGAGTATGTGGCCAAGTGCGACACATGCCGGCGAGTCAAGGCAGAGCATCAAAGACCTACTAGACTTCTTCAACCCCTCAAGGTCCCCGAATGGAAGTGGGAAGAGATAGGAATGGACTTCATCACCATAACACCCCAAATTTTCAAAGTAATAAAAATATTATTTAATCCAATTTCCTAAAATTTATCATTTTGGAAATACCTTCAATACCCTCATTTACCCTTTTGAACTACAACCTAGATGAAATGGCAAAACCAAGAGCTGAAAATTTTTGTATATGATCCTAAGGCCAAGATATATTTTTGAGAATTTTTACAAATTTTTATCAACCTTGGAAGTAGCCCTAAGATTTTAATCTGTTTCCTAGAATTATTTTATTCAGAAATATTTTAGGAACAGTAATGGGACACGCCCCTCTCTTTCCCTCTCTCCCGGCTGGCCCAGCCCGTCACCCTCGCCCGCCTCGGACTGACAGCCCGACCCCACCCGTCAGCGAGCCCCTCTCCCCTCGCGCGCGCGCCCGACACCCTGGCCCCACCTGTCGGCACCACCCTCTCTTGCACCCGAGCCCGACCCCACCCGTCAGCCGCCTCGCTCGTGCGCTCGCGCCCGCTGGCCAGTGGCCCCCGCCTGTCAGGACCATCGTCCACCTCGCGCCATCCCCCCTAACTCCGCCGGCCAATTACCTCGCCTCGGATCCCCTCACCGGCTCCCCCTCCCGTTAAACCGATGCCGGTATTTAATTCCCCGAGGCCCGCCGGCCATTTAAACGCATTAAGGCACGCGTTTAAGCCCCCGGATCGTGTTTACCTGCATGGAGAGACCTCGCCGGCGAGTAAATACCCCCCTCTCGGCTTTCCATGCATGCGACCCCCTCTGACCCTCGCCGGCGCCCCTATTTAACCCCCTGGCCTCCACCACGTCCGACCCCCACGACCATTCGCTGCGAGGACAAACAGAGCGCCCACAATTCGCTTTTTAGCGCACCCCTACTGTTTCACCTCCAGCCACCGCTCGCCGCCGCCTCGGACCACCTCTGTCCACGCCATCGCCGCCATCGTGACCGCAAGGACGACACCGACCTCGGCCACCCCTCCGTCGACACCGAACCCCGCCGGATCGCCGTCGTCGCCCAGGACCCGAAAGCCTTCACCACCTCTTCTCGCCGCCGGCCTCGCTCCATCGACCTCGGACCACCGCAAGGGTACCCTCGTGTTCCCCTTAGTTCCCTCGTTACGTATTTAGCCTTAGTTAGGCCGGATGGCCCTCGCCGTCGCCGGAATCGCTCGCCGTCGTGTCGCCGGAGTCGGGGAAGATGGGTACTTAACCCCCCCGACACGTGCCGTGTCGGATCCGATCGCGACCATGCGATCGGGATCCAACCGTGATGATTAAATCCCTCGTGCGGTTTAATCAGATCCATTAGATCTCGGCGAAGGGGTACGTTCTAACCTGATCCGTTTGCTAGATTTAAAATCCCGCATCGCATCTAGTCCGTCCATCACGTACCGGTTCGATATTTAATCCTGGCCATCCACGTCACTTTAACTCCCCCCGCCTCGCCCTCGCGCATTGGATCTGGATCCAACGGTCCAGATCAATCCAGCGCACGCGCACAGTGCGCAGGTTCACCGTGGGCCTGGCTCACCGTGGACCCGAGGGGATTTAAATTTGAAAATAAATTCCAGAAATTGTTTTAAACTTGTAAAATTCATATCTAGCGCATTTTAACTTCAAAAATTACCATTCCACTTTCAGAAAATTTGTAATATTATTCCCTACATGTTCATTCAATAAAAAAATATGTTTACTTTGGATTTTTCATGTTTATTTAAATATGTATTCAAATGCCCTTAGGGTAAAAATGTAAATTTAATTATTTAAATTTCAGTAAAGCTTATATTTATTTATTTCCTGTTAATAGGGTGAGACCACTAAGTTTTCCCTAAACCTTTCATTTTAAATTAATTAGAAAGCTTAAAAAGAGATCATTTCACAATTTAAAATCCCTTCTAGAAAGGGCCATCCTTCTTTGTAGTTCCTTTTAAAATTATTTAATAGATTTTAGAAACTTAATAACTTGGTTTTCTTAAAATAAACCAATTTAAACTTATGTGCTTGTTGTGTTACTTTATATTGTTTAATTGAATGTTGTATTTATTTTACTTTATTTATATTGGGAAGACTACGACGCCGTCGAGGAGCCGGAATATTTTCCCGAAGTTCCTCCCTCTCCTTTGCTGAACAAGGCAAGTCACCAAACCAATCTTTTGAGCATATTGAACCCATGTTTTATTTAACTATCGCTAAAACACATAGGATATACATGCATTAGTTAAATGAAACCCTTACAATATATTTAGTTAGGATCCCCCGACCTTGATGTGCAACCCAAGCCATGCTATCTAACCTAAACTCCTTGTCACCATATGATTAGTATTATTAGCTAGTGTCCAATGTATCGACACGATTGCTATAGGATTAAAAATGAGTCGTAGCAACTTGGTTCTACTTTATGATCCCCGTTATCCTTATCCTTGGAATTCTGTTGGTGATAGAATTTTGGTTGTGAGTGTATGCATGGTGGGTTCTGGGTGCAAGCTAGGGCATTGGTCGGTAGCCTTGTGGGTCATCTCGTTTGGGATGAGTGCGTGCCTTGTGGATACAGTAGTACATCTCTGATCAGAGTCATTAATCTTTTCGAAAAGCCGAGCCCACGGTCAAGGGCGGGTTGCGTGACATCCCACAATTAGATTACTTGTGATATGTATGTGCTTGATGGTTTGACATGTAAGGACCGTTGTGCGAGGAGGTAAAACGTACTCCTCGAGTTAGATGATGTTATTGTTGTTCATGTTTACTTTTCGCATGATAAAATTTGACTACATTAACTGCAATTACTAAAAATGTACTTTTCCGCACTTTTAGCCAATTATCCTTCCTTTGTAATTACCTTGCATTATTACCTGCATTTGTGGTGGCTTGTTGAGTACTTTTTGTACTCATACCCGTTGAATCTCACAGTGGATGCCTACTATGAAGACGGTCTAGAGTAGCGACCCACTCAAGAGAAAAGATCTTGGAGAAGATGTTCGTCATGCATTTTTATTATCTTTATTATTGTTTTTATTAAACTCTGCTGTAATAAATATGGTCTGCGTACCATGAATACTGTCGTATGTATGTTTGTCGCATGATGAACCTCTTGTATTATTGTTTTTCTTACGAAATTCAATAATGTTCTGATTTAGATAAATCGGGGCGTCACAGACTCTGAACAGATTGCAACGTGAAATCGCTCCCGAACGACAGGGTTCGGTGTGAAGCCTCTTGATGCGACAAAATCCAACGCGAATCGTTGGCGTGACGAAGTCCAGGACGGAGCACTGATGCGACAAAGTACGATGCAAAGTAGCTCTGGTGCGCGAGACTTGACTAGACCGACAACAAAGTAACGAATCTGGCACGGATAGACGAAGTAGGGAATAGCCAAAGGGTGCTCCGGCAACCTCCGAAACTAGCTTCCTAGCTCCGGAAACCTTCGGCGAAGGGGACTTCGAACGTGTAACCTATAGCAAAGTTAAGATCAAGTGACAATTCAGCCCGGAGACCGAATTACTAAGTGTTGTCGTATATAGAACGAAGGTAGCAATCTGTTACGTAGATTAACGGATGGTTCACAGGCGAGCCAACAAGGTGATAGCAATGTGTTACGTAGATTAACGGATGATTCACATGCGAACCAACAAGGCTTACCACTGTTACGGCGTAGCCGACGGAGGGCTTCCAGCGCAAACCCACGAAGGTGTATGGAAAGGTAAAGAAAGTAAAGGTATAGTTCAAACTAGGGTTTGAAGTTGATTTGTGTTGTGGGGGTGTTTACACCCAAAAATGTCACTAATGGTCAAAGTGTACAAAATACCGAAAACTGATACTTTTGGCCAAAAATGTGACCATCTGGCACAGGCCGGTCTGACCGACCATGGTGGGCCGAACCAACCGGCCATGTAGGCCCGATCAGACCGGCCCAATGGGTCTGGTCAGACCGTCCCTTGTTCGGGATTAGGGATAAAATTGCAGTTTCGAGTTGTTTTTGATCTCTAATCATATCCTAACCACTTTTAGCCGAAGAGGACTCTTTTTTGATGCTAGATAACACCAATACCACCCCTATAAATATAGGGGCAAGGCCGATTCAAGAGGGCCCCCCGCATTCATATCGACACAAAGCACTCACTTTGAATCGTTCTTTTACCTTTCAATCTACTTCCTTGCCCTAGGATTAGCCAAGTAACGTCCATCTTCGTGGGTTTGCGCAGTAAGCCCTCCGTCCGCCGTGTCGAAATTACGATAACCCTTGTTGATTCGCTTGTGAATCTCCCGTATTATCCACGAAATGGATTTCTATCAATTCTATCGGTTTTCTCCAATTTCCCTTGGAAATTCGGCCTCTAGGCCAGATTAGCACTTGATCTATATTTATTTTGCAGAGAGATTATCCTCATATTCGTCGCCAAGAACCTGGGATCCATCTACTATCTTCAAGGCGTCGTTGGAGGTTGGAGATCACTTTCCAGCCCCCCCCGGTCTAACCGGAGTGTATACCCCAGTCTGACCGCCGAGTACTATGTCGTCACCCCGTTGTCGGCAAGGCCCGATCTAACCGACGGCCCAAGGCCAGTCCGACCGGCTGGGCATCCATAGCCCTTCGCCGAAGCCTGTCTTCGCATCAATTCCGGAGGGCACCCTTCGGCAAACTCTGGTTGGACCAGAATCTACCCTCTGGTCTGACCGGTGGAATGCCAAAGCCACACTTCACACACCTCGCCGAAACAACCTTCGGCATAAGACTTCGCACCGAAGCCCTCGGTTCGACCGGAGTTTGACCCCTGGTCCGATCGGGATCCTTCGCCGGTCTGACCGACTTAGAGGCCGAAGCCCCCTTTAGGGTACCCTTCGGCCTACCCTATTTCTAATGTCGAGGTCCCCCCTTCGGTGGATACCCACTTCAATTAAATGTCGAAGCACCCCTTCGGCGGGCCCCCTTCGCCACAGAGCCAAATCAGCCTTCTTTTAGGTTGGCTTAAATATTTACACACATTTGGCCAATTAGGTTATATATTTTGGTATAATTTAATTTTCTGGCTGACTCCGTTATCCCTTACAACCATTAAGGATCCGTCGGAACGCGACGTCGGCGCCGCGTCATGCTTAGGCTTGTCCCTAAGTATTCGCGCGCTTTTGGATCGTCGAACTGACCCAAGTGTGTGGGCGCGTTTTCGTGTCAATAGGGGGGTCCTATGAACCGGCCTCACCCCTGTATTTATTGGGGCTAGTCTTCTTATCTCTAATTCTAATATGATAAGATTCGACCTAATCAAGATTAGAGATAAAAACAACCTGAATCTGTATCGGACTCCTAATCTGGAGCCTGCCCGAAGTGGGCCTCCGGTGGGCCCGCCGAAGAGTGCTCCTTGGGCCAAAGCTTCAGCGAAGCAGGCCACCGAAGGGCCTTCGGGCCGAAGCTAAGCCTGCGGAGCAGGCCGCTAAAAGGCCCTCGAGGCCCCATGCAAATGGGCCTCCAGCACTTTAGGGCTTCGGCCTGTGTCAGGACTTGTATAATTTCGGTCCAAATTACCAATATTGATATTTTGACAATCTTGATCACTAATATCATTTTTTGCTATCAACAATACTATTTTGGAGTATTAAATGTAAATTATTTAGAAAACTCATTCATAATAGGTGGATTATTCGCGAGATGAATCTAAGGAGCCTAGTTACACCATGATTTGATAATGTGATGTTACGGTAAACATTTGCTAACCATGGATTAATTAGGCTTAATAAATTTGTCTTACGAATAATCCTTCGATTCTACAATTATTTTTATAATCAATTCACATTTAGTCTTTCAAATTGATATCTAAATATACGATGTGACACGGACTAAACTTTAGTCCATGAAACCAGTTACGCAAGTGTAGCAATATATGTGATGTTGATTCTTTTTGCCACCAACTAGGTTGTTGTTAGCCCGTGACGTATGAAACTTCCTTCGATGAAACTTCCTTCGAAATAGACAGTGCAATTGAAAAGTCGCAACTTACAAGTTCTTGGTTGCTTTACGTGTTGGTATTTGGCAATTGCATGTAATCTTATAATATGTATCCATGCTTGTCCAGAGTTTATCAATTAATGGGATTATGAGTGTGAGACTCATTATTTTATAATTTATTTGCTAGTGTCTAATTGGTATTTGATAACTTTCTATTATAAATTTATTATTATTGCGTGTGAAATTGTCCTATAAAAATATGGAACATATAGCATGCCTGAATTGATGAAAGCATAAAATATGACACAAAACTACACGCTACAAACCTGCGGTAAATTCTACTCTAGCTAAAAAACTATTTACAGAGAGAGTGAAGCACACTACTACTGCCACACAAAAAAGGAAAATCTGTACAAAGCCAAATCAACTAATAAAGCAGTATTCACATAATGGATGGAGCGAACGACCATCGAGGCCTGGCATCAAGTCGATTTCAGCCTGTCCAATCTGAACTTGGCCTGAAAAATGAGCGGACAATGTGTAAATTCAGTAATAAAAAGCTTTTGATCTCCGAAAGATGAATTCAGAATCAGTGGTCAGTGCTACTGCCGACCATCATGTCATGTGTGTTATCAAGGAAGGGCTGAAGCAGCTTGGCGAGCTTTCCGATATCCTCCTTCAGAGCAGCACAATCTTGGCACTTGCCTATGAGCAAGCTGACGAACATCTTCCTGTCAGGCATGAGCTTCATTGCGATCTGTCCACCACGTTTATCAGAGCTGCGTCAGCCTTAGTGCAATTGGAGCAAGAATCGAGTGTTTTCGAGAAAATCGATGCACAAAGATTCAGCAATCCTTCACCTTATAGGCTGCTGAAGAGATCCAGCCATGCCATGGCTTCAGAGTGGCCAAGTATGCGGCTTCTACAAGCTGTGCAAAACTCTGCTGATCAGAACCCTCCTCCAATCTCTGTAATAGGGCAATGGTGAAATCCATGGATCTGGTGATGTTAAAAAAGGTAAATACAAGTGAGAAGAGTCATAATTAAGTAGCCTTAATGGATTATCTTATGATAATAAGCCATGTAATAATGCAATTTGCAAGTAGCTTAACCGCATAAGAAAGAGCAGAAGCTCACATCTTTGTCTGTTTTACCTAGTAAGCCATAGGATTGCTCTTGCACAACTATCAAGCTTCCTTGCAGTGCCCTCCTCCATTTCCTTCTCCAGTATCTCCTCTAGAGTAGAATATTTGGATGGGTCCAACAAGTACAACTCCTGCAGCTTCTGCCAAAAGCAGTAACTATTCAAAAAAATTGCATATGTATTTCTCTCTAAGAAAAAAAGGAGCTCAAGTTCGGAATAATGCAATCTTCAGAAAATTTCAAAGGACAACTAGAAAATAGAAATCATCAGAAACTGTAATCAGTCACAATCACCAACTAAGGAGTAAATAGTCGGCACCAAGACAACTATTAATCACATGCTTAGAGCATCTCTATACCATCCCTTATAGTTAAATTTAGGGTATTTGCTCTAAAAAACATCCTCCAACACATTCCCTATTTCATCTCCTACTCTATCTCATCCCTTACTCCTTTCTCCTCATACCCCAAATCTAGGAAATCTCTCTCCTTCCCCTATCCATGCCACATCAGCATCGACCGGGAGAAAGAAAGAAAAAAAGAAAGGAAAAAAGAGAAAGAAGAGAACGAAAAAATAAAATAAAAAGAAAAAAGGAAAATAAAAGGAATTTTTTTATATAATTTTTAAGATGTTTGTGAGATAACTATTTAGACTAATTATAGGATATTTATTTATTCATGAAAAGAATAAAAATTCACGATAAAAATATAGCTGTTGAAAATATAACTGTTGTAATTTTTACCGTTGAATGATAATAAAAATCTATCAATCGTCAACAACAATAATGATCATACATAATAGTATATGTGTTAGAGATATAGATGTTGAAAATATAGTCGTTAGAATTTTTATCGTTAGATAATAATAAAATAGAAAATTCAAAAATATAGGAAATGAGTTTTAGGGAAGCTGCTGGAGACCGAAGTTGTATAGGCATAGAATCTTTTAGGGTTATTCCCTATATGAGAGGTATAGGGGATGAGTTTTAGGGAAACTGCTGGAGATGCTCTTAGCTACCACTGTTAGGCTAGGGTGCTTGTTTCTACTGCTACTAAAAACTTATAGCAACATTTAAATTTTAGAAACTAATTTTTGCCGGTTTTATCTTTATAACGGTTACGGATACAAAAATAAAAGTCTTAACCTAAAATTATTTTTCATTGCAAATAAAGTTAGACATCTTATATTTTATGAAAAAATAAGAAGAAAATAAATTTAAATTAATTTTAGAACCTAAATTTGAATATTGTACTAGGGTTGTTTATATATATATTTTTTGAAATAGGCTACACGGGCCCGACCTTGCGCCTGAGCACGCTTAACAATAGAGTTCTGAAGAGATTTGGTGGCAACTAACTCACATCATTTTCACAATATTTTTAACATATTTTTTCTTTACAACCATTACAAATACAAATATATAGTATTACTCGAAATTATCTTCCATCACCAAGAAGCAAAACGCCTTTTTTACATAAAATTCACAAACAAACAAGGGAATCAATATACTCTTGCTCTCTTCTTATAATCTGATCTTGAAAAGTTAAGGGTGTTAAAAAAAGAATCCTCTCGTCGAGAAAAAAAAAGAACACAGCAACAAGAAAGGGACACCAAAGTTTGCGTCCGAAAATGTCACGGATGGGTGTGACCGGAGCAGGTGAAGGACTGTGTGCAGCACACGAAGAAACGCTCGGATCAGACAACTCCAATGCAAAGTAGGGGGTGCAGATATTTGCATCGATCAGATCCCTAATCATTTTCCTTTTTTTATCTCCTCCTTCCAATCCGTCGTCGTCTCACAGACCAAGAAAATCAAAAGTCAAGGCCAAGAAAGAGACTGTAAAAATAAGATGCACACTTTGCCTAGCCTAGATAAGGTTCCAGCTGTGTGGTGCTGGAAGCCTGGAACATGGAAGTGAACGATTCCTCTGCTGCAGCAGTAGTAGCAAGATCACGCAGGATGGTTCCGGGCAGTCTAAGATATTATCTTTAAAAATCATATTTTCAATTTATAGTTTTTTTAGATGATTTCCTATTTAACATGTAGTAAATTTTTTATGTATCTTTCGTCACCTCTCAACTAATCTCTTTCTACTTTTATCTAGGATGGTGTAAAGACATAATGTCTTAATCTAGATATGATGTTTTTATCTTTTATCATCTCTCTTCGTTAAATTGTATGTCGCATCATATTTTTTCTACGTGATAGTCTATTAAATGTGCAAGATATTATCCTAACCGTAGGGTTGGAATAGACTTCGTACAATCGAACCGCGGTAAAACAGTATAGGTAATATGGATATTGACACTCGCCAATCTAATAAATTTAAATTTTGATTAAATTTTATTTTTTTAGAAAAATATGAAACTATTCTAATGAATATTAGGTAGTGAATAATGAATTTTTTCAAAATATTCATATTTAGGATAGTTTTAGAGCACAATAAAATCAGTAAGATTAAAAAAGGAAAAATGACGGGCTCAACAGCCCTGAGAACATAGTTATTTATTTATTTATTTCCAAAAAAAAATATTACATTTGTAATTTTCTATCACTTAATTCATCCAAAAATAGCAAATATCATGCCCAGTTTTTATTGTATCACAAAATTTTCTTTATATTTCTGTATTTTTCTATAATTTCCCATATTTTTCAAGTTTTCTTTTATTTTTTTCTAAATTTTCTATTTTCTACATTTTTTAAAACTTATCGGAATTTACCGTGGGTAACCGGTTAACTAACCGGTGATGGATGCTACACTGGTGTTGATGACCGAGTTACCAAGCCGGAATCGGTAATTAAAACCTGGTCATGACACAGATGATCACGCAGATAGAAATTAAATAGGCCTTATTTGATGTAGAGAAAACGCACAGAAAATTATACAAAAAATTAACTAAATGCCATTCAAATCATATAATATTTCAGCGTTACAAAGAGCTCAAATCCTATATTGAATATAAATATATTGTAATTGTAGTTAATGAGTATAAAGTAATTTTTTAATCAGCAAAACGTCAATAATTAACATTAGAAAAAAAAACTCTAAGCCTAAAAATCAAGAAATATAGAAATGGAGGAAACAACAGCAATTTCTCGTGACACAAAATCCTATGGCACTCAGAACTACAATCTCACGAATCTAAGAACAAATCAGAGGAGTAGGCAGTGATCGTCCGCAGTGGAATCATGCTTTAAACTTAGCACAACTACAGGGGAGCCAAGCACCTCTAATAAAATCCTTTAAAGCAAAGCAGTGACCAGTGAGACAGTTTTTTTAAGAAAAATAATAATCAGAGGTGACATATGCGACTAAAAGCGACCGGTTCCTTTGGGTGCCTAGCAGTAGCAGGCCGTGTGGCCGGCACGGGACAAAGAGAAGCAGCCACAGGATTACGCTACCATACATGGACCAACCACTGAGTTGTTAATTTTATTACGCTACTTGCCGAAATAGACTATATATGCCATTTTAATATAAAAATTAATACATATTAAGTATCGTTTTGGTTACAATAACACTGCTCAGTACTAGCTATTTTGTTTAATTTTGTTGTCATTTCGATCAGTACCAGCCATAATTGCATGTTAAACTTCGTTTAAGATATATATGGCATGATATTTAAACTAAGTTATGTATTGTATTGAAGCCATAAAATATATTTGAGATATAGACTATTAATCCTATTGGTACATTTTAAATAAAAGATTATATAAAATAAATATATACCATTTTATTAAATCTCAAAAAAGTATATACCTAAAGACAATTCTGTATATGTCACTGAAAATTCGCTGGTTCCCATATATGTCACTGTTTTAATTTCCTGTGTTTATGCATGTCATTGTCGTTAGTTTCAACTATTAATCAACGTTAGTTTTTTCAAAATGCTAAAATTACCCTTAGTTTACAAAGCTAGATAGCTAACTTTGCTTTCAACCGATCTTAGTTGTACTGGATTGAATGAGTGATTAGTATATATGCACCGGCTAAATCAAGTAAAAGCTGATGACAGAGTTTAAATCATCTTTTATTTTTAGTGAGACGGGGTAATTTTGGTATTTTTTTAAAAAACTAACATTGATTAACGGTTAAAACTAACGACAATGACATATATAGATACAAAAAATTTAAACAATGATATATATAAAAATAATAAGTTTTCAATAACAAATATAAAAACCAATGAACTTAAATGGACATATACGAATTTTTCTCGTACCTAAACATTATACTCCAGGAATCAAACTAGAACGGACTCAAGCCTAGAATGGAATTAACAAGTGACCCACACAGACAGTTGGAGACGCGGAATTCTTAGCGATTTGGTTTTACAACTTGCAGCGTTTCTGTTTCCTCTTCGATCTTTTGCTGCCAAATAGTTTAGTCTTGTTACTCTAGTAGAGCAGCAGGTAGGGGCTTGATTGAGACTCTGTGCCTAACGATTCGTTCATACAAGGAGCCTTGGTTAGCAGGAATTTGCTCGACTTGTACCCCTTCTTTTCTTTGATAATTTTTGAAGTTTTTGGTGTTCTTAGGAATATGAAGAATCTGACCTTGCTTTTGTAACTTTGCATTTAGGCAAACTGAAACTATAGCATTATGAAAACAGAATCTAGTGAAAAAGTTTAGTTTTAAATATATGAATGGCGATGCTAGACGTTGGCGCAGATTAATTCTAAATGACGGATTGCAAGAGCTATAATCTAACTACGAATTATAAACCAAAAACTAATACTGAAATCTATAAAACGATTAAAACTTTTAAATCAATTTCAAATTTAAGTTTTAAAATCGTAGCTCAAGCAAACAGTCATTTATGGTTAGCTCATTTTGGACTTTTGGTGAAAAAGAGCGTGGCTAATTTTTGTTTACCTCGATGTTTCGTTTGACGTCGAGCCGCAGCACAGCCATGGTCGGACCGATCTTATCTGCAGGGCCATGTATCACCAGGAACAGTAAGGAAAACGAGAGCAAGGACAACATGAACATGCAGTGAAACTGATACAGACTGGTGACTGCAAATCGAGGAGTGACAGCATGAAATGGTAAGGGACTAAGTGAGAGCGAGATGAACCCAAAAAACAGAGAGGAAGAGTTGGAGAAGGAAGAGGATTAATTATTTCTGAACCACGAACGTGGAGAGCCGGAGAGGTCAAGTTTTTTTAACAAAAAGAGAGAGAATCACAAGGTCGCAAGAGGAGATGGGGAGCAGGTAGATAGGAACTCACCGAGCACCTGGAGGAGAAGGTGAGAGAGGGCGAGGAAGGGCAGAGTGGGAGGCGGCGGCGGCGACGACACCAGCTGCTTGCCGCCGCCACGGCCATGCTCTACGACGGAGAGCTCCTCGATCGCCAGCCGTATCTCCGACCAGCTGCGCTTCACCTCCTCCTCCTGCTGCCGCTCGTCTCTTTCGATCGCGTCCTTTTCTCCTTCCACATGCTCTGCTGCATCTCCTACTCCTCCTATCAGGCATGGGCCGTTCATGGCGTTCGCCGCTTCCCTCTCATCTCTCACCCTCTCCACCATGGACGCACCACTATCCACTACCCGCCGTGCCCCGCAAGTCTTCGTCGGATTCGGTAATGCTATTGTTATTGTCTTGCGTTGGAGAGAGAGAGAGGTCAAATGCTCAAATACCGTGCGATTTCTGGAGGCAGAGAATGGTTTTTATCGCGAAGGGGTCGAGACCTACAAATAAAAAGGTAGTTCAGTGTTGCTTCGGATTTATGTACCTTATATAAGGTGGTGTTGGTTCAGGAAAAGTTTATATATTTAGATATTAATTTAAAAAACTAAACATAAATTAATTATAAAAATAATTACAGAATCAAAAAATTATTAATGAGACAAATTTATTAAGCATAATTAATCCATGATTAGCAAATATTTACTGTAGCATAACATTGTTAAATCATGGTGTAATTTGGCTTATTAGATTTGTCTCGCGAATAATCTACCGATTATGAATGGATTTTGTAAATATTTTACATTTAATATTTCAAAATAATACTCCCTTTGTTCACTTTTAACTTTTAAATGATGCAGTTGACATTTATCTCAACATTTGACCATTCGTCTTACTCAAAAAACTTTTTGAAATATCATTTATTTTGTTATATTTTGTTTTATTATTGAAATTACTTCAACTATAACTTATATTTTTGTATATTTGTATAATTTTTTTTGAATAAAACGAATGATCAAACATTGAGATAAAAGTCAACTCTGTCAATTAAAAGTGAACGGAGGGAGTATCTAAACATTCAAAGTGACGAGACTAAATTTTAGACTAGAGAAAACAAACACCCCTAACTCCTCAATTATATAATATTTCATTGAGATTTATTATATTATAAAATATTTCATCGAATGTTAGGTTATTATATTATGTGACGTTTAGTTTTACGAAAAGATAGACGAACTCGTCTCACCTCACACATGAAGGCTCTGAGACGGGGTGAAGGGATAGACCCAAGGTTTTAGAGCAGACCAGAAGTTTCGAGGTGGCGTCATATTTCTCTCAATCCACTTATCAAACATGAAATTAAAACATTTTCATCTCTCGCAACCAAATATAAGACGGAACAATCGCATCCAAAAATCTATGATAAAACTATCTCACCTCACCTCACCTTGTCTATAAATCAAAATTTTGGAGTGCTGGGCAAAGTAAGTTGACCCATCCTAGGGGGAGGGAACCTTATAGTACATAGGGACTTATATGATAGAGGGACTTATAGTACAAAGGTAATTAAATATATCCATAAGAAATCATAATATCTAAGAAATCTTATGTGTAGAAAGATTAAAAATATTTAGTTATATCACATAGTTTATATTTTTATTAAAAATAAAAATTTAAACATCGTTATTTTACCTACCGTGCAAGTCTCGGGAATGGAGTTGTAACAAACAATCCTAAAATACTGGTTTTATATTTTTCATAGCAAATTTAATCATGCTATTTGTATTCTTCCCAGCGAACTTACTCTGCAACCTCCGTGTGCTTCTCCAGTGCAAGGAAATATTTGTTCTAGAGTGATCTATGTTTGCAACTTGTTTGTTCAGTTTGTCAAAAAAATAAAACAAAGAAAAACTCGTTTGTTCAGACGAACAGTTTTGAATTGCAGCTTCAGTACGAACTATTCCCTCCATAAAAGTATGGAGTAGTTTACAATCGTGATATCCCCACATTATTATTTCTCTAACGAAATGCAAGTAGGCGAGGGTGTCACGTCCTCTTATCATATCCGACTATCCGAGGCATGAAACGGTCGCGCCAGGGAGAAGACGACACCAGAGGAAGAAGAAGAAAGACAATCTATCTAGCCGTCACACCAGTTCAGCAATGACGAAAAATATATGGCCTGCTCTGCAGCCAATGCAAATGTCACTCGCTATCTTTAAAGCTTCGGTCGGCGGCTGAAAAAGATAAATGCCACTTTTTCACAGCACTTTATGCCCAAATGCAACCATAGATCTTAGGGAAAACAACGGCGAACCAAACAACTGCTGCATTCGACCACGGTAAGAACACAAAGTGCAGGTGTGACTGTAAAATGTTGCGATCACAGACGTGCGAAGCTTGCATGCAACCAAGCGGTCATGGATGGATGGTGTTTGCCTGACCTTGGAATAGCTGAACCTTGGATGTACAATACAGAATAATCCTGATCTTCCGTGTAGCTTTTGAGACGTGTGATTGCCAGATTCTGATTTTGGTCTGATAGTCCAAAAGAAATCATAGATCATTTCATAAATGGACACAAAAAGTGTGTCAGGGTGTCCACATTTCCCAACATGACGGCATTTGGATTTTGGAAGCGAAAGATAGCTACCCAATAGAATCCAACTGAGCACACGCAGCGGCGACATGATCAGTAGTAGAGCAGCGTGCTTTCCATGAGCCAGATCGCTCAGCTCTATTGACATTGCTCTCCCAAAGACTTGGTAGTTGGTACCAGTTCAATCCTACCCAGCTCTAATTCACCAAAAGTGCATATCTTAGCTTATTGGGTATTTGGTTTGGGGCTGCTAAAGTTTAAGAACTAAACTTTAGTTCCTTTTAGTCCCTAAATTGTCAAACATAGGGACTAAAAGGGACTAAAGTTTAGTTTAGCCCTTTAGTCCCTTGCTAAAAGAGACTAAAAGTGCTATTTATCTCTCAGCCCTCACTCTCCTTTATCTTTTAGTCCTTAGAACCAAACAGGGAGGGACTAAAGTTTAGTCCTATAAAAAAAGGGGCTAAAGTTTAGTTTAGTCTCTAAAAGAACCAAACAAACCCGTCCCTTAGAACACGCAGCTGTAGCAAAACATTGATTGAAGAAGTGCAAAAGAATGAACGTGGCTACGAATAAATTGAACAACGCAGAGACGGCAGTCAAAATTAAAATATTTTTATGAAGGCTAGTACACAACCACTCAATCAATCCCTTTTATAAAGGAGAGGTAAAGCAGCAAGTCAAGTTTAAGCAATCAGATGAAACATCACATAATGATAATCTCTTTTGTTACATAGAACTTTTTTAGGCTTTCATAGTCTATGGCATCTTAGCAGCACGACAACTGTTTGGCAGCAGTAGCAGAATTAGCAGCAGCAGACAATTGATAAATATAAAAAAGAATATATATATATATATATATAAATAAATAACTCTGTGCATTTAATATATCATTCCATGAAGAAAAACAACAAAAGGTGACACCAGCATGTTAACCCTATCTGATATCTGACTTGTCAAAGGAATGTCATATAACAAGGTGGTATACTCAGTGTTTAAGTAGATGTTAGATGCTAGTCCGGCGGAGCTGCCTGACAGCGCCTAGCATTTTCACTTCGCCTCTCTTCCTGAGTCATGATCAGCCTTCCCTCCCCACCCGTGCAACCAGCACACAGTCATCATTTCCCTCCCCACCCGCCGCTTCACGTCACTTCTAGCCCGTGACCCACATCCTCTCTTCTCGTGCTTCTCCCCTCCCCACCCAACCATGGCAACAGATCCAGGTTCTACGTGGCGCCCAACAGTGGATCTCGGCCACACGCAGCATCTCGCGCCGACAGATCTGTCATAGCTACCGTTGTGCCATCGTGAGGAGTTTGGCAGGAAGAATAGAGTTGTGTGGTGAATGTGTTTTGCAATGTCAATGGTGTAAAACTCGTGAGTGAAAGCGTAACAAGGCCAATTGACTGGGGTGGGTGTTATATCAAGAGAACGCACCAGTGCATTGGGTGTCAAGAAAGAAGAAAAGGGAAAACATAATTCCGTTATGCGGGTTGGCATGAGTGTGGCGGAGAGGCCTCGTTTCAGTCTCCGACGAGCAATTTCTCTCCTTCCGGTGAGGAATTTCTCTTCCGGCGAGTGTCTCATGCTAGTGGCAAGTTATAGTGGTATCAGAGCACGATTATGATTGAGTTCAGCTTGCGCAAAATCCTTTGATCAATCGGTAAAATTTCCCGTAGGGAGGTGGGGATTCGCTTTAGCTTGATTGATCATAAATCCTCTCGGGGTTCGATCTGATTCGGGAAGTACGCGACTCAATCTGGCGTGCCAAACTCTATAGGTGAGGTAAGTTTTGTCAGCATTGGGAGAAATAGAGGAGCATGTGTTGGAGGCGATGGCGACTCTAGCGGCAAAGGTGGAGGGAATCGACTTGATTCAAGAGAAGCTCATGCAAATTGACTTCAAATTGGAGTTACAGCGTGAGCGGATGGATCAAATGAAGACAATCATCAACCAAGTGCAGCAAGAATAGATGACTTGTGGCGAGGGCAATGAACTACCAACAGAAGGAACACAAACAGGAAACACATGTACAATTTCAATTGATACTTCTCCTCCAGTAATGACATCAAGCGATGGGGTGGAAAGGGGGAGAGTGATTCATGATTAGTATCAGAGGAGATGGGTGCCACCAAAGATGGAATTACCCAAGTTTGATGGCACAAATGCACGGGTATGGGTGGATCATTGCTTGACATATTTTGAGATGTATCAAGTTCTGCAGGAGTTAAAAGTGTCTGCAACATCCTTAACTATGATCAGTAAAGCAGCACATTGGTATAAGGCATGGAAACAGATCGTTGGGCGGCATACATGGGCTGATTTCAGTACTGTTGTGCTAAGGGAATTTGAGGCGGATATAGAACACATCAAGGTGAATGAATTACTGAAGCTGAGGCAAGTGGGCACAGTAGATGAGTATAAGAGTCAGTTTGATCTCTTGTTATATCAAATCAGGCTTTATGACTCAGCTGTTGTGGGAGAATCATGGTTGGTGGGACAATTTGTGTTGGGTTTGAAGGATGATATCCGTCTGCATGTTCAATCTCAAGTTCCAAAGATGATGAGTCGTGCTTATCACTTGGTATTAGCCAAAGAAAGCATGTCTGAAGTCCCTGACAACAGGAAGGGATGGGTGTCAAAGCATAATGCAGTAACCAAGGGGTTGAACAAACTGAAATGGGGGTCAGGAAAGGTTTAGAAGGCTCAGCAGCTGAAATAATTTAGGAGAGCAAATGGATTATGCTTCAAGTGTGGTGAAAAATATTCACCAGGCCATCACTGTAACTTGTCTCAAACAGCTCAAGTACTTGCAACTAAAGTGGTCGATACACATGAAATTTTGTCAGATGAAACCTTGGATATTATTTCGAGTGGAATTTTGACAAAGGAGGACAACACTACTCATCTCTCAATGAATGCTCTGGCTGCCTTCATGAGTCTGGTACCATACAACTTCAAGTGTTGGTACATAATCAAAAGCTATTATTCTTAATTGATTCGGGTAGTTCTCATAGTTTCATCAACAACACACTACTCGATTAATTATCTCTGCAGGTGGAGAACATTCCTGTTTTGAAGGTAAAAGTGGCAAATGGTACCATATTGTCATGCACACAACATATTCCTCGCTTTAAATGGTGGATACAAGGTAAAACATTTTGTCATAATATGAAACTGCTGCCAATTAGGGGTTATGATGCTATATTGGGAATGGACTGGTTGGAGTTGTACAGTCCAATGGAATGTAATTGGGTACAGAAAAGTGTCACATTTGCTGACAAGGGTCGTACTGTTACTTTACAAGGTAATATACCACAGCCATTGGAAGCAGTTCAACATATATCAACTGACCAGTTATTGAAATGCCAAGGCAGCAATGGTATTTGGGTTGTGGTTGTTATATATGGGGTAGACAACATTACTCAAGGCCCTATTCCAACTGAAATTCAATAGGTTCTTGGTCAATATCCCATTGTTTTTCAATCTTCCACTGAATTGCCTCCCCATCGGAGTTTTGATCATGTTATTTCATTACTACCGGGAACTGCTCCAGTGAATACACGCCATATCGCTATTCACTAGCACAAAAGGATGAGATTGAAAATTAGGTAGCAGAGATGTTACAATAAGGCTTAGTAGCACCCAGTTATAGCCCCTTTGCCTCTCTAGTACTGTTGGTTTAGGAAAAGGATGGTTCATGGTGGTTTTGTATTGATTATTGCAAGTTGAATTCTATCACCGTCAAGAATAAATTTCCCTTGCCAGTGATTGACGAATTATTCGATGAGTTGGGCGGGTCTCAGTATTGTTCCAAGCTTGATCTGAAAAGCGGCTATCATCAAATACGAATGAGAGAAGATGAGTTGAAGACTGCATTTCATACGCATCACGTCCATTTTCAGTTCAGGGTAATGCCATTTGGTTTAACAAATGCACCAGCCACGTTTCAATGTCTTGTGAATTCTATTTTTGCTGCTCATATGAGGAAATTCATGCTGGCGCTCATGGATGACATTTTGGTGTATAGCCGGTGTTTAGCGGATCATGTTCAAAACCTTACCATAGTTCTTTCTATTCTGCAAGAGCATCACTTATATGCTAAATGGAGTAAGTGCTCGTTTGGGTTACAGCAGCTGGAATACCTTGGCCATATTATTTCTTCCGATGGTGTTGCTACTGATCCTGAAAAGACAAGGGTAATGAAGGAATGGCCCGTGCCACGTTCTGCAACAGAACTGCGGTGTTTTTTGGGATTAAAAATTTGTCCGCAATTATGGAATCATCACAAAGCCTCTGACAGTTCTACTTAAGAAAGTCAAAACTTTCATCTGGACTTCTCAGGCTCAGGATGCCTTCAATCGGGTTAAGTTGGCAATGTGTAGCATGCCAGTCTTAGTGTTACCAGTGTTTGACAAACCATTTTCCATTGAAACAGACGCTTGTGATATTGGCATTGGAGCTGTTTTAAGTCAGTCCGGTCATCTGGTGGCTTTCTATATTAAAGCATTGGGTATTAAAAACCAGCAACTTTCTATTTACGAAAAGGAGTTCTTGGCTATTCTTATGGCTATGGATCGGTGGCATTCATATCTGCTCAAGGGGCCATTTACAATTTATACATACCATAAGGCGTTGTGTCAGCTTGAAACTCAGTTTTAACATCAGACCTTCAACGCAAAGCTATGACTAAACTCATTGGTCTTCAGTACAAGTTTCAATATAAGAGGGGTTTAGACAATACAATAGCTGATGCCTTGTCTCGTGTGGGTCATATATTTCAGCTTCAAGCTGTTTTGAGTGTGCAACCAGTTTGGTTACATGAAGTACTTAATTCATATGGAGTATATGTTAAGGCCCAAGAATTACTATAGGAGCTTGCTATGGTGGGTCAAAATCTGCATGGATATGCGTTAGTGGATGGTATTATCCAACACAATGGTAAGATTTGGATTGGGGCTAATTCTGCTTTGCAAACAAAACTTATTGTTGTTTTTCATGCCTCTACTGTGGGTGGGCATTCTGGTGTACAAGCAACATACCAACGCATCCACAAGTTGTTTACATGATTGGGTCTGAAGTCTACTATACATGATTACATCAAACGGTGTAGCATATGACAACATGCTAACCATGAGCAATGTCATACTCTTGGTTTGTTACAACCGTTACCAATCCCTAAAGGCTCATGGAAAGATATCTCGATGGACTTCGTGGAAGGTTTACCACCGGCAGAAGGATTCAATTGCATTATGGTCATTGTGGATCAGTTCTCAAAATTTGCACATGTTTTGCCATTGAAGCATCCCTTCATTACAACCCAAGTGGCTAAATTTTTTCTTGATAGAATTGTTTCCTTGTATGGCTTGCCAAAGACAATTGTCTCCGACCATGAAAAAGTGTTTACTAGCAACTTTTGGTAATACTTTTGACAAACTCCAAGTGCCCCTACATTTATAGATAGCATATCACCCACAATCGGATGGCCAAACCTAGAGGGTCAATCAATGTCTTGAGATGTATTTGAGGTGTGCCACTGCAATCACTCCTAAACGATGGGTTCAATGCTTCCATTAGCTCAATTCTGGTATAACACAAGCTTTCACACTTCGTTACAATGTTCACCTTATAAAGTATTGTTTGGTGCAGACCCAACATATGCCTTTCTACCAGATTTGTCTTTGTCAACTGCTGAACTTACTCCAGTCATTGAGGTGGATCAACTCTTACAGGATTGACAATTATTCTCTGAGATGTTGCAATAGCAGTTGGCCAAAACCCAATTTCATATGAAATTGCAAGCGGATGTGAATCGATCATTTCGAGCATTTAAGTGGGTGAGTATGTCTATTTGAAGCTTCAACCGTATGCTCAATCATCCGTGGCCAATTGTCCATATCCAAAGCTGTCTTTTAAATATTTTGGTCCCTTTGAGATTATCAGTTGTGTGGGTTTTGTTGCTTACAAACTGAAGTTGCCGGCTGAAAGTTCCATTCATCCGGTCTTCCATGTTTCGCAACTCAAGCAGTTCGTTCCATCTAACTCACCAGTTTTTACCGTGTTACCTTCGTTTTACCTTCGGAGATTGCATTGGATGTCGCTGATTTGGTGCCAACTGTCATTCTGGACCGACATTTGGTGAAGTAAGGTAATGCAGCTCATGTGCAGCTACTAGTTCAATGGGGCCAATTGCCACTAGTCTGTGCTACGTGGGAAGATTATTCTGTGTTGCACCATTGTTTTCCTGATGCTGGCATCTGATGTGAAGATGAAGCTCGTGGGGGCGGTAATGTCACAGCTACAGTTGTGCCATCGTGAGAAGTTTGGCGGGAAGAATGGAGTTGTGTGGTGAATGTGTTTTGTAATGTTGATGATGTAAAACTCATGAGTGAAAGTGTAGCGAGGCCAATAGGCTGGGGTGGGTGTTATATCAAGGGGACGCACTAGTGCATTGGGCGTCAAGAAAAGAAGAAAAGGGAAAACATAATTTCATTGTGTGGGTTGGCGTGAGTGTGGCGGAGAGGCCTCGTTCCAGTCTCGGCAAGCAATTTCTCTCCTTCTGGTGAGGAATCTCTTTCGACGAGTGTCTCACACTAGCGGCAAGTTACATGATCCCGGCTATGGGCGCCCCACGCCGTTGGATCCCAGCCAAGCGCAATCCGTGCCAATAGATCCGGGCAGTTCGTTCTCCCCATCGGTAGATCTATGCGCCCCGCCAGTGATGGCGAGCAGTGGCAGATGGAGTCGAACGGAGCAAACCCAAAGTGTCTCTTTCTCCTAAATGCATTTTCCTCTCCCTGCTTCACTCTGTTTTTTTACCTCTGCCCCCGCTTGGGCGGGCTCGGTGTTGCTGTGCCCAGGTGGCACCCAAGCGCCACAGTTAGCCGCCTAGGCACTACGGTTGACCGCCTAGGCACCTAGGCCGCCCAGCTCACCGACTCAAGTCAAATCGCATCGACTAGGTGGCGCCCAGCGCCTAATGGCTGCCTAGGCGGCGCTAGGCCCTTTTAGAACGTTGGGTACACTGTAACTGATCATACGAGCTTTCAGATGATTCAGTTACCAAGGAATACATTTTTAAAGTGCTAGGGCACACCATAATATTATGTGAAAGCTGGATGAATGATACAATTATATTGCGCTAGTAATTACACTGATAATTGTAACTTCACTTGACAGGAACTTGTGACATTAAATGAATGATTCATTTGTCATAACCAAACTTCAAAGATTCAGATGAAATCATAATATCATATCACAGGTCATTTCCTCAGACAGCGGCCAGCATTGCAGGCCCAAACTCATGAACTACAATAATTTTCTAAAAACTATACCCATATAACAGATCATCTGTCATTGTTGCTGAGTTAATGTATCTAAGAGAGACACTAATCAAGGTCAGGAATAGAACTGATCGTGCAACACTCAACGACGACTAATGTGGAATCAAAGACAACAAAAGTGATCCTATTGTACAACATTTGATCAGTACATTCTAGTGTAGGTAAATGCCATGACCATGTGGTGGACAAAATTGACACATCTTAGATAACAGTACATCTTAAACAAAACTGGCACCTCTTTGAATGGATAGAAAGTTTTAGCCGATGCTGTGATAATTTTGTGGGTTCATGCTAGATTATAGTCACTTGGCAAATAAAAGTTTGCGATCTTAAAATTTTGTGTGGTTGCTCCAGTTGTTTTGAATGGACAGAACATCCTGAAGGAATTAAGGTTATGATAAATTTGAGATGAACGTTTCAAGGGATGTATGTGCTGATGTGTTCTTTGGATGTGTTTGTAGCTATTTTGTAATAATTTGATTCTGGGTTCAAAAGAAGCAAAACACTGGATATAAGTTACTTTATCCAATAAAACTTGTGCTTGCAGATGGATGGTAAAAGCGACAGGAAGGTCGATTGCATTCTCCTCGCGGCAAACTTCAATTTTGTTGTTCATTTTTTGTGGAATAGGCATAACCGAGTTATGCCCCGTTTTATTAGAAAGCGAAAGGTTACTGAATATCTAGGGTTACCAGTATACAAATAGACCATGCACAGATGGCCACACCCACACCCAAGGTGGCAAAAACAGAATCCGGTGAACATCAAACATTTCGAAATCAGCGAAGCAAACTCATGATTGAATCGTCTAAAACAAAACACCCATGAATTGCCAAATAACACCCAAAACGAGCAAACCCCAACTACCAGAAAAACACCCAGCTGAAACCCAAAGCAGTACTGACGACACTTCCAACTGAGGCAGAACACCCTTCCTTAATCAGCGAAGAGGGGGGAGGTGATGAACTACTTCATCAACCGGGCACACTTCCTGCCACCGTGCCCCTTGATAGCATGCGGATTTTAGCAAGGAGCAATTCACTTAGTCTTGTAATGTCCCTCAATTGACAAGCCGATGATAAACACCTCCACTGTGACACAAAGCAAGTCATTCTATAAGGTAAATTCAAAACATTGGATGGTAAAGAATTGTTAAACACAAAGTTGTTACGAGTGATCCAAATTGACCAGAACCTAGCAGCAAAAATCCCCCAAATCACTATCTTATCGTTCAAAGAAAGATTGCGATCGTACACCCTTAAGATATCTTGGAAATTTTCAGGACAACGTGCCCAACCTAAGGAATCCCTAACAAAACACCAAGTGAATTTAGAAAGAACACACTGGAACATAAGATGATCAACCGACTCTAACTGATTACAATATTTACAGAAAGGAATCCTCGACCAATTTTTTCTTCTCAATTATTCTCCATCCTGAATTCTTCCTTTCAAAACCGACCAAAGAAAACACTTCACTTTCAAAGGAGCAGCACATTTCCAAATACACTTTAGATCACCCTCCACAACACCTCTAAAAGAGAGCCATGTGTAAAGGGATTTGACAGAAAACCCAATTTTATCTAAATACCAACTAACTTGATCTGGAACTCCTCCCAAAGGCACATTAAAACACAGCTCACTCATTTCTACCCACAAAATATATTCGGAATGAGAAAGAGATCTCCTGAATAGAATCAACCAATTATTGTTATACACCTCTTCCACTAGGATATCAGGATGAAGACAAATCTCGTATAATTGAAAAAAATATTTTCAAGGGGACCTCCCCCAACCACGTATCTTCCGAGAACAAAACCGTTTTCCCATCCCCATAGAAAAAACAATGTTTTTGATACCAAAATCTAAATTTCATCAAACTATTCTAAAAATAGGAACCTTTCACAATGTTGTGACCAAACATACTCCCATTAGTGGCATATTTACTTTTCAACAACTTATAACAAACCCCCTCATGATTCCCAATGAGCCTAAAGATCCATTTACCCAATAAGGAAACATTGATCATCTTGGAATCAAGAAAACCCATCCCCACTATAATCTTTTGGCATACACAAAGTTTTCTAGTTAACCATATGAAACTTTTTCTTCTCTCCTAAACTGTCCCAAAAGAATCTACTTATAATATTATCCAACTATTGATGAATAGCTTTAGGAAAAAGAAAAGCACCCAATGAATACAGAGGGATACTACTAAAGCAAGAATTGATCAGGATCATTCTACCCCATAAGAAAGATAACCACATTTCCAAGTCGATAAACGCTTCTCCACCTTCTTGACCAAGCCCCCAAATCAGCTCTGGTAGGTTTAGAATGACTAATGGGTAAAACCAAATAAGAGATAGGAAAGGTTTCCAGTTTATAATTGAACACATCAGCAGATCTTTGTGCTTCAGAAGCAGGAACCCCAAGAGCAAACAATTCACTTTTCTAGTAATTAACCTTCATCCCAGATTGCTCTTCAAAATAGTATAAAAGGAACTTTATTGTAATGAAATTTTGTTCTGAAAACTCCATCAAAAGAATAGTATCATCCACATAATGGAGGTGAGAAATCCCTCCCTGAACTAGGTGAGGAACAAGAACAATCAAGTGCCCTCTTTTTCTAGCTCTAAGCAACAACTCAGATAAAGTATCCCCCACAAGATTAAACATAAGAGGGGAAAGGGGATCACCTTGCCTCACCCCCTATACGTTTTAAAAAATCCTCCCATACAACCATTGACATTAATAGCTACCCTACCTCCATAAACCACGTTAGCAATCTAGTCAATCCATTTTCTATGAAACCCCTTTTTTGCAAGCACCTCAAATAAAAAATCAATTGAACCCTATCATAGGCCTTTTCAAAATCTAATTTTAACACAATGCCTTTTTGTTTTTTATGATTGATTTCATGAAGGACTTCATGGAGCAAAACCACACCATATAAAATATTTCTCCTAGGAATAAAAATAGCTTGGCAGGGGTCAATTATCTTGTTGGCCACCTTAGTTAATCTCAAGGCCAAGACTCTTGTGATTATTTTGAAACAAACATTCAGCAGACAAGTGGGTCTGAATTGTTTAATTGAACAAGTATCTTTGATCTTAGGTAAGAGAACAATCTCCCAAAGTTAATTCTCCCAACATCAAGATCATTCCTATGAAGATCGTTCAACATTTCTTTAAACTAAACTCTAAAGTAACCCCAACAAGATTTGTAAAAACTAACAGAGAACCCATCTGGATCAGGGGCAATATTCACTTTCATTCCTTTAAAAGCAGAATCAAGTTCTTCAAAGGAAAAGGACTTGATAAGATCCTGATTGTCATCCTCAGTAACCCTTCTTCTATCAGCCCAAAAATATTCTATCAAATGAAAGTTCCCTAACATCTCTGAACCAAATAACTTTTTATAACAACTATTGGCGTAAAAGATTACGTCAACAGGTTTGAGGAAACTATATTGAGATGGAGGGATCTGCCAAAAGCTGTATTCTTGGATCTTGAGTGAAATGATCCTTGTACAATACGGGGAGGAGGTATTTATAAGGGGAGCCCCAGCTAGGCCAATACCTCCATACCCCCTAGTCTTACATACGTCATTACAGACTCCATACTCCTAATTAGTAGGGGTACGACGGTATAGGCTCTGCTCATCACTCAGACAGAACTACATTTGGTAGGTGTGGCGACATGCACGTGTGTTCTCATCGTACACCTAGTCATGATGCAACTGTTACCGACCTGCTCGTCACACTCTACAGGAACTACTTGACATCACGACTGTCGCGTTTCTGCTTTAGTGGTTGGCGCCCAGCCGCAACCGAAATCCAGGGGACCTTGCTCTGGACCCCATCACGACCATCTCCGGGATCGTCTACCAGGGGTCCCCGGCTTCCAAGAGGCTTCGCTCCGAACCCTTTGACGGACAACCAGGGGACCATCCGTCGAAGGCCTTCAGCCTTGGGCGGACTCCGCGCTAGACCTTGATCCGGGGCCGAGTGCTTGAGCTACTGCGGAGCCTACCTTTGACCCCGGGGCTTGCCCGGTATGGCCCGATCGAGTACTCTGTAGCTTCTCGCCTGATTATTCAGACCACGTGGTCGTATGCTCCAGTACCGCATGACGACCTTCAATGTCACCCTGACTACTGCCAGGATTATTTCCCCCAATAGTAGCCCCTCGCATGCGCCCGTTCGGCTATCCTACAAGTAAGAAAAGGGTGGATGCACTAGAAATAATGCCGCAATAAAGAACATCGAGAAATGAACCGACCTATGGCATGGTTATGAAAAGGCCCATCGGCGAAAGGGGGACCGGACCGCCATGGTTGAGTAGGCAAAATGTTTAGTTGTGTGAATTCTCGCCGCGGGGCTCAGGTCCCTAGGGTGCCATTTCGGGTGCACCCGCCTTGGACCGCACGCCATCTTTAGGAGAATATGAACTGGCACAGTGGTGGTGCACCGCGTGGTCCCGAGCCCCTATTTAAACTGCTGCCAACCGGTTGTGTTCAAAACCCTTCAAACACTTTCAAATTTCTTGCATGCGGCTCCTTTCTCACATCCGGTGCTCACCCTTAGTCGCCAATCCCCATCCTCTCCAAGAGCCCGACTCCTTTGAGAGGATGACGAAGAAGACGAACACTACACCCGCTGTGATCCCGACTTCATCCAGCAGCAAGTAGTGGCTGCGGCGGCGACGACCGTGACCCCAAGTTCCACAAATACTCACGGTCCTCGGGACCTTAGACCACCTTCGGAGAAGTTTACTAAGCAGACCCTGGTCTTAGAAAGGACCATCTACACGGTGGAGTCGATGAAAAGTGCAGTCCAAGGCCGCCTCGACTCTGGCATAGAAGCGAGGCTACTAGGAACGGAGCTGACCCTGGAGCCACGTGAGGGGGAGGTCGTTGTCTTCAAAGCCGGGCTTAGATTCCCCGCTTCGGACCTCTTGGCAGGGGTCCTCTGCTTCTATAACCCGGACCTTCCGTAGTTGTCCCCGAACTCCATCGCTTGTTTAGCCATCTTTGAGTGGTCCATGAGGGCTGAAGGCTATGAGGGGAGGGTCGAAGTCTTTGCAAAAATACATGATGCCTCCTGTCAGCCCAAGAAGTGGGATGCCTTGATCTTAGCATACGGGAGCATCAACTTCCATCTTCAGAAGGAATATGTGGACTCCTTCCCAGTGAAAGCTATCAACGAGCAGTGGTACTCCGACTGGATCCACCGCTAGTTCTATGTGGAGGTGGGGCTGGACTACGGGCTGACGGAGCCCCTTCGCCAGATTTGGTATCGGAGGGAGGCGAACTTTGAAGCGGACACTGGCTCGGTCTTTGCCTGAATCTATCTCTTGCAGATAGTAGCTCGACGAATTAGCATGTAGGACCTAGTCGAGGAGTTCGTTTTTCTCTAGATCCCGCCTTTGAAGGCGGCATGGCCCCTTGCCCTTCGGAGTGCCAAGGATGGGGCACTGCTAGAGACGTCTTCCGGCCCACTTGGTACGCTCCAGTCCTTCGTTCCTGCAATGATTAGTACTACTCTCCTTATGTGATTAGGTATTGTACTAAGGGTACATTCGTGCCTGTAGGGTCGCACATGGTTTTGACTCCCGAACATGTGATTAGGGCGGTCTAAAAGATCTTCGGGGCCCCCACTCTGGCGGATAAGAAGCGGAGGGTAGAGTTGGTGGGGTCCTGGGAGCGATACAATCGCGTGTGGAGCGTGCTACGGATTAAGCCCCCATCACCTTCGAACATCGATCTTACCAACTTGGCTCTGAAAAAGAGGAAGGAGGACTCCTGCCTGGTCGCTCCCTCGAAGCGCCCTATGAAGAATAATACAAGCAAGCCTAAGAACCTTACTGCCTCTTCTTCTTCCTTTGGCGGCTTGGGAGAAGGAACGTCGAGCGAGGGGCTGGCGGCCGAACCCAAAGCCTCCGCGCCAAACCTAAAAGTTCCTGTGCCTGACCCCAGCATAGGTGGTGACGTCGCCGATGGTGCGGCTGCCGGCGAAGTGTCGTCCATGCCTCCAGTGGAGACGATCACAGAAGGGGGAGTCGGGGAGGTCCCTATGGCCCTGTGGACCGCCACGCCTCCAGGCGAGGCAGCTGAAGAGACTTCAGCTGGCTCCCTAGGGAGCCTAGAGGATGACAGCGTGGCTTGCGGGGCTTGCTGACCCACTAGCAGAAGTGGTTGGGAGCGCCAACGTCGCGGCCGAGCTAACCACCGCACTACGCGTATCTCCATCGAACTCGTTAGATGAGTTCTTCTAGAGAGTGCGGTCTCCGGTGGCTGCACGATCCTTGAACTCTCTTCCAGAGGGAGCCCAAGGTGGTAAGCTACTTTGTTCGGGCCCGCATCCTTAGGCCTTGCCATTTTTGCTCTACCTACATTTTTTACAAATATCCATTTATTTGAATGTACCTTGTAAGATGCTTCTTTGGTGGAGGCCTACGTTGAGGTGGTTGAGGTTCTTGAGTCTGATGAGGAAGTCGCCTCGGGAAGGGTTTCGAGAGGGGCCTCTCCGCGCTCCGAGGCTTATCTGGAGGGGGGACCGATCATGCGCACGGGGGCGTCCCCCTACTGGCCCCATTTATAGACCCCGAACCATGCCTCTCCATGAGGACGAAGCCCCTGCACTGGGCCTATTTGGGTTTAAGCCGCATCGACCTGGTTTCAGAGGTCAGTTGGTTAGATGGGGCCAACCTGAACTTCGCCATAGAACATGCGACATGCCAAGTATGCTCTCCCAAGCACATCCAGACTTGCTTCCCTTTCTTCTTATTTCGTCTAACCCATCTGCCTCTTTTTAATGGGCAGCTCGTCGTTTTGGCCCAGGGGTCTTCGACATCTCTTTTCACGGAGTGCAGCCATCATGACCACGAAGTCGTGGTGCTCCGCGAGCACGTCGAAATGACCGAGGGGGAGGTGTGAGGGCTTCGAACTGAATGGGAAGCCTTGGTCGCCGAAGCTACAAAGCTTTGTGAGCAGGCTGCCAAAGTCGAAGAGCTTTGGGCCTTGGCGGCAGAAGTCGACAGCCTCCAAGTGCAGGTAACCGAGATCGACGAACTTTGAGGTCGGGCGACTGAGGTTTTTGAGCTCCGAGCGAGGGTGGTCGAGGTCAAGGAACTCTAGTCCTGGGTGGATGAAGTCGACGAGCTCTAGGTTCGAGTGGTGGAGGTCAAGGGACTGCAGGCGCAAGCAGCCGAAGCCGAGGCCCTCAAGGCTCAAAGAATCAAGGTGGATAGGATGATTTGCGACCTTATGGCTTCGAACGAAGAGCTGAAGGTGTCACTGGCAAAAGGTGAGGATGCAGTGGTCGACGCCGTAGGGACTCTCCGGGACATCCTAGAGCGCTACGAGATGTCTTATGCACCCTTTGACATTGGGCACGAGCCCCTGATCCATCAGCTAAAGATTTTCCAGACCGCTGCCAGGAACATGGACGCCACTACGGCCAAGTATGGGGAGATTTCAGGGAGAGTGGCCGCCCTTGGCGTCCTCCATCACCTTGAAGCCACCGGAGGCGTAATCTTGGCGATGATGGGGGTGGCCCCGATCATTTTTGGGGGAGACCATCTTCTCTCCCCGACTCTGCTCGTGGCGAAGGCTGGGAAGGTCTTCCGAGTGCCTTGGAAGACCGAGGGCCCATCTACGGTGAAAGCCTAGACGGACGAAACCCATTGCTCGAGCCTGTCGCAGATGCAGCCCCCTTCAAGGCCTCCTTCTGTCGCTCCCCCTTTGGGCTCGAAAGTGTAGTCTCCTTTGGGATTCCTCTTGTAAAGTTAATCTCGTAAGCAAAGATCTATGAATTTATAAGTAAATCCTATTTTGAAAATTGCTCACGGTCCAGTCGATGCCTCGAACTCCGAGGACGAGGTGCTTGATGCAACGGAAGCTCTTCGTTATTCTGGAGATTTTGCACGAAGTACTTGCTTTCATAAAAGAAGTAGAGAGGGAGGTGAGGGCTTTGTCTTCATTGCTGGAACCCATGGACTGGTCAGACGTGGAGCAAGACCCTGACGAATCAGAGCCCGGAGGCCAACCCCTTTAGAATTGCGCGTAGCTCCAAGAGGATCAGAGGTCCTGGAGGGCTTCGAAAAAGGTGAAGAAGAAGCGAGCCGGGTCGACGGGTGGGGCCCCCGCAACCCCTAGGGCTTAGAGAGCGCATATCAGAGAGGGCTCTTCGAATCAGGCCAGTCTACAGGACTGGAAGGGTTTTCGGTTCCTTCTCGGGTTAAACACTAACTTTTCAGAGGGTCCCGAGTGTCACTTGAATCTTAGGCATGTTGTATTTGTAATTATTATTTAAGTAAGATTGGATCACTTATTATGTTTTGGCATTTATTATTGCCTTTTTCTGAAATTGGGTCATTCATTTTTGCTTTGGCGCTCCGAATCTTATTCTTCCTACCCCCTTGCCGGTAGGCATCTTGCCGGCTTCGCACAATAATTGTTTTCGATATTCGGAGCATATTTTTATGTAGGCTTAGGTCATCGAGCTGTGACGTAGAGCGTAGAGGTCTCGTCTTGATCGTTCGAGAGCCTTCGGGGTTCTTTGACTCGTGGGCTCGAGGTTCGAACCTTGGGTGCTGAGGATCCTTAGCTGGTATGCTTCGAGCCTATGGCTCAGAATCCCTAATGTGGATGCTTCGAGCCGGTGGCTCAGAATCCTAAATGTGGATGTTTCAAGCTGGTGGCTCGGAATCCTTAATGCGGATGCTTTGAGATGGTGGCTCGAAACCCTTAGTGCGGATGCTTCGAGCCAGTGGCTTGGAATCCTAAGTGAGGATGCTTTGAGCCGGTGGCTCAGAATCCTTAGTGTGGACGCTTCGAGCCGGTGGCTCGGTATCCTGAATGAGGATGCTTCGAGCTGGTGGCTCAGAATCCTTAGTGCGGATGCTTTGAGACAGTGGCTCGGAATCCTTAGTGCGGACGCTTCGAGCCTGTGGCTTAGAATCCTTAATTAGGATGCTTTGAGCTGGTGACTCGGAATCCTAAGTTAGGATGCTTCGAGCCGGTGTCTCGACATCCTTGGTGTGGATGCTTTGAGCCGGTGGATAGGAATCTGTAGAGCGGATGCGTCGTTTTAGTCTGAAACAAGTCTTGTACCGTAGTGTGTCCACTTTGGCAAAGTTTTGTTTCAGAGAAGCATCGCTAAAAAGTAGGGGGGATTTTATTACAGAATAGTACATTGGTCGGGATTACATTGATGTCATGCATAGTACCGCTTCACGTACTCTGCATTCCAAGCATGTTTTAACTCTTATCCTTCTAAAGTAGCCAACTTGAATGAACCGGGTCGACCGGAGCGTAGGATGATGAATGGCCCCTCCCATTTGTTGCTAAGATTTCCTTGGGCGAGCACACTTCAGAGGACGAGGTGCCCTGGCTTTAACTCATTTAGCTTCACCTTGGGGTCGTACCACGCTTTTGTATGGTTGTGATACTTGGTGAGGTTGGCGACGGCTCAGAGTCTCGTTTCTTCGGAGAGGTCGATTGAGACGCTTCGCTCTTGCTCATCTTCGGGCTCCATTGCTCGTAGAGAGCCACCCTTGATCTCCGTCGGGGTCATCACTTCATCTTCAAATTGTAGCCGGAATGGTATGAACCCGGTCGTATGGGTCTAAGTGGTTCGTATGGACCAAAAAATCTTCGGCAGCTCATTTGTCCAGAGCCACTTAGCGAGGCCCACAATTCGTCGGTTGAGGCCGAAGAGTATGTTTACGTTGGCCCTCTCAACGGCTTTGTTGGACTGTGGGTGCCGGACAGTGGCGAAGCATAGATGGACTCCCAACTCCTCGCAGAATCTCCTGAAGGCTTCGACATCGAATTGGGTACCATTGTCGATTGTGAGTTGCTTAGGTACTTTGAACCGACAGATGATGTTTTTCCAAAAGAACTTCTGGACGCTCTTCGAGGTGATGGCGGTTAGCGGTTCTTCTTCGGCCCATTTGGAGAAGTATTCGACAGCGACCACGGTGAATATGAAGTTCCCTTTATCTCTTGGGAGCAGACCTATGAGATCCATCCCCCACCGGGACAAGGGCCACACTAGGGTGATGAGTTGGAACGGGGTGGGGTGCTGATGGCTATGCCGCCCCATCCATTGGCACCCTTAGCGGGTGCGTACCAAGGATTCAGCATCAGCCATGATAGTGGGCCAGTATAGGCCTTGGTGGAGTGTCTTTCCGGCTATGGCCCGGGGCGCCATGTGGCTGCCACATAGGCCTTCGTGGATATCCTATAGCACTTGCTACCCTTCGGGGCGGGAGATGCATCGGAGCAATGGCGAGCATACACCGGACTTGTATAATTCTCCGTTGACGATGTGGTACCTCTGTGCCCTGTGCCGAAGTCTTGAAAGCTCGAGGCCTATGGGGAGCTCGCCATCACCTCACAGCAAGTTCAGGATCTGGTCTCGCCAGTCTCTGGCGGAGGTGCAAAGGACCGGGGTAGGCTCTAGGGATGGCACCGAGGGTCTGGATAGCTCTTCGAAAAAAGCCCCTAGGGTTACGTCTTGGCCTCCGACTGCTGCTTTGGCTAGGGTGTCCGCTTGCTGGTTATCAGCTCGTGGGATGCTTCGGACAGAGATCCCTTTGAACGCTGCTTCGGTCTTGCGAATTGCTTCTAGATAAGCGGTGATATCCAGGTGTCACACCTGGAAACTCTTATCTACGTGCTCCTCTACAACCTAGGAATCTGTTTCTACAACCACCCGAGCAGCGCCTAGCGTGCGTGCTTTTCAAACGCCTAACAACACGCCCTCGTACTCAGCTATGTTGTTTGTGGCTTTAAAATTTAGCCTTACAGAGTACAATGCTTTTTTCCATGATGGTGAGATGATGACTGCTCCAGTGCCCACTCCGAAGGCCTGGTATGCTCAATCAGAGAAGATCGTCCACACTCCTTCGCTGGCTTCTTCCGGGGTCCAGCTTGCTAACGGGGTCCATTCTATGATTAAGTCGGCGAGGGATTGTGATTTGATGGCAGTCCTGGCGATGAACGTGATGTCGAAGGGGGCGAGCTCCACCACCCACTTCCCTATCATTCCGGTAGCATCCCTGTTCCTAAACATGTCTCCGAGAGGATACGAAGTGGGGATGACAATACCATGGGCCAGGAAGTAGTGGCGTAGCTTTCGGGAAGTCATTATGAGGGCGTAGACCACCTTCTCTAGCTCGGTGTATCTTGTCTTGGCTCTCGAAAGGGCTTCAGATACGAAGTATACCGACCTATGGATTAGCTTCCCTTCGATCTCTTCTTCTTGAACTAATACGACACTTGTTGCGAAGCCCATAGCAGCGAGGTAGACGAAGAGGGATTCTCCACTACGAGGGGTAGTTAGAGTAGCCAGATTAGCGAGGTGCTCTTTGATATTATCGAAGCATTTTTGGCACTGGAGGGTCCAAGCTAAGTCTATTGACCCTCTTATCACCTTGAAAATTGGGAGGCTTTACTCGGTAGATCTGGTGAGGTAACGATTGAGGGCGGCGAGCCGCCCGGCCAGCTTTTGGGCCTGCTTTAAATTCTCCGGAGGGCCATGTTTTGCAGCGCGCTGATCTGGGTTGGGAGGGCTTCGATGCCTCCGTTCGAGACTAGGTATCCTAATAGCTTGCCGGCCCGGGCCCTAAAGACACATTTGTCAGGGTTCAAGCGGATCTCGCAGGCTCGGAGACTATCAAATGTCTCTGCTATGTCGGTGCTTATGTGTGCTCTTGATTACAATATCGTCCATGTATGCTTCGATGTTACGACCTATCTGATGGCCTAAAGCCTTGACAATTAGCCTAAAAAAGGTGGCCCCAGCATTTCTCAAGCCGAAGGGCATCCTTACATAGCAGAATACTCCGGAGGGAGTGATAAAACTAGTCTTGGCCTATTCTTAATGCTTCAACCATATTTGATGGTAGCCAGAATATGCATTGAGAAAACTGAGGAGCTCTGAACCGGCTGTAGAGTCGACTAATTGGTCGATGCAAGACATGGGATACGGTTCACGAGGGCATGCTTTATTTAAAGAGGTGAAATTGATACACATGCGCCATCTGCCGGATTTTTTCTTTTTAATGAAGATGGGGTTCGACAGCCACTCTGTATGGTTGATTTCCCTGATGATCCTGGGTCAGAGCAGCTTTTCCACCTCCGCTTTGGCAAGCTCGGCTCTCTCCGTGGATAGCTTGCGGAGCCCATGGCGGACCGGGCGTGCCTTCGGATTCACCGACAGGGAGTGTTTGATGATGCTTCGGTTCACCCCTGGGATGTCCTCGTTGGACTAGGCGAAGACGTCCAGGTTGTCCCGGACCACTTCCTCCAGCATGGCCATGACTTCTGGATCCAGCCCTCCGCTGAACTGGATGGGGTACTCCCGCCCCTCCTTGATGATGATCTTGGTGATCACATCTCCTTCGGGGTGGGGTTTAGCGGCCAATCCCCTCAGGAGCTCGGAGGGAGGCTGGGGGTCTTGGTCGTCCGGGCTCTCCCTGACACTGTTGACTTGTCGAGGTTCTAGTGGGACGGAGTGGCCGTGGACATTTATTTAGGACAACACGTTGTTTATGAAGTTAACTAACATGCATGGTTTACACTTTTGTAGGGTGATTGATGAAGCTAAAATGGACCAAATTAGTTCACATGCAGCTAATAAACTCAATTAAGGAAGCACACGAGTGGAAGCACATATTACTTTTACTTTTCAGTCACAGGATACACTTGTAATGTTTACTACTGCCATTCTACATTGTGTTAATGTTGGTTGTTTGCAAATAATTCTTGCAATAGATTGTAAATCTGTTGGAACAACTGTTCAGCCACAAAATATATTTGTTGCAAATTATTTGATCGTTGTGATCCATCACATATTACAACGCTATTAATTTGTTACAAACTTATTTACCACGCACCTTATTTCGTTGCCAAACGACATCTTGTTGCAAAAGCTCCTACCTCAATGAATGATTTTACGTTGCAAACGGATAACTTGCAACTACAAAACCACGTGGTGAAAAATATCAACCTAATTACAACCATTAAAATGGCATGACAATTTCGTCTATTACCACCACAAATACTCGTTGTATCTATTAACTATTGCATCGATGTTAGGCATCACAGTAATTATCTATTGCGATGGCCCATCCCGTGGCAATAGCTTCTGTTACCACGTTGTCTATTGTTGCAATAATAATCTATTGTGATTGCCTATCTCATGGTAACAAACTCTATTACGACGATGTCCGCCGTTGTAGTAATAATTTATTGCAATAGCCTATTTTGTGGCAATAGCCTCTGTTCCAACGATGTCCATCGTCGCAGTAATAGTCTATTGCGATGGCCTATCTCATGGAAATAACCTCTGTTGCAACGATGTCTACTGTCGTTGTATCAATATATTGCGATGGCCTATCTCTTGGCAATAGCCTCTGTTGCAACGATGTCCATCGTTGCAGTCATAATCTATTGCGATGGCTTAGCTCGTGGCAATAGCCCCTATTGCGATGATGTCCCCTGTCGCAGTAATAATCTATTGCAATAGCCTATCTCGTGGCAATAGCCATTGTTGCAACGATGTCCGTCGTTGTAGTAATAATCTATTGTGATGGCTTAGCTCATGGCAATAGCCCCTATTACGAAGATATCTCCTGTCGCAGTAATAATCTATTGCAATAGCCTATCTCGTGGCAATAGCATCTATTGCAATGATGTCCACCGTCGCAGTAATAATATATTGTGATGGCCTATCTCATGGCAACAAATATATTATGCAACAATACTATAAAATAGTTGCGATAACTTTAGACCACGCCAATACTTGCCATGCCTGCCAACGAACGCGATTTGGTTGCAAACGAGACATATTGCAACCGTTCGGCCTTTTTGCAATGTTTTGGCACCGTTGTACTAGGGTGAAAATCTAGTAGTGCATAAAATGCTTGACATACACCTCACAACCCCAAATATTTCGAAAAGACAAACTGGGATGCCTCCCAGACCACATCTCATATGGCGTCTTCTGTACGAACTTAGATGGAACTCTATTCATCGTAAAAGCGGTAGTTTCTAGAGTGAGTCCCCAAAAGGATAATGGAAGATCAACATGACTCATCATAGACCGAACCATGTCCAACAAGGCGTGGTTCCTCTGCTTGGACACTCCATTCCATTGAGGTGTGCCAGGTGGAGTTAGCTGTGGAACAATTCCACACTGCTTCAGATGATTACTAAACTCATGACTCAAATATTCACCTTCATGATCAGATCGTAGAAATTTAATTGTCTTGCCCATATGGTTTTGTACCTCATTTTGGAACTCCTTGAACTTTTCGAAGGACTCCCACTTATGCCTTATCAAGTAGACATAACCATATATACTAAAGTCGTTAGTAAAAGTGATGAAGTACTGATAGCCACCTCTTATGACATGGCTCATTGGTCCACACACATTAGTATGTACTATGGCTAATAGCTCACTCGCCCTCTCACTCTGTCCAGTGAAAGATGTCTTTGTCATTTTTCGTAGTAAGCAAGACTCACATGTGTCATATGATTCAAAATCAAATGACTCCAAAAGTCTGTCACTATGGAGCTTCTACACGCGCTTCTCATTTATAAGACCCAAACGATAATGCTAGATGTAGGTAGGATTTAAATCATTGAGTCGTCGTTTCTTAGTACTAATATTATAAACGTGTGCATCTTGAAAACTCAAACTCAGAATATATAATTCATTCACTAATGAACAAACACCATAGAGCATGCCATTTAAAAATATTGAACAACACTTGTTCTTTATTATGAATTGAAAACCATCTTCTTCTAAACATGAAGAAGAGATAATGTTTTTGCCTAAGGCGGGAATGAAATAACAATTATTCAACTCCAAAACTAGTCATGAAGGTAGTGACAGTGAATAAACGCCGATGGCCAACGCTGCAACTTTTGCACCATTCTTGGCGCGGACATCCAACTCTTCACTAGCACACTTTCTTATTCTACTCAGCCTCTGCAACAATTTGCATGTATAAATCATCGAACCGGTATCAAATACCCATGAATCATTTGGACGAGTTGCAAGATTAATTTCAATAACATTAATACCTGAAGCGGAAGTCACACTTCCCTTCTTATTCTTCGGTTCTTCCAGATACACCTTTTAATTGTGCTTCCAATGCCCAAGCTTGTGGCAGTGGTGGCACACATCAGAGCTAGCAGGATCCGACTTGGACTTTCCAGTCGGTTTAGACTTCGCACTAGAGATCGAATAAGTAGTCTTAGCCTTGCCCTTCCTATTTCAATTTTTCCTCTCCTTCTAAACCATCATCACATGATTTGGAGATTTCTTGATGCTCTCCTTAGAAGTCTTGAGCATCCCATGCAACTCAGCTAGTGTCTTCTCTAGTCCAATCATGTTGTAATTCATGATGAACGGCTCAAAGCTCAGTGGGAGCGACTGGAGAATGACATCAATAGCTAAGTATGGATCTAGTGGTGAACTTAGTATCTCTAGAGTCTCAATGTAACCAATCATCCTGATCACATGAGGACTCACTAGGATCCCTTCAGCCAGCCTACTCCCAAACAAGGCTTTAGACACATTGTATCTCTCGGCCCTTGCCTAGTTCTGAAACATGCCCTTGAGACCTACGATCATATCATAAGCATCACGTTCCTCATATTGTTCCTAAAACTCAGAGGACATGCAGGCAAGCATCAGATAGCTAACATCCACGGAATCAATAACATGCTTCTCATAAGCACACTTGTCTATTGTAGAAGCATCCTCTTCTAGCTCATCGGGGTGAGATTCCTCTATAACATAATCCTTTGTCTCTTGCTTAAGAACAATTCTCAAGTTTCGGTACCAATCCATAAAATTTGTTCTAGGCAATTTCTCTCATTCAAGAATATACCGCAAATTAAAAACGGAGTGCTCTTAACATAAGTAGTAGTAGGTGCCATGATCTACAAAAGATTAAATACAAGGTTCAACACTATGCAATATTTATCTTCTATCCAATAAAATATGTTCCATTATTTTTAAAACAATCACTTTCCCTCTAATGACTAATAGTGGCACAAGATCTATATTCATTTTAACTCCCAGTGAGCTTTGGCATCACTGCTAGAAGCTAGGTAACATAGGTAAGCAACGCTTTGCTAATCACATATTATGTGACTCTTGTCGTTGGAGAAACATCCAATGCTCTATGCCAACTCTATGCCCCAAGGACCAAAACCATTTTGGTAGCCCCATTAAGCAAACCAATACTATACGTGTGGAAGTTCGACTTCCACCCCAACTGGTCAAGATAAAATATAGCACCCTGCTTTGGCAGACCCACTATCGATGATTGAGATCCTTGGTGGGTGCATCTATTGGAAAGAGTATCAATACTTAATTTTCTGAGGGAAAACTATTCAATCAAGGTTACGTCCCTAGCTCGCACAAAACATGGAAGAATAGTATAACATGAACACAAGAAATTTTCACAGACAATCATATTAATTGTGACATAGCATGACTGTCTTCACATGGTGATCTCCATCTCCATGGCTCCCATAATTGAGTGTGTGCTTCCGACCTCCTGGAACTGTACTAGTCTATCACTATAGCACCTATACTAGTTACATGAGCCGAAGCATCAATTCTTGACACGCAGGTCATAAATGTACACCAACCTTGGTTGTAAATATTAATGACATGTAGGCCATATTTAAATTTACATCCATTGCATGCATCTCATACATAACATTTATCAAGGTCATGCTAGTCACAACATTCTCTACAAAACAAAGTTAGGCGAAGAATCTAAAAGTGATTGAACTGGATAGGAACTTCTAATTCCAAATCGGAACTTCCAACCAAAATATTGCTCTCTGTATCAATTAAAAACCGATATCGGAACTTCTGATCCACCAAAACTTCTGATAGATATCAGAACTCCTGATAGAAAAATTTCTCTCTGTATTGAATCGTATTCAATATCAGAACTTCCGATCTGGCATCGAAACTTCCGATCAGACAAACATCAGAACTTCCGATCTGGCAATAGAACTTTCAATTTTCTGCGGATAGAAAATAGATCTAAGTTAGAATGTGCCACTAAGACCATAATGACTCTAAATGAATCCCTAGATGAGACATGTGAAAAATGTCTCATTATAGTCTATTCCTTCTCTTTCAGTTGGCACATCATTTGCTAAGTTAGGGGGTTGTTCTTTTGTTCTTCATCGGCAACACCTAGAACTACAGGTTCCTGAATAATAGGAGTCTCATGAATAACAGGTGCCATTGATGAAGGTCCAACCACATGCGCTGGACAAATAGGCACTACCACAGGTACATCAAAAATTGGCTCTTGAATCATAGGAGTGGGAAACCCACTTCTCTTCAAGAATAATTTCTCTAGGTACCATGCTCCCCATAATCACAGTGTCTTCTAAAAAGACTATATGTCTCATTTCTACAAACTTAATATATCTGTCAGGAAAGTAGAATCGAAAACCCTTAGAATTATCTGGGTAGCCAATGAAATGGCAATTCACTGTCTTAGAATCTAACTTACTAATATTTGGGTTAAAAACTTTAGCCTCGGTAGTACATCCCCACAGTCTAGAATAATTTAGAGAAGGTTCTCATCCAGTCCTTAACTCATATGGTGTTTTAGGCACCGATATACTAGGGACCCAATTAAGAATATGAATGGTGGTTTTAATACCTCCATCCACAACTAATCATTAGAGTTAAATAATTTAGCATGCTTCTTACCATGTCCATTAAGGTGCGATTGCGTCTTTCTGCCACTCCATTTTGTTGAGGTTCGCCTAGTATAGAATACATGGCTACTATGCCATTTTCATGAAGAAAACTTACAAAAGTTTCAGGAACTTGGTCATATGGGGTACGACGACCGTATTACTCCCCCACAGTTAGATCTTACTATTTTAATATTTAGATCATATTGATTTTAAACTTCGACCTTAAACAACTTAAATTTATTCAGAGCTTCTAATTGCTCTTTAATTGGATAAATATAACGCAAATGATTATCTGTAAATGTTATGAATGAATCATAACCATCTACAGATATCATAGGAAATTGACTACAAAGTCCGTGTGAACTAATTAAACTTAATCATAGTAATTTTATCACCAATGTTGGTTAGAAGATAAAATTACTACATTAATTAATCTTTAATTCTTGTGCTTCATTTCACGACTTTCTTAATTTTGTTTGATGTATTTAACTTTAATGCAATCTATGAATTAATCTAAGGGTGGAACAATTGATTCTTTAACAAGACGTTCAATCGCCCCCTCGAAATATGACCCAAACGATAGTGCCATAATTTTAAAGATACGTCATCAATTCTTTTGCTCTTATCCTTATTCTCAAATGACAAAATTATTTTGAGAAAGTAAATAAAGTTTGTCATGCTCGAAGGCAAGACCAAATACTTTATTTATAAGTACAAAATTCATCAATTACCATTCTTGTTCATCCATTTGGGAACTCCAAATATTTCTTTATGTGGTGTTCCTCCTTACAATATCTGCATATGTCATTCGAGACGTCATATTCCTTTATATGCGCTTATAAGAGGAGTCCTTAGCATAATTAGAGTGACTCTTATAATGTTTCTTCCCCTTTATTTATGCTACACATGGTGACTTGAATCACCGTGTGCTTTCTTAATTCTTTCATCTTATTAAACAAAGTTTGAATTTAGCTTCTGCAAACTCTAGAGCTTTGGCTGCAAGTTGTGGTTTATCACAAAATTATAAAAATGATAAAAATCCTTAGTATGATGTCATAATCAAATGGACGACAAAATCATCCTTGAGCTCCATGTCCATGGGTTTATACTTTGAAACCTTATTGTTCATCCTTAATATGTGTTTCTTAATTAGCGTGCTAGCATGCGCCTTGGAATAGTCAGTGTACTGACCCTCCAATTTCTTGAGATATCGTTTTGCAGTATCACGATGTGGGATAGAACCTCTAATAGGCTCCATGATAGAGCTATTTAATAACCATAAGGCATTTGTGATTCGACAAATTTCTCTTAGTACGATCCATATCATATTTTATACTTATTTCTGTGAACTCTCATGATCACGTGGCAAAAACCTCCTGGCTCTCACCATCATGGATCACTGGCTCCACATGCTCAGTGGGACAATCTTATGTCAATGCAAGATTGATGTCCTATAGCGCAAGCGCTATCTCAATATCCTCTCTCCAGGAACCATAGTTCTTACCATTGAGAAGGTCAATGTCGGAGAACTGATTTAACATATTGCTAATAAGAAACATTATCAAAGGATGTTAAAATAGGAGACATAATATGACACATGAAAATTTAACGTTGGTCAAAATTAACATGCGACATACTTAAAAGGAGAATTAATTCTATATCATTGTTGGACAGAAAAGAATCAATTCAACTTAAACATAGCAACTTTCTCACCAACGTTAGTTAGGAGATAAAAATTAGTATATAAAATAAAATTATTTATCATGATAATCAAATTATCTCGTTGGTCCAAATTTGATTAGCAAAAATAAATAACACTTAAATAATAAGGATGAACTTGAATGAATTCTAAACAGTGTAAGCACAACGAAAGACTTAAACATAATTAATATACTGCTTAAAACAGTAGCAAGATTCTGAATTTTAACTTTAAACAAAATTCTAAAACAAATATTTTCTAATTAAACATAGTCATTAAAATAACATTTAATAGAGAAAATATTATGAAATGCTTAGAAAATCAGAACAATACGTGCTACTGCTACATAATAAAATGATGCAAAAAATTTCGCTCCAGTAAAACATAATTTAACTTAATTGTGGGCATTTTCTGAATTTCTAGGGAATATTAAAATAGAAATGAATTACTGAAACTCTGGAAAATGCCAAAATAAAAAATGTATGTACTACGTAAATTCCCAAGCCCATGACTGATTTCAGTCTGGTCCAATGCACGGCGGGCGTTCTACACCCGTGCTCAACTGCATTCTGTGCCCGAGCTTGATTCTACCTTACGGCTGAAATGGCAACGTGGGCCTAGGCCAGGATTTCACTCCCCTGCCTGGGCTCAGTTCGGTCCGATCAGCGTTGGCCGTTGATCTGAATCTGACGGCCACACGTGATCTGTGCTCGCACAAAACCACAACGTCGCACGCCACCGAAACCCTAGTGCTAATTTTGCTTGTGCACGTGCGAGCGAGTAGCAGAGAGTGGTAGAGCAGTGGATAGCACGCAAGAGAGAGTGGCAAGCACGACGGACGGCCACCACCTACAGGTCCACTCACCGGAGTGCCCACTCACCCGAGGGTGAGCGGGCCTCCGTCGAGCTAGTCCACGGTGGTCTCTCTTGGCTGGATCCAGGTAGCACATGACCTTCAGCGTCGGCGAGAGACGGTGGCCCCGGGGTCCTCTTCTTAGGCTCCGACAAGGTCAGATCTAGTGCGGCGATGAGGTATGAGCCCCGACGCTTAGTCTTAGGATTCCTTTTGCTAAGGTTAGGGTTTCATCCTAACCCTAATCCCCCTCCTGTTTTTTTATTTTCTTCTCATTTATGAACCCTAATTCCTTTGTCTTGTATTCTGATGGGGATTTTGAGGGTTATCAGAGGGTCTTTTGCGGGAATTACTAAGAGTTCACATAGGGTGTTTTAGGGTTTTGAGAGGGATTCTTAGGGTTCTGATTGGGAGATGTCTGAGTGAATCATCGGGGATCCCAACAGGGTTTCTTACGGGATTCTTAGTGCGTCTTTGGATGTCAGGATAAGGGATCCGACTACACTCTTATCCCTAACTAGTGTATATCCTAGCCTGAGTTGTGATACTTGTTGACACTAAAACATATCGATCAAAGTACCAACGCACTAACACCGATTCGATGATCCAAAAGCACGTGGATACTTAGAGATAACCCTAAGCGTGACACAACGCCAACATCACGTTTCGATGACCCATGATAGGGACAAGACAAACCGGTCAGACCAATGCTAGATCACCGGTCAGATCGGCGATGCAGGGGTCTTTCCTAAGGGGGGACTCCGGTGTGATTTGCGAAGGGGGTGGCCAGAGGGGTCTCCAGCCCTCAGCCTCTAGTCAGTCGGATCGAAGGGTAGCCTCCGGTTAGACTGGGCAGGTACGATGGCTCGAAGGGAGGACTCTGGCGTCGGTGCGAGGTATTCCAAAAGCCTCCTGTGAAGCCCGGTCAGACCGGCCACACACCATCGGCCTGACTAGTATGTGTCGACAATAGCGTGATGAGGCGTACCGGCTCATTAGGTGATGTTGGGGAATAGGGAGCTACGCTAGCCGGCAAATTAAAAATGTTATGCCCTAGGCCCAAGACTCATGTGCGTGTGAGATCATGGATCGGTACCTTCTAGCACGAGACACGCTAGGTGCAGCGGAAGAAGATATTGGAGCAGCGCATCAAGCCTCTCCTCGTATCATCCTTGTCGTCCTTCGCCTATCTGATCGATGAAGATGACGTAGTCATTCACATGTAGATGTTCACGAACGTCGCTATTGGAGCAACGCGCCCACAGAGTCCACATGTACAGGAATGGAGTACCTCCCACGGCAGCATGCTAGCACCACACGTGAGAGACGGGATCCTTGACCTCAACGTTTGAGATCAAGAAAGGAAGGAGAGAACTTTTGTTTGGCTAGGTTTAATCTAGGCTTATTGCTTGCCCCAAGACGTCCTCCTCCTCTCCTTTTATAGGGTTGTGAGTCCCATGGTGAGGATCCATGCTGAATAGCATGGGCCTCATGGCTCCAGAGGTGATGAGTCATTGTCAACGATAGTCAAAGAGGACAGAAGAAGAGAGGAGATCTGCTGTTTCATGGGCCGCGTGTGACTCAGGTACACGGGTAGCGAGCGACGGTCGGGCTGAGAGAGCTGCGGAGTCATGCTGGCCCAATCAGGGTACATGGGCTAGAAGCAGCAGAAGACCGACTGGGTTGTTGACCAGGATTGACTCAGGTACATGGGCGGTGAGCGATTGCTGGGCTGAGAGAGCTGCGGAGTCGGGCCGGCCCAATCCAGGTACCTGGTGCAAAGTCGGTGGAGGCTTTGTCAGTTTCGGTGCAAAACTGACAACCGTTGATCTTGTATCGGACTATCCAGAAGAGAAGCCGTAGTCGCTACGAAAGCTTAGCTTCCAGATAAGTCATCTGTATCTCTAGGCCCACAGTCAATCAGTTGAGTCTGTAAAAAATCCTAAGGGCAGTTTAGTCTTTTCCTTTATTTCAGCGTCTGTAAAAACCCTAAGGGGCTGGTGGAATATTCCTAGTGTTGGGAAGCCTATAAATAGGGCCCCAAATCCCTAGGGTTAGGTCACCCTTTTGCTGAAATCACTTTCTATTCTATTGGGTCATTTTGGTTCCCTGTGCTCTCTCTCTCCCTGTGTGTGCCGCCAGGCAGCATTTTTTTGTCCTCCCTGAGATTCAATTGTTTCTTCTCTGTTTTTGGAAGTTTTAATTCCTGTTGGTGTGTGCGCAACACTTCATTTAAGGCTCTGTTTGTTCGGTTTGCACGCAGCTGATTTATTCCTGAGCAGAAGCTTCTCTGTTGCTTCGGTTTGTTCTTCATGAGAGGAGTACTAGTTCTTGCTGGTTGCAAGTAGTACTACTTCACTGTAGCAACAGTACACTAGCACTCTAGCTTTGCTTTTTCCTGCGTAGCTTTTTGATCGAGTTGACAGGGCCAAAGTCCCTTTTCTGGTTGTTTCTGGCGAAGCCCCTTCTCTCTGTTCGAAGTCCCTCAGCTCCGTGAGGCAGGCTTTGATCTGACATCCTCGAGGGCTTCGCTTGAACTTCGACTTCATTTTGTGTACTGTGTTTCTAGCTTCAAAGTACATTTTGTGCTGTCTGTCGGCTTAACATACTTCGACAGTCTTTGCGAAGGTGTTCTTTGTCTCGAGCTGTTCGAAGTCTATACTTTGACAGGCTTTGAAGCTAGCTTCGAAGCTAGTCTCTCTGGTAGACTTCGCTCGACGTGAGTTCCTTCTTGCTGTCTTTTTTGAAGGTCACACTGTGTAAGTTCGGAGCTTGTATTTCTAAGTTAACCCTCTCAGCGAAGGGTCTCAACTTCGGTTGTCATACCTCGACTAACCTAGCTTTGAAGGTTGAGTGTAGGCTTCGATTTCGTCTTACTGCCGTGTGTTTGGCTTCGCCTATCTTTCAGAGGTTGCTTTTCTGTGAGCTTGTTCGAACCCTTCTGTTCGAAGTCTGGGCTTCGAAGTACACTATTCGAAGCAAGCTTCGATACTCTCATACTTCGCTTCAAAGCATACTTCGCTCTTTGCCTCACTCGAACTAGGCTAGACCAAACAAACCTTCGGCACGTCAACGATAACCTTCGCTCGACTTCGACAAGCAACTCCGAAGCAGACTTCGACCAGCGAAGCAGGCTTCATCAAGTTTCGAACAGGAGAAAGATTTAGAACAGTAACTTCTCATCTCACTCTTTGTGCACTTTAGATTGTTGTACTGAGAAGTTTGATTTGTCATGTCTTGTGTATTCTGTTTATTTGTCTATTAGCACTGTATTGGTGTTTCTATGTTTTTAACATCTGTTGCTTCTAGGCTAGATACCTTTAGACTTAGGCAATCTGTTCATACTTTGCTGCTTAGTCTTTTTGAGGTGCGTTGGGTATTGGGAGCAGGCCATTGATTCGAAAGAATTTTAGGCGCCCAGTCACCCCCCTCTGGTCGCTACTTTTGGTCCTACAAGTGGTATCAGAGCCTGGTTAGGGTTTTTCCATACCTTAACTGGTTCTAAACCCCAGTAGTGATCATGACGTCTCCTGGCAAGGTCCCGTCCTTGGAAGCTTATGGCTATAACTATTGGAAGACTCACATGCGATCCTATCTTATGAGCCAAGGCTCGGACATCTGGGACATTTGCATTCACGACACGTTTGTTATATTGCCAGTTGCTAGCATGATACTCCTGGTATCATTGCCCAGCATCTGAGCAATAGTAAAGCTGTGAACATTCTGTTTTCTGGTCTAGGTCCCACTGAGTTTGAGCGTGTGAGCCATCTCTCCACTGCGAGAGAGATCTGGGCTACCCTCAAGGCACACCATGAGGGGACAGCCCAGGTCAAGTCTCGGCTCTATCAGACCTACCGGCGTGAATATAAAAACTTCACACAAAAGCCGGGTGAATCTGTTGAAGCTTTGTTTGGGTCGTTTTCAATCGATCATAAACAAGCTTCGGGACAACAAGGCTGAGGGTGCTCAGTTAGTCTCAGATCACGAGCAGGCGCTCAAGGTTCTCCATACCTTGGACCCAAAGATCTGGGAGATCAAGGTATCCTCTATCGTTGAGAGCACTTCTTATGATACCTTGACCATTTCTGAGTTGTTTAGCAGCTGAAGGCCACTGAGGTAGATATCCAGCTGAGATCAAATCTCACTGGCTCTGGATCAAAGTCCCTGGCTCTTGCTACACCTTCTGTTGATCCTTCTTCTATGAGTTGTGCTGGGTTCTCCTTGATGTCTATCACTGAGGACCAGCTTGAGTCTTTGGGAGATGATAATTTGTGTCTTTTCAACAACCGGGTGCGTCGTGTTTATGACAAGAGAATGTTCAAAAGACACGGCACAAAATCCGGGTACTTTGAGTGTGGTGATCCAGGACACTTCATCGCCGACTGCCCCAAGCGCAATGGACACAATAAGGGCACTGGTGGTGGCTTCCACGACTCAGGAAAGCACGACAGCTCTTCCTTCAAACAAGGGCAAGCCAAAGACCAGATTCTTCAAGAAGGCCCTGAAGGACTACCGGCGAGAGAACAAGAAGCGCGACAAGGCTTTCTTCGCCGAGATGGAGAAGAGCTACTCCAAGCAGTCCACGTCATCTTCCTCTTCATCGAGCTCAAGCGATGAGGAGATCATCATCAGGAAGGGGAAGGACAAGGACGATCCAGCGGGCCTCTGCTTCATGGCCTTCGGGACAGACCGAAGAGCCGCTCACATCAGGGCCGAAGATCCCGCAAGAGCTTCTGCTCAATGGCTCTGGGGATAAGGAAGAAAAGAGCTCCTCCGATGACTCCGACGACAACGACAACGAAAAGGTATCATCCTATGAACGTGAAATCGTTGATTTACTTGAAAGCAATCATCAGGAGTTAAATTATCGGGAAAAACTACTTAGGGGGGCCAAGAAGAGGATAGATGAGTTAGAGAGTGAGCTTGCCATAGCCAACGGCAGAATTGAGAGTCTGTCTTCTTCCCCCCTGCTTGGGTGATAGCAGTGAGTGCCCGAAGTGTGAGGTGCTTCTATGTGACTTGTCGACTCTGAAGTCCAAATACACAGAAAGGGTTGATGAGAGGGACACTTTGGCCACTGAGCTTGAAAGTGCTCAGCTGGAGCTGAAAGATGCTCAAGCCACTATCGTCGTACCCTGCGCTGATTGCCCATCTCATCTAGATGTCTTAGCTGAGCTGAAAGCCATGGGCGATGAGCGTTTGGGTGATTTGGAGAGAAAGAGAGCTGAGCTAGCGCAGACTAGGCTAGAGCTTGAGACACTGTCAGTTCCACCCACTGTCTGTGAGAACTGCCTGTCTCTTAGAATGGAGTTGATCAAGCTGAAAGCCGAAAAGTCTGTCCAAGTAGAGAGTGAGTGTGAGACCTGCTTGTCTCAGGTGGAGGTTCTAGCTTTCTTGAGAGAGGAGCTAGCTGATTCTCAGAATGAGAACTTTTACCTCCGTTCTATCCTGAGTTTGATCAGTGCCCGAGAGCCACAACTCGGCATGATGATCCAGTAGTTCAAGAGGCATGATGGGTTTGGGGTAGGTTACACCTACACTAAGGCTAACTTTGAGAGTGCCATTAGTCGGGCAGTGGAGTGGAGTAAAATGACTCCTGAGCAGAGATACCCCAAGACTCACTCTACTGAGACTTCCCTGGATGGTAAGCCCAAGGATGGAGTGATCCATGAACAGCCCAAAGCTCCACCCAAGAAGCCCATTTGGGTTCCAAAGCCCAAACACCTCCGCACTTCTCTTGATTCTCTTCCTGGACCCTCTCAACCCAAGAAAACCACACCTAACACCACAAGCCCAAGAATCCCAAGCCTCAACCACATCCCAAGAAGCCCACCTATCACTGTGAGTACTGTCAGAGAGACGGGCATCTTGCGGAGTTTTGCTTCAGGAGGAAGCGGGTTGAGAGAGCAGAGAGAGCTCGTGATGGTCAGGAGCAGTTCTACCAGCAGGGTGGTAGACTGCGTGTTCCTTGACGCGGGGAGAAGCTGGAGGCTAGGCCGCATCGTGTAGGTAGTGGTAGAGGAGACGGCTTTCTTGCTCGTGCTCTAGTTGGTGGTGGTCGTTCCGGCAGAGCTCCAAGCCGTTTTGGCTATGGTCCTGGACCTCGTGGCCGAGGTTCTAGGGAGAACCATGGACCGCGCTTTGAGCCGCGTTTTGGTCCAAATTCTTTTGATGGTTTTCACTTTCCGTCTTTTGAGCAGATGGCACGACATTGGTTTAGCTCTTTTGCTAAACCTGGTGTCGGACCATTTGCTCCCCCTTACGACCACTGATTGTGCAGGATCAGGGACTGGAGGACGTTTGGATCATTGACTCAGGATGCTCCCGCCACATGACGGGACATCGCAGATTGTTCTCCAGTCTCACTCCCCCGAGCTCCAAAGAGTACATCACTTTCGGGAATAGTGGTCAAGGGAAGGTAAGTGGCATTGGCTCAATTCGCATTTCAGATCATTTCTCTTTGAAGAATGTTGCCTTGGTTAAGAATTTGAACTTCAATTGATTTCTGTTTCGCAACTTCTTGAGGATGGTTTGGAAGTGTGTTTTAAGAAGGGCAATTCTTCTGTGTTTGATTCTAGAGGGTCCTTGATTTGCCAGATTTTACCGTTCGGTAAAGTTTTTTCGAATTGACTTCTCTAGTTCTTTTGGCCCTTCTCGCTGTTTGATTGCTGGATCTTCTTCTGAGCTCTGGAAGTGGCATAGGAGGTTAGGTCATTTGAGTTTTGATCTGCTAGTCAGGTTAAGCTCTATGGACCTCATCCGAGGATTGCCCAAGCTTAAAATGGAGAAAGATCTAGTTTGTCATTCCTGTCATCATGGGAAAATAGTTGCCGCTTCTCACTCACCTGTGACTCAGGTGATGACTTCGTATCCGGGCGACCTTTTACACTTTGACACTGTTGGTCCAGCTCAGGTACGTTCAGTCGGTGGGAAGTGGTACGCACTTGTCATTGTTGACGACTTTTCTCGATTCTCGTGGGTTTTCTTTTTGGAGTCTAAGGATGAAACTTTTCAATTTGTTCATGACCTGATTTTGAAGCTGAAGAATGAGAACAATGGTCAGATGCGAGAAATTCGCTCCGACAACGGCTCTGAGTTCAAAAATTCTCAGTTCGTCAACTTCTGTAGTGATCAAGGTCTTGACCATCAGTTTTATTCTCCTTACACTCCCCCACAGAACGGCGTTGTGGAACGAAAGAACCGCACGCTATTCGAGATGGCCAGGACGATGCTCGATGAGCACAAGACTCCTAGGCGTTTTTGGGCTGAATCCATGAACACGGCTTGCTATCTGGCCAACCACATTTTTCTTAGAGCTTACCTAGGTAAGACCTCATATGAGTTGCGGTTTGGCAGACAGCCCAAGGTGAGCCACTTGCGAGCGTTCGGCTGCAAGTGCTTTGTGCTCAAGAAGGGAGGCATTTGGACAAGTTTGAGTCTCGTTGCTGGGACGGTGTTTTTCTTGGCTACACTTTGCATTCTCGAGGCTTCCGTGTTTGGAACCTCGAATCCCAGCTGCTTGTCGAGACTTGTGAGGTTTCATTTGATGAGTCCTTGCCTTCTTTGACTCCTTCTTTTGAGCCTTCTGATGGTGAGCTCGGAGAGTCCGTCTTCGAGGAAGATGAGGATACTCCAACCGCTAATGAGGGTGGGCCTTCTGCATCCCCTGCAGAGCCCACACCTTCTAAGACTTCGACTGAGGACGAGGGCGGACCTCTGATCACTTCTTCCACTTCGATCAAGCCCCCTCAGTCGAGTCCAGAGGTGCCAGCTGCTGACTCTGGTGAGGTGACTTCAGATCACCAGGGAACCCGAGCAGTTCAGCGTGATCACCCCTCAGAGCTCATCATCGGTGATTTGACTGAGAGAACTTTGCGTTCGTCTGGTAACTCTCTTGCTGTGTTTTCCGAATATGCTTTTGTTGCATCTTTTGAGCCCAGAGATGTTTCTCATGCTCTTTCTGATTCTAATTGGATCAATGCTATGCAAGAAGATCTTGAAAACTTTGTCCGCAATCGGGTTTGGACACTAGTTGAGCCGCCACCAGGATGCAACCCCATAGGCACCAAGTGGGTGTTCAAGAACAAGCAAGGTGAAGATGGGGTTGTGGTGCGCAACAAGGCTCGATTAGTTGCCCAGGGTTTTTGCCAGAAAGAGGGTATTAATTTTGAAGAAACTTTCGCCCCTGTTGCCCGTCTTGAGTCCATTCGCATTCTCTTAGTTTTTGCCGCTTCGAAGGGTTTTAAGCTTTTTCAAATGGACGTTAAGAGTGCTTTTCTGAATGGGTTCATAGAGGAGGAAGTTTATGTTAGGCAGCCCCCTGGTTTGAGAACCCTAAGTTTCCTCGACATGTTTTTAAGTTGCAAAAAGCTTTATACGGGTTGAAGCAAGCCCCCAGGGCTTGGTATGACCGGTTGAAGCAATTTTTGTTGGGGAAAGGCTTTGTGATGGGTTCGGTGGATAAAACTCTCTTTTTGCTCAGAGTTGCTTCAGATTTCTTAGTCACTCAGATTTATGTGGACGATATTATCTTTAGCGGTACTACTGACTCTCTTGTGTCCAAGTTTTCTGAGCAGATGCACAGCGAGTTTGAGATGAGCCTTATGGGTGAGCTCAAGTATTTTCTAGGGCTCCAGATCAAGTAGACAAGGACGGCACTTTCATCCACCAAGGTAAGTACACTCGTGACATGCTTAAGAATTTGACTTTGGTGGGGAGTTGAAGCCGCAGATGACCCCGATGGGCACATCTGGGGGTCTGGACAAGGATGAGAGCGGCGTCAAGGTCAACGAGAGGGAGTTTCGAGGGATGATTGGTTTGCTATTATACTTAACGGTGACAAGACCGGACATTCAGTTCGCCGTGGGACTTTGCGCGCGTTTCCAGTCTTCGCCACGCGCGTCTCATCGGCAGGCTATCAAGCGAATATTCAGGTATCTCACTTATGCGCCCGATCTTGGTCTTTTCTATTCAGCTTCATCATCTCTCGATTTATCTGGCTTTTTGCATGCCGACTTTGGTGGGTGCCGGTTGGATCGCAAGTCAACTTTCGGTACTTGCCAATTTCTTGGTTCGTCTCTTGTCTCTTGGTCTTCTCGAAAGCAATCTGGAGTTGCTCTTTCGACCACTGAGGGTTAAGTATGTAGCTGCTGCTAGCTGCTGCTCACAGTTGGTTTGGATGATTTCCACTCTGCGAGATTTTGGGTTGTTCTTTCCTACCAGGGTTCCATTGTTTTGCGACAGCACCAGTGCTATTAGTGTAGGGAAAAACCCTTGTCTCTGTTCAAAAACCAACATATTGATGAAGCTTCTGATGGTCCAGTTCTGGCCTAGGCTTGACTTGGTCGGTCAGCATAAGGTTTGACATGCAAATAACCCCTGGCAAAAATGAAAAAGAAAAAAGAAAAAGTCTGAAAACTGAAATGATAACAAGTTTGCTGAAGCACTTTGTTTTGGACAATGCTTATTTTGGTAGATATCAGTTAGCTTCTACATCTCATGTTTTACCTTGCTTGTCAACTGGAAAATGTGGTGATGCTTTGTTTGCAAAAATTGAAAAATACGTGCTAATGACTTTCTTTAGATATCATATGTTGCACTGATCATGCCATGTATCTTAGACAGTATGTCTTTGCTATATCTATTAGATATTGTAATTGCAGTCAATCATATCTGAGAAGCATGCTTTATTCACTCCACCTGCACCCCCAATTGCATTCATCGTATATTTTGAGGGGGAGTTGCATTTCAGGGGGAGTCTGTGTCTCTTTTGAGTGCTTGATGAGTTCACTTGTCAACAAGGGGGAGAAATCTGGGATATGAGTTTAAGGGGGAGTTTTTGTCTCGTTTGTCCTTACTCTTTGATATCCTTGTTGATGTTTCTGAAATCACAGTCATTTTGAGCTTTTACCTTTGGTTAACTATAATGACTGCTTCTTGCTTTTGTTCGGCTTTTGGGTCATTAGGGTTAAACTTTTACCTTATTTTCTTCTTCTTTGTTTTCTTGTGCTTTGTTTTTCGTGTTTCCACAGTTGTTCGCAGGTACTGAAGAGCTGAAGAAATGAAGTGTCGACAATGCACTCATCAAGGGGGAGATTGAGGAGCCATGCTGAATAGCGTGGGCATCATGGCTCCAGAGGTGATGAGTCATTGTCAACGATAGTCAAAGAGGACAGAAGAAGAGAGGAGCTCTGCTGTTTCATGGGCCGCGTGTGACTCAGGTACATGGGAATCGAGCACGGTCGGGCTGAGAGAGCTGCGGAGTCGTGTTGGCCCAATTCGGGTACATGGGCCAGAAGCAGCAGAAGACCCAATAGGTTGTTGACCAGGATTGACTCAGGTACACGGGCGGTGAGCGATTGCCGGGCTGAGAGAGCTGCGCAGTCGGGCTGGCCCAATCCGGGTACCTGGTGCAAAGTCGGTGGAGGCTTTGTCAGTTTTGGCGCAAAACTGATAACCGTTGATCTTGTATCGGACTGTCCAGAAGAGAAGCCGTAGTCGCTACGAAAGCTTAGCTTTCGGATAAGTCATCTGTATCTCTAGGCCCACAGTCAGTCAGTTGAGTCTGTAAAAAATCCTAAGGGCGGTTTAGTCTTTTCCTTTATTTCAGCGTCTGTAAAAACCCTAAGGGGCTGGTGAAATATTCCTAGTATTGGGCAGCCTATAAATAGGGCCCCAAATCCCTAGGGTTAGGTCACCCTTTTGCTGAAATCACTTTCTATTCTATTGGGCTATTTTGGTTCCCTGTGGTCTCTCTCTCCCTGTGTGTGCCGCCAGGCAGCGTTTTTTTGTTCTCCCTGAGATTCAATTGTTTCTTCTCTGTTTTTGGAAGTTTTAATTCCTATTGGTGTGGGCGCAACACTTCATTTAAGGCTCTGTTTGTTCGGTTTGCACGCAGCTGATTTATTCCTGAGCAGAAGCTTCTCTGTTGCTTCGGTTTGTTCTTCACGAGAGGAGTACTAGTTCTTGCTGGTTGCAAGTAGTACTACTTCACTGTAGCAACAGTACACTAGTACTCTAGCTTTGCTTTTTCCTGCGTAGCTTTTTGATCGAGTTGACAGGGCCAAAGTCCCTTTTCTGGTTGTTTCTGGCGAAGCCCCTTCTCTCTATTCGAAGTCCCTCAGCTCCGTGAGGCAGGCTTCGATCTGACATCCTCGAGGGCTTCGCTTGAACTTCGACTTCACTTTGTGTACTGTGTTTCTAGCTTCGAAGTACGTTTTGTGTTGTCTGTCAGCTTAACATACTTCGACAGTCTTTGCGAAGGTGTTCTTTGTCTCGAGCTGTTCGGAGTCTATACTTTGACAGGCTTCGAAGTTAGCTTCGAAGCTAGTCTCTCTGGTAGACTTCGCTCGACGTGAGTTCCTTCTTGCTGTCTTTTTCGAAGGTCACAGTGTGTAAGTTCGGAGCTTGTCTTTCGAAGTTAACCCTCTGAGCGAAGGGTCTCAACTTCGGTTGTCATACCTCGACTAACCTAGCTTCAAAGGTTGAGTGTAGGATTCGATTTCGTCTTACTGCCGTGTGTTTGGCTTCGCCTATCTTTCAGAGGTTGCTTTTCTGTGAGCTTGTTCGAACCCTTCTGTTCGAAGTCTGGGCTTCGAAGTACACTGTTCGAAGCAAGCTTCGATACTCTCATACTTCGCTTCAAAGCATACTTCGCTCTTTGCCTCACTCGAACTAGGCTAGACCAAACAAACCTTCGACACGTCAACGATAACCTTCGCTCGACTTTGACAAGCAACTCCAAAGCGGACTTTGACCAGCGAAGCAGGCTTCGTCAAGTTTCGAACAGGAGACAGATTTAGAACAGTAACTTCTCATCTCAGTCTTTGTGCACTTTAGATTGTTGTACTGAGAAGTTTGATTTGCCATGTCTTGTGTATTCTGTTTATCTGTCTATTAGCACTGTATTGGCGTTTCTGTGTTTTTAACATCTGTTGCTTCTAGGCTAGATACCTTTAGACTTAGGCAATCTGTTCATACTTTGCTGCTTAGTCTTTTGAGGTGCGTTGGGTATTGGGAGCAGGCCATTGATTCGAAAGAATTTTAGGCGCCCATTCACCCCCCTCCTCTGGTCGCTACTTTTGGTCCTACACATGGTCGTGCTCTTCCCAAAACCCTAAACACCATACAGATCCAATCTGTTTGCCCACGTCAGAACTTCCAATCCTAGATCGAAACTTCAGACACGGTATTTTAGGTCTCCTGATACAGTACGACGCGCAACAGAACAAAATCTATTATCGCCCACCTCGGAACTTCCGATACCATATCAGAACTTCCAATCAGTACAAAAATTCCCCGATTCCGAATCAGAACTTCTGGCTCGTCGGAACTTCCGATACCATATCGGAACTTCCGAAGTAACATTTGCTCTTTGTATCAAGACTAGAAAATAACCGAACTTCCGATACTTACTATCGGAACTTCAGATCAACGGAATTTTCTTGGGCATATCCTTCAGGTGATGGCCCAGCACGAAGCGGTCCGACCGGCCCTAGACCATCAATCAGACCGAAAATCAGAGGCGGGTGGCTCCTTGCTTCCCCGACGATGACTCCGATGAAGATGCTTCGATGAAGGGTTTCTTGATGAAGAAGGGGAAGATGAAAACACTGCAAAACACCAAAAAATCCATAGCAATTCGTCCAAGAGACCGAATTACCGATAAAACCGATAAAATGATAAAAATCCATTACGTGGATTGAACAGACGATTCATAGGCGAATCGACAAGGCTTACCGTGATTATGATGCGGAGGACGGAGAGTTTACAGCGCAAACTCACAAATATGTACGTGCTAAGCTATTCCTAGGGCAAGGAAAGTAGATTTAAATAAAGACGATTCAAGGTAAAATAATAGATTGAATCTATTAATGTTTCGGGGGGGTCTCTTGAATCGGCCTTGCCCCTATATTTATAGGAGTTGGACATGACGTGCCTGGGCTCTAATTTAACTTAGATACGAGTTCAAGTCATTAGAAATTAATTAGGGATAAAAAAATATCCTAAAATCAATTAATTGGACTCGGACTCAGATTCGGCCGGTCTGACCAGACCCATATGGTCGGTCTGACCGGGCCTACATGGCCGGTCTGACCGGGCCTACATGTCCAGTTGGACCGGCCTGTGCTAGGTCTGACATATTTTCGGCCCAAATTACCAAAAAGTGATATTTTGACAATTTTGACCATTAATGTCATTTTTTGCTATCAACAATATCATTGTTAGATTTCATAGGGGATCACTAGAGATAGGAATAGTCAGGTTTACCTACTAGCTTGATCAAAGATGAGGAATAGCGTCATGATAGTTCGTGGCGTCTAGTCTAGTGAGCGACGGAGAGGAATTGAGGGAGCTTCCCATTGCTTCGACACACTTAACTTAGATTGGGTAGCGTTAGGGGATGAAAAGGCAGAGATATAACAGATGAACAACAATTTCTTCATGTGTGTGGCGTCCCCTTTTTATGTGTGTGCTGCGTGACATGGGCTCCTCAACCGATTTGGTTGGGGCACCCCCGATCAATACGCTAGATAATTAGGGATTATGTTTTGGGATTTAAACGTGTTGGGGAGGAGAGGGACTTGGTCTCCCTCTCCTCGAGATCTCTCAACTAACTTGTGTGGCTCCGGACTTGTCTTGGGAAGAAAATGTGGACTGCAGCCACTGAGTTATCATCGGTTCTACTGTTAGCCAGCAGCAGCCACTGTTTTGGAGTTCTCACCCACACGCGTTCCTCACTGCATTTTTGGTCACGTTTTGCCACTCATTGCTTCAGGATTTATTTTAGCATTGATTTGTGTGTTTTATTTTACTTGTTTCTTTTGCTAGCTGCCTGTGTGTCTTACTACTCTAAATGGTTGTCCTCTCACGATTTCATCGTTACTAATTTGTGCACTCCCAAATAAATCCGTCTTTGATTTGGCAAGGAAAGAGCTGCGGCTTCAGACTGCGGATTCCGCGGACCAAGAGAAAATTCTCTTTAATTAGGGGTTTGGGAACTCAGAATTTCCGGTCATAGTGAGGCAGCATCTAGGCTTGTCCTGGACTACGAATCCTATTACCAGCAAAAGTATGGGAAATTTGTCTTTATTCAAAAGTAAACGAAGCTGAAGCGGAAATGTAATTCTCGGGTGAGGGACGCTCGTTTCACTTCTGTATTCATCTTGTTTCTACCATAGGGAAAGTAACAAATCTTTCTTGGCACGTGCCCCCGCTCCTGGTCTTCAAACTAGTCATTAATGGTCGGCAACATAGGTACCCTTTTTCGGCACAAGATCTCCAATGATGTGGACTGTTTTCCAATGTTCCACAGTTGGCACCCAGATTTTCTAGCTTTTTATTTTTCTCCCCATGCACTGTGTGAAATCAGCTTCACTGCCTGAAGCTTAGCCACCCAAGGCGTATCACATCTTGGTTAGCGTGCACTTGGTGATTACACCAACCGCAACAGATGCAGTGTTTGTTTTCAGTAATTTACTTTTGAGGAGCGTTGGGTGAAAGAAGAGGTGCAGTGTTTGCTTTCAGTAATTTACTTTTGAGGAGCGTTGGGTGAAAGAAGAGGTCATCATTTCGAAAGAAATTATTCAGGCACCTATTCACCTCCTCTAGTCGCTTATTTCGGTCCTACATATTTGTAATCTAGTGAACTAGTTTTTTGCTTCTAGTGTCTGTTGGATTACTTTCAAACAATTTCAAATATCGTATTATGTGCATTGGAACCTTTTTCTCTGCCTGCTCTTCTTTGGCTGCTCACTATTTGAATATCTTTCAAAAAGAATGGAGCACAACCAAGAACATAATCTCACTTCAACAATAACACCTAAATCATTCAACACATCTTTACAACTATATATTTCCTTGCCTAAACTATGCAAGGAGTAACTATGATTTACTGCACGACCACTTTCGAGCGTTAAAACATTTGAAAAGAACTTAACTTTGTAGTGCAAAATGATACTTGCCCAAAACATGCAACTATAATGCAAAACGATTTCATGAAAAACACACACAACTTGGTGGCCTCACCCATTCTCCACTAAAATTTCCATTTGGTATCCAAACCCAACTTATATCATTGATTTCAGTATAGCACTTATACTCTATCTGGTACATGTAGATTGCATTGTATGTAGTTAGAGGTGAAGATACAATATGAAAGCTTGTATTTGGAGGTTCTATGAATGGCACGTGAGGTATGTATCCATGACTTGAGGAATTTCAAAAACTTGTTTTCAGATGTATGATTCCCTATGAAATAGCCTGCTGACTTATAAGTTGTTGACTTATAAGCTGATGACAATTCAATGTACTTCTCATCCCATTAAAAAGAATTCAGTACTATAATAAAAGCATTTAGAAAAGTACTGAGACACACTCTAGAATTTGTTTGTTCCACGTTATCCTGCAGTTCAAATTTCTTTTCGCTATATATTGCAATCTTATTAGAAATAATCTCACTTCAAAAATAGAGAACGAGAAAGGAGAAAAGGATTAATACGGATGTTCTGGGTCCCACTGTCGGGATGTTTTGAATTTCAAAAGTTCTAGATTTTTGGTTCTATCGAGATATGGCTTACTGATAGATAAATAGTGCTCTGTCGGCAAATGATCTATCAATAGGGGCCAAAAATGCCTTCATCGGCAGACCATAGCCCGATAGGCTATTTTTATAATTTTTGGAATCCACATGCTAGATTTGAAATTTTAAGTAAAAATGTATTATTTAAAAAAATTCTGAGAAAATCAAGTCAATGAACTACATGAGAGCAAAGTCAGGGTTACATGGCCAGCTGGTCTTTTTTTTTTATATATTCTCATCGGCCATACAAGTCGGACGAACGGCCTTAATGTTATTATATTTTTAAGGCCTAGTGGCCCATAAATTCCAGGCCGTTCGATCGCCAACTATGGCCGCAATCCAACTTTAGGAGTCCAAACATGCACAAATTGCTGGTGTAATTCTGGAGCTCTTGATTTTTGATGTGATGTTTGACTGTTTTAGGCATTCCTAACCAGTACTTTCTGTAGATAATTTCTAAAGGAGAGAGAGTGTAATAAATTTTATTTTTACCTAATCATTCCAATACATAGCTTCTATAATCGGTTTTATGTAGAGAAAAATAATAACTTCATGCACATACTATAAAAGGAGATGACGAGCCGTAGCAAACAACTATAGAAAGGTGAAGGGGAGTTTTATTTATTTCGGTCAAATGACTGGACCGAATTTCGAGCTGACTGAAAATTTAGCTACAAGTTCAGTTACTAAATTTCAAAAATCGAATTTTTTAATGTCCGGAATAATCGACTCAAAATTTCAGCTACGCTGAATGCCCACCCTATAATTGTTTTTTTATTTGTGTTGACTGTTAATACAAAATTTTAGTAACATACGATGCTTCGATTTATTATATTTCATTTGAGGCTCATGCCAAATCGTTAATAACAAGTTGTCACAAGCTCTAATCGCTGATCCCTTTCAAGGACGCATCAGATGTATTAAGGACGAGAGGAGGCTGAGTAGCTTTTCCGAGTCGTCGGAGCCAGAGCCATGTTGCGCTTGCGCGTCGTCTGCTGCGACTGCGAGCCACACCGCTGGAAATTAGTGAAATGCGGCGGCGGCAGCGGCACGCCCTGGGGCGCCGCCGGAGTAGCGCCGTGGGCCGCCAAGGCTCTCCCGTCGTCGTCGGCGGCGTCGCCTCCGCCGCACGAGAGGCCGCACCTGGCGGCCGCCCTGCAGTTCAGTGTCGTGACGATGACGTAGCTGCCGTTCTGGTACAGCTTCATTACGTAGCACGGATCGTCGTAGTAGTCGTCCTCGTGCAGCTTCTCGCCGGGGATGCCGGGCAGACTCGGAGAAGGCGCATCAGCAGCCGACACGGCGGCGGCGGCGGCGGTGGCGTGCGGCGCGTAGCAGACAAGGTGGCACTCGTCCCAGTAGATGGGGCACCGTCTTATCAACATCACGTCGCGATCGACGCAGAGGTAGCAGATGTACATCTCCGTCGGCTCGCCGTCGTAGCCGGCTGTCGTTACCGTCGCCTCGTTGCTGGCCGCCGCGCTGCCGACGCCGGCTGCCGCGAGGAGCAGAAGCTGCACGAGCACAACAGACGACATCACATGGCGGATGCAGCAGCTGGCTTCTCTGAGAGGAGGCATCTGGAAATTAAAATGCACTACGTGCGACGGACGCCGCGTGTACGTACGTGTTTATATACATAGCGGTATTAATTACCAGTAAAATTCTACAAAATTATGAGATAATCAACAGTGGACAACTGCACACGGCACAAAAATATTCGAGTGTCTGCTTGTTACAGGAAAGCCAGCAAGCTCCGCACGAAATTGTTAAGGTTCATGTTAATTAGTGGAGGCTTCAATTAGCTTCAAGTTAAAACCAACTAACTGATGGTTATGCTCCTCCAAATGTGGTGTAACGTCTCAAGCTCTCCGAGAAGTTGGCAGAGCACCCTCTCAAGTCTCAAGAGATTCTAGGCTTCGACCAGCTAGTTGAAAAATCACTCTTTTGCCCGATATTTAAGCCCTAGCAATATACATAAAGGATCAAGATTTTCAAAATGATAATGAGAACTATATATATATATATTAAAAAAATATGGAGATGCGGGGGATCGAACCCCGTGCCTCTCGCATGCAAAGCGAGCGCTCTACCATTTGAGCTACATCCCCAATTGTTGTGTAAGCATTGATTATAATTTACTCATATATTTTTATCTTCTCGCGTTGTCTTGTGGTAGGGCTACTAAATATTCACCTAAAAATGTCTGTGCTTTCAATCCGGTTGGTTTTATTTCCTCCAAAGGATCCCATTCTTACCAACCAAAAATTGAGCAATTAAGCAGTGTATGTTCATGAATTCTGGTTAATTTGGGGGCGATTTGGAGACGATTTGTTACCAAGGGCCGTGATGTGCCACGACATTTCGTCACGAATCTATATCATATCATGTGAAATTCAGGTATAAACATTTTCAGAGTTGGAGGAGGCCATTGTTGAGTATATGGTACGTGTATGATAGGTCGAGTATATGATTAGGTATGAATTGATTGTATCTAGTTATTTTTTATATATAGATTATTTACCATATCTCGCTAATGTACTCTTATATATACTGACTCCGAAACTCAATATAATACAATAAATTCATAATTTATTTCTTTTCTTTCACAATTCAACATAATATCAGAGGCGAACTATCTAGCGCAAATAGCCGTTCATCCTTCTGTTGCCTCCCGCCCCCGAAGTGGATCTTGATCCTTCCGGAGGCTACTGTCCACCGTCGGCCTTCCACTCCCTCGCCGTCAGGCCGCTTCCGGTCCTCCCGCAGCCAAGCCAGCTGATCGGCCCCTCGCGCGTCGGTCCCTTCTCCCGAGCCGTCCTCCTCCAACACCGGTTGGCCGCGGTTGGGCCCTGCTCGCTTCTGGAGTGGCCGCCCCGCGCCGAGCCGCCGGATCTCCTTTGCTCCACGAGAACAACGTCGGGATTTTTGCTTCTCTGCGTCCAAAACGACAAGCCGATGCACCATGAGGCCTCATCCTCCGTCGTTCTAGCTGGGGCCCACCTGCTACAGAATAAAGTTGGCGGTTGCACGTAGTGACTTTGGGCCATGTGTCCTGTTCGTTTAGGCCAACATTATTTTATTTTATTTTTTCTTCTTTTTCCTGGTCATCCGTTTGAGTCGCCTGCTGCCATCATCGATTTCGTGGATTGCTGATTTCACTACAGAGGTTTCGTGCACTTTCGGCTTGATCGCCTGATTGAGTGTTCGATCTCATTGAGATGAATCTTCTTCGACTACACGCGTCTCATCATCAAGCTTTGGGCCATCGTTGTGTTGCCTCCTCGGACCACAGTGTTGTTGCTCATGGATCTTCAACTGCTCGACATGAGCTACTGTTGTGTCGCCTCCTCGGGCCATGACGTCGTCGCTTTCGTTGTCTTCACCATTGTTTCGGTCATCGTCAGCCACTCGGGTTCTTCGCCTACTTCGAGCACTGCCGCAGTGTCTTTCTCATGCTGCTATTGTCACCTCTCTAGACTATTGGTCCAGCTACCTCTACATCAGCTTTATTCATCTTCGACCACTGCACCACATCGCCAGTGTCGTCATATCTTCCTGGACTACTTCTATCGGCACTTCTCCGTCTACACTGTTTTGCGCCACGATCATCTCGGAGGTCCTTCTCTGCTAGTCTTCTTCGACAATGGCACAAGGTTCATGATGGTCCCTGTCACGCCCCGATTTAATAAAACCGGGAATTTATTGAAATTCCATAGAAAATCAATAAATGCAAGACGTTCATCACACGACTGCGTACAATACGCCAATCAATCATGGTCCGTAGACCATATTAATACAAAAGAGTTAAATAAAGAGAAACTGAGAAAATAAATCCTCTAGATGAACGCCTTTTTCCAGTCTCGTGCCTTGACTGGGTCGCTACTCCAGACCTTCGCCCTCCTCATAGTAGACTGCCTCTGGTGGTGTAAGTCAACGGGGGTGAGTACAATCGTACTCAGCAAGCCACCGAATGCAATTATAATGCAAAGTAATAACAAGGGAGGTAGTGGCTTACTTTTGCGGAAAAGCACAATTGGTAAAGCAATTAATGTAATCAAGTTATCATTGCGGAAAAATAAACATGAGTTATGCATCATCTTCCATCATCTTCTACCTCGAGGGGTACGGTCTGCCCACACTCGCTCAACGGTCCTTACATGCCATGAATAACACAAACATTCACAAAAAGTAAACTAACTGCGAGAGGTCACACAACCCGCCCTTGACCGTGGGCTCGGCTTTTCGAAAGATTTATTAACTCTGATCAGAGGTGTACCCATAAGGCACTCATTTCCTGCACACCGCAGTGTGTTAAATGACTCCTGTCACGAGAAGCTCGTGCCAAAACCTTCAGCATGGAACGCACCAATTCGATAACACCCTCTTATAGGTTTCGTAAGGTTTCCCTGTCTCTTCGGGCCACGCCTTACCCCCCCTTGAGCCATGTCGGTACAAGTCGCCCATAGGCTTGCCCCTTGTACCCCTCCACTATGGTGTTCCGCGTTGGTACGATCCATACCTCTAGTTGGACTTACCCACTAGACTTGTGGTTAGTACGGAAGTGCTTTGCAATGGATCCCGCAGACCGGTCCTTATAGTGCCCCGGGTGCGACCAACCAATGCCCGAGCTTGCACCCAGAACCCACCATACTTATAACCTAGCCAACTCCAACAGAGTCCAGAGACAAGAATAACGGGGTATTTCATATACCAGAATCCATCTATCTATGACTCATTCATTTTTATCCTATAGCAGTTGTGCCGGTACATTGGGCACTAGCTAATATAATATTTGTAGAGTGACAAGGAGTTAAGGCTCAATAAGCATGGCTTGGGTTGCACACAAGGACGGGGATCTAATAAATATAAGTGTAAGGCTTGATATTGGACTAATGCAATATTAACCTATGAGTTATAGCAATAATTTATTAAAAACATGGGCTCAAATATGATCAACTGTTTCCACAGAGGTGGTCGATGACTTGCCTTGCTCTGCGAATGGTGAAGGTGGAACCTCGGGGTAAGACTCCGGATCGTCGGCGGCGTAATAGTCTTCTCGAAACGGAAAATAAACACAACATTCAATAAACATTCCAAAACCAATCATATAAGCATACATGCTTTTGTTTGGATTAAGTAAAAGGGGATTGGTTCTTATGCTCTATGAGTCTATTACTTAAACATTAAGATTAAGTTTTAGAGGGGATCCTGAATTTTATAACTTAATATCAATATTTTTCCTAAGGGGGCTTTTTATTTTTCCCTTTTAGAGCTAAAATAAAAAGGTACAAAATAGCCTTAATGTTTTTATGGTATTCAAAATAGTGAAATTAAGTTATTAAGTCTTCTGAAGAGGTTATATAAGTTTTTAGGATATTTTCATAAAGTGTGGACCTTTTTATTGCATGAATTAATTAAATATCCTAATAGGGCTTTTGCAATATTAATTAATAGAATAAAGTGGGCAAAGTGAATATTCTATTTTTTTGTATTACAAACAGTGGAATAAAGTCATTAAGTCCTCTGAATATCTTATATAGGTTTCCATGATATTTTTGTAAAATGGTACATTTCTATTATATGAGTTAATCATTTATCTTAAATGGCCTTGAAAATGTTATTTAATAAATTAAAACGGGAAAAATGAATTATTATATTTTTATTGGCTTATAAACAGTGTAATGGGGTCATTATGTCTTTTTAAATTAATTTATAAATTTCTAAGGGTTTTTCTGAATTATTTGATTGAAATATTAATTAGATCCTAAAGGGGTCGTTTCTTCATTATTTATTAAGATTATTATGTGCCAAATAAACATATTGTTTTTATTGCATAAAAGTGTAGAGGATAAAAAGAAAAATTTTCCAGAATTGAAATGGTGAAATTTGGAGTTAATTTGAGCAAGATATGAATTTTGGAAGTTTAAACTATTTTCTGAATTTTATTTAAACAGAAATCCTGCGTGGGTCCACGGTGAGCCAGGTCCACCATGGACCCGCGCACTGTGCGCGTGGGCCGATTGGATCTGGACCGTTGGATCCAGATCCAACGATCGCCAGCGGAGCAGGGCGCTTAAGTGGCGATCGACGGCCAGGATGCGTCGATACCGGTCAACCGGGGTCAATCGCATCTGGACGCTTGATCTCAGGATCTAATCCTGGCCGTTCGCTGCAGATTGAGCGGCTATGGCTTCGTCCGGCATGGCACGCAGCGAAGGGGGTACGCCCCCTTCTTCTTCGGCGACGGTGGCGCACGGGAGCGAGCGTGGCGACGGCGGTGAGGGCCCTAAGCCTTCGTTCTCAACGAAAATGGAAAGATGAGGGGGAGGGGGTCAGGACCGTACCGGAGTTGGTAGGAGAAAGGTGACCGGCGGCGACCCGGCGATGAGAGGAGGCGGCGAGGCTCTCGGGTTCAACGGTGACGGTGAGTTCCGGCAGTGCTCCGGTCCAACGGAGGCCGGGCCGAGGTAGGGTGAGCGACGGTGGTCCCGACGGTGGCTACGGCGAGGGCGGCGGTGGCTCAGGGCACCGGCGAAGGGCTGCTGGAGCTGAAGCAGGGGAAAAAGAAGAAAAGGCAGCGGCGGCGCTCGGGATGGGGAGGACTCGAGTGGTTGCGGTGTGGGCGTGATGCGGTGGTCCGGGGGTTAAATATGGCTCACCAGCACTATGAATGGAAGGCAAAAGAGGGGAAACCGAGGGGAGGTTTCCAAAGCTCCGGCGAGGCTTCCATAGCGCTCGGATTGCCTTCCAAAAGGGATGAAACCGCGTGGCCAAAGCCGGAGTGGGGTCGCCGGTGTTTGGTAAGACGGGATCGGGCGCCAATTTGGCATGGGGTCCGGCCGGCGGCAAGTATGGCAGGGGGGTCGCCGGCTAAAAATGGAAGGGGAGAGATCCCCTTCCAACGAGGAAGAAGGACCTGACAGGTGGCCCCCACCTGTCAGTGGCTGAGTGAAAGAGAAAGGGGGCTGACGAGCGGGCCATGCTTGGCAGCGGGAGGGAGGGAGCGCGTGAGAGGCTGGCGGGTGGGACCGGCTAGGCACAAGCGGGCGGGGAGCGAGGGAGGGCGCGCCGATAGGTGGGTCCCGCCTGTCGGTGGGCGCGGCCGGTCTGGGCTGGGCCGAAAGGCCTTTGGAGAGGAAAACGAGGTTGCGGCCCAATAACAATTAAAATCATTTTTCTATTTAAAATAATTCCAGAAAATTAATTATTTGATTAAGGCTTGTAGCACTGTTGCTAAAATTTTGTAAAAATTCTCAAAAATATTTCTTGGTCTCTAGTTTATCCCATAAAATTTTCAAGTCCAAATTTTGAATATTTATCTCTGTTTGGCTTTAATAGGGCTCTTTTAGAGTTTTTATTAATAACTAAATTCATAATTTCATCTAATATTAATTTTCCTTTATTTTATTCCTTTTTAATTTTGGGGCTGTTACAGTCCCTCTCCTCGCTCGCATGGTATTGGCAACACCATTGTGTGCGTTCGTCTCGATTCATCGTTGGGTCTGGCAAACCTAATGTGTGTCTCGTCCTCGACGACTTCCACAACATCGGTTCTTCGGCGTCTTCTTCCTGAACGACTGCCACAATCACGTCACTGTCTTCGTTTTATCTTGGTTCGCCAGCACCATCCCGCGTGCGTGACCTCTTTACGATGTCTCTCTATGCGTCCACAGCTTCAGGATACCTCATCATCGACACCCCAACTTCTTCGGCTACATCAACCACAGCTACCTTACGCAGCTACCTCGACCACAACTTCTTCGGCTCCATTTCTTTCGGCTACCTCGACTACGGCATAAAGGGCTATCATCTTTGAGTATTCTTGTCGGGTTCTTCTCCAGTCTAAGCGTCCGCTTTGCTCACGCTTGAACTCTGGGGGATGTTAGGTGCCGTTTGGTTCAGGAGTTTGATAGAACGGAATGGTTCCGTTCTACGTTTGGAAGCAAGAATGGAGTCACTCTGTTTTTTGTTTGGTTCTGGAATCTGATAGAACGGAATGGTTCTATCCCTTGTTTGGTTCAAGAGCAAAAATCAAACACAAAATACAATGATTAGTACATTATTTCAATAGTTCAACACATATAATTCAAAACACATAATTAGGTCCATAATTTCAAAAGTTAGCACATAATTTTAATAGTTCAACACACATAGTTCCACACATACATAGATCCATAATTCAACACACATAATTCAAAACACTAATTAGGTCCATACTAAAATGATACGTGTAAACATAGCTAATAATTAGTTTTGATTAAGAAAGGTTGAGATCCATGATATCTTGTAGAGCAATGGCAACTTCATGAATGCTCTTGCAATATCGGGATTAGCCACCAAATAAGCGAAATACTTGGATTTGTGCTCGAGCTCAAAACCTGGAAGGTTGTACACCTCCTCAAACAAACCATTTGGCATTGTCTTAGCTGCGGCCACTTCCTTAATGACTTCTGCTAATGAGGCTAGTGTTTCAGTACCACGATCAATTGCTCCAACCAAGTCATCTACTATACTGTCATCCTTCTTAGCTCTCTTTGATGGTTTATTACCTGATGATGTCCCACTCTCATTCGGAGTCATCCCATCCTTCTGTGAATTGTCACACATATCTACAGAAAACTGTTCTTGTGAGGTCCTGACAAATTGTCTTGTTGCCACACGGTTGCCAAATAGAGATGGCAACGGGTACCCGAAACCCGAGTACCCGATGGGTTTTACCCAATAAAAAGACGGGTATGGAATAATATCTCCACCCGCGAGTGTCTTATTGGGCAAAACCTCTACCCAACGGGTAGAGCGGGTGCGGGTGCATACGTACCGGGTAAATACACCCGAAGGCCCATGTGCATTTCCCTTCAAATTTAGCCCATTCGTGGTCCATATAGTAGTATCTCAAATACATATATATATTCGAATACATATATATATTAGTGTGGAAGTAATATGCTACAATGATCTATTAGACTATATTTATTGGTGTAAATTGTTGTTACTTGTAGATGCATATGCCATTTTTCAGTGATATATTTATGATTCATGGCGGGTCTAAAATCGGGTGTGGGTTACCCGTCGGATACAAATACCCGCGCGGGTGCGGGTGTGGGTAAGTTTTTGTACCCGTGAGCGGGTGCGAGTTTTGTAGCGGGTAAATTTTTATCTGGCGGGTGCGGGTATGGGCGGGTAATACCCAGCGGGTACGTACCCGTTGCCATCTCTATTGCCAAATATTGTAGCCAAAATGCCATAGTATGGAAGAGGCTTATTTATGAATTCATCATCACCTTTATTTTTTCCATCCTAACAAGTAGCATCATAATTAGTATATATATGTCAACACTAAATGGAACAATATAATATACAATTGGAGTCACATATTATACCTCAAAATGATTTGTATAGTGTTCATGATCGAATGTAACGATGAAATCAACTTCATCCCAACCAGCAGCACTGAGGTTCTTGAGGTAATTAATTCTGGAATATTTTTTCTTCAATGTCTTCAAGTGATTTGCAATTTGATCAGCCGTCCTGTTGATCTTGAAATAATCATTCAAAGCATTAGCACAACCATTCAGATGAACTTTTTTAAAACCGGTAGATGTTTTTTTGCCCTCATACACAAGGTTGGCAAGAAAAGTTTGCACAAAAGATGATTGACTTGCTGTCCATTGAGTGTTTCCACCACCACTTTTTCCCTCTCCCTCCATTGCCTGAAAATTAGAACATTTCAGCACAATACATATACAATTTTAGCACCATACAAAACAAATTTCAGCACCATAGACAAGAAAATTTCAGCACCATACATAAACAAATATTCATTCAAATACAAAGTACATATGTTCATTCAAATACAAAGTACATAGGTTCATTCAAATACAAAGTACATAGGTTCATTCAAAACACAAAGTACAATGGATCATTCAAATACAAAGTACATAGGTTCATTCAAAACACAAAGTACAATGGTTCATGCATTATTGTCATGATAGTGTTGACGGTCTTCCCACATGGCATTGGCAATTTCTTGTCTAAAGTTAACCATAAAGGCATGGTCCGTAGCTTGTCCATGTGTTGATGTTTGGTGAGTAATACTAGGCAACTCCTCATCCTCGGGTATAATGAACTCATCACCCCCGTCTTCAATTACCCCATTATGAATAATGCAAGAAGCCATTACAATTTCCACTTGTGTAGGGAAGGAAAAAAATGGTATAGCATCATCACAAATTTTGAATCTTCTCTTCAATGAACCAAATGCACGCTCTACGGTGACCCTGAGTGATGAGTGCCTATGGTTGAATAATTCCTTATCATTTTGAACGGGATTGTTGCCCCACTCATTCAAGTAGAACCTTACACCACGAAAAGGGGGTAAAAATCCTGGTTTGGCTCCATATCCGGCATCAACTAGGTAGAACTTGCCTATCATATAAGGAGATGTATGTGAGCTATTGTATGTCATATCTAAAGGGATGAGCTATAGAAATTTTTATTTACCTTCAGGGACACGAAAACCATTAGGTCGTTCTAGAGCATCTCGTAAAATTAGAGCATCGTGAGTTGTCCCCTCCCAATCGGCCACCACAAATGTGAATCGTAGATCAAAATCAACGACAACCATTACATTTTGAGTAGGGTAGCTCTTCCTACCACGGAACGGAGCCTCCATTTCCTTAGGAACAGAGGCTCAAACATGTGTACCGTCAATAGCTCCAATACAATCCTAGTTGACCATTACAATGACAATAGATGAGCCCTAATGCAAACACTACTATTTGAATCAACATTGTCAAAAAATAGTGATACTACCTTAAAATAAGGATCTCCCATCGTATGTTCCCTGAGATTTTAGCCGGTGTTATTGATGATGGAGGTCTAATGAAGTCATTGCGTAGCTCTCCAATTGTGTGAAGTACTTTATTAAAATATCGACTAACGGTTTCACCGGACCTACTAAAATTAGTGCCCACTACTCTATTCTTAACATTGTGACCTATGGTATGTAAAAACATTGCAACTTGTTGTTCAACACACATGTGAATGATGTCTTCCAATAGACCATGTTCCCGAATAAGACCACAAAAAATGAAAGAATGAGCTTTTAGTAAATCTAAGCATATTAACACAAATGACATCATTTTTCCAAATCTTATTATTAAGATAGTCAATTCTACTCTTATCTCTATCTTCAATTGGGCCATAACTAATTTCACCTATAGACGCATGAGCATGACGCTTTCTTTTTCTAGACTCAATGGCTACCACCACCACCATCATAGAAAGCAACAAATGAGCAGCGGCCACATACACTACTACGAGTTGGTTGATCTCATCCATCTATATGATACAACAAAGATAATATTACTAATTTGCATTACAAATCAAGTATTTTCAGTGCATTACAAATCAAGAATTCATTACCTTGAGGAAAATAGTCCAGTTCTTCAAATTCCTTTTTTTATGCTCTTGTAAAATCCGGATCTGAAAAATTCAACAAATATTCAACAAATTGGATTTCAGATCTGAAATCCGGCCAGGCCACAGGCCACCGCAGCCGTAGCCAGCCAGCCGCAGGCCACAGCAGCCAGGCGCGGGCGCCACATGCAGTCGGCCAGGCCACGCACAGCCACAGGTGCATCCAGGCCACATGCAGCCGCGGGTGCAGCCGCTAGGCGCGCGCGACGCCGGCCTCCAGCGCGCGGTCGTGGGCGCGTGGCGCCGTCCCGCTGTCGGTGCCTGGAGAGGAGCGTTGGGAGGAGAGGGTGCGGGAAGAAGAACACACCTTTTTCGGGGAGGGAGGCGTGCGGGCTGCGGACGGGAGGGACGGGGAAGGAAGGAGCCGCTCGGTTCCTTCTTTTTTGGGGGAACAGATGGTTTCGGATCTGAGGGGAATATTCTCTTTTTGGAGCCACTCCGTTCTACCAGATTCCAAGCCACATCCTCGCTTATCCTCGTCTCGCTCTTCCTGTTCCCCGGCAATCCAATCGACGAAGACAACGTTGTCCACATGAAGAAACCCATAAGCACCGCTATTCGAGCAGTGCCTCTATGGAGTCCATAAGTACAGAGATGAGATTGCTCCCGCACCGACGTGCTAGCACCGCTCATGAGAACCGAGGATAAATCTCGATCTAAACTTTTAAGATCAAGAGGGAAGGGAGAGGAGAGGTTCTTGATGGCTAGGGTTTAGATCTAATCTAAACTGTAATTAATCTCATCTCAAGGACCTCCTCCTCCTTTTATATAGAGTCAAGACACTTGGCCCACGTCCTGATTAAAAATCCCAATAGATCCAATCTGTTCGCCCACATCGGAACTTCCGATCCTGCATCGGAACTTTTGATCTGGACTCTCTGTTTCAGTTCTAGAAATTATCGGAACTTCCGATCCACTATCGGAACTTCCGATCCATTGGAATTTCTGAAGTTCCCAGAACATCGGAACTTCCGATACACCATTGGAAATTTCGACTCGTTTAGAATACCGTCGTAGGTTTAGCCATGTCGGAACTTCCGATACCTTATGGGAACTTTTGACGAGTGAAATATTATCAGAACTTCCGATTCCGAATTGAAACTTCCGATCTGCCTAGAATTCTCTTGGGCACACTTCCTTCCGTACCGGCATAGGGATTGGGCACCGATGGCGCAAGCATAGTGTTGGGCATCAGTGTGGGCTTTGGGTTCCATTGCTCAAGAGTCAGGAGGAGGGATCTCCAGCATAGGAGGTCAGCACGGCGGTCATTGACACCAACGTGGGCTCAGGGGGATGATACTCGGTAGGGGAACCACTAGTGTGGGGACTAGAATGGGGCCACCAGCATAGGAGCATTAGTCATCGGCTCGAGAAGGGACCCGTCGGCGCGTGGGGGCCACCCGTGACTAGATGCGACCAATAGCACTAGTGTGGGGTATGGGGTCGAGAGAGGGCGATGGCTGGTGAGAGGGTAGAGAGTAGGGGAACTGGGTGAGATGGAAGGGTAGGGAGGAGGGGCGGTGGGTGAGGGAGGGGCACTACCACAAAACTAATCTTTAGTGACAAATAATTGTTACATGTCACTAATATAATTTTAGTGACGTGCCAGTTTGGACGAGTTAGTGATGATGCCTCTTTAGTGACAAGTCATATTATGACTCCTCACTAAAGAGGGGGAACTCCTATTAGTGATGGGTCTTGTTGCCACCCATCACTAATAGCTACTGATCTAGTGATAGGTATAATTTATTATATGTTACTGATGACGCCTATGGCTAGATAAATAGGTGGTCCTCGTAGTGAATCGGCACTCTCAGTTTAGCACAAACCTAACCCTAGCCTCCAGCACCGTTGTTGTCGCCTCTTCATCGTACTCCTCGCTGGCACCATTGTGGTCCTCTCCGTCTCGGCCCTCCATTCCATTGTGTGTGGCCTTCATTCCACTGTTTGTTCTGTTGCACGTGGTCACCCAACTCGCCGCCACCTTGGGTGCATATACTACTCCTCATCCTCTTATGGTCCTCCTCCTCCAAATATGTGGAAATGTGATGGAATGTGGATATAAATTTTGTGGAAATATTTGATCGATGAAGATAATGCTATTTGTAAAATATAAGGATGTGTGTGATAATTTAGGATAATTTTGTGCTAATATGACGATGTGTGTGCTAATATTATTATTCATACATTTTATTCACACAATATTATGTGCTTTTCATAATTTCATTATATGCTTACTATTATTAATTCATAGGACTGTTGCTTAATAAATTAGTTGTCACACACACCTATGAATTAAATTGTGGCCTAGTGGTGAGGAGGCCATTAAGTTGGCAACCTAACATTTGAGAGCAATCATATTCAACATACATTAAGTTATATTCATATGATTTTATCCACTTTTTACATCATTTCAAATATAGGACATGGCAAGTATGTAGAATCCAATGGTACCAACTTTGTTCATAACAGTTGCCTCATAAAGATCAATCATCTAGTCAATGAGGGGTCACCGGGTTTATACTATACATTATACATTGTATATATTGTTTGTGTCGTACTAAATCTAATAAACTAATTCAATATTATCTTACTGTTTTAGTACTTATCAAGAAGATTTAGCGATATCAATAACATTCATGCTCGTGACACTTTTAATATTTGGAAAAGGGATGAGTGCATCTCTGAGGTTGAGGTTGAGGTTGTGAGTTGTGGAGGAAAAATATGTCTTCACAAAGGGTGGGCCAAATTTAGTCAAAGAGGCAGCCTCACGCAAGGAAACTATGTAGTCATAATAATAGGACATGCCCCATTGACACTTCTAACTAAATTTTACACTAACTTTGATGACGAGAAGACCCAAATGGACATAAAAGTAGAGGACAAATGATAGTGGTATATACATAGAATTGATATTACTTACTAGATATGCATGTTTTGTTTATGTGCCTCACCAAATGTTGTGGCAAGGGAGGGTGCTAGCAATGTTGTGGACAGAAAGGGGAAGTGAGTAGTTAGGGAGGTCGATACCGACCAAATGGAGTAATTGAAGCACATCTGTTATTTTTGTAATCCAACATATGTAACTCTAGCAAGAAAGGCTCTCCTTCATGATATCTCGACAAGTTTATACTCTGAGATTATGTTATATGTCTACACAATAAATAATGTGATCATCAACAAGAAAACCACCGAGATTCAAGTGACAGTAGTAGTGTCTGAGGCAGTTCCAATGGTGGTGCATAAAGCCACGACTGGATGGTACTATCTAACTACTGGTTTTGGCCAATTTCTTCGAGATAACTCGTTAGAAGTTGGCATAGTATGCACCTTCCATTTCAACATTAATAATGGTGCAATTGAGGTTGTCATGTATGTGTTGTAAACCAGGGGTATGATGTTTGTTGGACCGGAAACGGCGACCAGAGGGGGGTGAATGGGAGCTTTTAAAATTTCGGGCTAAAAACTAGCCTTCGGTTTCAGTTCTGTCTTCTGCGGAACAGGCTTCGAACACTACCTTCGAAGGTCTGGTTCGGAGGTACTTCGACACCTTCGAACACAGGCTTCGGAGAGCAAAAGTTCGAAGCCAAGAAGACTTCGCTCCACTGACAACCCTCGAAAATCTACTCTGCTAAGTCAGTGCAGGCTCCGCACACAGGGTGCTTCGAGCAGGCTTCGCACTTCACCCTTCGCAAGAGTGGACACTCCTCTGAAGACTTCGACCAAGTACTTGGCGACAGCAACTGGTGCTGGGCTTCGTACACGAAGGTCTACACGCACACAAACAGTCTACGCTAAGGGCTTCGACACAAGAAGCAAAACGGGCCTCGGTCAGGGCTACGCTAGTAAGCAGCGAGGTCACGCCTCCTGTTACACAGAGCGAACGCACACTGACAAAACACACTTCGCACGAAAGACAACCTTCGCCTAGACAGGCTTCGGTGCACTACAACTAGCGAGGTATGAAACGCGAGCTCAAGCAAAAAGCACAAAGAAGCAGGGCTTCGCCGCTTGAACAAGGAACACAATAAAATTGAACTCTGGATGAAATACAACGAAGTGTGTGGCTACAGGAGCTCAACAGTAAATGCTCAAAGTGTTAAATGTTACCTACCGAGCCCCCATATTTATAGCCCACAGTTCACCCAAAGGAAATGACTACACTACCCCTAGGGTTTACAAAAGATTTGTCTCTACAGAACTAAGGGGTACAAAAGGTAGTCCACCTTTATTCTGGAGGCTTCTCTGTCAGCTTTGCAGAGGGGACAGTGTCAGCCTTTTACAGAACAGACAATGTCAGCCTTTGCAGTCTTTAACCTTCTGGAATCCTCCCTTCGCACGAGAGGGTGCGGTAGCTTCGGTGAGAAGCATGAAGCCCGATGGCCTTCGCTTCACCGAAGTCAGTCTCCGATATACTGACGGTTTTGAGCCGAAGCCGTCAAAGCCCTTGGGCCTTCGCACCAACACCTCCGGAGTGTATCACCACGGCTTCGCAGCTTCACCCAGCTCGAACTCCGTCAGTCCGTGTACCGAAGCCATGCAGGCCGAAGCACCTCAAGTCAACCATGCTCCAGAGCTAGTCTCGCTCCGAAGCCTTCCTCCCTCCGAAGCCCCACCTTCGGAGTACCACCCTTCGAAGTCCCTCCTTCGTCCAAGACCTCCGCATGAAGCATTCCATGAGCCCTTCGTCGCAGTGCCTCTCCCCGAGCACACTCCTCGACGAGCCTCACCCGGACCATGCCTTCGATGCGCCTTGACTTCTGAGACCTTCGTCGGGTACCATTCGAATGTCTCCCTCCGGAGCACACTTCGAACTCCTTGCCTCCACAGAGGACTTGTTCCACCAACTCCGAAGTCACTCCATTCGGAGTACCTTCGAAGTGCCTCACCTCCGAGGACTTTGTCTCGGAGCACCTTCAGCCGGAGCCACGCTCCGCACTCTCTGCCTTCACCTGGCACGCCTCGACCCGGGGACCGACCCGGACCACCTTCGCAGCCACCGTGACGGAGCTCCCCGCTCCCCTGGCATCAAGCCTCCCGCTTGACCCAGGTTCACCCGCTACGAACCTTGTCCGTCACCTCCGAAGTCCCTGCGCACCACAGAAAAACAGACAAGTGTATCCAGTACTCCGGAGACCTCTCCGGGTAAGCAACCTTCGGCACACACTCCGGTGTACCGCCCAAAGTACCGAAGCCTTCGGTATGAACCCAGTCATCGTGTACTGTTGGACCCCTCCGACGAGCACACTCCGTTGCACAGCTGCAGCAACCAACCACCGAACACCCTTCGGTAAAACCACCTCCGAAACACCCTTCGGAGGTACCACCTCCGAACCCCCTTCGGAGGTACCCTTCGAACAGAGGGTAAAAAGCCTGTCAATCACTCATCACAAAACACCGAAACCAACCCTTGGTTTCTCAATGTTTTACTAGTCATCTTCCTTTTTGCACATATAACCATTATAGATATTATACTGACTCATTTTGTTCAGGGAGAAAGAGTATAAGGTGACAATAAAAGAGGCTGCAAAACTAGACATGTATAGCCTTAAGCAATTCATGGCGGATAGACAGAAAGAATCTCTATAGGACACTATTCAGGCTAAGGAGTATAAGGTGACAGTAAAAGAGATATTAAGCAATTCAAGCTCTTATGAAATTTAGAAATCAGCAATGAGTTAGCTAGAAGTTACAAGTTAGGGAATGAGGCTCTTATGTAACTTTGTTTTAGCCATGTAGTTTCTTTGAGATAATGACGAAGTTAATGTGTGGTATTAATTTGGTTATGAATCTCATGTTTTCATTCTACAATGAATTGTTTGTGATATGCTTTAGATGTTGGATATGTTGGCTGCCAAATCCCGACTTTGATTCAGGATGCAGCCTAAAAACTATTTTTTTCAAAATAACCATAATATTAGTGATCGGTAACAATAATCACCCGTCAATAAAGTTCCCTTTAGTGATGGGTGACATTTCGACCCTTCACTAAAGTGAACTAGCAGTTGAGCCGATAAGCAACCTTAGTGACGAGTGAATATCGCCACTCGTCACTAAAGGTGGTACATCACTGACGTGATAAGAGTGATGGAGAAGATGCTCATCACTAATGTACATAATTATTTGTCACTAATGTACATTATTATTCATCACTAAAGTGCTTTTCTGTGGTAGTAGGGTGGGGAAGAGAGGTGGCTGGTGTGGGATTAGGGTTTCTTTATATACTTTGGTTTCTTTATATACTCTACTCTGATATCTTGATGCTCTCTGGCCATGCTCTGTAGGCTTCTCGGGGTATTTTAGTTTGTTTCTTTTTTCATCCTTGTCATTTCTTGAAAAGTTTCATCTCATTCTTCAAAAAACTAGCTTCCAGTCACCATCACATTTCATACAGGTAGTTTATTGTAATCCATCTTTTACGATGATAGTTAGTCATTTCGCTTCTATGTTTCCATCAAATTATTGTTTTACTTTTACATTGTTTTTTTGGAGTTTCTTTGGTACTAAGAAGTGTTGCCACACTGGACATTGTTAATGCATAAAATTTGGACAATAGATAAAAAGTTATCTTACCAAACATCATTGTTGGGGAAAAATAATCTCATCACATTGTAATTAAACGAATTGCTTCGGAGGATACTTCAAAGGGGAGCTACGGAGCCTCACTATTAAAGCTTCGAGGCATGTTCCGAAGACGCCCTTAAGACCCTATGGTAGCCGAAAGATCTCAAAGGACCGCCTCTGCTTCGAAGGATCTTCATCTTGGAGGCACACCGTAATATATGATAAGACGCTTGTTTTTTGGCTATGTTCACACTTGGTTTTACTATTATGCTCCTATGGATTCTCATGTACAGAGTACGCACTGACAATTGTAGCTAGAGAGCGAAATAGTACTTTCCTATTGTATTTTTACCTATAAATACTTTCCCTTTCTACTGCAATAGGAACCTAATGTTGACACTAAAATCGACCGATAAAGCGCCAATCAACACCGACGTCGATTCGGTGATCCAAAAGCGCGTAGATGCCTAGAGGTGGCCCACTAAATATCACACGACGTTGACACCGCGTTCCAACGACCCTTGACCGTGACAAGGGAATAGATGGGTGGAATTGCCAAGCAATCAAACCGTACAATGAAAATACGACTCAATTAATCGAAGTGTGAAGGGGATAGATCAAACCGGCCAAATAGGGCCGGTTGGACCGTGATGAAGGGATCGGTAAGACCGGCCTAAAGGCGGCGGTCGGACCGGCGATGCAGGGGATGGCACGTGTAGATCGCCTGGAAGGGAAAATAGGCCGATCGGGGCCTAGCAGTCAGACCAGCCTCGTGCAACCGATCGGACTGGCCTGTGCCAGCACGGCCCAGTCGGACTGACTAGAGTTGGCCGTTCATACCAGCCAGTGACGCAGGGAGCGCTTTGTTTCACCAGCAGACGTACCGACGACGAGGGCTTGGTGCAGGTTGTAGGACCGAAAGTAGCGACCAGAGGGGGGGGTGAATGGGCGCCTTAAAAATTCTTTCGAATCAATGGCCTGTTCCCAATACCCAACGCACCTCAAAAATACTATGCAGCAGAAGATAAACAGAAGGCCTAAGTCTAAAGGTTTCTAACCTAGAAGCATCTGATGATAAACAGTGTAAAACTAAAGTGGTGCAACTAGGCAGATAAAGAAGTTGTAACAGGCCTATACTTCTCAATGAAATGATCTAAGTATGTATAAAGTGAAAAGAGAAGTTACTGTCCAAAGTTGTCTCCTGTTCGGGACTTGGCGAAGCCCCCTTCGCACGTCGAGGTCTGCTTCGGAGGATGGTGACGGAGTCTGTCCGAAGTGCCGAAGGTGTCACTGTCTAGCCTAGTGCGAGGTGGTAAGAAGCGAAGTGTGCTTCGGAGCGAGGTAAAAACAGTGCCGGAGCCTGGTTCGAAGTAAGTACTACGAAGGACAAGGACTTCGAACACAGCTTCGAATCACGAGCTTCGGAGCGAAGTAAAACAGTGCCGAAGCCTGCTTCGAAGTATGCACTTCGAGGACCAAAACTTCGAACACTTCTTAGAACCGAGAGCTTCGAAGCTAAACCTTCGAACACACACACTTCGAACACAACACACACAAACAGACAACCTTCGAACAACGAAGCGAAGTCTGTCACGCCACAGAAAAGCAAGTCCGAAGCCAATGCTCTACCTTCGAAAAAGAGCAAGCTCCGAAAAGAGAGGCGAAGGGTGACATGCTACACAGAAATTAGAGCGAGGCCTAGCGGAGCCACAAGCTTCGAACCCAACCTCGAAACGTGTCGAAGTATGGACTTCGAACAGATAGGGTCGAAACCCCTTCGCGCTATTGTTCGAAGTGTGAAATGCTGTCGATCAGAAAAATGTTTCGAAGCTTAGCAACACAGAATACAAAACAAAGCTCGAAGATTGAGACGAAGCCTTCGAGTATGGTCGGATCGAAGCCTGCCTCACGGAGCTGAGGGGCTTCGAACAGAGAAGGATGACTTCGCTGAGACACTCAGAAAAGCGAATTGAGTCCTATCAACCAGATCGAAAAGTGGAGCAGTAAAAGTAAAAAGCTGGCGCAGAAGTACTGTAGCTACAGTGGACTACTACTTGCAAAGCGCAAGAACTAGTACTCTGTATGTGAAGAACAGAAGCTTCTTCACACCAGCCGAAGCCTACAAGGGCTCAAAAATAACAGAGAAACTTGCTTTGAAGGTGAAAACGAGTCATTAAAAACCTTGCAGATGCAGCACACAAAGAAGTAGAGCATTTATTGCAACATTAAAAGCAAGGCAAGAAACACAGTGGGAGAACTCCCTGGCGGCGCAAGCAAGGAACAGGAGAGGAGAGAGAAAACGTGAGAGACAAAAATGACCCAATAGAGTAGTATTCAATTTCAGCAAAAGGGTGGTCCAAACCCTAGGGATTGGGGTGCTATTTATAGGCAGCCCAACACTAGGAATATTCTACCAGCCCCTTAGGGTTTTTACAGACTCAAAAATAAAGGAAAAGACTCTACTGCCCTTAGGAATTTTTACAGACACAACTGACTGACTGTGGGCCTAGAGTTACAGATGACATATCCGGAAGCTACTCTTCTGGACAGTCGGATACAGAATCAACGGTTGTCAGTTTTACGCCGAAACTGACAAAGCCTCCACCAGCTTTGCACCAGGTACCCGGATTGGGCCGGCCCGACTCCGTAGCTCTCTCAGCCCGGCAATCGCTCACCGCCCGTGTACCTGAGTCAGTCCTGGTCAACAGCCCAGTGGGTCTTCTACTGCTTCTGGCCCATGCACCCGGATTGGACCAGCCCGACTTCGCAGCCTCCTCTGCCCGACAGTCGCTCGCTGCCCGTGTACCTGAGTCACACGCGGCCCATGAAACAGCAGATCTCTTCTCTTCTTCAGTCCTTGTTGACTATTGTTGACAATGACTCATCACTTCTGGAGCCATGAGGCCCACGCTATTCAGCATGGCTCCTCAATCTCCCCCTTGATGAGAGCATTGTCAACACTCCTCAATTCTCAGCTCTTCAGCACCTGTGAACAAATGTGGAAACACGAAAACAAAACACAAGAGAACAAAGAAGAAGAAAAATAAGGTAAAACGTTTAACCCTAATGACCAAAAGCCAACCAAAAGCAAGAAAAGGTCATTATGGTTATCCAAAGCGTAAAAGCTCAAAATGAGAGTGTGATTTCAGAACAACAAGGATATCAACAGAGTAAGAACTCCCCCTTAAACTCTGATCCCAATTTTCTCCCCCTTGTTGACAAGCGAACTCATCAAGCACTCAAAAAGCGAACTCCCCCTGAAAAGCAACTCCCCCTCAAAAATGCAGTGAATGCAATTGGGGTGCAGGTGGAGTGAAGAAGGCATGCTTCTCAGATATGATTGACTGCAAATACAATATCTAACAGGTATAGCAAAAGAGATACTGTCTAAGACACATGGCATGATCAGTGCAAGAGATGATATCGAAAGAAAGTCATTTAGCACGCATTTTTCAGTTTTTGCAAACAAAGCATCACCACATTTTCTAGTAACCCAGCAAGGTAAAGCATGAGATGCAGGAGCTAACTGATATTTACCAAGATAAGCATTGTCCAAAACAAAAAGCTTCAGCAAACTTGTTATCTTTTAAATGTTCAGGCTTTTTCAATTTCCTTTGTCATTGGTGCCAAGGGTTATTTGCATGTCAAACCTTATGCTAACCGACCAAGTCAAGCCTAGGCCAGAACTGGACCATCAGAAGCTTAAGACATTGGTCTTGGCATACACTACATTGTCCTAGTTCATACCAAAGTGCTATGGTAAGCAGTCCAGAACAGTATAATGCGACAAAGCAAACCCACTTGGATCTTTTCAACTTAAGCATAAAAAGGCATGGAATTTTCATTCATTTTTGATTGTTATCATTTTTATGGCACATTTTCCATGTTAAAGCATAAAGATGTCCAAGTTGCATATCTGCATCTATGTGATGAACTGGCTACAAGGCATGCAACAGATAGCAAAAGCACTCAGCCTACACATGCTAGTTACCAGAAGCAATGGTGATCATTTTTTCAAGTTGAAAGCGTAAAAGCCATGCACATGACAGATATCAGATATATCAAATGAACTGAACCAAAGCATGATCATCGACATGTAATCAAAAGCATGTACCAGCTAGAATAAGTAAAGCAGTTCAATCATATAACAGAAGCATCTCTAGAGTGTGATATGTGAATATGTATGCTATGAACACACACAAAAAGACTCAAGAAAAGAATAAAGAGCAAAGAAAACTGACGCAAAATATCCTAGAAAGGATACACAACACCCAAATCCCCTCGTAAACGCTCAAATGTAGACTGATCTAGGGGTTTGGTGAAAATGTCAGCCAACTGATGATGGGTATCAACATGAATAAGGTCAATGACACCTTTCTCATATTGATCCCGCAAGAAGTGAAAGCGCACATCAATATGTTTGGTTTTTGAATGGAGACACGGGTTTTTCCCTACACTAATAGCACTAGTGCTATCACAAAACAATGGAACCCTGGTAGGAAAGAACAACCCAAAGTCTCGTAGAGTGGAAATCATCCAAACCAACTGTGAGCAGCAGCTAGCAGCAGCTACATACTCAGCCTCTGTGGTCGAAAGAGCAACTCCAGATTGCTTTCGAGAAGACCAAGATACAAGGGAAGAACCAAGAAACTGGCAAGTACCGGAAGTCGACTTGCGATCCAACCGGCACCCACCAAAGTCGGCGTTCGAAAAGCCAGATAAATCAAGTGATGAGGATGCTGAATAATAAAGACCAAGATCAGGCGCATAGGTGAGATACCTGAAAATGCGCTTGACAGCCTGCCGGTGAGACGCGCGTGGTGAAGACTGAAAACGCGCGCAAAGTCCCACAGCGAACTGTATGTCAGGTCTTGTTGCCGTTAAGTACAACAGCGAACCGATCATCCCTCGAAATTCCCTTTCATTTACCTTGACACCGCTCTCGTCCTTGTCCAGACCCCCAGAAGTACCCATCGGGGTCATCTGCGGCTTTAATTCACCACCAAAGTCAAATTTCTTAAGCATATCACGAGTGTACTTACCTTGGTGGATGAAGGTGCCGTCCTTGGTCTGCTTGATCTGGAGCCCTAAAAAGTACTTAAGCTCACCCATGAGGCTCATCTCAAATTCACTGTGCATCTGCTCAGAAAACTTGGACACAAGAGAATCAGTAGTACCGCCAAAGATAATATCGTCCACGTAAATCTGAGCAACTAAAAAATCTGAAGCATCTCTGAGCAAGAAAAGAGTTTTATCCACAGAACCCATCACAAAGCCCTTCCCCAACAAAAACTGCTTCAAACCGGTCATACCAAGCCCTGGGGGCTTGCTTCAACCCGTATAAAGCTTTATGCAACTTAAAAACATGTCGAGGAAACTTAGGGTTCTCAAAGCCGGGGGGTTGCCTAACATATACCTCCTCCTCTATGAACCCGTTCAGAAAAGCACTCTTAACGTCCATTTGAAAAAGCTTAAAACCTTTCGAAACGGCAAAAGCTAGAAGAATACGAATGGACTCAAGACGGGCCACAGGAGCGAAGGTTTCTTCAAAGTCAATACCTTCCTTCTGGCAATAACCCTGGGCAACTAGTCGAGCCTTGTTGCGCACCACAACCCCATCTTCACCTTGTTTGTTCTTGAATACCCACTTGGTGCCTATGGGGTTGCATCCAGGTGGCGGCTCAACCAATGTCCAAACCCGATTGCGAACAAATTCTCAAGCTCTTCTTGCATAGCATTAATCCAATTAGAATCAGAAAGGGCATGAGAAATGTCTCTAGGCTCAAAAGATGCAACAAAAGCCGATTCAGCAAACACAGCAAGAGAGGCAGAAGAACGCAAAGTTCTTTCAGTCAAATCACCTATGATGAGCTCTGAGGGATGGTCACGCTGAACTGCTCGGGTTCCCTGGTGATCTGAAGTCACCTCACCGGAGTCAGCAGCTGGCACCTCTGGACTCGACTGAGGGGGCTCGATCGAAGTGGAAGAAGTGATCAGAGGTCCGCCCTCATCATCAGTCGAAGTCACAGAAGGTGTGGGCTCTGCGGGGGATGCAGAAGGCCCTCCCTCAACAGCAGCTGGAGTATCCTCATCATCCTCGAAAATGGACTCTCCGAGCTCATCATCACCAGAAAGCTCAAAAGAAGGAGTCAAAGAAGGCAAGGACTCATCAAAAGAAACCTCACATGTCTCAACAAGAAGCTGGGATTCGAGGTTCCAAACACGGAAGCCTCGAGAATGCACTGCATAACCAAGAAAAACATCATCCCAGCAACGAGACTCAAACTTGTCCAAATGCCCTCCCTTCTTGAGCACAAAGCACTTGCAGCCAAATGCTCGCAAGTGGCTAACCTTGGGCTGTCTGCCAAACCGCAACTCATATGATGTCTTACCAATGTAAGCTCGAAGAAAAATGCGGTTGGCCAAATAGCAAGCCGTGTTCATGGCTTCAGCCCAAAAAACGCCTAGGAGTCCTGTGCTCATCGAGCATCGTCCTGGCCATCTCAACTAGCGTGCGGTTCTTTCGTTCCACAACGCCGTTTTGTGGGGAGTGTAAGGAGAAGAAAACTGATGGTCCAGACCCTGATCACCACAGAAACTGACGAACTGAGAGTTTTTGAACTCAGAGCCGTTGTCGGAGCGAATTGCTCGCATCCGGCCATTGTTCTCATTCTTCAGTTTCAAAATCAGGTCATGGACAAATTGAAAAGTTTCATCCTTAGACTCCAAAAAGAAAACCCACGAGAAACGAGAAAACTCGTCAACAATTACAAGTGCATACCACTTCCCACCGACTGAGCGTACTCGTGCTGGACCTACAGTGTCCAAATGTAAAAGCTCACCAGGATACGTAGTCATCACCTGAGACACAGGTGAGTGAGAAGCGGCAACCATTTTCCCATGACGACAGGGATGACAAACTAGATCCTTCTCCATCTTAAGCTTGGGCAATCCTCGGATAAGGTCCATAGAGCTTAACCTGACTAGCAGATCAAAACTCAAGTGACCTAACCTCCTATGCCACTTCCAGAGCTCAGAAGAAGATCCAGCAATCAAACAGCGAGAAGGGCCAAAAGAACTAGAGAAGTCAATTCGAAAAACTTTACCGAAGGGTAAAATCTGACAAACCAAAGACCCTCTAGAATCAATCACAGAAGAATTTCCCTTCTTAAAACGCACTTCCAAACCATCCTCAAGAAGTTGCGACACAGAGATTAAATTAAAGTTCAGATTCTTAACCAAAGCAACATTCTTTAAGGAGAAATGGTCTGAGATGCTGATTGAGCCTATGCCACTTACTTTCCCTTGACCGCTGTTCCCGAATGTAATGTACTCTTTGGAGCTCGGGGGAGTGAGACTGGAGAACCATCTGCGATGTCCCGTCATGTGGCGAGAGCATCCTGAGTCCATGATCCAAACATCCTCCAGTCCCCGGTCCTGCACAATCAATGTCTGTAAGTGGGAGCAAATGGTCCGGCACCAGGTTTAGCAGAAGAGCTAAACCAATGTCGAGCCATCTGCTCAAAAGATGGAAAGCGAAAACCATCAAAAGAGTTTGGACCAAAACGCGGCTCAAAGCGCGGTCCATGGTTCTTCCTAACCCTACGTCCATGAGGTCCAGAACCGTAGCCAACTCGGTCTAGAACTCTGCCGGAACGAACACCACCAACTGGAGCACGGGCAAGAAAATTGTCTCCTCTACCACCACCTACACGACGCGGCCTGGCCTCTAGCCTCTCCCCGCGCCGAGGAACACGCAGTCTACCACCCTGCTGGTAGAACTGCACCTGATCACTACGAGCCCTCTCTGCTCTCTCAACCCGCTTCCTCCTGAAGCAAAACTCCGCAAGATGCCCGTCTCTCTGACAGTACTCACAATGATAGGTAGGCTTCTTGGGATGTGGTTGAGGCTTGGGGTTCTTGGGTTTGGTAGTGTTTGGTGTGGTCTTCTTGGGCTGAGAGGGTCCAGGAAGAGAGTCTAGAGAAGAGTGGAGGTGTTTGGGCTTAGGAACCCAGATAGGCTTCTTGGGTGGAGCTTTGGGTGGTTCATGAATCACTCCATCCTTGGGCTGACAAGCCTGGGAGGTCTCAGTGGAGTGAGTCTTGGGATACCTCTGCTCTGGAGTCATTTACTCCACTCCACTGCCCGGCTGAGGGCACTCTCAAAGTCAGCCTTGGTGTAGGTGTAACCTACACCAAACCCATCCTTCCTCTTGAACTGTTGTATCATCATGCCAAGCTGTGGCTCTCTGGCACTGATCCAACTCGGGATGGAACGGAGGTAAAAGTTCTCATTCTGAGAATCTGCTAGCTCCTCTCTCAAGGAAGCTAGAACCTCCACCTGAGACAAGCAGGTCTCACACTCACTCTCTTTTTGGACAGACTTCCCGGCTTTTAGCTTAATCAACTCCATTCTAAGAGACAGGCAGTTCTCACAAACAGTGGGTGGAACTGACAGTGTCTCAAGCTCTAGCCTAGTCTGGGCAAGCTCAGCTCTCAACCTCTCTAAGTCACCCAAATGCTCACTGCCCTTGGATTTCAGCTCAGCTAAGGTAGCTAGATGCGATGGGCAATCAACACAGGGTACGACGACAGTGGCTTGAGCATCTTTCAGCTCCTGCTGAGCGCTTTCAAGCTCAGTGGCCAAAGCGTCTCTCTCATCAACCCTTTCCGTGTACCTGGACTTCAGAGTCGACAGGTCACACAGAAGCACCTCACACTTCGGGCACTCACTGCTATCACCCAAGCAAGGGGAAGAAGATAGACTCTCAATTCTACCGTTGGCCACGGCAAGCTCACTCTCTAATTCGTCTATCCTTTTCTTAGCCCCCCTAAGCAGTTTCTCCCGATACTTCAACTCCTGACGATTGCTCTCAAGTAAATCAACAATTTCGCGCTCATAAGATGATACCTTGCTATCGTCGTCGTCGGAGTCGTCGGAGGAGCTCTTTTCTTCTCTATCCCCAAGAGCCATGGAGCAGAAGCTCTTGCGGGATCTTCGGCGCTGATGAGAGCGGCTCTTCGGCTTGTCTCCGAAGGCCATGAAGCAGAGGCCCGCCGGATCATCCTTGTCCTTCCCCTTCTTGATGGTGATCTCCTCATCACTTGAGCTCGATGAAGAGGGAGAAGATGTGGATCTCTTGGAGTAGCTCTTCTCCATCTCGGCGAAGAAGGCCTTGTCGCGCTTCTTGTTCTCTCGCCGGTAGTCCTTCAGGGCCTTCTTGAAGAACCGGGTCTTCGGCTTGCCCTTGGTGAAGGAGGGGCTCTCATGCTTGCCGGAGTCGTGGAAGCTGTTGCCGGTGCCCTTCTTGTATCCACTGCGCTTGGGGCAGTCGGCGATGAAGTGTCCTGGATCACCACATTCAAAGCATCCGGATTTTGTGCCGTGTCTTTTGAACATTCTTTTATCATAGACACGACGCACCCGGTTGTTAAAGAGACACAAATCATCATCTCCCAACAACTCAAGCTGGTCCTCAGTGATAGACATCAAGGAGAACCCAGCACAGCTCACAGCAGAAGTATCAACTGATGGTGCAGCAAGGGCCAGGGACTTTGATCCAGAGCCAGTGAGATTTGATCTCAACTGGATATCTACCTCAGTGGCCTTTAGCTTGCTAAATAACTCAGAAATGGTCAAGGTATCGTATGAAGTACTCTCAACAATAGATGATACCTTGATCTCCCAGATCTTTGGGTCCAAGGTATGAAGGACCTTGAGCGCCTGCTCATGATCTGAGACTAACTGAGCACCCTCAGCCTTGTTGTCCCGAAGCTTGTTGATGATCGACTGAAAGCGACCAAACAAGGCTTCAACAGATTCACCCGGCTTCTGTGTGAAGTTCTCATACTCACGCCGGTAGGTCTGATAGAGCCGAGCCTTGACCTGTGCTGTTCCCTCATGGTGTGCCTTGAGGGTAGCCCAGATCTCTCTCGCAGTGGAGAGATGACTCACGCGCTCAAATTCAGTGGGACCTAAACCAGAAAATAAAATGTTCACAGCCTTACTGTTGCTCAGATGCTGAGCAATGATACCAGCAGTACCTTGCTCAGTAACTGGCAGAATGACAAACGTGCTGTGAACGCAAATGTCCCATATGTCCGAACCCTGGCTCATGAGATAGGCTCGCATGCGAGTCTTCCAATAATTATAGCCATAGGCTTCCAAGGACGGGACCTTGCCAGGAGACGTCATAGTCACTACTGGGGTTTAGAACCGGTTAAGGTATGGAAAAACCCTAACCTTGCTCTGATACCACTTGTAGGACCGAAAGTAGCGACCAGAGGGGGGGTGAATGGGCGCCTTAAAAAATTCTTTCGAATCAATGGCCTGTTCCCAATACCCAACGCACCTCAAAAATACTATGCAGCAGAAGATAAACAGAAGGCCTAAGTCTAAAGGTTTCTAACCTAGAAGCATCTGATGATAAACAGTGTAAAACTAAAGTGGTGCAACTAGGCAGATAAAGAAGTTGTAACAGGCCTATACTTCTCAATGAAATGATCTAAGTATGTATAAAGTGAAAAGAGAAGTTACTGTCCAAAGTTGTCTCCTGTTCGGGACTTGGCGAAGCCCCCTTCGCACGTCGAGGTCTGCTTCGGAGGATGGTGACGGAGTCTGTCCGAAGTGCCGAAGGTGTCACTGTCTAGCCTAGTGCGAGGTGGTAAGAAGCGAAGTGTGCTTCGGAGCGAGGTAAAAACAGTGCTGGAGCCTGGTTCGAAGTAAGTACTACGAAGGACAAGGACTTCGAACACAGCTTCGAATCACGAGCTTCGGAGCGAAGTAAAACAGTGCCGAAGCCTGCTTCGAAGTATGCACTTCGAGGACCAAAACTTCGAACACTTCTTAGAACCGAGAGCTTCGAAGCTAAACCTTCGAACACACACACTTCGAACACAACACACACAAACAGACAACCTTCGAACAACGAAGCGAAGTCTGTCACGCCACAGAAAAGCAAGTCCGAAGCCAATGCTCTACCTTCGAAAAAGAGCAAGCTCCGAAAAGAGAGGCGAAGGGTGACATGCTACACAGAAATTAGAGCGAGGCCTAGCGGAGCCACAAGCTTCGAACCCAACCTCGAAACGTGTCGAAGTATGGACTTCGAACAGATAGGGTCGAAACCCCTTCGCGCTATTGTTCGAAGTGTGAAATGCTGTCGATCAGAAAAATGTTTCGAAGCTTAGCAACACAGAATACAAAACAAAGCTCGAAGATTGAGACGAAGCCTTCGAGTATGGTCGGATCGAAGCCTGCCTCACGGAGCTGAGGGGCTTCGAACAGAGAAGGATGACTTCGCTGAGACACTCAGAAAAGCGAATTGAGTCCTATCAACCAGATCGAAAAGTGGAGCAGTAAAAGTAAAAAGCTGGCGCAGAAGTACTGTAGCTACAGTGGACTACTACTTGCAAAGCGCAAGAACTAGTACTCTGTATGTGAAGAACAGAAGCTTCTTCACACCAGCCGAAGCCTACAAGGGCTCAAAAATAACAGAGAAACTTGCTTTGAAGGTGAAAACGAGTCATTAAAAACCTTGCAGATGCAGCACACAAAGAAGTAGAGCATTTATTGCAACATTAAAAGCAAGGCAAGAAACACAGTGGGAGAACTCCCTGGCGGCGCAAGCAAGGAACAGGAGAGGAGAGAGAAACGTGAGAGACAAAAATGACCCAATAGAGTAGTATTCAATTTCAGCAAAAGGGTGGTCCAAACCCTAGGGATTGGGGTGCTATTTATAGGCAGCCCAACACTAGGAATATTCTACCAGCCCCTTAGGGTTTTTACAGACTCAAAAATAAAGGAAAAGACTCTACTGCCCTTAGGAATTTTTACAGACACAACTGACTGACTGTGGGCCTAGAGTTACAGATGACATATCCGGAAGCTACTCTTCTGGACAGTCGGATACAGAATCAACGGTTGTCAGTTTTACGCCGAAACTGACAAAGCCTCCACCAGCTTTGCACCAGGTACCCGGATTGGGCCGGCCCGACTCCGCAGCTCTCTCAGCCCGGCAATCGCTCACCGCCCGTGTACCTGAGTCAGTCCTGGTCAACAGCCCAGTGGGTCTTCTACTGCTTCTGGCCCATGCACCCGGATTGGACCAGCCCGACTTCGCAGCCTCTTCTGCCCGACAGTCGCTCGCTGCCCGTGTACCTGAGTCACACGCGGCCCATGAAACAGCAGATCTCTTCTCTTCTTCAGTCCTTGTTGACTATTGTTGACAATGACTCATCACTTCTGGAGCCATGAGGCCCACGCTATTCAGCATGGCTCCTCACAGGTGTTCTTGGCGAAGTAGATGAGCATGTTAACCCCTGCAAAATAGATGATATTAACAGTAATTCGGCCTAGGGACCGAATTACTCAAATGTAACCTATAAAACCCGTACGGGGTGAAACGGAAGGTTTTTGGATCAAACCCACAAAGAACTCACGATAACGTGACGAAATACGTACAATTTACTGATCAAATTGACAAAGGGCTACTGTTAGAGTAAAGAATAAATCTAGGGCAAGAGTAGAAAGGAGATAGTAGATTGAAAGTGAAAAGAATGATTCAATGAAGTGCTGACGGGGGGCTTGAATCGGTCTTGTCCCTTTATATAGGGGCTGGTCTTGCGAGATTTGAAGGTTATCCACGTCCTAGAGTGGTTAGAGATTGATTTAGATACAAAATATACTAACTCGGACTCGGAGTGCTGGAATCCTAAAGGTCAGACCGGCCATACATAGTCGATCAGTGCGGTCGTATATTGGAGGTCGAACCGGTCACATAACTAAGGTCGGACCGGCCTTCGCGCAGAATTTTTAATTTCTTCCAAACTTGGCTAGCACTTGTTCTACTCCAAATTGGTGCCCAATTTGGGTGTCAACACCTAAAACTTAGCCTAAGAATATATTTCGAACTAGATTTAAGGTTATTATCCTTCTCGGAGGCCTGAACCAGTACAAATTTTGCTTTGTCTATGAGCTAAATCTTTTGAGGCTATTCGAACCTATAGGCGTAATCTTTTACGCCAATAATCATTCTTCTACTAAATGAAACCCGTATACCATACTTAATAAGAAACCGTGTGACAATTTCCTAATGAAGTATAGAGATAACAAAAATTTAAATGGAACAACTTGATATGCAAGTGTAATCACCCATCTTGGAATCAATAAGTATGCTATGCAATTTGATAATTGATTCCTTCATCTTACACTTATGTTCAAATGCACAATTGTACCTTTCCTTTAATTATTTTGTCTCGCTTCTAAATACCCCATCTTATTTGCTAAATAAACTTTGGTATTTCTGCTTTTCCAACCAAACAATATCTTTCGGGCACAATTCATGGCACTTATTTAATTATCTTCTACCATTCTATCAGCTGACAGAAAATATTATAATATGTACTGAACTATTGATTACTAGTTTGATGTATTGTTGTTAGTACATGTTGTTGTTTATTATTTTTATTTTTTATATTAAAGTAAGAAGATATGCTTATTGCTCATCTAATATTATATAGCTTCCGATTCCAAAGCAATACATACGATTATCTATATTTTATTGTTATATATTTGACAACTTTAAGCACGAAAAATAATTTGATTTTCGTTGCGTGTCTCTCGGTCTATTTAAACTTCAAAATCTCCAAGATTTGAGAACACGTCCGGTCGCGCACACCTCGCATGTGTCCGTCCGATTATAGGCCGGGTTTCATCGTCCAGCCTGACCGAATGACCGAGCAGAGCTAGCTGTTTTAGCTCTGATCCGTTTGATCGCGTCGTCGCAAACGTGAGGCTGTCCACGACGTCAAAACGCGGCCAGGCCGGCCAGCCGGCCAGGACCAGGAGGCTCGCTCAGCGGCGCCGGCGAGCTGAGGCTTCCCGGGAAGGAAGGACGGAGGCGTGGAAGCGAGGAGGTCTCGCGACGCACGCAACGCGCCTGGGAATTATGGAGCGCAAGACAAGGAAAGAAAGGAATTGAATGCACTTTCCATTCCTTTCCTCTTCTTCACCAAAGAGTTAGCCTCTTTGGTTCTTCGGGCCCATGCCCTAGCAGCCATCAACTTAAGTAACCACATCAGTTGTTAATTAATTCTCCTTTTCTTGAAATACATTTGCAATTGTGGTAACCAGCAGAATTGATATTGACTGTTGATTTGGAAGGTTAAATTAATACACTTGATAAATCATATTTTGGATATAATTATTATTAACGAATTCACATTGACTCGTTTCTTTCGTCATCTTTGTCATACCACCTACTCTGCAACATGCGTATTGTATAAATTTACAATTTTATTCATTCATATCACGTATTTTTAGAATGATTTATTTTTTTATTATCACTAATTAAGATAATAGTAAGAATTAATTTTAACTCTTGATTTTTTGAAATAGGCCACATAGGCCCGACCTTGTTTGAAGGCCATGGGTGTGTCGGAAATGTGAACTAGAAATTCCCAGGAGGTTACTCATCCTGGTACTACTAAGATTTAGTGTCAGCTAACTCACATCCTTTTCACAATTTTAACACTTGATAGAAAGAGATCAATGTTAAAATTCATTCTACTGGTAAAAGAATACACCGTAAATATGTCCGCTTTTATTAAGAAGCACTGCTTATTATAACGGAAAATAATTTTAAGCTGAGATTTTTTATGTTTATATTCCTATTAGTCGTGAATGTAATTAAAGCTGCAAGTAAAAACGATGAAACAAGCATATATAGGTTCTTTAACTTTTTGTAAGAAGGGGGAGAAACAAATAGCTGTCACAGACCAGCAAGTGGCCGGAGACGAAGAAGCTAGAAGCAAGACCATGACAGCAAATGGGCAATGGCCGGAGACGACTACGACGAAGAAGAAAGCAGTAGCCACACGGCAGCTTGATTTGTGCGTACGTGCGCGTGCAAATTATCCACGTAATCTGACCACACCGCGCGCCATGTGCGGTCGTCATGCATGCATGGCCCTCCAAATCACCACGAGAAAGTTATGAAAATGTGTGTAGCAGTTTTCGGTTGCTCAGGGGGTTAGTTAGCCATAGCTGTCCTCCGTCGCGGCCGGGATGGATATATAGATGAGGCTTTGGAGAGCCACGGATTGGCGACAGCGACCAGCTTGTAGTGGCGTTGCATTTGTAGTATAATACTTATAACTCGGCCGATTATTGGTACCACTACATTATTATTTAAATATCCTCATTTATAAACGATTTATAAATTCGATGGACAATAAAATTGAGTTTATAATAAATATTTAAGAACACAAATTATCGAAAATATGACATGAGTACTCTCAAGTGCTTTTACAACGATAGAATGGCTAAAAGAGGGCAATAGACAACATTAAATGTGATTAGCCAACGGTCGGATTCTCCAAACAGGCACGCAACAGTTGGAAGGCTGAAGATTCTCCGAGTCTAGCAGTCGGGAGGCTTCCTGACTGTTGGCACTCGGACAGCCGTAATCAAGCGCCAAGCTACCCTACTAAAGACCAATACTTCCGTGGTGATTAATTATCTAATCAATACGGTTGATAACATTTAGAATTATTATCCATGATTTGACCATTTTTCCATATATAAAAGGATCAAGTTGTAGAGCTTATTAATGATAAATTGTAACCTCCGATCTCTCTCATATATAAAGGGATCAAGAAAACCTATTACAGACACGTTTCGGGTTTTCCTAGTTGAAGACACTCTGTTCGTACACTTGATGAGACTATTTCAATCATTAAGATCATATTACACTTACAAGAGTAGGGTTATTATCTTTCAGGAGATCTGAACCTGTCTAAAAACTCCCACTGTCTTATTGTTCTGAGATAAAAATCAAATTCATCCATGAACTTCCCAAAGCCTAACCAAATCCCATGGGCGGAGCTACAGTCATGGCAGGGGGTTCCCAGAAACCCGGTACAAAAAAAATTAGTTGTTATTAGTATTTTTTACCCTTTGTGCACCTCCTTAGACTCAATACGGTGTACCGCTTAAAGTAGTGCACCCCCCTCAGTTTGTCTCTAGCTCCGCCACTGCCAAATCCTACCGTGGGTCCGCGTGGTATACTATCGTTTCGTACACAACAACACAAACTAAATTCTAGAATGGCAAAATTAACGAGTTTGTTTTAAAAGAGTTTTTAAAAATTGCAAGGTTTTTTTTGAAAAAATGTATCGTCAAGGGGTTAGAAAATGCGTGTAAACGATAATCCATCAGCCATTAGGTGGCAGATTCAGTTTGAAAGACCTTCAAATTATAAGAACTTTTGTAGCTTCTGTATACTAGTTTATTTTCTATATTCTATGTATATATCGATTTTTATAATCTAAAACAAGAATCTATATCTTTTGAAAAACTTCAAATTATAAAAATAATTACTGCTTTCACAATCTTTCGATACAAGTTCTACAGATACACGTACGAATGCGTCCCATTCGGGGCCAGTTGAAACAGCCATGTTTACAAGGATATGGCTGTAATTTTTATAGCACGCCATTTTTTTAGAACGGGATGCGAGCAATTAACACTGGATTTTATTAAAATTTTAGTTAAGCGTACTAATCTCCATATCACACAGTCTTTAAATAAGATTGGACTCGCGTGTGACATTCTTAAAAAAATAGCGCACCAAAATATATTCGATTAGAAGTTGTTTCTGGCTTGCCTTACGGCTTAATCATGCACGTTTTCTAAGTTTTTAAACACTGTATTTAAAAAAACTATGTAAAAAACTGTGTTACAATTATTTATCAACTTTTTAGTATTAAATTAATGTTATAACTTTTAAATAATTGTTATAGCTTAACCTACTTTCATCTTCGGCTACATGTTGTTGAAAATAACAGTACTTTTAGGTTAACTTATTTCACAAATAAATCAGTAACATTCAAGCTCAATTAATTAAACTTAGGATGCAAGATAGAATCAATTCGAATCATTTGCTTCAGTTAATTAATCTCCCGGGAGTTCTACTTGGTAGGTGAATGCCTTGTGTGAGTAGGCTTCAAAGGTGAGTATATATACTTGCTTGGACACATGGGAGATCCTTGGCATTAGGTGCCAAGCCGTGGCCGAACGACATGCAAGTACAGCGTCAGTCCAAGCAAAGCATTACCAGTTATCTGATAATTTATTACCGATAAGAAGTTCTATAAAATAGTTGATTTATTAGCGTATGTTCCGTTGATTTATTTGTAGATTTAGAAAATAACTCTAAGCTGTATAATATCCCGTTGATTTTTATATTTTGAAAAACAAATCCAAACTGTGTATAAAAACTGATGTTAGCAGAGAAGAACAAAACAATATCATTTATATATGATATGATATGATGGTTATGGTTAATTGTAGTATCTATAAAATAGAGGTCTGGTCAATTTTCACTTTGCACTTTAATAATCTAATGCTTTTTCATACATCTAGTTATCAAGTTAAATGATTTTATTTAAACTTAATTAAAATTAAATAAATTTGATTAAATGATTTACAATGGGAAATGTAGTTATGCCACACAACATGTAGTTTAGATGCATATTGGAACATATCCACCTCTGGAGTAGTGGGGGTTACAACAATTTCGGCTTTGGGACTAAACGATGTCCTTTTGTGAAAAAAAATATCAATAATTTATCTACTTATGAGTACTAGACAAAGAAATGATTTATAATGTTTTTAATTATATTTGTTCAGGCTTTGAATTTCTGACTTGGTGCTAATTATTTGGAGAGTTTACAATTTTAATGAGGATTTAGCTCACAAGAATAATACAGAGAAATTGAGATTGGGTAGCTTCTACATATTACCTATGTTTTATATTATAAGCCATTCCACTTCTTTAAGTTAAATTTCTTCAACTCTGAAAATACCAAATAAATACACTATAAAATTTAAAACATATGGTTGGTTCAATGAAACTAATTTGATGTTATAATTATTAATATCTTTCATAAAATTGATTAAACTAACGACTTATATTGTAAATGGAGATATTATTATTTTATTTTTTAATTTTGTAGCTGTTAAATTTTATGATCTAAATCTAAATCATTTAAAAGCTGGAGATGCTAGTAGAAACAAATCATTTAAGAACCTGGAGATTCTAGTAGCAACTGTATAGACAGAATCTGGCGCCCTTTGCGGCTTTGCTACTGGACGCATCTAAATGTCGAGGATGCTTTCCGGAAGCTGTAGTACAATAAGAGTGTGTTTGGTTGAGTTGTGGCTTTGGAAAAAACTGTTGTGGACTGTGGGCTGTGGAAAAGCTGCTGTGGGATGTTAGCTGTGAGAAAGCTGAAAGTCGTTTGGCTAAAATGACTGTGAAGCTGCTTTGAGCCGTGAGCTGTGTAAAAAATTTAATTTATGAAATTTGGTATGGTTGTATGAAATTTGAAATGTCAATTTATGAAATTTTGTATGTTTGTATGAAATTTGAAATGTCAATTTATGAAATTTTATATGGTTGTATGAAATTTGAAATGTAAATTTATGAAATTTTGTATGGTTGTATGAAATTTGAAATGTCAATTTATAAAATTCCGTATGGTTGTATGAAATTTGAAATGTCAATTTATGAAATTTTGTATGGTTGTATGAAATTTGAAATGTCAATTTATAGAATTTTGTATGGTTGTATGAAATTTGAAATGTCAATTTATGAAATTTTGTATGGTTGTGAAGCCAAAAGCCAAAAGCCGCAGAAAACAGGTCTGAATGAGCTTTTACATTTACACTGCACCAAAAGCTGCTTTTACTAAAAACTGCTGGTTAGCAATATGCCCTTTGGTTTGGCTTTTGGCTTCCAGGAAGCAAAAGCTGCTTTCGGAAGTCAAACTAAAGGGACCCTAAGCAACACGAAACAACTGAACAAGGACTGCTAGCGTTTTAGGCCTGAGCTCCTACGCTCGTTTCAGCCTCACGTTTATGCGTATTCGATATAGTTTACAAATGAATATCTATTTCGCGTTTCAAAAGACCGATCTAGTAAAAAGACAAGTACTCTTTTTTATAAACTACTTGTATCCTCCTTTCGTGGGCACTACAACAAAATGATAAAATTTCGTCGGCTATTTTATCTTCCGTCGACATTTCGAAAAGCCGATGGAAGTTAAATAACTTCCGTCGGCCTGAAGTAGCCGACGAAAGTTAATTTAACTTCTGTCGGCTTTTAACTGTGGTAGACGGAAATTAAAGGGGATTTTTTCCTGACCGATACAGAAGCCTTAACTTCCGTCGGCTTTAGGCCGACGGAAGTTAAGGGATGTAATCCCCAACCCCGCGCGCGCGTACAGGGAAACCTAATCCATGTACATGCGCGCGCCCAACTCCCGCCGCCCGACGCTGCCGCCGCCCGTCGCCGCTGCCCACCGCAGGCCGCCCCGCTGTCGCAGGCTGCCGCCCGCCGGTGCACCGCCGACCCCAAGCGGTCGCCCGCCCCCACCACCCGCCGCCCCCGATCCGGCCGTCGCCATCCGTCACGTGGTGCCACCGTGATCGTCGCCGACCATCACCGCCGGCCTTCGGACACCGTCGCTTGTCGCCCGTCGCCGCCCGCCGTCGCCGCCCGACGATTAAGTAATTTTTTTGCTTTAATTTTTTTTCGCTTTTTATTTGTGCATGATATGATATTGTCAGTGTAGTTGAAAGTTAACTTATTTGTGAATTTTGTCGTTGTACTGGATTGCAATATATTGAAATGTGGAATGATAGTAGTATGCATCTTGCTGAATAAAGGTTTCTTAGATGTTTTTTAATATGATTTGCTTCTTGGTATTTTTTGCTACATATATGAATTTTATGAATTTTGTCATGTATTAATATTGTGATTTTACATATGTTTCACGCTTTTAAATATGTTCCAACCACTACCTCCCCCGCCACCACCACTTCCATGTGTTCCTCCTACATCACCTGAGGTATCTTCTGACATCTTGTTACTTGAGATACTTAAGTTAGCGTTTAGAAGGTTAGTTGAGTTTGTTCTCTAATTTTGTCTATTTCTTTAGAGTCTCCGTACGCCTGGTCAGGATGGAGCCTCCGGGGCAAATGCGGATGAAGCGGGAGGCAGCGGCGACGCCCACGACCTAAATGTGGGCGATCAGTGAGTATATGGACAAATGTGACTTTGTATGTGGCTCTCGATGTGTTATGTGACTTTGTATGTGAATTTGGATGTTGTATGTGAATTCAGATGTGTACTATGACTTCGGATGTGAATTCAGTTATATTATGTGATTTTGGATGTGATGTGTGAAGTTTGGATGTGAGAATGATTTTGGATGTTATATGTGAAGTTTGAATGTGATTTTGGATGTTATATGTGAATGTGGTTGAAATTGTGGTTGGATGTGAGTGTGAGTAGGGGAACTAGAAAAAAAATATCAGCTAACTTCCGTCGGCTTTGACCATAGCCGATGGAAGTTAGCTGCTTTCGGCCACATGGGCAGAAAGGCTAACTTCCGTCGTCTAGGGCAGAAGCCGACAGAAGTTAGGGGCAGCTAACTTTCGTCGGTTTCACGTGGCCGATGGAAGTTAGCGCCCCTCTGCTGACGTGGCTCCATTCGGCGCTAACTTCCGTCTACCTGCTTCCGTCGGCCAAATGCCGACGGAAGTTAGCCTTTTGCCGACGGAAGTTGGTTTTTTCCGTCGAAAAGAGTTAACTTAGCCGACGGAAGTTGCCTGAATTGTTGTAGTGGGGTAACGTGAGACTAAAGTTACTGCTAATACAACTCACCGGCTCAACAGCCGACCCAATGACCTGCTAGTAACAATCTAACATTTCATTCCATAAGAACCCCAGGTAGGTATGATATTTACTAAAAAGTAACTCACCAGCAGAGCCGTTGGCTCAATAGCCAATTAACCTAACAAGACCCCCACATTTTGTGCATTTTCGTTGTCTAAATTTATGTACGCGTGTACGTGGTTGACTAACCACGCCCTACAACAGTAGCCAGGCAGCTGTTCGGTCGGTGCAACCAACCGTCGTAACGAGCTAGAGAACCTTGACCTTTTGAACTGACGTCTGGTCATCGTCTACCGACTACCGACTCGGGTGCCAGGTAATTTACACATGATGATCAGCACGATTGCTTAGGCGTGTAAGCATCCGATCAAGCTTAGCTTATAATCTGAAAATGTCAACCCCGAGGGTCGCTTAATTAGGTGTGCGAACGGGGGAGACTTTGTTTTCGGCTTAGACATTTTTTATAATTTTGTTCGGGTTTCTTTTTCTAACTTGTTTATTGTTAGAGAAAAATGTTTTCGCTCTAACACGGGTTAATAGCTACTTTCAGCAAAACCCTATGCGAAGTCTCATATGAAACATTGTGCGTATTTCGTTCTTCAATGGAACAAAGCTTTGGGTTAAAAGTTAAACGGAGCATGTTCGAGCAAAGCCTTTTTCGCTTGTTCGAATTGAAAGAGATTAAAGGGGATTGAGTGTGTTTAAATTTCATATTGACTTGTAAGAGATTTAATTCCTTTCAATCTCCTTGAGAGGATTAACCGAATAAGGCCTTAAGGTAAAGATACTTCGAATTTGTTAAAATCACTTAGACGTGACTTTTAGAACCGTGGGTTCGAAGGACCCTCTATAGCTTCAGAATTATTCACACAAGAGGTTATTGAATTACCCCTATAAAGATCATTATATACACTATAATAGTTGGTTTAATATAGAGAGTAATTTTGTATTACCATGTTGTAATTTTGCCTATAAATACCTTTTTTTACAAGGTAAAGCGTATCGAACAACATAAGTACTAATCGATACAGTTTATATTCAAAGGCTATTATCTTATTTAGAGGCTTCAAATCCAATTCAAGTATTAGTGTGAAATCCTTCGAGATTCTTTGCATCTAAACCTGTTACATGTTACATAGGTCTTTATTACGACAACATTTATATTTTTTATTTTTCTAAAGAGTTATATTTTAGAAATGTTGCATAAATAATACGATTAATAGGCCTCTATAAGATATTCATCAGGCCCTTAATCTTGTTTCCGTTTTATTTAAAATAAGAGAGCTGTGTACATATCGTCTATTGATCTGTGAGAAATGGCTTCTTAGTTAGAATTTAATATTTTATTTTGCCCAAGTTCTACTTTCTATGAGAAAGGGACGGCTGGTTTATTTCTTTTAGGATTTAATATTTGGTTTTTAGCTCACACAATTTTGTTTAGATTACTTTTTAAAGTCGATTTATAATTTTCTTTTTCCTAAGGAGTCACACGTACTTTTAGAAATGTTACACAAACACTCCGGTTAATACACCTCTATAAGATATTTATCTTATTCCGTTTTTATTTAGAATCAAAGAGTTTTATGCAAACTTAATTTTCGTCTGTGAGAAAGTGTCGGCCGGTTTTCACCTCTCTGTCAATGCTCTATTTTGTCAAGATTTAAATATGAAACATGTTTACTTTAAATATGAACTTGATCTTTTACAACATATTGAACTTTGGACAGTAATTTCTTTTTAATATATATATATTTTTTGAAATAGGCCACATGGGCCCGACCTTGTTTGAAGGCCATGGGTGTGTCGGGATGTGAACGAGAACTTCTCAGGAGGTCACCCATTCTGGTACTACTCTTGTCTGAGCACACTTAATAATAGAGTTCTAAGGAGATTTGATGCCAGCTAACTCACATCCCTTTCTTTTTAATATATCAATAACATCAAATCACATAGCCGTGTACTATATTATATCATGCGTTTAGAATAAATATTTTACTCTATCGTATATCTAATGTACAATAAAATCAATGTACACGGGTAAAAATTTTATCCTAAAAATATATGGCGAGTAAAAATTTACCCCCGATTTTTACGACTCCCTGAACACGTGTGGTACAATAGTTTTGTACTCGCAAACCATCTAAATTTGTTTAGCGGCTAAAAATGAATTATTTAAGATTGATAAGCATCTAAATATGTAATATTATGCATGTGAATGCATGCTATTTAGGCTACTTTTTCAACCATTTTTTTTAAAAACTAAAAGCTAAACCAAACATGTTTAAGGGCAAACATGTTGCTATGAAAGTTGCTCCCATCCTATATATAAAGTTAATTGCTTTTGTGCTCACCGTTATTTTCTAATTCGTCAGAAATGTCATTAAAATTTCAATATTTGCTTATATGCCATTATTATTTTAAATCCACTCTTTTATGTCATTTGGGCTCACCTACAGATCCTGAATATTTGCTCATATGCCATTATTATTTCTAATTCACTATTTTATGCCATTACTTTTTATGAATATTTGGACCCAAATGACATAAAAGAGTGAATTTAAAATAGTAATAGCATATGAGCAAATATCAAAATTTTAATAGTATTTCTGACGAATTGGAAAATAACGGTGGCACATAAGCAATTAACCCTAAATTTGTAACTTTTCCTATATAAATTGAAGAATCTATGAAAGTTGCTTCCATCTTAACTTTTATAGCTTATCAATTTAGATTTCACAAAAATTATCCACTATGCCATTGAATATTTGGAAAGTTGTTTTCACCCTAATTTTGACAACTTAGCTTTTTTATAGCTTACAGCAACTTTTCATAATCTACATCTCAACTAGTTTACCAAAACAAACTGCATGCATGATTGTTTTAAAGTTGTTTGCAAGAATAATTATTGCATGGTGGTTACATAACTACTGGCTGTTCGGTTCTCAAAACTTCTCAAACGATCAAATTCTTTGCATGCGTTTTTCAATTCGTTATATTAGCTATGCCTTAATTTTTATATGGATTAAATAGACTTTGGAACAATAAATTTCATCTGATTCCTGATTTACGTGATTATGCGATAGTTGCATTACATTTTGGTAGTGTGATATATTTATAAGAGTTAGTTCATTAATGGTAGACCAATTTTGAAGATAAAATCTACACATGTATATATTTGTCACGAGTTGGGTCCAAACATTCGAAAATTTCCAAACCTTGGGGGCCTAGACATGTGTACAAGGTTGGTGGTGTTAGCTTTATCTCGACCATCTTTTTTCTCTACCCCGCCAACACGTCGCCCTCGCTACCAAACCCGCAGTTCTCTTTCAGCACTCGATTTTGCTACGGTTACCTGTGAAACCAAGGTCTGGCATCGTCGCATTTTTTTATTTTTTTTCAAGGCTCATAAGTATTATTAAGATTAGAAGCAGATTGCATGAGTCATTGTCGCATCGAGTGATGGTCTCCTACGAATTGGTCGGAGAAAGAGAGAGTGGGGTATTTCATAATTGTAATTGTATTGTTCGAAGATTAAAGTTTAGTTTATAGACTAAAGTCCATATTTTATTTGGTTTTACGACTAAAGTCCATAAATATAATTGAATAAAGATTATTTTACCCTTATAATAAAAAACATGAGTATTCCCAACCCACTTTAACGAAGGACATAAGTGTCCAAAGCTCACTTTAGTCTAGTTTTAGTCTATCTCATGTGGACTAGAGGACTAAAATTTTAGTCTATATATTTGAGTATTTAGGGACTAAAAGTGTATAAAAGTAACGAACTAAACTTTAGTCCATAATAACCAATCAAGCTCTTAATATAGAGAATTCTTTAAGTGCTACTAAAAATTTATTTTTTATATGCTACTCCCACTGTGAACATATGTCAGTGAAACGACTAATTAATGATATATAAGAAATTGCGTAAACTTTTAGTTAGGATTATAGTAGGATGTTAATATCTTGCTTGCCCGGTGATGTATATTTAACCCCGTAGTTGTGTTTGATTTCGAGACACATTAAGGAATAGGGATGCTGTAAATAACCGGAGATTTTTTATTGAAATTTTAAAAGAATTACGCTAATTCTTTTAAAAATTCTATAAAATTCTTCCGTTCCAATGAACTCTCATGTTTTTATCGAATACTTTCTAAGTGTCTTGCGTCTTGCGTTTATTTTTATTGCACCCGGAAGGGTTACAATTTTTCTTCCAAAAAGGCCATCATCCTAATAATACTCTTGTTCAAACGTGCTTAACAGGAGTTGTGATAGAATCCGGTGCCACGGTGCTCGTGTCGCTTTTAGTTAGGAAAATGGTATCGCATTTTGAACTTCGGTAATCTAAGTTCTTGTTTTCCGGAGTTTCCGTTTGTTAGATACTTCTAATATACAAAACTTCTCCTAAATGGTATCTCAAGTAGATTAGATTGTTAAAATCTGTAGAAACAGCTAGTCCCTTCAAGTCTAGTAACTGATAAATTAGTCAAACCTAATTTCTTCAGATTTTGTAGATCCATATTAATAAAACTCACTCACCCAAAAATAGATATTCGAATTAATTGATTTAGGTGCCGTTTGGTTCATAGACAAGGTGGAATGGGACGGTTCTGTCCTAATTTTTTGGGATGAAATCGTTATCACGTGTTTGGTTACGAGGGATGGGCATATTCTAGTTTTGTGTTTGGTTGGTTGTGGGCTGAAGCTATTTTACCTCGTGAGATTCTTTGTTGGAATGAATTCTTGTTTTTCTTGATGACAATTATCAGTAAAATATAGTTATCGGCGGTTATAATATTTTGATAAAATATATAAGCATTTAAATAGTAAGTCACATTTGATGAGTATATAAGGACGGTTCTGTCCTAATTTTTTTGGGATGAAATCATTATCTCGTGTTTGGTTACGAGGGATGGGCATATTCTAGTTTTGTGTTTGGTTGGTGGGTTGAAAGAAATGAGACTCCGCCCCTAAAACCTCTGTCCCACACCGAAATACCTTCGGTCCGTTTCGAAACCTTCGGCCCATCCCTAAAGTCTTCTTCTCGGAAACTTCAGCTCGTCACAGAACCTCTAGCCCTGTCCCGAAGCCTCCGTGCACAAGGTGGGACGAGCTCGTCCCTCCTTTTTGTGGGGACAAGTTCGTCCCGAATATTAGAGGAATATTCCTTGGTGAGACGATTCCGTCCTACCTTACTCCGAACCAAACACTATAAAAAACAGGACCGTCTCATCCCATCCCACCTCGTCCCTAGGGGTGGCAACGGGGCAGGGCGGGTCCGAGTTGGAGAATACCAGACCTGGACCTGGACCCGGTAGGACCCAACCCCGTTAGCCCCACGGGTGAAATTTTTCATCCGAAACCGGATCCGTCGGGTCCCCGCGGACCCATTTTGAAATTTAAAAGTATACAAATGACATAATTTATAAATCACAAATATAACAAAATTCAAACTAAATATCATCGTAAATCATCTTGTTTACATTTTCCAACATGCCAACAAACAAAATTCATCAATATTAAAGTTATGTTTTTTATCATATTACATTAGACCAATATATATATATATATACATATACATATATAAATATACATATATACATATACATATATAAATATATACATATATATGAGCTTTTTTACTTATTGGGCCAAGGACCCGCGGGGACCCGTGGATCAAATAATCAATCCGAACCCGAACCCGACATTATGCGGGCCCCGACCCGATAAACCCGCGGGTCAAAAATTGAACCCGTCCCCAGCCCCGTAGGGGCGGGTCCTCGGCCCCACCGGGGATATTGCCACCCCTACTCGTCCCTTGAACCAAACGTCACCTTACAGAATCTGCAGAGTATGTTTTAATGATTTTAGGATGCTATAATATATTTTTTATTTTTTTCTCAAATATCGTAATCTTACATGATTAACGGATTAAAATATAACTTCAAAAATAAGATAGAGTCCTGTAGACTAAAGACAATATCACCATCGACGTCGAAAAATCAACCTTTTTTTAATCAAGGAGCAAATTCTCGGTACCGCGCGCTGCGTGGAAGCGGAAACGCTTGTGAGGGCAGTTGCGTAATTAGAGAAAAAACGGGAGAAAGTTCTCTTCCAGTTCCAGGCTTCGTGTTTCGGAATACTATTACCCTTTACACTGACTCGTGGGTCCACGTCAGTTCGGGCCCCACGTGTCGGTCACGAGCGAGTTCAAGGGGACACGTGGACGTTACCCGCCGCTTCCGACGCCCGGCGAGAAGCTCCGTGACGGCCAAGTGACGTGGCCGTCAGCGAGAAGGCCACCGCTTGCGCCGAGATCATGGGCAAGATGCATTGATCACCGAGACACTTTTGTTAAGACAAATGTACAATAGAATGCACTGGTTTGACAAGGGACACACGCTCCCATCCACATAGAACTTTCCCCAATACTGTATTTTTTGGGAACTGTATTGAAACATTTGCTAATTTGGGATATTTCATGATTTATCACTTACAAAAAGTGACTTCAATTATTTGTTATTTTAATTCATAATGTTAGATTCAAACAGTTTCACGTGTTATCTACTTTGGAGATAAAAAATCAAGCTTTTTACGATAAATTATCAAATCTTCCACCGTTATTTCGAAGATTTAAAAGAAGAGCACACAACATGAAACAAACGAGTCTCTTCTAGGAACATACAATAGGTACACTACTGGAAAACTAGAATTCTAGAAAACTACAGCCAACCATATTTAACAAATTTATAACATCTACAACGACGTTTAGAATTTCTAGACAATTCAAATTGTTTTTCATATCTTTAAAACACAATAATTGTATTAACATATGTTAACATATCTAAATTTAAATTTTATGCTTTTTCGGTCCTATGTGGTGTTCATGGACTATAGTTTAGTCTGTGTCACATCGTATGTTTAGATATTAATTTGAAGAACTAAATGTGAACTGATTATAAAAATAATTACAGAATCGGAGAATTATTCACAAGACAAATTTATTAAGCCTAATTAATCCATAATTAGCAAATATTTACTATAACATCATATTATCAAATCATGGTGTAATTAGGCTAATTAGATTCATCTCGGGAATAATCCATCGATTATGAATGAGTTTTGTAAATAATCTATATTTAATACTTCAAAATAGTATCTAAACATTCGACGTGACGGGACTAAATTTTAGACTAGAGGAAACAAACACCCCCTTATACGTGTAAAGTACACAGTAGGTAATCATGTTTCGAAGATGTTGAGGAAAAATAATCCCAATCACGTTGTAATTAAATATACTGGTTTGGAGAATATTTTGAAGGGAGTGATACGGAGTCCAGTATCAAAGCTTCAGAGCATTTTGTGAAAGTGTTCCGAAACCCTTGCAGCGGCCGAAGGATCTTGAAAAATTATCTTCCTTTTAAAGGGTTCTCATTTCGAAGGCAAGCCGTAATATATGATAAGACATCGATTTTTTCAAGTGTGTTCATGCTTAGGTTGCTATCTTGTATATAGAGTCCACAATAATTGTAACTAGATGATAAAATAATATTTTTTGTTGTATTTTTTATAATTATTTATCTTTCCTAGTGTAATAGGGATCCAGAACTCAGCTTAAAAATATACTTTGAATTGGTCATAAAATTATTATCTTTTCGGAAGGATTGAACCAATATGTATTCCACTTTATCTCTGAGTTAACTGTTTGAAACTAATTAAACATATAGACATAATCTTTATGCCAACAAAAGACTTCCGTTAAACTGACGAAGATAATAAAGTGATTAAACTCACTTGGTCAGATGCAAAAGCAGCCTAACCTTGCCACTGGATTCGGATTCCCTCCCTCTAAGTAAAGGAGACCAAAACGAAGCGGCCAATCGAGAGAGGGCAATTCCGTCAAGCTGAGCCATTAAAAAGTGACGCGACACGTGGGGCCCAACATGCCGAACCGTTAAGTCCCCTAACGCCGTGACCACCACTACGAAAATTACCGAGACGCCCTCCACTCCCGTTTCCCCCATCCGGGTCCGGCCCCATCGTGGCCGTCCGATTCGCCTCGTGATTCCCAAACCATTCGCCTTTCCTTGCCGCCGGGTATATATCGCCACCCACACGGCGCCAACGTAACCGAAGAAACTACCTCAACGGAGAGAGAGAAGTGGTGGAAGAGTAAAGCGGCGGCGCGGAGGGTGCGGTTGCTTGTGGGATTCGCCGTAGAGTTTGCCGGTGTGATCGGGGAAGGGAGGGAGGAGAGGAGGATGGTGGTGCGGGAGCCGGTGGCGATGGAGATACCGGTGGCGGAGGGGCCATCGGGGGCGGGGGCGGTGAGGGTGCCGCCGAGGATCAGGCGGAGGCTGCTCGAGGGGAGCCGTGGTGGCGGACCGGCGAGCGCGGAGGAGATCGAGACCAAGCTGAAGGAGGCCGAACTCCGGAGGCAGGTAGGCGTCCCTGTCCGGTTCGCTTTCTCTGTAACTTTATTTTGCTTCCGTTTTATCTCGCGGTGGATTGCGAGAGTTTTTTTTTCTTTTTGTTGATGTCGAAGCTTTTTGGAGCCTAGTATTTTGAATCCCTAGTTTGGTTTCGTGAGCGAGTTGTTTTCTGGGGAAACTGCAGTAGCCTTGCACGGTGATAAACAGTTGAAACTGATGATTTCGATGGATTTTGTTGCGATTTTAGTCACGAATTTGAGATTGGTGGTACTCTCGACCGGTTTTAGTACGTGGGAGGATTTCTGTGCCGTCTGAAGCCCTGCAAAGTTTTGTTTATTTGGTGGTTAGGATTCGTGGTGGGGAGTCCAAGTAACATTCTTGGGGGATTCTGTTGGAGGTAGGTAGTCGTAAGCTGAAGTTGGATTCACGTTTGCCTCGTATTTACTTTTGCATTCGATTTCGGTACAGTTTTTTTTCTCATCCCCACGATTTCGCGTCTATGGATTAAAAAGCAACTCAAAAATTGATTATATGTCTCAAAGTTAAAAAGTCTTTAATCCTAATCAGTGCATATATGTTTATCTGATTAGGATATATAATCAAAGATTTCTTAATTTTGAACATATTATCAAAGACAACACAACTTTGGAACGTTCCTGTTTTTTCTATATGTTAGATTGTTTATACGATTAATCTGATGTAGCTAATTGGTTTTTGGTTCTATCTGCGTTCTGTAAGTGGAAACAGTTGGCAGTGGCTATGAGTAACACATCTTGTTTTCGGCACCGAGTTATGACAAGTCGCCTGCAATTTTTTTTTATAAAATAGTAAAGATATTTTTTTTTTGCAGACAGGGGCTTGAGTTAGCAATTCCGCTCATGCTTCCTGTTGGTAAAAGACTGTTTTGGTATGAATAATTTGCGTACCACCGATCAAATAAATGGGCTTGCTTAAAAGTAACTTTCTTTGCGCTTGTACTACTGCAATTTTGGTGACTGGTATATGGTCGAAACTTTTGTTGGTTGATGTAATTTAGTTCACTTAAAATGTTTTTTCTGGTTTGTGTCATATTTGGGCTTATAATTTTTACTATTTGTTGGTGTAATTAATAATTAACCACATGTTTAAATAGCTTCGAAGAGCTATGTATGCTAAGTGTAGAAAGCTCTGGTTCAAACCTCCAAATTCATTACATCTAATGATGAATTGTTTAGGTTGTGAATAACAAGTATTCGGTGCCTATACTCTGCAAAGGAGTGTGTATTTATAGGCATGATGGGAACAAAATAATACTAAGTTATCCTCTACTTACAACTGATGTATAACAATATTGTACATAGAATTACATAGCGGCAACATAGTAATACGCTGTATGAACACTAAAAACACTAAAAAGTGCATGTCTTTGTCGGAGGGGACCAGAGCCCATAGTTTTGTTCCTCTCCTCGAAGTGGTTTTGGACCTTCGGGTCCAACTGCGAGCCATGCTTCAACACTTGGAGATGGTTTCAAGGCTCCAAAGTCTCGCCAAAGCTTAGAGACCAATTCGGAGGGTGCTTCGAACGTAGCCTTGGTTTAGGATAATTTAGCTTGTACAACGGGAGTATTTCCCCCCAACAATATTATGTTATTAGGACGGTGGTAACATATATATTTGTTTATTGATGATTGATCAAGATGGCTTACGCTGAGTCATTATTTGCAGCAATTCCATGAATGGCTGTCTTGCAAAGCAAGGAAGAAGCCCCGGAGTCCATCATGGTCGTCACAAGAGGAAGATCAAGGTCAGCGCCTCGAAGCGAAGCTTCAAGCAGCCGAGCAGAAAAGGTAATGAAGAATCAAGTCCTCAAAGCTTACACAAGTAAAAGGAGCTCTGAGAGTCTAAGACAGTGAGACTAATATATCTGAATCTTGCAGGTTAAGCCTCTTGGCGAAGGCACAGAATAGGCTAGCCAAATTGGATGAGCTCCGACAGGCTGCGAAGAATGTTGTGGAAATGCGAATTGAGAAGGAAAGGGAAGAACTTGAGACTCGCGTCGAGTCTCGTGTCCAGCAGGCAGAGGCAAACCGCATGCGCCTTTTGCATGCACGTATGCAGAGGCGGGCTGCAATGAAAGAGAGAACAGCAAGTTCCCTTGTGAGGAAAGCAGCCTCAGAGAGCAAGTACACAGAGCGAGTGCAGTCCTCAATCTTACAAAAGCGAACTGCTGCCGAAAAGAAGCGGCTGGCATTGTTGGAAGCTGAGAAGAGGAAGGCTCATGCTAGGCTTTTACACATCCAACGAGTCGCCGAGACTGTATGCAGCCAGAGAGAAACAGAGAGGTTGAAATTGAAAGAGCAGCTGGAAAGCAAACTCTTGGGGTATTTGCTCTCATATATAAGCTGAGGTTATTGTTTTAGCCGTTGTATTCTATTTCTTACATAATAAATTAACTTACTGGAACAGGCAAAGAGGCAGAGAGATGATATTTGAAGCAGCGAGGAAGTCCTCGTAGTACTGCCGATACTGATTACATCAAGCATGCAGATTTTCTTTCAATAAAGCTGGCGAGGTATCATATCATACAGTTGATTTTTGGAACAGTTATTTTGGTTGGACTTAGACATGTGGAGCTAATTGACATTGTTTGTCCATTTGTTGTATTTAAGATGCTGGAGAAGATTTGTGAAGTTTAACAAGACAACACTCACACTGGTTCAAGCTTATGATGCTTTGGGAATAAATGAGAAATCTGTGAAGTCTATGCCATTTGAAAAATTAGCTATGTCAATGGAATCTCCATCAGTTCTCCAGGCCACCAAGGCATTGGTTGGCCGGTTGCAGAAACGTTTGCTTATTTCTGAGTCAGGAGGTTCATCAGTGGAGAATATTGACCATTTACTGAAACGCCTTGTTTCTCGGAAGAGAAAGGTGCCTTCTAGTAGAACAAGGGTCGCTGCAAAAAAGTCAGCAAAGGGTTCTGAGACAAGTAGACCCTCTAGATACTCACTGAGGGTTGTCCTTTGTGCTTATATGATACTGGCTCATCCAGGTGCTGTCTTAAGTGGACAAGGTGAGCGAGAGAAACTGCTTATGGAGTCAGCAGAGAACTTTGTCCATGAGTTTGAGATGTTGATTAAGAGAGTGCTTGATGGACCTGGTGGTGTCTTAAGGCAGACTATTGAATCATCTTCTGATGTTGCCGGTCAGAGAAAATTCAGGAGTCAATTGGCTGTTTTTGATAAAGCATGGTGTGCTTATCTTTACTGCTTTGTGGTGTGGAAACTAAAGGATGCAAAATCATTGGAGGAAGATCTTGTTAGAGCTGCATGCAAGCTTGAGCTCTCGATGATGCAAACATGCAAGTTAACTTCTGACCGGCAGTCAGACAACCTTTCACATGATATGGAAGCTATCCAGAAACAAGTTACTGACGACCAAAATCTCTTAAGGGAGAAGATTCAGCACCTGAGTGGTGATGCAGGCATCGAGCGGATGAACTCTGCTCTTTCAGATACAAGGTCAAAGTTCTTCGAAGCGAAAGAGAAAGGAAGTCCATTAGCAACGCCTGTTGCAAACATATCTACTCCTTTGAGCATTAAGTCGTCTGGACAGGTCCCTCCTCCTGAGATTAAGGAGAATTCCAAGACTATTGTGGAATGGTCAAGTCCCACTGCCCACTCTTTGTCTCCAGCTTCTTCACCATCGAGCAGTACATCATCTCCAATGAAACTGCCAACAGACAATGAGCAAATGGTCAATGAGATACTTCATGAGGATGATGGTTCTTTTGCTGGAACCTCTGATAATGTAAGTTCTGCAGAGAAGGATTTTCAGCACAAAGTGAGGGAAACGATGGAGAAAGCCTTTTGGGATGTGGTTACTGATTCGATGGAGGGAGACAGACCTGATTTTAGCCAACTTATCAACCTCGTAAGGGAAGTGAGGGATTCATTACACCAGTTAGCTTCCAAGGGGTTGAAGGAGGAAATCCTTGAAAACCTTGACCTCAAAATTTTATCTCAGGTAAGGGCTCAGTGATCTTGACAAAACAAATAGCTATTAACTTGCTTCTGTTAAACCCAATATATTTTAACAGGAGATTTTACTGTACACCCAAATAACTGTGGACCATTAATTTATTGTCCGTTGATTGTATGGTTGAGATTTAATTAGGGTGACCTATTACCTTGTAGGAGGTAATAGGTCACATCCCATTCCTTTTAAAACCATACGTATGAAAAAAAATAGTTTTCATTGTTCAACTCAGTTTCTATTAAAAATTCTGCGCACATTAGTAAAGAGATTTGTTTCCGTTTATTCCCTAATGTCATGCACCTTCGTGCGCTGAGGAAAGAAGGCAACTGCGAATAGAAGAGGAAAGAAATCGCATTCACGGGTGCACACTACTGTAGAGAGAGACACCGAGCACCGGCTATAGCCGGTCATAATTTTATTAATTAAATTTATTTTTGTTAATTCAACAAAATCAAAGGCTAAGATTTAATTTATCTCTTACCTCTTAATAAGGATTATGTTGCACCGTAAAGGCCCTCTTTTAACATTATTCTTTTCCAATGAAAGGTACTTGAGTTAGGTTCCCAGGACACTCAGTATCTAGGGCAGATTTTGCAGTACTCACTGGATGTGGTCCGGAAACTATCTGCTCCTGCAAAGGAGGACGTCATGAAGAAAAGCCATGCTAAATTATTAAATGAGTTGGCTGCAAGTTCTGGTGTTAATGGTAATGACATCAGATCCTCTGTCATTGCTGTCATAAGGGGCCTGCGTTTCACTCTGGAAGAAATAAAGGTATGTTCCTTGTTAACACCTTTAATTAGTTCTAACATAGATTGGATTTATTTTGTGCTGTGTAATTCTAATATTATCTGTGATTAACACTTAACAGCAACTGCAAGCCGAAGTTAGCAAGGCACGCATCCAGCTGATGCAACCGATTATAAAAGGCTATGCTGGAGTGGAGTACCTGCAGAAGGCTTTTACTGATCGCTATGGACCTCCTGCTGATGGATCCACATCTCTCCCTATAACCCTGCAGTGGTTTTCAGCAACGAATAGCATAATGGAACAAGAATGGAGTGAATACTTGGATTCTATTGATGTTTTACCAGCAGGAGAGCATGTAAGTTTCTACCAGAATAACTATTCCATCATTAGCACAGCAGCACTAATTTTTCTATGGTTGACACGAATTTAACCCTTCTTGTCAGGCTCAACGCCTTGTTACAGTACTCCGAGCTGGCCATGCTGCTCCAGGGGGGCAAGCATCTTCTTTGTCTGAAGCAAGCAGTTGTGGCCTACAAGAATGCAAGGGGGAGAAGCTTGACAAGCTGATAAGGGTTGGGTTATTACAGCTTATTAGCGGTATGGAGGGCTTGCAGCTGAAATCAACCCCTGAGAGCTTCCAGCTTAATTTGCTGAGATTGAGGACCGTGCAGGGTCAATTTCAGAAAGTGATTGTGATCTCAACGAGGTAAATACACTATATCCTTTTAGACTAGTCAGTTAGAACGACTGTTTTCCTTGATATGTTATAACTGAAACAAGCTATTATATTTGTTCAGTATGCTCATCCTGCGTCAAGTTCTGGTGAGCGAGAATCCGACGATCACTCCAGAACTAGAAAGTGTCATCTCAGAACTGTTCAGCGCTCTCGTGAAGCTACTTGACAACCACCCTAATGCTGGAACCGAAGAGATTGTGGAGGTGATGATGAGCTCATCAGCCTCAGTTGTCCCCTTGTCAGTTGAGAAGATTCAGACTAGAAGGGAGATAGTAACCCGGTTGCTCCTCAAGAGCCTCCAGGCCGGTGACCCTGTCTTCAAGAAGGTCTCCCGGTCAGTGTACTGTGCCTTCCGTGGCGTCGTCCTCGGTGGCAGTGGCACCAAGGGCCAGAGGCTGGCTGATTCACCCTTGCGCCGCGTCGGCGCAGCCAAGCTCAACGGTAGGGTGGTGAAAGCGGCCGAAGTGTTGATCAAGATGGCAACAGTATCAGAGAAGGTACACGGTCCATGGTACAAAGCACTCGTCTGAATGTGAATAGTCTGGTTATCTTGTGAATACGTTAAGGTGGAGTGTAAATTCTTGTCCCACTGGGTGAGGTGAGGATATGGCATTGTACAGCAATTTATAGGTGTTGATCAGTTAGGCTAATTCAGGCTGCAGGGCAGATATGGATGTCACTCGGCCAGAATTTAGCCAGGGTTCAGAGGTGCTCAATTGCACCTGGTGTCATGTGTAATAATTACCAGTAGAACGGAATAATGTGAATATTTATTTACGCTGTAAAGAATTCCACCGTTTGTGCAATGAGATGATTAAAATCTGGTTGGCATTAAATGTGACTTTGGGCCTCTTTGAGAGCTTAAGCTTCCGAGATGCAACTAAAGAAGCTGGTCTTTTTAAACACTGTTTTTAAGTTGATGTTTTTTTGACTAGTTTATTTCTAAACTATGTAGAATAGTTTTACAATATTTCTAAACTATGCAGAATAGTTTTACAATCTAGAAAACTAGACTGGTTGGGAAGAGCTGGATATTCATAAGTAGCTGTTACTGCTATAAGCTCATCTAAACATGACCTTTTGGCTATTTAAACATCTAATTCAGCTGATAATACTATAAGGAAAAAGTATTGATTACTTAACCTCAGGCCTAATAAACAATGTACAATGTGTTTAACCCTCAACCTTTTAAATATTGTTTACTTGACCCCTAAAATGATTTTTACCATGCTGACGTGCCATATTAAATAAGATTGTCATATTAGTCACATGCGCCTGTATAAAAAAAACTATCAGTCATACCTTTTAGGGGTTGTTTGGATTGGGGGCTAATTTTTTAGCCTACATCACATCGAATGTTTAGATACTATTTTTGAGTATTAAATGTAGACTATTTATAAAACTCATTCATAATCGGTGGATTATTCGTGAGATGAATCTAAAGAGTTTAATTACGTCATGATTTGATAATGTGATGCTACAGTAAACATTTTCTAATCATGGATTAATTAGGCTTAATAAATTCATCTTGTGAATTATCCTTCAATTCTATAATCATTTTTATAATTGGTTCACCTTTAGTCCTTCAAATTGATGTCCAAACATTCGATGTGACACGGACTAAAATTTAGCCCTTGATCCAAACACCCCCTTAGACTTTTCGTTCACTCCATCGGTGCCTCGTTTACTCTAGTATATTCTCCTCATCTCTTCGCCTAGGCAAATGACAAGTTAATGATAGGAAGTAGACCATCCGATTGTAGTTTGAGTTGAAGATGAATCTTCACACCTTATAGTTGTGTTTTTTTCAGTTATATTGTGTTAAAGAATAAATAAAAGTGAAAACTAGAGCTCTGAAAGTTATCTAAAAAATAATAGTAGGATAAGGTAGAAATTATTCTAGGCACTATATTCATAGGACAAGAAAAGCTAATCAGTAGCAGTATTCTTTTTTAGATCCAGTGCTACATTTACTAAAAATAGCAACAACAACAATGTGTTATGTACTAACCAGTCACCTCACACCAACTAGTATAATTTTTTTCTTTCTACTTCTTCCAAAAAATGGAAGGATTTACTAGTGGCGTTAGCATAAGGAGATAAGGACAAAAAGATAAGGAAGAACAAGAAAAAACAATCTTATCTAATGTGACACGCCAGCAGAGAAAAATCACTTTGTAAAACCACCTTAGAGAGTTAAGTAAATGATATTTAAAAAGTTTAGAGGTTAAACACTTGGTTTATTAAGTCATAGGGTTAAGTAATTAACCAACAATACGTGATGGAGTTATGCAAACTTATTACATACTACAATGACTAACATGGTATTGCGATAACAGGGGACTCCGGGCGAGGGAAGAGACATGTTTTTGGATTTCGGTGGCGTGGCCATGTGGCTTGTTGAAAATGTTTGTTCGATAGGTTAAATTATGACCTATTCTATATAGATGGATTTTGGCGAAAATATTTGGACAACCACCATCTACCAACATATAGATAACACCATGTGCAAACACCCCTACTTAACTGAACAAGTTTTAGATAGCATGCCAAGTACACCCTAGACCTTCAAAGCAACATCACATCACATATATCCACTGGACATCAGTATCAAACAAAGAGCTACAACTACTACAATAGATACTAGATCATCACTAATTAGATCAACCACCTTCATATGTACTCCATCAGCCCTTCACATCGTTTCTTTCCCTTTCCACCTATGTTATCATATGGAAATTGATAAGGAGCAAGCCCAACAATTTTGACACCTTTCCTCTTGAGTGGATTAGCACTAACATGGCCCACGGGGAGAAAAAATATATAATTTTTAACAGAATATAGCATGCATTAGAAAGAATCAAATTCTGAAAAACAAATTTGTTTCAAGTCATCCAAATTGACCAAAATCCAGTTGCTATCACCCCAAATTTATTTGTCTCCCCTTATTTTATCCATCAAATCAACCACATAATCTCTATTATTTGGAGTTTGGTCCCATTTAAGAACATCTCTCACAAAGCACCATAAGAAATTCAATAAGGGGCATTGAAAGATACAACGATCAATTGATTCCAACTGGCCACAAAGTTTGTAGCTTGGTACACCTTGCCAGTTCATTTTCATCAATTGTTCCCCTACTGACATTCTTCCCTTGAAAAAGAGCCAAGGTAAGCCTCTTCGAATCAACTTCTAGATCATCTCATCCCTATTTGTATTTAATATGACTAGATCTAGCAAACTCTGCATGTCTCTCCACTGATCATGTTCACCAATCGACAATGCTCTTTTGCATTCCACTAAAATTCGAGGAGCTTGACAAATCTCATAAAGCTTATGTAATCTGATCTTAAAAGGCACCTTTTCTAGCCACACATCATTCCAAAATCTCACTTTCTTACCATTGCCAATATTGTAGCCACCACCTCTTTGAACCCATGTCTTTATCTGGTGAATACTTTTCCAAATTAATGAGCCTATCAAGCAGGAAGACTAAAAGAAACCTCTTTCTTTAATGTACTTTTTCTCAACATCTCATAGCACAACTTATCTTGACCAGATTCCAGTTTAAATATCTATTTCCCCAACAAAGCCTTGTTCATAGCCCTTTTGTCCAAAACCCCAAACCTCCATAGTCTTTTGGAGCATATAATGATTTCTAGCTCATCATGTGGTTATTTTCTCTTCCTCTCCAAACCTTTCCAAAAGAATTTACTACTTATGCTATCTATCTTCTAGTAAATAAATTCAAGAAACATATAAACTGCCATAATATATAAAGGAATGCTACTCAAACAGATAGATGCCCACATTTTGATATTGATAACATTTTTTTGATTTTATTCAGAATGTTTTGGAACAAATATTTCACTTATTTAGAACCACTGACTATCGTTGTGTATGAACAACAATATACTATGGGGGTACTCGTAATAAGCATTTAAGTTTGGTAAAGGGGCAACCTATGGACTAGACTCAATGATTATCTCATAAATAGAGAGACAAAGGCTTTTAGACAAGTTCAGGCCTCCCAAAGTGTAACAGTCATAATTCTATGTGTTGGAGTATGATTGGTAAATCACTGACATCGTATGTGTGCGTGAGTCAAAAAAAAGAACCTCTAAGTCTCTAAAAAAAGACTCAGTGCCCCTATAGGGCTCTCTTGATCTCTTTATATATAAGAGAGATTGGCGGTTACAAATTATTATTAATGTGTCCTACAACCTAACCAATTATGATATAAATGGTTAAGTCATGGTCAATAACTCTAGGTGGCAACGACTATATTAACCATCCAATTATGAAGTTTTAATGGGTGGACTGTTGGGTCACCAGAAGGCTACACTAGTCGACAATTTAAAATTTTTTGCCCCTAAGCCCTGGAACCATGCACGTGAGGGATCATGAATCGTTACCTTCTAATGCGAGATGTGTTATGTGTAGTGGAAGAAGATGTCGGGGAAGCGCGTCCTTGTTTATCCTCGCCTCGCTCCGCCCGTTCCCCAGCAATCCAATCGATGAATATGACGGTGTTCACGTGAAGAAGCCCACGAGCACCAGGAGAAATCTCAACTCTTGAGATCAAGAAAGAGAGAGAAGATGTTCTTAGTGGCTAGGATTTATATCTTATCTAAACAATGAAATAACTTCATATCTAAGACCTCATACTCCTCTCTTTATATAGATGTGAGATCCCTGGCCTCAATCCAATTCAAGGCCCAATAGATCCAATCTATTACGCCCACTTCAGAACTTCTGATCCTTGTTCGGAACTTCCGATCGGGGCTCTAGGTCTGTAATTTCAGGAACCATCGGAACTTTTGATCAGTGTAGTTTTCACGATACGCATCTGAACTTTCGATTTGAACTCTCTATCTCTAAATTATAAATTATCAGAACTTCCGATACCATATAGGCACTTCCGATTTAAGCTCTCTATTTCGTAAACAATAAATTATCAGAACTTCCAATACTATATCGGAACTTCCGATTTGAGCTCTATGTTTCTAATTCAGAAAATAATCGGAACTTCCAATTCCAAATCGAAACTTCCGATCCAACCGGAATTTTCTTGGGCACTGTTCCTTCAATATCCCACTTGCACAAGAACCAATTCTTTGCAGTTTTATTAATCTATCCCCTTAAGTGTGTCACCCGATAGGTTCATACACTAACAACTATTCACCGAAAACCTTTTCCAACTCACTGATCAATAACGGTACCTAGCAACACATATTGACCCCCGAAAGTGTACAAAATCAATTTATCATTGAACCTTGATATACGCACGCACTAGTCTCTTTACCACACGACATCATTCAAGCTTAAGGTGAGATTCGTGCCACCCTTGTTAGACAGCTCGACATTTCACTCGATCAAGTAACGGATTCAAATCATGACTCACTCACGCAAGTATCTAATACCCATGGTGCTCAGGTGCGCCTCATGCTTGGGCTGTGGAAGAGGTTTGTCAACGAATCTGCTATGTTCAAAGCCGAAGTATATGTTTCGACTTCTGGTGTGACCTTGGCTTCTTGGATTGCACAATGGCACCACTATTATCACAATAGAGGTCCACTGGACTAGACGCACTAGGGACAACACCTAGCTTAGAAAAAAAACTTTCTGATCTAAACGGCCTCCTTCGCAGCTTCTGAAGCTGCGATATACTCAGCTTTTGTTATAGAATCGGCCACCGTCTCTTGCTTGGAACTCTTCCCACTCACTGCGCCTCCATTGAGGCAGAACACAAAACCAGATTGCGATCGAGAATCATCTTTATCGGTTTGAAAGCTTGCATCGGTGTAACCACTTACAACGAGTTCCTCATCACAACTGTAAACTAGAAACATTTCCTCAGTCCTTCTGAAGTACTTGAGGATACTTTTTACTACAGTCCAATGACTTTCACTCGGGTTTTATTGGTACTTGCTCATAACACTTAGAGCATATGAAACATCTGGGCATGTACATAACATGACATACATGATGGACCCGATTGCGGAGGCATATGGGATCACACTCATTTTCTCTAGTTCATCAGGTGCTGCGATACACTGAGTCTTACTAAGAGAAATCCCTTCTTGGAATTCTCCATTTTGAACCGTTTCAAAACCATGTCAATGTACATACTCTGGCTTAATCCAATTAGCCACTTTGATCTATCTTTATATATTTTTATGCCGAAAATGTATGCTGCCTCTCTAAGATCTTTCATCAAAAAACTATTTTCAATGAATTATTGATAGCATTCAATAAAGGAATGTCATTTCCGATCAATAATATATCATCCACATATAAGACCAGAAATACAAGTGAGCTCCCACTATCCTTCTTATAAACACAGGGCTTTTCTTTGTTCTTGATGATGCCAAACCCTTTGACTACCTCAAAAAAAATGAAGATTCCAATTTTGAGAAGCTTGCTTCAGGCCATATACTGGACTTCTGCAACTTACAAACTTTCCTAGCATTTTTCAGATCGTCAAGACCTTTAGGATGTGTCATGTACACATCCTCACTTAGGTTTCCATTCAGGAAAGCCGTGGCCTAGGATATCTTCTTAACTCTAGTGCAGGTCCTACGTTCTTATAAAAAAGGTTCAAGGCGTGCCAATCAGTTTGACCCTGGAACTGATAAGGAAACAGAAAAAATATGATCAATAGCATAGCCTATCGGTTGTCAAGACAATGACTATGATGGGGATAACATATTCGTGGAATATCATGCCGATTGGCCATAGGGTTGATGACCATAGGTAAAGCGATCGGGCGAGCGTGCCATCGACCAATAAGATGGGCAGTTTTACCACATAGGCCGATGAGTGCTTTTCCGATGGCGCATAAGATGTGGCGTTGAATTGAAGATAACCTGTCGGCTTGTACTCCAACAAAAATAAATAAAACATGCTAGATAACATGTCTATATCATGAAAATCATCACAATAACTAGATCGGACCTAACCAAGATAGTAGCTAGTCACGATGATCTTAATAATATATCAAAGTATCGGGCATGTTTTATTTAGATGAATGGTATTCAGCATGAAAAAGATACAATAGCAAGAGATGTCAGACTTAACCGATGAAGCCTCAAACTATCACACCTAGACCACATCAATATAAGAGATCAATCTGATGCATCCTTAGACCTAGCCAATACACCGATAACCGGTGACCATACTGTTTCGATGTTCACCTCAAGAGATCAGACCCTTTGGGCAACCCAGACCCTGTTGACTTAATATACACTGAAACTCATAGAATCCCTTTCAAATGTTCCCCCATGCGTCCCAATTTTGGTTTTTAGCCGAACAGCTTGCCGCCTACGTGCGGATCCCTCTTGGTCGCTATCTCCTTGGAGTGACCTACCACCTCCTTCACCTTGTATTGACCGACCTATTAGCTGGTAACGTCGTCGACCAACCTAAAGGCCCTTGGTGGTTCCTCCAACTTTGCCTTAATGTTTATATGGCTGACATCATTGGAGGGATCCCTCTTGCCCAGCCGCATTTTCCGTCCGATTTCCTAGAATAGGCCGCCCCTGCTTATCGCCGCTGCTCATCCTTGGGCGAAACGACGACATCCATCCCTGGTTTCTCCTTGTCTTCCACGGCTTTGGCCATTTTCTTCAAGAGCTTCTATCTTGGATTCTCCGATCGGGCCATCTAGTTCCTCTTCGGGTATTACTCCAAGTATGAACGCCCTCATCGGATAGTCTTGCTTGATGTGTCCTGGGATGAAGAATCCCTTTGTATATTCTTAGCCGCAACCTCTCTTTGCTTGCTTCATGTCGACTTTACCGATGAATGCCATCATCGAACCTTCTATGAATTTTACCATCCATTAGTCTTTTCCTGGCAGCTAGGCTTCGACCAACTTCCACCCCATCTCTTTTTCATCGGTCAGATTCGAAGTCACGGGAGGGTCACGAGTGCCTTGGAGTGGGACCGCCTTTCCCACATGACCGATGGGATCCCTTCTGGACACCTTGCTTACTAGGCAACCTATCGGGCGACCTCCCACGCCTTTCGCTGATGGTGGGGTGAATTGAAGCAACATATCTTCAATCGCTCCTCGTCGATTTACCAGGAATGACTCTACCCAGGTGACGCTAATGCAGGACCCGAGGTAATTACTTTAACTTGCCCTTTTACATGCTTCTACTGATTTCTTTTCGCCTCCTCTGATCGACCTTCCCATTTTGCAGGAGGCCGATCATGATGCCCCCCTGGTGAGCTCCAGTGGTCGGCCGATATGATACGGGCTAGTATCGACCACTACCAATTTAGGTGTCGGCGCCCCCTACTCCTTTGGCATGGATAAACAGAATACGCTCTTAATCGGCCACGCTTCAGGGGGAGTTTTTTGGGTGAAGCCAAAAGGGTCTATTGTGCGTCAGTCTGGATCTGTGTAGTGTACTTTGCCTTGTAATTTGAAAGACCTTGGTATGCTATTAACTTTATAAGATTTGGTTCTCAATTTTTGTCTAAAGGCGATGCCTCCGCATCGGCCATCTCAAGGCGATACCGTCGGTATCAGCTGGCTCGCACGTAGATTTTTCATGCTTCGAATGACAATGTTCCTTAAGTATCTCCTATTTGTCTTCTTATGATTATCTAAGGGCGATGTCTTTGCATCGGCCATCTCAAGGCGATGTCGTTGACGTTGGCTTCTATGCGAGTAGACTTTTATCTTCGTCCGAACAATCAAAAAAATATTCCCTCAAATGTTTCTTGTTCAGCCTATTCCCACATCCCTGACGTAGCTGCCTTCAATCCATTCATCTTATTAGGGATCTAGGTATTTACGAAGGTTTAACCCCGATGTCGGTGTCTGATGTTCGTATTTATGTAGTTCATCAGTTGCGGCAAAGTTTTGACCGCGTCCACCGCTCGTTCTTTGGAGTCGCCTTCATAGTACAAGCTTGGGTGGCTCCTCGCTGATTGGGTTGATACCATTATCTGATACTTAAAGAAAATTGCCATCCCAAACCTTTCCTGATAGATAGATGACTCCTTTTGTCTCCCATAGTGATAAATCGGCTGCAGTTATATTAATTGATCTATCAGTGGGAACTATCTCCACTTGATCGCCGACCCTTTGTATGAGATTATGGTGCATTGTTGACGGGACACAACAATTCACGTGTATCCAATCATGCCCCAGCAACAGGCTGTAAGATCCTTTTTGTCTATAATGAAGAAAGTAGTCGGCATCATCTTGCTCCCAACCATCAGTTCTGCATTCAATACTCCCATTGTGTCTGACGAGTTACCGTCGAAGACCATTAATACCATATTATTTCTAATGAGGTCTTCAGGCATTTTTCCAAGCTTGTGGAAGGTGACATAAGGCATCAAGTTGACAGCCTCCCCTCCGACTATCATCATCTTGGACATCGGCTTCCCATTAACCAATCCTTTGATATAGAGAGATCTTAGGTGTCGATGCTCTAGGTCTTCCGGCTTATCGAAAATTGCTAGTTGTGGAGCCAACACTAATTGAGCCATTGCATTGGCCTACTCTGTGTCGTCTTTTGAGATGGCCTGATACTTTGCAGGGAGGAAAAAAACCCATGTTTACCCCTGCCTCCTCTTCATCCTGATCAACCTTATCTTTCGGTCGCCATTTGCTCTTCATTTTGGGTGGCCGATCAACTTCCTTATCGCACCTCTGTGTATTCAATTCTCTTTGCCACATACGTTGGACCCTTCTATTCTGACTCCTTGTGAAAATACCACTAGGGCACCATCATAACTTCTTTGGTGCGGTACTACGATCAGCCGGTTGGCCGATTTCCTTAGAGTTGACGGGGCCGAGCCTTTCAAGCGCTAACACCCTTGGCAGCGACAATATTTGGTAAATGGCTTCTAGATCATGCAACCTTGGCTTGACGTTATATGGCCGATGATCGACTTGTGTCGTATCCTTGGCGTCGTACCCTGAGCAGTCGTCCATTGATGGTAGACGCAACCCTTCGTTCCAGCAGAGCCTGAAGAACTCATAATTCCATGTGGATTGAAACATAAGTAGTCATGGTTGTCTTCACTATCCATCCTCTTCCTCGACCTCCTCTAGTACTTCTTGATGAGATCCGAAGAAGCAACATTATTGCTGGCTCGCTTGCTTTTATCTATGTGCCGATCGTCAGTATGGTACGCATGCACAATGTTTGATAGGAAACAGATGACCGTCGATAATCATCGGCTTCTTTCCATCATCGAACTTGATTCGGCCTTGCTCCACGGCCAATTGGATTTGCTGCCTGAACACTTTGCACTCGTTGGTATGATGCGATGGGGAGTTGTGTCATTTGCAATATTTTTTCTTCTTCAGTTCTTCGATAGGCAGTATCGCTGCTCTCGTCGGAGTCTAGACGGTATACCTGAGTGTATGCCACCTCTTTTGATACATGTCCCTCTTGGCTGCATGAAACTGGCTCTCATGTGCCGATACCCTTTGCACCAGTTGGGAGAGGCTCTCGAACTCGTGTGATGAAAATCTCTCCTTAATTGAGTTTAGGAGTCTTTGAAATGCCAACTCCGCCAACTGGGTATCACTGAGGCTCGGACTATAGCATCTGCTCCGTACGTCCTCGGAACCTCTAAATATAATCTTGCACCGACTCGTCCACTCTTTGCTTTATGGTCGTCAAGTCAGTGAGTTTCATCTCTTGAATGCTAGCAAAGAAATATTGGTGAAACTTCTTCTCTAGATCTGCCCATCCTCTGATGGAATACGCCGGTAGTGAAGCAAACCACGTGAAGGCCAATCCTGATAGTGAAAGCG
>JAAALK010000285.1:7238514-7824517 GCA_019279435.1 Zizania palustris
TTTTATCAGCGTCTGTAAAAAATCCTAGGGGTATTTCTGCATTTTACCCTTTTTATTGGGCTGCCTATAAAAAGGCCCCAATCCCTAGGGTTAGGGTTAACTCTTTTGATTAGAAAATTCAGAGTTCAAGTTTACTTTCCCCACCGGTTTCTCCTCGTTTTTCCAGCCGCCACAAACATTGCACTGTTCATTACGTTTCTTCTGGAATCCATGCGAAGCTTCCGCCGCTTATCGCTGCTGGCCACTCTGTGCGCCTCACCTCTCCCACGCACCTGGATCCTTCCGCCGTCCTTGTTTTTCCTCTCGGCCAGGCGCGCTTGAGGCAGCCACAGGTCTGTGCGTGTGGCGGCGTGACGCTCGACGCATCAAGCGGCTGAAGGCCAGCGGCGCTACGGAGAGGCGAAGAGTCCAAGGTACACAGTAGCTCATCGCCTGGATCTTCTGTGGCCACCACGACGTGAACAACAAGCCGTGGAGACAGGAGTTCTTTTTCTTGAAATCCAGGCGCACGCAGATCGAGGTGAATCATGTCGCTCGTTTCTTCTTCATGGTTTTATTATCTAGCAGCTGCAGTATTCTGATTAGTTTTTTAGAATCGGTTAGTCCATCTATTTCAGGCATGTTTAGTTTGAGATGATACTTTGATTAGAATCTGAGATATTTAGTTTTGTTCTGTACTCGTATGTTTCATCTGAAAATTTATCGTCTACTGTTAGTCTAATTTTAAATGCCTTTGACAGACATATTTGTGAGGAATGAAATGCATATATGAATATTTTGATGTAAATGATGGATTACCTACGTTCTGGTGAAATATTTGTGGAGATGCTATTTGTTTAGTGAATGGATTTAATCTGCCTTTAAGCACTGTGTTGGTGTCTTTTTGATTAGGACACCGGTTGTTTTTAGGCTAGATCATTTTAAGTACCTTCGTTCTGTTTGCTTCAGAGGTTTTTATTTTTTCGAGGTGCGTTGGGTGTTTGGAGCAGGCCATCGATTCGAAAGAATTTTTTAGGCGCCCATTCACCCCCCTCTGGTCGCTACTTTCGGTCCTACATCGCCACATTCAAAGCAACCACTAAAACCACTTCTCCTCTGATCCCGTCTCTCATGGTGAAAACGGGTGAACCTTCTTGCAATGAGAGCAAGCTCATCATCATCCAGAGTATCCACCTGCTCCTTTGTGACGGAGACCAGGGAGGACAAAGCAAAACCATCTGCAAGAACACAAGTACCAGATGTGCTTGGTTCTGCAGTGGTGCCACGACTAGTGCTAGAAACCAATGCCACGGCTGTGGCAAGGAGTTTCTGTGCACTGCAAGAGATGCCTTGGCAATCTCTGTGGACTTCAGCTTGCTGAAGAGCTAATCACAGGTCAATGTGTCATAACCTGCGGACTCCTCAATGCTGGATATCTTCACTTCCCATATGCTACGATCAAGAGCATAGAGAAGCTTGATAGCCCTGTCATGATCATTGTAAGCAAGCGTCCCGTTGGACCGCAAGTTACTCATATCGCATCAAAGCAAGAAAACATGGCATCTATAGATTCACCAGGTGCCTGCACAAATAGCTGATACTGTTGATTGTATGTGCTTTGGCTCCTAGCCTTAATCTGTGTAGAGCCCTCATGAAAAATAGTGAGCATTGTCCAAATTTCCCTAGCAGTCCTAAGGTGCTGCACCCTATCAAACTCACTCCGGCTCAAACCAATGAACAATATATTCCTGGCCTTGGAGTTGGCATTATACTGATCTTTCTCTGTTTGAGAGGTGCGAGTCTCAGGGATGGAGTATTGTGAGTCCACAATCTCCCAAATTGCATTTCCTTCGCTTAACAAGTAAGCCTCCATGCGCACCTTCCAGTATGCAAAGTCAGTCCCATCGAACAGAGGAATTTTACTTGCTCTGTCCATGTCGCCAACAGATCACAAAACCAGTTAAGGTCAACTGGTGATCTTAACCCGCTCTGATACTAATTGTTGGACCGGAACCGGCGACCAGAGGGGGGGTGAATGGGAGCTTTTAAAATTTCAGGCTAAAAATAACCTTTTGTTTTAATTCAGTCTACTGCGGAACAGGCTTCGAACACAACCTTCGAAGTTCTGGTTCGGAGGTAATTTCTATCTCCGAACACAGGCTTCGTAAGGGAGCAAAAGTTCGAAGTCAAGAAGACTTCGCTCCACCCACAACCCTGAAAAATCTACCCTGCTAAGTCAGTGCAGGCTCCGCACACAGGGTGCTTCGAGCAGGCTTCGCACTTCACCCTTCGCAAGAGTGGACTACCCTCTGAGGACTTCGACCAAGTACTTAGCGACAACAACTGGTGCTGGGCTTCGTACACCGAAGGTCTAAACGCACACTAACAGACTTCACTAGGGGCTTAGACACGATAAGAAACACGGGCTTTGAACAGGGCTTCGCTAGTAAGCAGCGAGGTCTAGCCTCTTGTTACACCGAGGGAACGCACACTGAAAAGCACACTTCGCACAGAACACACTTCGCCTAGACAGGCTTCGGTGCACTACTACTAGCGAGGTATGCAAACAAGCTCAAGCAGAAACTCAACACAGAAGCAGGGCTTCACTGCTTGAACAAGGAACACAATAAAAAAAACTCACTGGATGAATACAAAGTGTGGTGGATAGTACAGGAGCTCAATAGTGAATGCTGAAAGTGTTAAATGTTACCTACCCAGCCCCCATATTTATAGCCACTATTCACCCAAGTGAATTGACTACTTTACCCCTAGGGTTTACATCGGTTTTGTCTCTACAGAACAGAGGGGTACAAAAGGTAGTCAACTTTATTTGGAGGCTTCTCTGTCAGCTTTGAAGAGGGGACAGCGTCAGCTTTTTGCAGAGCAGACAATGTCAGCCTTTGCAGTCTTTGACCTTTCTGGAGCCCCCCTTCGCACGCGAGGGGTGCGGTAGCTTCGGTGAGAAGCCTTGAGCCTGACGGCCTTTGCTTCACCGAAGTCAGCCTTCGATACAGTGACGGTTTTGAGCCGAAGCCGTCAAAGCCCTTGGGCCCTTCGCACCACCACCTTCGGAGTGGACCACCACGGCTTCGCAGCTTCTCCCAGCTCGAACTCCGTCAGTCCGTGCACCAAAGCCATGCATGGCCGAAGCACCACAAGTCATCCTTGCTCCGGAGCTAGCCTCGGTCCGAAGCCTGCGTCACTCCGAACCCTCCTTCGGAGTACCACCCTTCGAAGTCCCTCCTTCGTCCAAGGCCTCCACATGAAGCATTCCATGAGCACTTCGTCACAGTGTCTCTCCCCGAGCACACTCCTCGACGAGCCTCACCCGGACCATGCCTTCGATGCACCTCGACTTCTGAGACCTTCGTCGGGTACCTTCGAGTGTCTCCCTCCGGAGCACACATCGAATGCCTTGCCTCTATTGAGGACTTGATCCACCATACTCCGAAGTCACTCCATCCGGAGTACCCTTCGAAGTGCCTCGCCTCCGAGGACTTTGTCTCGGAGTACCTTCACCCGGAGCCACGCTCCGCACTTACTGCCTTCACCTGGCGCACCTCGACCCGAGGACCGACCTCGACCCCTTCGCAGCCACCGTGATGGAGCTCTCTGCTCCCCTAGCATCAAGCCTCCCGCTTGACCCAGGTTCACCTGCTATGAACCTGTCCGTCTCCTCCGCATTCCCCTACGCACCACAGACAGGCAGACAAGTGTATCCAGTACCCCGGAGACCTCTCCGGGTTAGCAACCTTCGGCACACACTCCGGTGTACCGCCCAAAGTACCGAGACCTTCGGTACAAACCAGTCATCGTGTACTGTCGGACCCTTCCGACAGTCACACTCCGCTGCAACAGCTGCAGCAACCAAACCACCGAACCCATCGGTGAAACAACCTCCGAACACCTTCGGAGGCACCCCTTCAAACCAGAGGATAAACTCTATCAATCACTCATCACACTCCGAAACCAACCCTTGGTTCTCAAAGACCCTTAATACCATATTAGTTCTAATGAGGTCTTCAGGCATTTTTCCAAGCTTGTGGACGGTGACATAAGGCATCAAGTTGACAGCCTCCCCTCCGTCTATCATCATCTTGGACATCGGCTTCCCATTAACCAATCCTTTGATATAGAGATATCTTAGGTGTCGATGCTCTAGGTCTTCCGGCTTATCGAAAATTGCTAGTTGTGGAGCCAACACTAATTGAGCCATTGTATTGGCCTACTCTGTGTCGTCTTTTGAGATGGCCTGATACTTTGCAGGGAGGAAAAAACCCATGTTTACCCCTGCCTCCTCTTCATCCTGATCAACCTTATCTTTCAGTCGCCATTTGCTCTTCATTTTGGGTGGCCGATCAACTTCCTTATCGCACCTCTGTGTATTCAATTCTCTTTGCCACATACGTTGGACCCTTCTATTCCGACTCCTTGTGAAAATACCACTAGGGCACCATCACGACTTCTTTGGTGCGGTACTACGATCAGCCGGTTGGCCGATTTCCTTAGAGTTGACGGGGCCGAGCCTTTCAAGCGCTAACACCCTTGGCAGCGACAATATTTGGTAAATGGCTTCTAGATCATGCAACCTTGGCTTGACGTTATATGGCCGATGATCGACTTGTGTCGTATCCTTGGCGTCGTACCCTGAGCAGTCATCCATTGATGGTAGACGCAACCCTTCGTTCCAGCAGAGCCTGAAGAACTCATAATTCCAATGTGGATTGAAACATAAGTAGCCATGGTTTTCTTCACTATCCATCCTCTTCCTCGACCTCCTCTAGTACTTCTTGATGAGATCCGAAGAAGCAACATTACTGCTGGCTCACTTGCTTTTATCTATGTGCCGATCGTCAGTATGGTACGCGTGCACAATGTTGACAGGAAACAGATGACCGTCGATAATCATCGGCTTCTTTCCATCATCGAACTTGATTCGGCCTTGCTCCACGGCCAATTGGATCTGCTGCCTGAACACTTTGCACTCGTTGGTATGATGTGATGGGGAGTTGTGTCATTTGCAATATTTTTTCTTCTTCAGTTCTTCGATAGGCAGTATCGCTGCTCTCGTCGGAGTCTAGACGGTATACCTGAGTGTATGCCACCTTCTTTTGATACATGTCCCTCTTGGCTGCATGGAACTGGCTCTCATGTGTCGATACCCTTTGCACCAGTTGGGAGAGGCTCTCAAACTCGTGTGATGAAAATCTCTCCTTAATTGAGTTTAGGAGTCCTTGAAATGCTAACTCCGCCAACTGGGTATCACTGAGGCTTGGACTATAGCATCTGCTCCGTACGTCTCGGAACCTCTGAATATAATCTTGCACCGACTCGTCCACTCTTTGCTTTATGGTCGTCAAGTCAGTGAGTTTCATCTCTTGAATGCCAGCAAAGAAATATTGGTGAAACTTCTTCTCTAGATCTGCCCATCCTCTGATGGAATACGCCGGTAGTGAAGCAAACCACGTGAAGGCCAATCCTGATAGTGAAAGCGGGAAAAACCGGACCCTCAGCGCTTCATCAGCCGATGCCTCCCCACACTGGGTGAGGAAACGACTGATGTTCTCGATCGTTGAGACTAGGGCTAGCAATGAGCCGAGCCGAGCCTCGGCTCGCGAGCCAGTCTACATGCACACGCGTGAGGAGATGGTTCTGGGGAATAGGGTGACTGTGGCAGAGCAGAAGGTGGTGGAGTCATCGACGACGTTGCGGCTAGCCTTGATCATTATCTTGCCGATGCCATCGCCGATGAACATGAGGTTTGTCTAGCCAGGCAATCGCTAGCCATCGAGGCGGCGAGACCCGAGGCGGGGTGGCCGGGTTTACAAATGTAGGGCGCCGGATGCTAGGTGGAGTTGGGCAAAGGGCGGCGATGTAGGGTACCGATGAGGGCCGAGGAATGGAAGTGCGACTCGCGAGCTCCTTCCTCCCGAGTCCTAACGAGGGGCGGTGGTGGGTGAGAAACCATGTTGAAGAATATGGTTTTGATATTCCAGATGTGATGAGTGATTGTCAACGGAAGTCAAAAGAAGGGAAATATGAAGACCTGCCGAGTCTGAGGAGCATGTGACTCAGGTACACGGGCAGTGAGCGACGGCCGGGCAGAGGAGCCGCGGAGTCGGGCTGGCCCAATCCGGGTACATGGCTAGGAGCGGCAGATGATCCACTGGTCTGTTGACTGGGTTTGACTCAGGTATACGGGCGGCGAGCGATTGCCGGGCTGAGGAAGCTGCGGGGTCGGGTCGGCCCAATCCGGGTACCCGGTGCGAAGACGGTGGACGCTTTGTCAGTTTCGGCGTAAAACTGATAATCTATGTTTAATTCGTTTTTAGGATATTAATATTTAGTTTTTCAGTTTAGAATATTTTTATTTGAGTCAGGTGATTTTTTAAGTATATTTTAGTAATTTTCGGAATTTATTTTAGAGTCAGTTTAGTTTTACCCGAGGGTAAATTAGTCTTTTCATGTATTAGGATTTGCCTATAAATAGGCCCATATCCCCTTGGGGATAGATGACTATTTTCTAATAGATCAATCTGCAGTCCATTTCCGTTTTCCACCGAAAATACTTCATCGAAATTTTGCTCTTCTCTGGGAATTTTTCCGGCGGCAAGAATTGTTTCGGCAGCAAATTTATCTAGAGATTCGCTGGGGATCGCACATCGTTGCGAGCGCCCTAGGCGGCGGATCGCTGCTGTTGCATAGCTAGCGGGCCCCACGGCACGTTTTCGCCGCCGCATACAAGCCGACCGCTGTTTTATCTCTGTTGCCTTTGTTTTTTCACGCGCGGTCACCGAGGAGGAAGCAAAATTTTTAGGCGCCCATTCACCCCCCCTCTGGTCGCTACTTTCGGTCCTACAGCGGGATGGTTAGGCATGGCGGCATGAGCATGGGGCACCTGCCTTCGGGCCATCGGGGGAGGCATCGACGAGCGTTGGGCGGCTCCACGGCTAGGCGACGACGACTGGTGGGCAGCGATGGCGGTGGTCATCGAGTGCGACTGTTGGTGGGCCGGTTCTTCCCCGTCTCAAATTGCTTGAACCCGAAAGCTTGACAAGGAGATTAGGGATTTAAGGGAGTACACTTGTACTATGCTACTATGGGGCACGTGTTGACTAAAGTTGACTGAGCCACCGAGCCGCTCGCGATCTAGCTTGGCTCGGCTCGGTTATTTTTCGAGCCTTAGAGTGCAGCTCGAGCTCGACTCGTAGAAGGCACAAGACGAGCTAGGCTCGGCTCAACTCGCCCGAGCCTAGCTGTCTCATGAGCCCCGAGCCAAACTGCTAGCCCTAGTTGAGATCGAGTCTTGTCCCGAGAACTTTGTGAAGTTGAATATCTTGTATCGGCCGGGTAGCAGTAGTTAGTCGAACCATTCTAGGTACGTCCGCCGATACATGTATGTCTGTTCTTTGGGCTTTAGCCCAAATTGATCTTTTATAACCTTCGTGATCCGATTCACCCAGTCATATTCTTGCTGTCCCGAGGTTGGGTACTGTCTAGGCATTGGGTCCTTCTAATATTACTCTAGCCGAGCAGCGTTGTATCTATGTTGCCCCTCATCACCATAAGGCTGCGCTCCGAAGTTCACGGTCCTATGGTACCCTTGAGGGATACCATCGAGTGCCCCCTAGGTGGCATGATGTTTGGCAGCATGTTCCTTGCGATACCATATGTGACTTGTGGGGCTTTCTGTCCATCGGTTTGGGGCCGGCCACTGAGAATGGCACCGACGCACCCCTTTCGAGGTTATACGGCAAACTCGATGGCAAGACCCGAGCGGGGGCCGACTGTTGGATCACCGTGTTTCCTTCATGGTTGACCAAGAAGGTCGGATTCTCTAGACTCATCGGCCCTTGCGGTTGTGGAGCTGACCGAGTGTGCTGTGGATTCTATAGCAGTATGGTCTGAGTATCGAGGAGATACGTCAGACCTTGTGGTGGTTCGTGAGCTATGGTTCCATCAATGTTATTCTTGATCAGCTCGTGGAGGGTGTTGACCAGTGTTCTAGATTGATTTATGAGCATGTGGTGAAACGCATTGTCGATGATCTCCTAGAAACTAACATGAGGACTTTCTATCGGCTGACTGGTCTCCATGGCCGTCGTTGGTCTTGGCAACAGATCCATTAAGGTGGGACCCGCCCGATTCATCCCATAGGCTTGCAAGCACAGCTCCTGGAAAGCATCAACATTTCTTTGTATCTCCGTCCTCTGTTCCTCAGTCAAAGTCTCCATGGTGATCAGAATGATATTGTCGTTGTTGAGTTCACCCGCCATGGCTGGATTGCTGAAGTATGAGTCCCACCGGGCGTGCCAAAAAGCGTGTTGGTACGTTTTTTGTCACACTTTGACACACACATGGCTTGGGAGATCTTTTTAACTCCAGTGCAGGTCCTACATTCTTAGAAAAGGGTTCAAGGCATGCCAATCAGTTTGACCCTATAACTGATAAGGAAATAAGAAAAATATGATCAATAGCATAGCTTATCGGCTGTCGAGCTGATGATCGCGATGGGGATAGGATATTCGTGGAATATCATGCCTATCATCCATAGGGCCTATGACTAGAGGTAAATTGATCGGGCGAGCGTGCCATCGACCAATAAGATGGGCAGTTTTACCACATAGGCTGATGAGTGCTTGTTTGATGGCGCATAAGATGTGGCATTTAATTAAAGATAACATGTCGGCTTGTACTATGACAGAAATAAATAAACATGCCAGATAACATGTCTATATCATGAAAATCATCACAATATCTAGATCAGACTTAACCAAGACAGTAGCTAGTCATGATGATCTTAATAATATATCAAAGTATTGAGCATGCTTTATTTAGATGAACGGTATTCAACATGAAAAAGATACAATTGCAAGTGATGTCGGATTAACCGATGAAGCCTCAAACTACCACACCTAGATCACATTAATCTAAGAGATCAATCTGATGCAGCCTTAGACCTAGCCGATACACCGAGAACTGGCAGTCGTACTGTTTCGATGTTCTCCTCAAGAGATCAGACTGATGCATCCGTGAGGATACTGAGCTAGTTACTACAGTCATCAGGTGTGGTGGGACTCACCTCTTCGCTGGAGATCGAAACGATGCATCCCAGCTCCGAGTGCCGAACCCTACCGGGATAAACCTTGGGAGCTAAGGGTGGCGATGTGCCGAGTAGTTGTTTGATAGAGATGTGTCTTTCTAATCTAACTAGGGGTACATATTTATAGTATGGAGTCTTGCTGTCCAATCACTCTATCTTAATCGATTATGGATTTATCTTTATCTTCTTTTCATCTTTATCTCCATCGGCTCCTATGCATCTAGTCATATTGTAACCGCATGGACGGGCTTCCTTGATCATCTTTGACAGGATCTTCTTTGATTTCTCTTGACCATGTGGCATCTTTAGTGGGCCTGGGATTTACCAAATCTTGGCGGCAACAATCTCATAATCATAAAATGTGGCAATTGCTAGGATGATCCGAATAGACTTAAGCATAGCGACGAGCGAAAACGTTTCATCATAATTAACACATTGAATCTGTCTCAACCTTTCGCCACCAATCGTGCCTTATAAATGTGAACATTTCCATCGACGTCTATATTTTTCTTGAAAATCCATTTACAATCAATAGTTTTTACACCATCGGGTGGATTGACCAGGTTCCAAACTTGGTTTTCTCGCATTGACTCCAATTCGGATCAAATGGCTCCAAGCCATTTCTTAAAGTCCGGTCCCATCACTACTTCTGCATAGGTCTTGGGCTCGTCGTTGTCCAACAACAAAACATCACGCTGCCCAGTGGTCAAAAACATGAATCGCTCCGGCGCATGACTCACCCTCCCGGACGTTCGTGGGGCTGGTGTCTCTACAACAGGCCCGACAACACCTTGCATATCCTGTTGTGGTTCAATGGGATCTGGAACACCTTCCAGTAGATCTCGAACTTCTTCGAGATGCACTATTATCAAACTAACCCCTTTTGAGAGAAACTCTTTCTCAGGGAACACACCATTCCGAGCGACATACACTTTGCCCTCTTCTCTATTATAAAAATAGTATCATTTGGTTTCGCTAGGATACCCCACAAAGAATCACTTGTCATATTTAGGAGTTAGCTTGTCAAACGTTAAAATTTGGCATACGCCTCACAACCCCAAATATTTAGAAAATACAAACTGTGATGCCTCCTAGACCACATCTCATATAACGTCTTCTATACTGACTTAGATGGAACTCTATTTATCATGAAAGCGGTAGTTTCTAGAGCGAGTACCCAAAAGGATAATGGAAGATCATCATGACTCCTCATAGACCGAACCATGTCCAACAAGGTGTGGTTTCTCCGCTCGGACACTCAATTCAACTAGGGCGTGCTGAGTGGAGTCAGCCGTGGAACAATTCCATACTGCTTCAGATTAACACTAAACTAATGGCTCATATATTCACCTCCATGATCAGATCGTAGAAATTTAATTGTCTTGCCCGTATGATTTTGTACTTCATTTTAGAACTCCTTGAAATTTTCAAAGGACTCCCACTTAAGCCTCATCAAGTAGACATAACCATATCTACTAATGCCGTCGGTAAAAGTGATGAAGTACTAAAAACCACCTCTTGTGACATGGCTCATTGGTCCATATACATCAGTATGTACAATGGCCAATAGCTCACTCGCCCTCTTAGTTTGACCAGTGAAAGGCATCTTTGTCATTTTGCCAAGTAAGCAAGACTCACATGTGTCATATGATTCAAAATCAAATGACTCCAAAAGTCCATCACTATGGAGCATCTGCACGCGCTTCTCATTTATATGACCCAAATGACAATGCTAGATGTAGGTGGGATTAAAATCATTGAGTCGTTATTTCTTTGTTCTAATGTTATAAACATGTGCATCTTTAAGACTCAGAATATATAATCCATTCACCAATAGACAAACACCATAGAGCATGCCGTTCGAAAATATTGAACAACACTTGTTCTTTATTATGAATTCAAAACCATCTTCTTCTAAATATGAAGAAGAGATAATATTTCTTCCTAAGGTGGGAATGAAATAACAATTATTCAACTCCAAAACTAGTCCTGAAGGTAGTGACGATGAATAAACGCTAACAACCAATGTTGTAACTTTTGCACCATTTCCGACGTGAACATCCAACTCGCCACTAGCACACTTTCTTGTCCTACTCAGCCCCTGCAATGATTTGCAAGTATGAATCATCGAACCAGTATAAAATACCCATGAATCATCTAGACGAGTAGCAAGATTAATTTCAATAACATTAATTCCTGAAGCGGAAGTCACACTTCCCTTCTTGTTCTTCTATTCTTCCAGATACACCTTGCAATTGTGCTTCCAATGTCTAGGCTTGTGGTAATGGTTGCACACATCAAAGCTAGCAGGACCCAACTTAGACTTTCTAGTCGGTTTAGGCATCACACTAGAGATTGAATCTGTAGTCTTAGTCTTGCCCTTCCTCTTTCTCTTTTTGCCCTCCTTCTGAACTATCATCACATGACTTGGAGATTTCTTGATATTCTCCTCAGCAGTTTTGAACATCACATGCAACTCAGCTAGTGTCTTCTCCAGTCCAACCATGTTGTAATTCATGATGAACGACTCAAAGCTAAAGTGGAGCGACGTGAGAATCACATCAATAGCCAAGTATGGATCCAGTGGAGAACTCAGTCTCTCTAGAGTCTCAATGTAACCGGTCATCATGATCTCATGAGGACTCACAGGGATCCCTTCGGCCAGCCTACTCCCAGACAAGGCTTTAGATACATTGTATCTCTCGGCCCTTGCCTGGTTCTGAAACATGCCCTTGAGGCCTACGATCATATCATAAACATCACGTTCCTCATATTGTTTCTAAAACTCAAAGGACATACAAACAAGCATCAGACAACTGACGTCCACGGAATCACTAGCATGCTTCTCATAAGCATGCTTGTCTGTTGCAGAAGCATCCTCTCCTAGTTCATTAGGGTTAGGTTCCTCTATAAAATAATCATTTTTCTCTTGTTTGAGAACAATTCTCAAGTTTCTGTACCAATCCATAAAGTTCGTTCTAGACAATTTCTCTCATTCAAGAATAGATCGCAAATTAAAAATTGAAGTGCTCTTAACAGTAGTAGTTGGTGTCATGATCTATAAAATATTAAATGCAAGGTTCAACACTATGCATTGTTTATCTTCTATCCAATAAAAGATGTTCCACTATTTAAAAACAGTCACTTTCCCTCTAATGACAAATAGTGGCACAAGATCTATATTCATTCTAACTCCTAGTGAGTTTAACATCACTGCTAGAAGCTAGGTGACATAGGTAAGAAACACTTTGTTAATCACATCGTATGTGACTCTTGTCATTAGAGAAGCATTCAATGCTCAACACCCAACTCTATGCCCCAAGGCTCAAAACCATTTTGATAGCCCCGTTAAGCAAACCAATACTATGCGTGTGGAAGTCCGACTTCCACCCCAACTAGTCAAGATAAAAGATAGCACCCTGCTTTGGCAGACCTACTGTTGATAGCAAAGAATGACATTAATGGTCAAGATTGTCAAAATATCAATTTTGGTGATTTGGACCGAAAATACACAAGTCCTGGATCAGGCCGAAGCCTTATAGGGTCGAAGGCCCATCGAACATTGGGCTTCAGAAGCCTTTTAACGGCCTTCTACCTTCAGCCTGAAGGCCCTCCAGAGGCTTGTCTCACCGAAGCTTCGACCCGAGAAGCAGGCTTCGACGGGCCCTACCGAAGGCCCACTTCGAGCTGTTTTTAGAGATAGAGTTTGAGTCTGATTCTGGTTGTTTTCACCCCTAAACTTGATTAGGCCGAATCCTACCAGATTAGCCTTAGAGATAAGAAGACTATCCTCTATAAATATAAGGCTGAGGCCGGTTCATTAAACCCCCCCAACACAAATCAACTACAAACCCTAGTTTGAACCATACCTTTTATTTTTCCTTTACTTTCTGCACAACCTTCGTGGGTTTGTCTGGAAGCCCTCCGTCGGCCACGTTGAAATCGTGGTAAGCCTTGTTACTTCGCATGTGAAGTGCCCATTAATCTACGTAACAGATTGATATCGCCTTGTTACTTCGCCTGTGAAGTATCCGTTAATCTACGTAATAGATTGCTACCTTCATTTCACTACTGCAACACTTAGTAAATTCGGTCTTCAGGCCGAATTGGCACTTGATCTCTGTTCTGTTGCAGGTTTTCATGCTCGGAGTCCCTTCGCCATAGGTGTTCGGAGCCAGGAAGTTGGTTTCGGAGGCTGCCAGAACACCCTTCGACGGATCCTTGCTTTGACTACCCGTGCCAGACCCGTCACGTTGTTGTCGGTATGGTTGACTTCCCATGCCAGAGTGCTCCGCAGCAGGCTTCGTCGCAATAGGCTTTGCCATGCCAGTACTCCGCATTGGACGAAGTCGTGCTAGCGCGTTGCGTTGGAATATTTTTGTCGTGTCAGAGACTTCGCACCGAATCCTATCATTCGGAGGTGATTTCACGACAGATATCTGTTCGAAGCCTACCTTCGGCCAGATCGATCTGAATGCCGAAGACTACCTTCGGTGAAACCCTTCGCACCAGGTGTCAAAGGTCCCCCCTTCGGTGAACCCTTTGCACGGTACCCTTCGAACCATTTAGGCTCCGTTCAGCTAGCTAGTTTATTTTATCTATATATTTCTTTTCGACTAATTGGATTATTTATGTGTGATCTGATTACCTGGCGACTCCACCCCCTTTCCATTGTTAAGAGTAATTGGAACACGACGTCAGTGTTGTGTTACGCTTAAGCTTGTCCCTAAGTATCGACACACTTTTGGATCGTTGAACTGACCCAAGTGCGGGGGCATGTTTTCGTGTCAACACCTACTATCGATGATCGAGATCTTTGGTGGGTGCAACTATTGGAAAGAGCATCAATACTTAATTTTCTGACGGAATACTATTCTAGCAAGGTGACATCCCTAGCGCAGATGAAACATGCTAGAATAGTATGATAGGAACATAAGTAAGCACCACAGACAACACAATGACTGTGACATAGTATGGCCCCTTCACATGGCGATCTCCATCTCCATGGATCCCATTAGTGAGTGTGTGCTTCCGGCCTCTAGAAACTATACTAGCCTACCAAAATTGCACCCATACTAGTTACATGAGCCGAAGCATCAATACTCGACACGCAGGTCACAAATATACATCAGCCTTGGGCTGTAAATAACCATGTCACACAGGCCATATTTAATTTACATTCATTGCATGCATCTCATACATCACATTCATCAAGTCCACACCAATCACAACATTCTCTACAAAACAAAGTTAGGCTAAAAATCTACAAGTGATCGATATCTGGATATGAAAATATCAGCTCAACAGGCTTGAAATTTCTAGTTTTTGCATGGATCAAAACTTCCGATCTGGCATTGGAACTTCCGATCCACCAAAACTTCTGGCAGCAATTTGCTATTTGTATTGAATCTTATTCAAATCAGAAATTCTGATGAAGTATCAGAACTTCCAATCTTCTACGGACAGAAAACATATCTAATCTATTTTTCCACCATGTATCTCCATACATGAGAGATCCAGATCAAACACTACTCATGTAGGCTTTAATACCACTGTTGGGTCACGGGAAGTCTACGCTAGCCAACAATTTAAAAAATTTCGCCCCAAGTCCCAGAACCATCCGCATAAGGGATCATGAATCGTTGTCTTCTAACGCGAGACGTTCTAAGTGGAGCAGAATGAGGAAGCACGTCCTTGCTTATCCTCGCCTCACTCCACCCGTTCCCCGATGATCCAATCGACGAAGATGATGGTGTTCACATGAAGAAGCCCACGAGTTCCAATATTAGAGCAACACCTCCACAATATCCATACGTATAGATATGAGATCAATCTCACGTCGGTGTGCTAGCATCGCTCGTGAGAACTGAGAGAAATCTCAATCTCAACTCTTGAGATAAAGAAAGACATAGGAGAGGTTCTTGGTGGCTAGGGTTTAGATCTGATCTAAACAATGAAATAACTTCATATCCAAGACTTCCTCCTCTCTTTATATAGAGGTGAGAGCCCTGGCCTCAATCCAATTCGAGGACCAATAGATCCAATCTATTATGTCCACTTTGAAACATCTGATCCTTGATTGGAACTTCTGATCAGGACTCTCGGTCTGTAATTTCAGGAACCATCAAAACTTCCGATACCCCTATCGAAACTTCCGATTAGTGCAATTTTTCACGATACGCATCAGAACTTCAGGTTTGAACTTTCTGTCTCTAAATTAGAAATTATCAGAACTTCCGATACCATATCATAACTTCTGATTTGAGCTCTTTGTTTCGTAAACAATAAATTATCAAAACTTACGATACCATATCAAAACTTCCAATTTGAGCTCTTTGTTTCCAATTTAGAAAATAATCGGAACTTTCGATCCGACCAGAATTTTCTTGGGCACTGTTCCATCACGGACTTGGTCTTGATGGCGAATTATGAGTGCCTGCAGTCGGGAAGGACTCCCGAGTGCTGAACTTGGGGAGTCTTCAGATTGTCGATTGTTGGTAGGCTGAATAACATTGACCATTGACTGCTCGTTTTTAATGTTGTGTCTAGTGGCCTCTTCTACTCTCGATCCTTGTAAATCCACTTGGGAGGTACCCCGAGATTATATTCCTAACAGTAGCCCCCAAGCTTTTTATGGAACACATATGGAGTCAAGTAGTCGGAAAGAGCTTCAGAACTTCATTTTGGCTTATTTTTCTTGACAAGTGCACCTGCCGGGAGCAGCCCACGAGCCTAGAGTTTCTTTGGATAAAATAAGCTCCAGGATAAGATATTTAGGCGGAGTAAAAAGTGTGATGCTTCCCCCGAGGTATCCTTTGGCGATAAGTACTCAAGAGATGTTTGAATCACTAAGTAGTTGGCATCCACCGAGGGTGGGAGATTTAAATCCCGCACATTCGGCGTGTTGGCGTCCGATGGGAGTGGGAGATTTAAATCCCACACATCCAGTGTTTTGGCATCCGACGGAGAATAGTTCTGCCAGTATAGACCAGTGACTTTAGCTTTGGTAGGCCAAACATCTGTCAAACTAGACAACTTTCTCAGGGTAGGCAAAAAGCAGTGTTGACCATATTGGCGAAGATGGAGATGTTGAATGGCAAAATCAATGCCCAAAATACTCATCAAATCCGGTGTCAGAGCAATCATGGTGTTTCCATAAAATCTTGTGCGTTGTAATTGATGATTAATACTAGAAATCTTATGATTTGTTTCTAGGTAATCATCATAGTTTAAGGGCTTGACCTGCCACGCACAAGCTTCTCTCACACACTTTAAGCCTTTGCCTTCAGTATTCATTTTCTTCCTTGTGCTTGAACTTTGTCTCCTTGAAGTGCCCCTTCTAATCCCTAAAATGTGCTAGTAGTCCTAATGATTCCCCTATTGGAAATCATGAGCCAACCTTTCTTCCCGAGCTTAACCTGATGTTAATGCCAATCCTATCTTGGTCTAGCTATCACAAGTCGGAGGATCAAAGCCAGGTGGACAAACTCATCTAGCTTATCATACCACTTCAGGTGTGGGTAAAGGATCTCCTCACTAGAAATGCAATATTTCTCTAAGGTTATGACTCTTGTTCCTTCAAGTTGTCATTCTCCCAACCACTGATAGGCTTTTTGATATTTGGTTACTTTGGATTTTTGATAATATCACAAGTCGGGAGATGACAAAAAATTTCAGGGCTGAGGGATATCCATCCATATGCTGGCCCAATCGTGCTGCAACTACAATTGCTTTGAAGATGAAGGAGCGGTAGTAGTCTCAACGTCCGACAATGTCGGTCGGGTTCATGTTGCAAATGTAGCAACGATACCCTGCCCTTCAACCATGGTGACAATGGTGATGAACATTGTCGTAATGATGTTCGTATCCACGAGTTGTCTGATGGGAGTATCGTCGATGGGTACGCTGACTTAGTGTGGGCGAAGTATTGTGCCATCGGCACCAGTTACTAGAGCGCTGACCACCCACATGGTGGGTGCATCAGTGACCGCATAGCAGTTGGTGGAAGTCTAGGAATTACTTTCACTCTAATTTGATGGCCCATCTAACCAACATGCGAGCGAGGTCGAGAAAGTACTTCCACTCGGATTCGATGACACGCTCGACTAGCATATAGGAGAGGTCGAGCAAAGAGGTGGTAGAGTGTAGGTAAGCATTTAAGCCAACTTATCACCTCATAGAAACTTCCAACTAACGGCAGTGACTTTTACATTTAGGATTGTCCGAGTATTGTGTTTGACAACACGCGCTCACACTTTCTTAGGAGCAACGCTATATTCTCTTTTCTGATTAGCACTTTATTTTTCTTTCCACTAGGAAGTTATTTATCTTCTATCATTGTTTTGTCTCAATATTCGTGTATGCTCTCACGATGAATAATCTTTGGTAGTTTTTCCTCATCGTCCGAATGCTAGCATTTGTTATATTCAAGATTTGCGAAATTGTTTTCTTCCGCTAATTTACTTTGGAGGAGAGTTGGGTGAAATAAAGAGGTCATCTGTTCTAAACAATTAGTTGAGGTGCATATTCACCCCCTCTAGTCGCCTGGTTCAGTCCTATAATGTCCAGGCTGCTACCACCGTTAATCAACACCTTCTTGATGTGCACCTTGAGGATGACCGGATCAATGACTAGTGGGAATCGTCCCGGGTTGGGGACGTTCGTCCACTGATCATCTCTACTGAAGGTGATAGAGACCTCTGACCACTGTAGGTGTTCAGTTTCTACAGTGCTAATGGCATTGTTGTGGCGGGCCAACAACTTCTGTTGATGGTTGAACTCGGTGGTAGTTGCACCACCAAAGATCATGGAGACCATCCGAGTGAGCTCTTGGAAGTCATTTTCTACCGAAGATGTTAAGCATTTTTATCATCCTCTTTTGACTTATTCTTGTCGTCCTTGTGACACTTGTCTTGTCGGGGATTTTCTTTCGTCTCTTTGACCATCTGGTTCTATAATATGCTTTTCTTGATGAATCATTACCGGCGGGTGGTGTGGTTGCTATTAGGATGAATTATGCAGGGTTTATCCAATACCACTTGCAAAGTCGGGTTCTTTTGACCCTAAGATCAAAAATTATTATCGGTGACCATGACCTCCTTTCCCTTCCTCTTCTTGTTCTTGAATCGAGAAGAAGGCTCGGATTTGTCACGGTCTTCTCGCAAGGGCGAACTGAGATGATCCTTCTTCTTTTCCTTGCTCAACTTTTGAGTGTTCGGTGCATTTGATCCCGCTCGGCATCTTCGGCATTGGCGAACTCTTCAGCGACGATGATCATCTCACCAGGATCCATCAGCTCGTTCATCACTAGAAGGCGAAACAACTTCGAAGGCTTTTATAAGCCATCTTAAAAGATGGACATTATGTCAGAGTTAGAGAAGCAATGGATGTAGTACCGAAGGGACTCATTGCTCTTTTGGCATACCTAGCGTAAATCATGTCGTGAGGCTGACCTTTACCAGGTTCCTTGATAGTTGGTGATGAATACATCGCAAAACTAACTCTAGGAGTTGATGGTATTCTCTAGGAGTTCAGGCAACAAGATGATGGTGGACAAAGATAGCACGATGGGGAGGTAGTTAGCCATGATGACTTGGTCACCTCCAACTGCTTGAATGGCCATGTAGTATAGCCACAACCACTAGGAGGGATCAGTTTTGCTGTCATACAGCATAACTCCCATTGGACAGAAGTTCTGAGGCCACACAACTCAATGAAGGTGCTCGGAGAAGGCTGGAAAGCCATCATGGCACAATATGTCGGAGTCAGGATGGCTATCACCCGATGTGCCATCGTTCAGGTCGTATTTCTCACAACGACGGAGCTCACTGTGTTCGCATTCACCACAACAACGAGAAATAGTGTTACGCGTGTCTCACACATTATTGATGATGGTTTGGGCATCACCCGTGTAAGATCTCTCACGATGCTTGCACAAACATGAGCTCGTTGATCGCTTGGATGGTCGAGGAGATTGACTACGGGCCTAAGACCTTGACCTCTTATGCATCATGACGTTCGCGATTTGAGTGGTGGCTTCCTAGGTCAGTGCCCAAGCCCTCTAGAGCTCGGGTGTATCAGGAAGAGAAACTAGAGCCCTCTCGATTGCCACAAAATTCACTATGGGCATGAAGTACACAGCCTGGCCTTCAAAGTCTATCGTGAAGGCATCTGACGCACCCTACCGCGAGGTCTCGGCTAATGCACAAGCCCTTGATCAGCGAGTTGCTCTCATGGCATTCCACACTCGATGGTTATGCTGATGAGTGCTGGACTCAAAAGCATTTGAGGGCTCATCATCAGAGATAGCCCCACCATCATCATGATGATGTTCGGAGTGGGTGTCGGCTTGACCGACATGGAGTGTTGTTGAGGTTGTTGAGGAGCCATGCTGAATAGCGTGGGCCTCATGGCTCCAGAAGTGATGAGTCATTGTCAACGATAGTCAAAGAGGACTGAAGAAGAGATGAGATCTGCTGTTTCATGGGCCGCGTGTGACTCAGGTACACGGGCAGCGAGCGACTGTCGGGCAGAGGAGGCTGCGAAGTCGGGCTGGCCCAATCCGGGTGCATGGGCCAGAAGCAGTAGAAGACCCACTGGGCTGTTGACCAGGACTGACTCAGGTACACGGGCGGTGAGCGATTGCCGGGCTGAGAGAGCTGCGGAGTCGGGCCGGCCCAATCCGGGTACCTGGTGCAAAGCCGGTGGAGGCTTTGTCAATTTCGGCGTAAAACTGACAACCGTTGATTCTGTATCCGACTGTCTAGAAGAGAAGCCGTAGTCGCTACGAAAACTTAGCTTCCGGATAAGTCATCTGTAACTCTAGGCCCACAGTCAGTCAGTCATGTCTGTAAAAATTCCTAAGGGCAGTAGAGTCTTTTCCTTTATTTTTGAGTCTGTAAAAACCCTAAGGGGCTGGTAGAATATTCCTAGTATTGGGCTGCCTATAAATAGGACCCCAATCCCTAGGGTTTGGACTACCCCTTCTAGAATTCACTTTTCAATCCATTGGGTCATTTTGCCTCTCACGTTCTCTCTCCTGTGTGCGCCGCCAGGCACTGGTTCATCCTTTTTGCCTTGCATTTACTTTGCTCCTGTGAGATTGAATTTTTGTTAGTTGTTGAGGTGTGTGCGCTTTGATTCCTCTGATTCAAGAAGCTTCGGTTTGTTGTGCTGGTTGATTTTATTCCTGAGGTTGTGTCCCTGTTGCGTGTGTTCTTCGTAAGAAGTAGTACTAGTTCTTGCTGTTGCAAGTAGTACTGCTTCTGTGGCTACAGTACTCACTGCCAGCCTTTTTACCTTCTACCGCACAACTTTTTGATCGAAGCAGACTGGATTGAATGCCTTTTTGACTGTTTTCTGGCGAAGCCATTATCTCTGTTTCGAAGCCCCTCAGCTCCGTGAGGCAGGCTTCGAACGTATACTCTCAGAGGCTTCGTTCGAACTACGGACTGTTTTTATATTCTGTGTCTGGCTTCAGAGTATTTTTCAAAACTGTCAGCATCTATACTTCGAACGTCTGTGTGAAGGTACTTTGTCTTGAGTGCTTCGAAGTCCTCACTTCGACTGGTTTCGAAGTTGACTTCGGAGCTTGCTCCTCTGTTAAACTTCGTTTTGCTTTCTCGGACGCGTATCAGCCTTTGCCTGTTGATTCAAAGCTTACTCTTTTCGAAGGTAGGGCTTAGGCTTCGAATTTGTCTTTCTGTCGTGTGACAGGCTTCGCTTCTCTGTTCGAAGGTAGTCCGTGTGTACTTTGTGTTCGAAGTTTTTCTGTTCGAAGGTTTGCTTCGAAGCTTTCGGTTCGAAGTTGTGTTCGAAGTCTTGTCTTCGAAGTGCACACTTCAAAGCAGGCTCTGACTCTGTCACTTCGCTCCGAAGCAAACATCGCTCCCTGCCCCTTCGAACTTGACTAGAACCAAACACCTTCGGCATCTTCGACATGCTTCGCAACTGACCTCCGAAGCAGGCTCCGTCACCAATCTCCGAAGCAGACCTCGACGTGCGAAGGAGGCTTCGCCAAGTTTCAAACAGGAGACAAAATTTGGACAGTAACTTCTCTTTTCATCTTACACATACTTAGATCATTTCATTGAGAAGTTTTAGGCCTGTTACATCATGTTCATCTGCCTAGTTGCTCTACTCTAATAGTTTTCAGTTATCATCAGTTGCTTCTAGGGTAGAAACCTTTAGACTTAGGCCTGTTGTTTATTTTCTGCTGCGTAGTCTTTTCGAGGTGCGTCGGGTATTGGGAACAGGCCATTGATTCGAAAGAATTTTTTAAGGCGCCCATTCACCCCCCCCCCTCTGGTCGCTACTTTCGGTCCTACAAGTGGTATCAGAGCGAGGTTAGGGTTTTTCCATACCTTAACCGGTTCTAAACCCCGGTAGTGACCATGACATCTCCTGGCAAGGTCCCGTCCTTGGAAGCCTATGGCTATAATTATTGGAAGACTCGCATGCGAACCTATCTCATGAGCCAGGGTTCGGACATATGGGACATTTGCGTTCACACCATGTTTGTCATTTTGCCAGTTACTGAGCAAGGTACTGCTGGTATCATTGCTCAGCATCTGAGTAACAGTAAGGCTGTGAACATTTTATTTTCTGGTTTAGGTCCCACTGAGTTTGAGCGTGTGAGTCATCTCTCCACTGCGAGAGAGATCTGGGCTACCCTCAAGGCACACCATGAGGGAACAGCACAGGTCAAGGCTCGGCTCTATCAGACCTACCAGCGTGAATATGAGAATTTCACACAGAAGCCGGGTGAATCTGTTGAGGCTTTGTTTGGTCGCTTTCAGTCGATCATTAACAAGCTTCGGGACAACAAGGCTGAGGGTGCTCAGTTAGTCTCAGATCACGAGCAGGCGCTCAAGGTTCTCCATACCTTGGACCCAAAGATCTGGGAGATCAAGGTATCCTCTATCGTTGAGAGCACTTCTTACGATATCTTGACCATTTCTGAGTTGTTTAGCAAGCTGAAGGCCACTGAGGTAGATATCCAGTTGAGATCAAATCTCACTGGCTCTGGATCAAAATCCCTGGCCCTTGCTGCACCTTCTGTTGATCCCTCTGCTGTGAGCTGTGCTGGGTTCTCTTTGATGTCTATCACTGAGGACCAGCTTGAGTTGTTGGGAGATGATGATTTGTGTCTCTTTAACAACTGGGTGCGTCGTGTCTATGATAAGAGAATGTTCAAAAGACACGGCACAAAATCCGGATGCTTTCAATGTGGTGATCCAGGACACTTCATCGCCGACTGCCCCAAGCGCAATGGATACAAGAAGGGCACCGGTGGCAACTTCCACGACTCCGGCAAGCATGAGAGCCCTTCCTTCAACAAGGGCAAGCCGAAGACTCGTTTCTTCAAGAAGGCCCTAAAGGACTACCGGCGAGAGAACAAGAAGCGCGACAAGGCCTTCTTCGCCGAGATGGAGAAGAGCTACTCCAAGAGATCCACGTCTTCTTCCTCTTCATCGAGCTCAAGCGATGAGGAGATCTCCGTCAAGAAGGGGAAGGACAAGGATGATCCGGCGGGCCTCTGCTTCATGGCCTTTGGAGACAAGCCGAAGAGCCGCTCACACCAGCGCCGAAGATCCCGCAAGAGCTTCTGTTCTATGGCTCTTGGGGATAGAGAAGAGAAGAGCTCCTCCGACGACTCCGACGACGACGACAGCAAGGTATCATCTTATGAGCGTGAAATTGTTGATTTACTTGAGAGCAATTGTCAGGAGTTGAAGTATCGGGAGAAACTGCTTAGGGGGGCTAAGAAAAGGATAGACGAGTTAGAGAGTGAGCTTGCCGTGGCCAACGGCAGAATTGAGAGTCTATCTTCTTCCCCTTGCTTGGGTGATAGCAGTGAGTGCCCGAAGTGTGAGGTGCTTCTGTGTGACCTATCGACTCTGAAGTCCAGGTACACAGAAAGGGTTGATGAGAGGGACGCTTTGGCCACTGAGCTTGAAAGCGCTCAGCTGGAGCTGAAAGATGCTCATGCCACTGTCGTCGCACCCTGTGTTGATTGCCCATCTCATCTAGCTGCCTTAGCTGAGCTGAAATCCAAGGGCGATGAGCATTTGGGTGATTTAGAGAGGTTGAGAGCTGAGCTTGCACAGACTAGGCTAGAGCTTGAGACATTGTCAGTTCCACCCACTGTCTGTGAGAACTGTTTGTCTCTTAGAATGGAGCTAATCAAGCTGAAAGCTGAAAAGTCTGTCCAAGTAGAGAGTGAGTGTGAGACCTGCTTGTCTCAGGTGGAGGTTCTAGCTTCCTTGAGAGAGGAGCTAGCAGATTCTCAGAATGAGAACTTTTACCTCCGTTCTATCCTGAGTTGGATCAGTGCCAGAGAGCCACAGCTTGGCATGATGATCCAGTAGTTCAAGAGGCAGGATGGGTTTGGGGTAGGTTACACCTACACCAAGGCTGACTTTGAGAGTGCCATTAGCCGGGCAGTGGAGTGGAGTAAAATGACTCCAGAGCAGAGATATCCCAAGACTCACTCCACTGAGTCTTCCCAAGCTTGTCAGCCCAAGGATGGAGTAATCCATGAACCACCTAAAGCTCCACCCAAGAAACCTATCTGGGTTCCAAAGCCCAAACTCCTCCACACTTCTCTTGACTCTCTTCCTGGACCCTCTCAGCCCAAGAAGACCACACCAAACACTACCAAGACCAAGAACCCCAAGCCTCAACCACATCCCAAGAAGCCTACCTATCATTGTGAGTACTGTCAGAGAGACGGGCATCTTGCGGAGTTTTGCTTCAGGAGGAAGCGGGTTGAGAGAGCAGAGAGGGCTCGTAGTGATCAGGAGCAGTTCTACCAGCAGGGTGGTAGACTGCGTGTTCCTCGGCGCGGGGAGAGGCTGGAGGCCAGGCCGCGTCGTGTAGGTGGTGGTAGAGGAGACGGCTTTCTTGCCCGTGCTCCAGTTGGTGGTGTCCGTTCTGGCAGAATTCTAGACCGTGTTGGCTACGGTTCTGGACCTCGTGGCCGCAGGGTTAGGCAGAACCGAGGACCGCGCTTTGAGCCGCGTTTTGGTCCGAACTCTTTTGATGGCTTTCGCTTTCCATCTTTTGAGCAGATGGCTCGACACTGGTTTAGCTCTTTTGCTAAACCCGGTGCCGGACCATTTGCTCCCACTTACAGACACTAATTGTGCAGGACCGGGGACTGGAGGATGTTTGGATCATGACCTCAGGATGTTCTCGCCACATGACGGGACATCGCAGATGGTTCTCCAGTCTCACTCTCCCGAGCTCCAAAGAGTACATCACATTCGGGAACAGCGGTCAAGGGAAAGTAAGTGGCATAGGCTCAATTAACATTTCAGATCATTTCTCTTTAAAGAATGTTGCTTTGGTTAAAAATCTGAACTTTAATTTAATCTCTGTTTCGCAACTTCTTGAGGATGGTTTGGAAGTGCGTTTTAAGAAGGGCAATTCTTCTGTGGTTGATTCTAGAGGGTCTTTGGTTTGTCAGATTTTACCCTTCAGTAAAGTTTTTCGAATTGACTTCTCTAGTTCTTTTGGCCCTTCTCGTTGTTTGATTGCTGGATCTTCTTCTGAGCTCTGGAAGTGGCATAGGAGGTTAGGTCACTTGAGTTTTGACCTGCTAGTCAGGTTAAGCTCTATGGACCTCATCCGAGGATTGCCCAAGCTTAAAATGGAGAAGGATCTAGTTTGTCATCCCTGTCGTCATGGGAAAATGGTTGCCGCTTCTCATTCACCTGTGACTCAGGTGATGACTTCGTATCCGGGCGAGCTTTTACATTTGGACACTGTAGGTCCAGCTCGGGTACACTCAGTCGGTGGGAAGTGGTATGCACTTGTAATTGTTGACGACTTTTCTCGATTTTCGTGGGTTTTCTTTTTGGAGTCTAAGGATGAAACGTTTCAGTTTGTTCATGACCTGATTTTGAAGCTGAAAAATGAGAACAATGGTCGGATGCGAGCAATTCGCTCCGACAACGGCTCTGAGTTCAAGAACTCTCAGTTCGTCAGCTTCTGTAGTGATCAGGGTCTGGACCACCAGTTTTCTTCTCCTTACACTCCCCCACAGAACGGCGTTGTGGAACGAAAGAACCGCACGCTAGTCGAGATGGCCAGGACGATGCTCGATGAGCATAGGACTCCTAGGCGTTTTTGGGCTGAAGCCATGAACACGGCTTGCTATCTGGCCAACCACATTTTTCTTAGAGCTTACCTTGGTAAGACATCATATGAATTGCGGTTCGGCAGACAGCCCAAGGTGAGCCACTTGCGAGCGTTTGGCTGCAAGTGCTTTGTGCTCAAGAAGGGAGGGCATTTGGACAAGTTTGAGTCTCGTTGCTGGGATGGTGTTTTTCTTGGTTATGCATTGCATTCTCGAGGCTTCCGTGTTTGGAACCTCGAATCCCAGCTGCTTGTCGAGACTTGTGAGGTTTCATTTGATGAGTCCTTGCCTTCTTTGACTCCTTCTTTTGAGCTTTCTGGTGATGATGAGCTTGGAGAGTCCATCTTTGAGGAAGATGAGGATACTCCAGCTGCTGATGAGGGTGGGCCTTCTGCATCCCCCGCGGAGCCCACACCTTCTGAGACTTCGACTGATGATGAGGGCGGACCTCTGATCACTTCTTCCACTTCGATCGAGCCCCCTCAGTCGAGTCCAGAGGTGCCAGCTGCTGACTCCGGTGAGGTGACTTCAGATCACCAGGGAACCCGAGCAGTTCAGCGCGACCATCCCTCAGAGCTCATCATAGGTGATTTGACTGAGAGGACTTTGCGTTCTTCTGCCTCTCTCGCTGTGTTTGCTGAATCTGCGTTTGTTGCATCTTTTGAGCCCAGAGACGTTTCTCATGCTCTTTCTGATTCTAATTGGATTAATGCTATGCAAGAAGAGCTTGAGAATTTTGTCTGTAATCGGGTTTGGACACTAGTTGAGCCGCCATCAGGATGCAACCCCATAGGCACCAAGTGGGTGTTCAAAAACAAACAAGGTGAAGATGGGGTTGTGGTGCGCAACAAGGCTCGACTAGTTGCCCAGGGTTATTGCCAGAAGGAAGGTATTGATTTTGAAGAAACCTTCGCTCCTGTTGCCCGTCTTGAGTCCATTCGTATCCTTCTAGCTTTTGCCGTTTCAAAGGGTTTTAAGCTTTTTCAAATGGATGTTAAGAGTGCTTTTCTGAACGGGTACATAGAAGAGGAGGTTTATGTTAGGCAACCCCCCGGTTTTGAGAACCCTAAGTTTCCTCGGCATGTTTTTAAGTTGCACAAAGCTTTATACGGGTTGAAGCAAGCCCCCAGGGCTTGGTATGATCGGTTGAAGCAATTTTTGTTGGGGAAGGGCTTTGTGATGGGTTCTGTGGACAAAACTCTCTTTTTGCTCAGAGTTGCTTCAGATTTCTTAGTCGCTCAGATTTATGTGGACGATATTATCTTTGGCGGTACTACTGATTCTCTTGTGTCCAAGTTTTCTGAGCAGATGCACAGTGAGTTTGAGATGAGCCTCATGGGTGAGCTCAAGTACTTCTTAGGGCTCCAGATCAAGCAGACCAAGGACGGCACCTTCATCCACCAAGGTAAGTATACTCGTGATATGCTTAAGAAATTTGACTTTGGTGGTGAGTTGAAGCCGCAGATGACCCCGATGGGCACATCTGGGGGTCTGGACAAGGATGAGAGCGGCGTCAAGGTCAATGAAAGGGAGTTTCGAGGGATGATCGGTTCGCTGTTGTACTTGACGGCAACAAGACCAGACATACAGTTCGTCGTGGGTCTTTGCGCGCGTTTTCAGTCTTCACCACGCGCGTCTCATCGGCAGGCTGTCAAGCGCATTTTCAGGTATCTCCCCTATGCGCCTGATCTTGGTCTTTATTATTCAGCATCATCATCTCTTGATTTATCTGGCTTTTCGGACGCTGACTTTGGTGGGTGCCGGTTGGATCGCAAGTCGACTTCCGGTACTTGCCAGTTTCTTGGTTCTTCCCTTGTATCTTGGTCTTCTCGAAAGCAATCTGGAGTTGCTCTTTCGACCACAGAGGCTGAGTACGTAGCTGCTGCTAGCTGCTGCTCACAGTTAGTTTGGATGATTTCCACTCTGCGAGATTTTGGGTTATTCTTTCCTACCAGGGTTCCATTGTTTTGCGACAGCACTAGTGCTATTAGTGTAGGGAAAAACCCGTGTCTCCATTCAAAAACCAAACATATTGATGTGCGCTTTCACTTCTTGCGGGATCAATATGAGAAAGGTGTCATTGACCTTGTTCATGTTGATACCCATCATCAGTTGGCTGACATTTTCACCAAACCCCTAGATCAGTCTACGTTTGAGCATTTAAGAGGGGATTTGGGTGTTGTGTATCCTTTTTAGGATATTTTGCGTCAGTTTTCTTTCTTCTTTACTCTTTCCTTGAGTCTTTTTGTGTGTGTTCATACCTTGCATATTCACATATCACACTTTAGAGATGCTTCTGTTATATGATTGAACTGCTCTACTTATTCTAGCTGGTACATGCTTTTGATTACTTGTCGATGATCATGTTTTGGTTCAGCTCACTTGATATATCTGATATCTGTCATATGCATGGCTTTTACGCTTTCAATTTGAAAAATGATCACCTTTGCTTCTGGTAACTAGCATGTGTAGGCTGAGTGCTTTTGTTATCTGCTACATGCCTTGTAGCTAGTTCATCACATAGATGCAGATATGCAACTTGGACATTTTTATGCTTTAACATGGAAAATGAGCTATAACAATCAAAAATGAATGAAAATTCCATGCCTTTTTATGCTTAAATTGAAAAGATCCAAGTGGGTTTGCTTTGTCGCATTGCATTGTTCTGGATTGCTTACCATAGCACATTGGTATGAACTAGGACAGTGTAGTGTATGCCAAGACCAATGTCTTAAGCTTCTGATGGTCCAGTTCTGGCCTAGGCTTGACTTGGTCGGTTAGCATAAGGTTTGACATGCAAATAACCCTTGGCAAAAATGACAAAGGAAAATGAAAAAGCCTGAACATCTAAAAGATAACAAGTTTGCTGAAGCACTTTGTTTTTGGACAATGTTTATCTTGGTAGATATCAGCTAGCTTCTGCATCTCATGTTTTACCTTGCCTGTTTACTGGAACATGTGGTGATGCTTTTATTTGCAAAAACTGAAAAATGTGTGCTAAATGACTTTCTTTAGATATCATCTGTTGCACTGATCATGCCATGTGTCTTAGACAGTATCTCTTTTGCTATACCTGTTAGATGTTGTAACTGCAGTCAATCATATCTAAGAAGCATGCTTTCTACACTCCACCTGCACCCCAATTGCATTCACTGCATATTTTGAGGGGGAGTTGCATTTCAGGGGGAGTCTGTGTCTCTTTTGAGTGCTTGATGAGTTCACTTGTCAACAAGGGGGAGAAAATTTGGGATCAGAGTTTAAGGGGGAGTTCTTACTCTGTTGTTATCCTTGTTATTCTGTCCTTGTTATTCTGAAATCGCACTCATTTTGAGCTTTTACGTTTTGGTTAACCATAATGACCGTTTCTTGCTTCTGTTTGGCTTTTGGTCATTAGGGTTAAACTTTTACGTTATTTTTCTTCTTCTTTGTTTTCTTGTGTTTTGTTTTCGTGTTTCCACATTTGTTCGCAGGTGCTGAAGAGCTGTGAAAAGAGGAGTGTTGACAATGCACTCATCAAGGGGAAGATTGAGGAGCCATGCTGAATAGCGTGGGCCTCATGGCTCCAGAAGTGATGAGTCATTGTCAACGATAGTCAAAGAGGACTGAAGAAGAGATGAGATCTGCTATTTCATGGGCCGCGTGTGACTCAGGTACACGGGCAGCGAGCGACTGTCGGGCAGAGGAGGCTGCGAAGTCGGGCTGGCCCAATCCGGGTGCATGGGCTAGAAGCAGTAGAAGACCCACTGGGCTATTGACCGGGACTGACTCAGGTACACGGGCGGTGAGCGATTGCCGGGCTGAGAGAGCTGCGGAGTCGGGCCGGCCCAATCCGGGTACCTGGTGCAAAGCCGGTGGAGGCTTTGTCAATTTCGGCGTAAAACTGACAACCGTTGATTTTGTATCCGACTGTCCAGAAGAGAAGTCGTAGTCGCTACGAAAACTTAGCTTCCGGATAAGTCATCTGTAACTCTAGGCCCACAGTCAGTCAGTCGTGTCTGTAAAAATTCCTAAGGGCAGTAGAGTCTTTTCCTTTATTTTTGAGTCTGTAAAAACCCTAAGGGGCTGGTAGAATATTCCTAGTATTGGGCTGCCTATAAATAGGACCCCAATCCCTAGGGTTTGGACTACCCCTTCTAGAATTCACTTTTCAATCCATTGAGTCATTTTGCCTCTCACGTTCTCTCTCCTGTGTGCGCCGCCAGGCACTGGTTCATCCTTTTTGCCTTGCATTTACTTTGCTCCTATGAGATTGAATTTTTGTTAGTTGTTGAGGTGTGTGCGCTTTGATTCCTCTGATTCAAGAAGCTTCGGTTTGTTGTGCTGGTTGATTTTATTCCTGAGGTTGTGTCCCTGTTGCGTGTGTTCTTCATAAGAAGTAGTACTAGTTCTTGCTGTTGCAAGTAGTACTGCTTCTGTGGCTACAGTACTCGTTGCAAGCCTTTTTACCTTCTACCGCACAGCTTTTTGATCGAAGCAGACTGGATTGAATGCCTTTTTGACTGTTTTCTGGCGAAGCCATTATCTCTGTTTCGAAGCCCCTCAGCTCCATGAGGCAGGCTTCGAACGTATACTCTCAGAGGCTTCGTTTGAACTACGGACTGTTTTTATATTCTGTGTCTGGCTTCGGAGTATTTTTCAAAACTGTCAGCATCTATACTTCGAACGTCTGTGCGAAGGTACTTTGTCTTGAGTGCTTCGAAGTCCTCACTTCGACTGGTTTCGAAGTTGACTTCGGAGCTTGCTCCTCTGTTAAACTTCGTTTTGCTTTCTCGGACGCGTATCAGCCTTCGCCTGTTGATTCAAAGCTTACTCTTTTCGAAGGTAGGGCTTAGGCTTCGAATTTGTCTTTCTGTCGTGTGACAGGCTTCGCTTCTCTGTTCGAAGGTAGTCCGTGTGTACTTTGTGTTCGAAGTTTTTCTGTTCAAAGGTTTGCTTCGAAGCTTTCGGTTCGAAGTTGTGTTCGAAGTCTTGTCTTCGAAGTGCACACTTCGAAGCAGGCTCTGACTCTATCACTTCGCTCCGAAGCAAACTTCGCTCCCTGCCCCTTCGAACTTGACTAGAACCAAACACCTTCGGCATCTTCGACATGCTTCGCAACTGACCTCCGAAGCAGGCTCCGTCACCAATCTCCGAAGCAGACCTCGACGTGCGAAGGAGGCTTCGCCAAGTTTCAAACAGGAGACAAAATTTGGATAGTAACTTCTCTTTTCATCTTACACATACTTAGATCATTTCATTGAGAAGTTTTAGGCCTGTTACATCATGTTCATCTGCCTAGTTGCTCTACTCTAATAGTTTTCAGTTATCATCAGTTGCTTCTAGGGTAGAAACCTTTAGACTTAGGCCTGTTGTTTATTTTCTGTTGCGTAGTCTTTTTGAGGTGCGTCGGGTATTGGGAACAGGCCATTGATTCGAAAGAATTTTTTAAGGCGCCCATTCACCCCCCCCCCCCTCTGGTCGCTACTTTCGGTCCTACAGTTGTTTTGAAGCGACCTTGGTAAATTGACACTGTTGGACCGTGCATCCGTTTGAGTTGGCGAAAATGACGTAGTAGGCAGATGAGTTAGTGGTGATGTGTGGGCAAGCCCTAGGCAGAGCTAGATGCTCGGACACCTAGGGAGCCCAAGGAAGTGCTGGAGGAAGATCTAAGAGCTCAGATACCTGGGGAATGGATCAACACACAACGGAAGTGCATAGAACCTTCTCCTTAGTCTAGGTGAAGGTGGTAAAAACCAGTTGATGCATCGAATCACCAATGAAGTTCACGCCTCTGAAGGTGATCACAACACCAACGAGAACCTAGATGTTGACCTTGCAATTGACTACCATTGAGTTGTCAAAAAAATCATAGGAGCCCTTTACTTGATGCGCCAACTGTCGTTGCATACGAACAACAATATACTATGGGGGTACCCACAGTAAGGATTTAGGTTTAGCAGAGAGGTTGCCTTTGGACTAGACTCAATGGTTATCTCGTAAACAGAGAGAGATAAGAGATTTTAGACAGGTTTAGGCCTCCCGAAGGATAATAGCCATAATCCAGTGTGTTGGAGTATGATTGGTTAATCATTGATAGCGTATGTGAGCGTGAGTCAGAAAAGAACCTCTAAGTATCTAAAAAGAAGACTTTGTTCCCATGTAGGACTCCCCTGATCTCTTTATATATGAGAGAGATTGGGGGTTACAAATTATCATTAATGTGCCCCACGACCTGACCAATTATTATATAAAATAGTCAGGTCGTAGTGAATAATTTAATGTCGCAATGACTATATTAACCATCCAATTATGGAGTTTTAATGGACGGACTAGGTCTTGATGGTGACCATCCGAGCGCCTACAGTTGGAAAGGACTCCGGAGTACTGGACTCGGGGAGCCTTCAGATTATTGTTTGCTGGTAGGCTGAATAACATTGATCGTTGACCGATCGTCTTTAAGATGTGTATGGTGACCCCTTCTACTCTCGATACTCATAAATACACTCGGGAGATACCTAGTGATCATATTCCCGCCACTATGGGAGGACAAGGTATTTAATCAAAAAACTTTCCAAGATTACAATTAAACTTCTCTGTCACCTTCTTTGCCTCGGAGGAAGAGGGTCCAATAACAAAAATCTCACTCTTATGATAGTTAACCCTCATTCCTAACATATCTTCATAGCAGTAGAAGATAAACTTCATTGTGGCAAAATTCTGTTCATAAAACTCCCTAAAAAGAATTGTATCATCTGTGTACTATAAATGAGTCAAACCTCCCTAAAATAAGTGGGGAACTAAGCCTTTCACATAGCATTTTTCTTTAGCTTTCAGTAGGATTTTAGAGATTGTAGGACCGAAAGTAGCGACCAGAGGGGGGGTGAATGGGCGCCTTAAAAAATTCTTTCGAATCAATGGCCTGTTCCCAATACCCAACGCACCTCAAAAGACTAAGCAGCAGAAAATAAACAGAAGGCCTAAGTCTAAAGGTATCTAACCTAGAAGCAACTGATGTCAAACAGAGAACTATTAAAGAAGTGCAACTAGGCAGATGAACACTGTATATCAGGCCTAAACTTCCCAATGAAATGATCTAAGTACATGTAAGGTGAAATGAGAAGTTACTGTCCAAATTTGTCTCCTGTTCGGAACTTGGCGAAGCTTGCTTCGCCTGTCGAGGTCTGCTTCGGAGATGATTGTCGAAGACTGCTTCGCTGGTCGAAGCTTGCTTCGGAAGTTGGTGACGAAGCCTGCTTCGGAGGTCAGTTGCGAAGCATGTCGAAGATGCCGAAGGTGTTTGGTCTAGCCTAGTTCGAAGTGGCAAGAAGCGAAGTATGCTTCGAAGCGAAGTATGACAATGCCGGAGCCTGGTTCGAAGTATGTACTTCGAAGGAAAGGCTTCGGACACAGCTTCGAACCGAGTGCTTCGAAACAAAACCTTCGAACAGAGAACTTCGAATGCAACACACAGACGGACTACCTTCAAACAAAGAAGCGAAGCCTGTCACACGACAGAGACACCAAATTCGAAGCTTACACTCTACCTTCGGAAGGAGCAAGCTTCGAAAAGAGTAGCGAAGACTGACACGCCACAAAGAAACCAAAACGAAGCCTAGCAGAAAGACAAGCTTCGAAGCCAACTTCGAAACCTAACGAAGTGTGGACTTCGAACAGCTAGGGCCGGAGTACCTTCGCAACGTCGCTCGAAGTATGTGATGCTGTCCATTCAGAAAATACTTCGAAGCTAGCAACATAGGACTCAAACCAAGTACGAAGTTTGAACAAAGCCTTCGAAGATGATAGGTCGAAGCCTGCCTCACGGAGCTGAGGGGCTTCGAACAGAGAAGGATGGCTTCGCCAGAAACAGCCAGAAAAGTTTCTGGATCCTGTCAGCTTCGATCAAAAAGCAGTGCAGTAGAAGGTAAAAAGCTGGCAGCGAGCACTGTAGCAACAGTAGCAGTACTACTTGCAACAGCAAGAACTAGTACTACTTGCGTTAAGAACACACCCAGCCGAAGCTTCCGAAAGCCTCAAAAAACATGGGAAAACTTGCCGTGCAATGAAATGATGCCATTAAAACTCTGATGTTGCTGCACACGATTTGGGAATAGAAACTTCACTTCAACAATAAATGCAAAACAACAACAACAGGGGCAAATCTCCATGGCGGCGCAAGCAAAAATAGGAGAGAAGAGAGGCAAGGCAAGAGACAAAAAGTGACCCAAAGGAGTAGTATTGAATTCAGCCAAAAGGGGTGCACAAACCCTAGGATTGGGGTCCTATTTATAGGCTCCCAACACTAGGAATATTCCACCTGCCCCTTAGGGTTTTTACAGACGCAAGAATAAAAGAAAAGACTCTACTGCCCTTAGGTATTTTTACAGACACAACTGACTGACTGTGGGCCTAGAGTTACAGATGACTTATCCGGAAGCTCAGCTTTCGTAGCGACTACGGCTTCTCTTCTGGACAGTCGGATACAAGATCGACGGTTGTCAGTTTTGCGCCGAAACTGACAAAGCCTCCACCAGCTTTGCACCAGGTACCCGGATTGGGCCGGCCTGACTCCGCAGCTCTCTCAGCCCGTCAATCACTCACCGCCCGTGTACCTGAGTCAGTCCTGGTCAACAGCCCAGTGGGTCTTCTACTGCTTTTGGCCCATGTACCCAGATTGGGCCAGCCCGACTTCGCAACCTCCTCTGCCCGACAGTCGCTTGCTGCCCGTGTACCTGAGTCACACGAGGCCCATCAAACAACAGATCTCTTCTTCTTCTGTCCTCTTTGACTATCGTTGACAATGACTCATCACTTTTGGAGCCATGAGGCCCACGCTATTCAGCATGGCTCCTCAATCTCCCCCTTGATGAGTGCATTGTCAACACTCCTCTTCTTCAGCTCTTCAGCACCTGCGAGCAAATGTGGAAACACGAAAACAAAACACAAGAAAACAAAGAAGAAGAAAAATAAGGTAAAAATTTAACCCTAATGACCAAAAGCCGAACAAAAGCAAGAAGCGGTCATTATGGTTAACCAAAACGTAAAAGCTCAAAATGAGTGCGATTTTTAGAACAACAAGGATATCAACAGAGTAAGAACAAGCGAGACAAAAACTCTCCCTTAAACTTTGATCCCCAATTTTCTCCCCCTTGTTGACAAGTGAACTCATCAAGCACTCAATAGAGACACAGACTCCCCCTGAAATGCAACTCCCCCTCAAAATATGCAGTGAATTCAACTGGAGTGCATAAGGAGTGTAGAAAGCATGCTTCTCAAATATGATTGACTGCAATTACAGCATCTAACAAGTATAGCAAAAGAGATACTGTCTAAGACACATGGCATGATCAGTGCAACAGATGATATCTAAAGAAAGTCATTAGCACACATTTTTCAGTTTTCGCAAACAAAAAGCATCACCACATTTTCTAGTAAAAAAAGCAAGGTAAAACATGAGATGCAAAAGCTAACTGATATCTACCAAGATAAGCTTTGTTCAAAAACAAAGTGCTTCAGCAAATTTGTTATCATTTCAATTTTCAAGCTTTTTCTTTTTCCTTTTTCATTTTTTTTTGCTAGGGGTTATTTGCATGTCAAACCTTATGCTGACCGACCAAGTCAAGCCTAGGCCAGATCTGGACCATCAGAAGCTTAAGACATCGGTCTTGGCATACACTACACTGTCCTAGTTCATACCAAAGTGCTATGGTATGCAGTCCAGAACAAATGTAATGCGACAAAGCAAACCCACCTGGATCTTTTCAAGTTATGCACAAAAAGGCATGGAATTTTCATTGTTTTCGAATTTTCATCATTTTTATAGCACATTTCCATGTTTAAAGCATACAGATGTCCAAGTTGCATATTTGCATCTAAGTCAGAAACTAGCCACAAGGCATGTAACAGATAGCAAGAACATTCAGCTTACCCATGCTAGTTACCAGAAACAATGGTGATCATTTTTCAATTTTAAAGCATAAAAGCCATGCATATGACAGATATCAGACATATCATTTGAACTGAAGCAAAGCATGATCATCGACAAGTAATCAAAGCATGTACCAGCTAGAATAAGTAAAGCAGTTCAATCATATAACAGAAGCAAGCTCAAAAGTGTGATATGTGAATATGCAAGATATGAACACACACAGAAAACTCAAGAAAAGAGTAAAGAAGAAGGAAACTGACGCAAAATATCCTAAAAAGGATACACAACACCCAAATCCCCTCGTAAACGCTCGAAAGTAGACTGATCTAGGGGTTTGGTGAAAATATCAGCCAACTGATGATGGGTATCATCATGAACAAGGTCAATGACACCTTTTTCATATTGATCCCGCAAGAAGTGAAAGAGCACATCAATATGTTTGGTTTTTGAATGGAGACATGGGTTTTTCCCTACACTAATCGCACTGGTGCTGTCGCAAAACAAAGGAACTCTGGTAGGAAAGAAGAACCCAAAATCTCGCAGAGTGGAAATCATCCAAACCAACTGTGAGCAGCAGCTAGCAGCAGCTACGTACTCAGCCTATGTGGTCGAAAGAGCAACTCCAGATTGCTTTCGAGAAGACCAAGAGACAAGAGAAGAACCAAGAAACTGGCAAGTACCGGAAGTCGACTTGCGATCCAACCGGCACCCACCAAAGTCAGCGTCCGAAAAGCCAGATAAATCAAGAGATGATGATGCTGAATAGTAAAGACCAAGATCAGGCGCATAGGTAAGATACCTGAAGATACGCTTGACAGCTTGCCGATGAGACGCGCGTGGTGAAGACTGGAAGCGCGGCGCACAGTCCCACGGCGAACTTTATGTCCGGTCTTGTTGCCGTTAAGTATAACAGCGAACCGATCATCCCTCGAAATTCCCTTTCATTGACCTTGACGCCGCTCTCGTCCTTGTCCAGACCCCCAGATGTGCCCATCGGGGCCATCTGCGGCTTCAATTCACCACCAAAGTCAAATTTCTTAAGCATGTCGCGAGTGTACTTACCTTGGTGGATGAAGGTGCCGTCCTTGGTCTGCTTGATCTGGAGCCCTAAGAAGTGCTTGATCTGCAATTTAAAAACATGTCGAGGAAACTTAGGGTTCTCAAAGCCGGGGGGTTGCCTAACATAAACCTCCTCTTCTATGTACCCATTCAGAAAAGCACTCTTAACATCCATTTGAAAAAGCTTAAAACCCTTCGAAGCGGCAAAAGCTAAGAGAATACGAATGGACTCAAGACGGGCAACAGGAGCGAAGGTTTCTTCAAAATCAATACCTTCCTTCTGGCAATAACCCTGGGCAACTAGTCGAGCCTTGTTGCGCACCACAACCCCATCTTCACCTTGTTTGTTCTTGAACACCCACTTGGTGCCTATGGGGTTGCATCCTGGTGGCGACTCAACTAGTGTCCAAACCCGATTACGGACAAAATTCTCAAGCTCTTCTTGCATAACATTAATCCAATTAGAATCAGAAAGAGCATGAGAAACGTCTCTGGGCTCAAAAGATGCAACAAACGCAGATTCAGCAAACACAGCAAGAGAGGCAGAAGAACGCAAAGTTCTCTCAGTCAAATCACCAATGATGAGCTCTGAGGGGTGATCACGCTGAACTGCTCGGGATCCCTGGTGATCGGAAGTCACCTCACCAGAGTCAGCAGCTGGCACCTCTGGACTCGACTGAGGGGGCTCGATCGTAGTGGAAGAAGTGATTAGAGGTCCGCCCTCATCCTCAGTCGAAGTCTCAGAAGGTGTGGGCTCTGCGGGGGATGTAGAAGGCCCACCCTCATTAGCAGCTGGAGTGTCATCATCTTCCTCAAAGATGGACTCTCCGAGCTCACCATCAGACGACTCAAAAGGAGTCAAAGAAGGCAAGGACTCATCAAATGAAACCTCACAAGTCTCGACAAGCAGCTGGGATTCGAGGTTCCAAACACGGAAGCCTCGAGAATGCAATGCATAACCAAGAAAAACACCATCCCAGCAACGAGACTCAAACTTGTCCAAATGCCCTCCCTTCTTGAGCACAAAGCACTTGCAGCCAAACGCTCGCAAGTGGCTCACCTTGGGCTGTCTGCCAAACCGCGGTTCATATGATGTCTTACCAAGGTAAGCTCTAAGAAAGATGCGGTTGGCCAGATAGCAAGCCGTGTTCATGGCTTCAGCCCAAAAACGCCTAGGAGTCTTGTGCTCATCGAGCATCGTCCTGGCCATCTCGACTAGCGTGCGGTTCTTTCGTTCCACAACGCCGTTCTATGGGGGAGTGTAAGGAGAAGAAAACTGATGGTCCAGACCCTGATCACTACAGAAGCTGACGAACTAAGAGTTCTTGAACTCAGAGCCGTTGTCGGAGCGAATTGCTCGCATCCGACCATTGTTCTCATTCTTCAGCTTCAAAATCAGGTCATGAACAAATTGAAAAGTTTCATCCTTAGACTCCAAAAAGAAAACCCACGAGAAACAAGAAAAGTCGTCAACTATGACAAGTGCGTACCACTTCCCACCGATTGAACGTACCCGAGCTGGACCAACAGTGTCCAGGTGTAAAAGCTCGCCCGGATACGAAGTCATCACCTGAGTCACAGGTGAGTGAGAAGCGGCAACCATTTTCCCATGACGACAGGGATGACAGACTAGATCCTTCTCCAATTTAAGCTTGGGCAATCCTCGGATGAGGTCCATAGAGCTTAACCCTGACTAGCAGATCAAAACTCAAGTGACCTAACCTCCTATGCCACTTCCAGAGCTCAGAAGAAGATCCAGCAATCCAAACAGCGAGAAGGGCCAAAAGAACTAGAGAAGTCAATTCGAAAAAACTTTGCCGAATGGTAAAATCTGGCAAATCAAAGACCCTCTAGAATCAACCACAGAAGAATTACCCTTCTTAAACGCACTTCCAAACCATCCTCAAGAAGTTGCGAAACAGAAATCAAGTTGAAGTTCAAATTTTTAACCAAAGCAACATTCTTTAAAGAGAAATGATCTGAAATGCGAATTGAGCCTATGCCACTTACTTTCCCTTGACCGTTGTTCCGAATGTGATGTACTCTTTGGAGCTCGGGGGAGTGAGACTGGAGAACCATCTGCGATGTCCCGTCATCGCAGTATTGCCTATAGATTTTTAGTAGTAAAATCTGAGGTACCAAACATGCATGTTGTTACAATTATGGAGTCTCGAGATGCAACATTTTTTGATAGCATATTTCCAATGAAAGATACTCATAGCACTTCTAGTCAAACTCCTGAGACAATTCCCAATTCAATCACACCACCTGGATTTCCTGAACAAACACATGAAACTGTCCCTGAGGAGGATGACAGTGAAGCTCCTAGGAGGAGCAAGAGACGAAGGATAAATAAATCCTTTGGTGATAATTTCACTGTGTACCTTGTGGATGACACTCCCATGTCTATGTCAGAAGCATATACATCTCCTGATGCATACTACTGGGAAGAGGTTGTCCGTAGCGAGATGGATTCCATTATTGCTAACAGGACTTGGGAGGTGACAGAATGACCTTATGGTTGCAAACTTGTAGGGTGCAAGTGGGTGTTCAAAAAGAAGCTTAGGCCTGATGGTACTATTGAAAAGTATAAGGCTCGACTTGTAGCCAAGGGCTATACTCAGAAAGAAGGCGAAGATTTCTTTGACACTTACTCACCTGTTGCTTGATTGACCACTATTTGAGTACTACTTTCTTTGGCTGCCTCACATGGTCTTCTCGTTCATCAGATGGGCGTTAAGACAGCTTTCTTAATGGAGAGCTGGATGAGGAAATTACATGGATCAGCCTGATTGTTTGTAGTAAAAGGTCAAGAAGGCATGGTGTGTAAGCTATTAAAATATTTGTATGGTCTGAAACAAGGGTTAATTTTTTCTGTGCCATTACAATTTTTACGGTTTGCCAATATGCCATCAGTGTGTCACTGACAGATGGGGGCCGCCACAGTCACTGACAGTGGCATATAGGCAATTTCTGAAAATTATAATGGCATGTGAGTAATTTTCCCCTGAAACAAGCTCCTAAGCAATGGCATGAGAAGTTTGATAAAACTTTAACATCTGCGGGCTTTGCAGTCAATGAGGCAGATAAATGTGTATACCATCGCTATGGTGGGGTGAGGGAGTTATTTTGTGCCTATATGTCGATGACATACTGATCTTTGGGACAAATATTAATGTGATTAATGAGATCAAAATTTTCTTGTCTCAAAATTTTGATACGAAGGATCTGGGAGTGGCTGATGTAATTCTGAACATCAAGCTAACAAGGGATGAGAATGGGATTACACTTTTGCAGTCCCATTATGTGGAAAATGTCTTAAGCCACTTTGGCTACATGGACATTAAGCCTTCTCCAACACCTTATGATCCTAGTTTGTTACTTCGAAAGAACAAGAGAGTTGCTAGGAATCAATTGGAATACTCCCAGATCATTGGATCACTCATGTACCTAGCTAGTGCTACTAGGCCTGACATCTCTTTTGCTGTTTGCAAATTGAGCCGGTTTACTTCTAATCCGGGAGATGATCATTGGCGTGCGCTTGAGAGAGTCATGCGCTATCTAAGAGGTACTATGAGTTTTGGACTTCACTATTCTGGGTACCCTTCGGTACTGGAGGGTTATAGTGATTCAAACTGGATCTCTGATATTGATGAGATCAAAGCCACGAGTGGATATGTGTTCACTCTTGGAGGTGCAGCTGTTTCATGGAGGTCTTGCAAACAGACCATATTGACGAGGTCAACCATGGAAGCAGAGCTCACGGCACTAGACACAGCCACTGTTGAAGCAGAATGGCTGCGTGATCTATTGATGGATTTACCAGTGGTTGAAAAACCAGTGCCAGCTATCCTTATGAACTGTGACAATCAAACGGTCATTGTCAAGGTGAATAGTTCTAAGGATAACATGAAATCGTCTAGACATGTAAAGAGACGATTGAAATATGTCAGGAAGTTGAGAAACTCTGGAGTTATAACATTGGATTATATCCAAACATCTAAAACCTGGCAGATCCCTTTACAAAGGGATTATCACGGAATGTGATAGACAATGCATCGAAGGAGATGGGTATGAGACCCATGTGAGTTATACTATGGTAGTAACTCAACCTATGTGATCGGCGATCCCGTGAATTAGGACATGGGAAGAATAAGCCATCAGTTAACTAAAGAGAGTAATTCTAATCCACTCTAAGTGAAGATGCAATACTCTCAGAAACTGCTAGGCAGGTTGACGACTGTCTTAATGTGTTCTGTTGGCTATATTAGTGAAGATGCTATCCTGCAGAGCATTCTTGAAAGAACACACCTATATGAGCTCGATTGTTGGTCGTAGTCTATGGAGACTTGGGCAGACTCCTAGTAAGCTCGTGAAGAGACCAAGGAGTATGACTTATACGCTCCACCCGAGGGGTAGGCTACCGGCAGCCTAGTATCAGTTAAGACTTTAAGTAAAACTTATTTGCACAAAACTTGCAATTCAAGGCATAGTCCATTGTTCAAGTTGTGAGTGAGTGTAGCTTGAAGCTCTAGATGGATGTTCAACCTTAACCGGTCTCCATCAAAACACTGGTATATAAACAACACAAAGAATCAGGCAAATCTCTGTGGGACTTTGAGCTATGGTGGGGGATTGTTGAATAAATGGGCTTGGCCCAAATTTTATTTGAAGAATGATTCCTGGAAAAATCTCAAAGGCCCACCATGTAGAGGGAGCATGTGAACCTTTAGTCCCACCTTGCTAGTTCTAGGAGAGAAAGACCAACTTATAAGGGATGGTGCTCTCCTTGCAACTAGACCTATATGGGTGAGAGGAGACTAGAGGAACACACGCGCTCGCTCGCTCGCCTCGCCGGGCTCGGGCATGGGCACGGGCCGGGGCCGGGGGGCGCGATGCGCACGACATGCGCGTGAATGGTCCGCCGAAATTGGCTCCGATTGCTTGCGCAGACGCGGCTCCCTTTTTTCGTTCCGTTTTGCTGCGGGTGTAATTGGTTGGAACGGTTCCGATTCACATTCGGAGCAGTTACTAGTGGAGAATGAAGAGACGTCCTGATCACGCATCTATTTCTCCTCCACCAAAAACTGAGCGATGGTTCTGCGCAAGAGAGAACTGAAGAGTCGCCGATTTCCTCTGTTTTGTGCAGCCATTCGAAGTCTACTCCGTTCCTCTCATCGGCGTACACCATTGAGCGGAAGAGCAGGTCTCCGGAACCCGTCGCCTTCGAGATCCTGCACCGGGAGAGGGCGAATAAGGTTTTTGGGAAGCGCTCCGCGCGACTGCTCACGTTCGTCCACCACGGCTCGTCTTCCTCTTCGCTCGAGTGCTGCCCGTCGTCGCCGTCGTCCGGTTCCGCGCGTCGTCGTCGTGGTACCAGTCCGATCTGTGATTGCTTCAACCATTAACATCCGGTACGTTCTAACCACGTTCGGTACATTATTCTTATTCATGTGTATAGTGTACTGGTATACTGTGGTTATGAGTATTCATCTGTTTCACGTCATGATTTATTTGTAGAATAAGTTAAACCTAATAATGCTATTATTTCCAACATATACTGATTCATTTATTTTTTAACTTATACCCGTAGGATCGATAGACAATCAGAGGGGATTAATGATTACGTAACATAAAAAAAATGAACACTTAACCTCTTATTACAAAACCTTAAATTAATCCTGTTTTTTTAGCTCTGGACAAAACTCTATTTCGTCACTAAAAGCGTTATAGATTAAAATCCATAAGTCCGATCGACCTGAAACTTTAAAGAACACAGTAGATAAAATTTATGAACTAACACAACTAAAATCACGTCTATTGGACTTCTGGATCAAAATATATTAACGAAACAATATTACTGAACAGAACAGTGACGAAAATTGATTAAGCCCTAATTAATCAATTTCCAGATCAGCACTATGATTTCTGACAGGTTTTAATCAAATCAAATCAACCATGCATAAACCTAGAACCAATAATTTAATCTAAAACTAAAAGCAAAAGATGCAAATACCGAATGAACTCAAAAAAACGAGATTACCGCACTTTATCTACGATGCCTCTCAAAAATTCCCACAAGATTTCTCCGTGAAGACACCAAAAAAACCTAGATTAAACTCTTAATCCGTAGCTAATCTAATCTCCAAATAAATCACCTAAAAACGAAACAGTACTCTTATTTATAGACCTAAACTGAGTCTTAAGCTCAATTTAAATTGGTCCGGCCCACCTGGACCGAACCACAAAACCAACCCATCACCAAACTGCTTCCGTGCGTGGCAGCATAGTGGGCTGCGTACGCAGGCTGCATGCAACGCATGCACTCCACTTCTCCAAGCAAGCTAGCTATCATGCATGCACAAAAAATCTGCTACACGCACACATCTTCTCATCATGCTCCCATGTGATATATCTTCTCCACCGCCGTCATCTAGCTCGAACATTTCGCATGACATCTTTAACCATTAGGATCTTGGTTCCTCTCTGAACTAGTCTTGAAACATTAGTACCTCCTTAACCTTAGTTTCAATTCATCATCGATCATGTTTCACATCAATCAACACCTGCGCATGAACAAACACACGAAACCGTGTACAAGCGCAAGTCTACAACTTGACCTAGGATTAGTCAACGCACACCACTCACAAAAAGCATCTAATATATGGTATTATGCTAATTACTTTGCAAGCTAATTTTAATATAAACCAACTTTTCATCATATGATTTCGCAATACCAAACAACCTTATAGATTTTTTACGGCTCATTCTTAGTTGAGATCTCTAAGGGAGAGGGAGACCGCCCCCTCCTATTCCTACTCCCACGCGCATGCACATGCCATGCATGTCTAGGTCTGTAGCGCCCTGATCGAAGGCGCCCCAACCCATTTGTGTTGAGGGCAGCACACCATGTGTTATTGTTTTGTGCGTGCCACTTCCTCTCCCAAAATTCCCAAACGCTATCCGATCTGATTGAATTGTACCGAAGCGGCGGGAAGCTTTTTTCGACTCCTCGCCACCGTTCACAGGATGCCCTTGACCTCTCGGCCTCTACATTAACCTCACCATCGTCATGGCGGGCTCAAGCTCTTCGTCTAAACCCGAAGGTGTGTACTATGTGACACTCTTTGTTTGCTCTATGGGCTTTGCTATGTTAATCTCAAAATCATCCCTGCTAGTACCAATCTAGATGATCTCTTAAGAAGTTTCTATCACTCATGGCTTATAGCTCACAATTCACAATAATATTTTTTAAAAAAAAATCCACCGTTTAAGCAAACACACCCTATCTATGCTAATAATTTTATATATTTAAAAATAGATAAAGTACACGATTGTTTCAAGCCGCAAGAAAGGTGGTTAGTAGTTAGTCAGCTCTATGAGCCGCCTCAGTCTCTAATTTTCAGCAAAAGTCCGAAGTTTTAAGCATCCCACACTGTCAAACTATTGCTACCTAGCTATCACCTGTCGCCTGTCGAATCCTTCCCAGTTATAAAAAGAAAGTCACAATTCACAAACAAGTCAATATGACAGACACCAATATATAAAAAATGATGATCTTGCAGCGTGTAGATTAGTGATTTCTTTTCCCCGTGGAATGCTAATGCTGACAAGTTATCTTAACAGAGAGAATGATTAGGAGGAACAAAACGTTGGTAGGTACATGATTCCTCTTCTGTTTGAAGAAAAAAAAAACTGGTCAATAAACCTGTAGATTCCTTTTATAATTGTATTATATTATAAGTTGTTTGATTCTTCTCTAACTTTAATTAAGCTTAAAAGGTACATTAACATCTATAATATCACATAAATATAATAATAAAACATATTTTATAATGAATTTAATGAAACTAATTTAATATTATAGTTGTTGATATATTATTTTATAAAATTGTCTATTTATAAATAAGGCAAACAACAACTTGTAATATTGAAGGGAATGAGTAAATCACAACGCAACTCAGAGCATGACAGGTCCTTGATAGGAACAGGTTTAGCTGTAGGAAGAGACAGCGATGCGTCAGGCGTGCATTGCTCAGCAAGACTACCTCCTCCTCCTCCTCCTCACTGAACAAGAGACATAGTTTCTGAAGCAATTTTGATGGAGAAAGCGCAAGAGTTGTAGTTGGTGTGTGTGTAGAATGCATAAACAATGCTCAGATTAGGTTTTCAGAGCTTGGACTGAAGTGTCAGGTTCTGACTGAACTGGAATTTAATTTTGACGCCTTGTTTTTTCTGTTAAAAAATATTCTCTCTTTGCAAGATTGCAGATAATGATCCCAGCTTCTCATGGAGGTAGAACATTGAGGCCTGTATGTGCCCCTTTTTGGTTACCAAAGTGAAGTCAAATTTGCCCACTTAAATAACTAATATTGATATACATGTTTCATGGATCATGAGAAGACTATCCAAAAGAGGAGCCAGCACAAGATGACCATGCATGCACATGGTCCATTCACATGCCAGTAGTCATTTGTTTTTGCAGTGGGCCGTCTCCCACTCTGAATCTGAAGCCACCCAGTTAGATAACATTTGCACTGAAAGTGTTTAACTGTCCATGTTGTTCATGGAGTAAGTACACCAAACTACATTATTACATTTAATTTAGAAGGTTCCTTTGGTTCACTGCAGAGATATACTGACTTGACAAAGTGACAAACCACCACCGGTGTGCAACAACTCTGTCATTATAGTGTTCAGAACAGTTAGCAAAAAGAGTACTCCAATTCAAGGCCTTGAAACTCTGGAGGATCATGCAAGATATCACACTCAATCCTCAAGTCTTAGACTGAGTAATCCGAAAGACGGTACATGATTGAGTTTTTATGGTTTCCACTGCTTACTAGATCTTCTTAGCAAAAATAACATGGCTCTATGGTAATATTATATGGAAAATAAAAGCACCAACAAAGGTGAAGTTTTTCATGTGGCTATCTTTGAATAAGAGTTGCTTAACTACAAAAAACCTCACGAAGAGGAGGAAGCCACACGAAGCACTTTGCTACTTGTGCACAGTTGAGCAGGAATCAAGCAAGCATATGTTCGTCTAGTGTAGCTATGTAAACAATCTCTAGCATTGCTTAGAGCTTCGGTCAAAATCGTGTTTGAGCTTTCAGACATAATAGACGTTGAGCTTTGGAGAATGGTGGATGAGGACACACCGGCGATTCAAGAGCAAAACTAGAAAGGTCTTCGACTCCCTTTACTCGTTGGTATGTTGGAGAATTTGGAAAGAACACAATGCACGAGTCCTCCAGTGCAAATCAAGGCAACACAACTAATTTTTCAGCGACATCAAAGAGGAGTTTCAACATGGATCATTGAGACATCTTTATAGTTGAAAATGACAATGTTGTGACTTGCCTTATGCTTAAATGGGTATGGGAGAAGCACATGGTATATTTCTCTGGCTTCGACAGTTTCTTGCTAATGTTTTTTGTTCTTGCCTCTCATAATCTATTTGCTCTAATGGCCACCCTATTGGGACCGGCCTAGCAAAAAAAAAAGGCATTTTCTATGAATCTACTATTACCGGAGGTATGGAAGTCTTTTTGGTTCGGTTTTAGTAATTTTAACATAGTATTTGATTCCTGTTTTTTAAAAACCAAATTTCCTAAAAACTGAAATTTTTTTGATAAAACCGATTGCCCACCCCTAATAGAAGAAATAATTATCAGCTATAAATACTATAAATATTAATTGATTCAATTATATCTTAGCCTCTAACAATTTTGTAGTGCATACTGTTTGCACAATGGCGGAAATAAGGGGGGCTGGGGGTGCGCCCCCCTACTGTCATCCAGTTCTCCTATTCCTCTTTTTTTATATTGATAATAATAAAAATTAATTATTAATATAATTTTTTTATGTTGAATGCGGTAGCTAGAATCTCACGTGTGTTGTTTTCTTTTTCTTCAATTTTCTTGTCTTTTTATTTACCTACATGATTTTCTCTATTTTTAATGTATACTTTTTAACTTTCTTCTAAACTGCATTGCTTGTATATATACATAATTTCCTCCTATAATAGCATATACACGTGGACAGAATCATCAAGTGATCTATAATAATTGGTCATTCATGTATTTATAATTTTATTTTAATTTTTATCTTAATTAAAATCTCAGCATGCCACCCCGCCTGTTCTGACTAGGCCCCCACGTGGCCACGCCACATGTGGCAGACGTCGGCCATGTCCTACCTTCCTGCGCTACTGCGATCGGTGCCGCCCTGCACCGTGCATCCCTACTTACTGCATGTTTTATTGCTTATTACTTCTTAGAATCTTATGTTAACGATATAAATAAAGAACACAGATCGTTTACCATTCAAGTTCAAACAATATAAACACGAATGGAGCTAGTTCTCACAATAATACAAGAATGAATTGTGAGAACTTCATGAATCAAAGAACAAATATTAAACAAAAATTAATTAATTATACTAAAGAAAGTGTATTGAACCCTTAATCCTTTGAACTTAACCCCCTGTTTTGCATATATTTTACCTTCAACAAGGTGAAGTCGTGACCCTTCTTCTGAATTCTCACTTCTCAGGTAGGTGAAGGATGCAAATATCTTTGCAAAAACTCAAAGTTTGCTTTCTCCTGGCTTGTGGCGAAATATTGGACGCCAAGAACTCCATCCTGTCCGGGTCAGCAAATGTTAGGCAGCAGTGAACTGAACTGAAGCCGTTTACCCCTGTCACCTCAATGGACTCCCATCAACCGAGAAAATGCCAGAACCCTAACAACTCCCGGAGAAAATTGAGAACTTGAGGCTGCGGACTGCACACACAGGCTCACCACGCCATCTCCATAAACGAGACAGTAACATTTGTGGGGTTTTAGCTAAATTTCTGCACCCAAATGCATGAGTCGCAACTCGCAAATCGCACGGGGCACTGACGTTTCAGGGCTAGCTAGCTAGGTAAGCTCGTGGTGTTCTTCGTTGATTCAGGCCACTTCTTGGCCTGTCCGGTCATGTCGACGGCTGATTTCGATCGGTTAGGTCCATTTCAGTGGTGCAAGCTCTGCAGATGCGAAGAAGTGCTGTTAATGATGAGATGTATGTTGTCATGATCCAACCCATGACATCAGATGTATGTTGTCACTTCTCGGAATGAGAATGTCAGATCCGGGAATCAAGAGGGAAGATAATGTAAACAACACGGTGAGCATATCAGTGCAGATGAAGGCAGAGTGTTGAGCTCTGGACCTCTGGTCTGTCCTGAAAGAAACAATACTACTTGTTCCGTAGTTTCAGGAGGAAAAAAATGACCAGTATATTTTGCTATTCTGCTTATACTATTATATTAATAGTAGAATTGATCTTAATTATTAATTTTAAAGAATAAATTAGTGTTTTAATTGATCATATTTTGAGTATATCTCTTTCGTCGGTCAATTACTAGCTCAGTATCACTATTTTTCGAACAACTTTAGCTTTTCTAAATTCTATTACTACTCGTTAAGATAACAATGGCAATTATTTTTAACGCATCAAGGATGAGGTTTATTATGCACAATAATATTGCTCTTTAAACCAGTACCAATAATCAGTAATCAAAGAACCCATTAAGATTTGTGTTTTATGCGATACTTGCACGAATCTCGTTGCAGAATCCAATATGGTCAGCATTCAGCAACCATAGCTACCCATTCAATATACACAAAACTATTATTTTTTTTCACTCTGATTGAAGTATACTGGAGGTATAAAACACTTTTCCATAATTTAAAACCGTCGTGTTACTTGAGAACACATGAATTTCACGTAACATTTTTCAGTCTACACTTTTCAATTGAATTCCTGTTCCAAACTTACACAAAATTACACACAGTAAATGGAGGATTACAATTTACAAATGGATAAGAAAACAAAAACGAAAACAAAAACAAAAAACAAAGCAGGTAACCTGAGTTCACTGCTCACTACCCATCATCGATGGGCGTAGACAGCTAGGTCCGAAAAAAGGGGCACCCACTCCAAATCTCCATCTCCTACACGCAAATGAGCCGCCCAGAATCTGTCACCGACCAGATCATATTCTCACCAATGAAATCGGCAAACCAGCGCAAAGATTTTCCCTTGCGATGGATAAATGAATTATTCCTGATGAATTCACCATTGTGTTTCACACGAGAGGCGATAGCTGTAACGCCCGCGTTAAAGAAAGATAAAATAAAAATAGAAATAATAAAAATATAATAATAATTAAAATAATACTTTGGATTTTTATAAAATAATTCAAAACAATGAAAAGTTATTTTCCCAGAATTTTATACTCATTTTTATTTTTTTTAATTTTATTTCTCTCTTTAAGTTTCTCTCTCACTTATACGTGGGACCCACTTGTTATCATCTTTCTCCCACCCTCCTCTCTTTTCTCTCTCTCCCACTTCCACCATGCACGAACAACTTCCTCCTCATGGCAACCGTCGGCCGTTCCACTTCCCCTATCGCCCACGTCGCGTCGAGGCCGCACCCACGACGTTGGAACCGCCATCCCCTCGCGCACCATTTTATTTGGCCGTTCCCTCTCTTCTCCATTCTGTTTTCCCCACTTTCCATCATTTTTCTCCTCCGAGCTCTCCTTCCTTCCTCGTCGTAGCCGTGTGATCGTCGTCGTCCCCCGGTGAGAACTCCTCTCTTTCCATTTTCTTCCCCCTAGTCTTGTCGTCGTCGTGCCCCGTCGGCCGCTCGCCGCGCCGTGCCGACCGCGCACTACGTTTCCCACCGGCCGCGCCGCTGGCTGCGCATCGTCCGTGCGCCGCCGCCTGCGCGCCGCCTGCTCGTGCGTCACGCCGACCGCGCCGCGCTAGCCAGACCGAGCCACCCCGCACTCTATTTTGCCAGTTTTACGATATAACCCTCTATTTTAGGTTATTTAAATCATGTTCTGGCACTTTATCGCTCTAGCCCCTCTATTTCAGGATAATTATTTTCCGTCCTGCACATTAGTACCGTTTTCGCTAAAATGGAGCTAAAACTTCTAAAATACACAACTAATTCATCCTAGCTCCGTTTGGAGTGATTCAAATTGATGTGTTTTCATAAATTGCAAAGAATCTAACTATGCATTTATTTTGTATTGTTCATGTATATTGATGTACTTTTTGCATTAATTATGTATGTGATCGCGTAGATGCCGCCGATTTTGTACCACTGGAGGCCTACTTCAATGAGGATCAAGCTTTCGCGGACCAAGGCAAGCTACTTGAATAGTTGAACATATTGAAATTCTATTTTTAATAAGTTATTTTGATTTAACTTAATGCATGATTATTAGGACTATAATATGCTATTATTATTGTTTAGTTATACCCACTGTGTTAATTATAGCCACGTGCAATTAATACCATGCCTTTTGTCGACCTAGGTAAATTTTGGTTCAGCTTGTACCTTAATAAGGGTTGGGTTGATTAATATAAGGAATATTGCTTAGTCATGCTTAGTTTACCTAGACTTTGTAAATAGGGAATTATTCATCTCTTTAATGACAAATGTTGTATCTTTCATGTTGATTAAATTGTACCTACGGTAGGATTACAACCGTTAGTGGTTTGGATTAAAACTTGACCAATTAAAATATTGAAAGGGCTGGTTGTGGGTGCATGCTAGTAATTTAGGATGTCGCACCCATGACGATTAAGGACCGGTCCATGGCTACTATTGCAATGCATTTTCGTACTACCACAAGTCTAATGGGTACGACCTGGCTTAGAGTATTAATTTTACTTGCTTACAACAACAGTGGTATGATGGGTGACGGTTTGTGGTGGGTCGCACCCCTAAGCCTGAATGTAACTTGGCACAAGAGGGGGCTTACTCAACTAGGGTTGGCCCTACGGGAAGCAAAACCTTAGCGAGTGTTTGTATGGTATATGATGGCCTTGGCATGGGCTTGGGTCGAGGTACCGTGGTGGTATCCTGACGTTAACCGAGACTGTGCCTTGTGGGTAAAGTTGTACACCTCTGATCAGAGTTAAAATCTATTCGAATAGCCGAGCCCACGGTCAAGGGTGGGCAAAGTGATGTTTTCACAGTTAGAATAACCTTCCACTTTAATTCTGGTGTGATGGTTAGGATGAGATCTAAGGATCCTACAGGTGGTGGTAACCTGCCAGTGTGGGTGCACTGCTTGGATTGTAACTTCTTCATAACAGTCTTTATTACTTGTAGATGTTTTACAATTGTTTTAACTAAAAATCAGCTTTACGCAAATGAACCCTATTATGCCATCCTTGTTATTCCATTGCATTATTTTGCATCATTTTGGGTGGCTTGTTGAGTACCAATGTACTCAGCCCACTATTTCAAACCTCTCTAGAAGTTGAAGGGATCTACACAAATAAAGACGAAGAGGAGGCTTGAGGCTTGGCCGCACTCGAGCGCTTGTGGGGAAAAGGCTGTTATCCGTTGCTTGTGTTTTGCTTAGTAATCTCTGTTCAGGCCATTTAGGTCATGTATACGACTATGTGTAATTACTTTTAATCCGCGTGGAACTTTGTTGTATCTACTTATTATTGTGTACATTGCCTTGTTATTGTCGCTCATGTAATTTATATCATCACCCCACTAGCAATCTGATCTACTTCACCATTGTTTTCTCCTTCTTCATTATGCTTGTTCCATATTTGATATCTTTTCTTGAATCTACATCTTAGCAAATAGTTATAGACATATTTTGAATTTAGAAACTTCTTCTTGTTCTTATAATCATAGCATAGATATACATTGCAATCTTTTCATTAGTTTCCACGTCTGTTCTAGCAGTACTCATGAAAGACTTCACCTCACTGAAATATTTATTACAAATATGACAATCAAGATACATCCAACTCTTTGTTGTTGGCATCTACAAATTAATAAAAAAAATAAAATAACCATCATGTATATCCAAGTTTATGACTAGTCGCAATTAAAGTATGCTTAACTTTGGGTACTAATAGGTAATGATAGGTCTTAAATTCTATCTGAGGATGTGCAACCGCGTAGCTGGGCCTCATAGTCCCATACAGTAGTATCTCCCTGTTGCTCTCAAATACACGTCGCTTTTTTTCTATGCCAGGAACCAGATTTGAATTGGTGACAAAAATAAAATTTGACAATGTTAGAGCGGGGTTGAGAGGGTTTTGTATCTGAACAACAACAGGGAGACACAACCAAAAATCTCTCTAGAACCATACGAGACAATTTAGTCTATCTATGTGAGCCACACGTCCCCGGACTATCCAAAGTATGTGGACAATTTGGGAGCGTCTACCTATAAATATGGCTGGTTGCCCACTAATATTTATAATCCAACACTTCCGAACGGGATACGACGTAATCGATTGCGCGACTCTAAAATATGATATGCGGATTAAATTAGAGAAAATATACCTTTAACCGGACGTTGGTGCTAGTTGCGATGGGGCGATGCACTGAAGTACATAATAGTGCAGGTCACCATCCTAGACACGCACATGCAGCTTTAGTGTAGTCACCGACCGGTGGCTGGGGACTTAACTGTGGCCGGTTAGTAGATATTGGACAAGGGTGAAATCGGTGGCGAGTGGAGCAATAACTATTGAGCTCGGTGTCTGAGATTTTTAAATACTTATAATCAATGTTGGTTATTGTTGGACCGGAAACGGCGACCAGAGGGGGGGTGAATGGGAGCTTTTAAAATTTCTGGCTAAAAACTTAGCCTTCGGATTCAGTTCTGTCTTCTGCGGAACAGGCTTCGAACACAACCTTCGAAGGTCTGGTTCGGAGGTACTTCGACAGCTCCGAACACAGGCTTCGCAGGAACAAAAGTTCGAAGCCAAGAAGACTTCGCTCCACTATCAACCCTCGAAAATCTACTCTGCTAAGTCAGTGCAGGCTCTGCACACGGGGTGCTTCGAGCAGGCTTCGCACTTCACCCTTCGCAAGAGTGGACAGCCCTCTAAGGACTTCGACCAAGTACTTAGCGACAGCAACTGGTGCTGGGCTTCGTACGCGAAGGTCTAAACGCACACAAAAGGACTACGCTAAGGGCTTCGACACAAGAAGCACAACGAGATACGAACAGGGCTTCGCTAGTAAGCAGCGAGGTCTAGCCTCGTGTTACACAGAGCGACAGCACACTGAAAAACACACTTCGCGAGAAAAACACCCTTCGCCTAAACAAGCTTCGGTGCACTAAGACTAGCGAGGTATGTAAAGCGAGCTCAAGCAAAAGCACAAGGAGGCAGGGCTTCGCCGCTTGAACAAGGAATACAAAATAAATGAACTCTGGATGAATACATCGAGGTCTGTTTACAGGAGCTCAACAGTAAATGCTCAAAAAGTGTTAAATGTTACCTACCGAGCCCCCATATTTATAGCCCACGGCTTCATCCTAAGGAAGTGACTACAATACCCCTAGGGTTTACACCAGATTTGTCTCTACAGAACTAAGGGGTACAAAAGGTAGTCCACCTTTATTTTGGAGGCTTCTCTGTCAGGTGCAGAGGGGACAGTGTCAGCCTTTTTCAGAACAGACAGTGTCAGCCTTTGCAGTGTTGACTTCTAGAACCTCCCTTCGCACGCGAGGGGTGCGGAAGCTTCGGCGAGAAGCCTGCAGCCTGTTGGCCTTCGCTCCGCCGAAGAAGTCCTTCGATACAGTGACGGTTTTGAGCCGAAGCCGTCAAAGCCTTTGGGCCTTCGCACCACCACCTCCGGAGTGGATCACCACGGCTTCGCAGCTACTCCCAGCTCGAACACCGTCCGTCCGTGTACCGAAGCTATGCATGGCCGAAGCACCACAAGTCATCCTCTCTCCGAAGCCCCACCTTCGGAGTACCACCCTTCGAAGTCCCTCCTTCGTCCAAGGCCTCCGCATGAAGCATTCCATGAGCACTCCGTCGCAGTGCCTCACTCCGAGCACACTCCTCGACGAGCCTCACCCGGACCATGCCTTCGATGCGCCTTGACTTCTGAGACCTTCGTCGGGCCACCTTCGAGTGTCTCCCTCCGGAGCACACTTCGAACCCTTGCCTCCGCAGAGGACTTGATCCACCAACTCCGAAGTCACTCCATTCGGAGTACCTTCGAAGTGCCTCACCTCCGAGGACTTTGTCTCGGAGTACCTTCAGCCGGAGCCACGCTCCGCACTCTCTGCCTTCACCTGGCGCGCCTCGACCCGAGGACCGACCCGGACCACCTTCGCAGCCACCGTGACGGAGCTCCCCGCTCCCCTGGCATCAAGCCTCCTGCTTGACCCAGGTTCACCTGGCTCGAACCTTGTCCGTCGCCTCCGAAGTCCCTGCGCACCACAGACAAGCAAACGAGTGTATCCAGTACTCCGGAGACCTCTCCGGGTTAGCAACCTCCGGCACACACTCCGGTGTACCGCCCAAAGTACCGAAGCCTTCGGTACGAACCCAGTCATCGTGTACTGTCGGACCCCTCCGACAGGCACACTCCGCTGCACAGCTGCAGCAAGCAAACACCGAACACACTCCGGTGAGACCACCTCCGAACACCCTTCGGAGGTACCACCTCCGAAGCCCCTTCGGAGGTACCCTTCGAACAGAGGGTAAAAGTCTGTCAATCACTCATCACAAAACCGAAACCACCCTTGGTTTCTCAATCTCCCCTTGATGAGTGCATTGACAACCAAATCCAATTTCAAGAAAAAATGAAAAACTTTCAGCACACAAGTGACCATAAAACTCAAAAAGAGCCAAAGCATGTCACTTGATAAAAGAATTTTCCTCCCCCTTTCTCAAAGAGTAAAAAAGCCCCTTTGGCAAAACTTCCCTTTGATAAAAACTCCCCCTGAGTTGAGCAAAATTTTCTCCCCCTTTATGTCAAAAAAAAATCTCTCCCCTTTTAGAAATTATGCCTACTTGCGGCAGAGAACGTAGCAAATCTCTCCCCCTTTGGCAATGCAAGCATCAAGGAGCAGTCAAAAGATGCAAGGCTTCGAAATGAGCAGAATTGCAAAGTCATATAATGCAAAAATATGCCAATATTAACACCAATGATCATGTGCTCAGCTCAATTTAACAATCTGTGAAACAAGATGATGGCATGTGATTTTGTCATTTTGAAGTAAAAGCATCACCACTTAATCATAGCAGCTAGACATGTGAAGGCAAGGACTGCACAAAGCTAACAAATTCTACCTCAGACAGACAAGTTTTGTTCAAAATGAGCTGTGAGAGCAAACTTGAAGATCAATTAATTTTGTTGTTCTTTTGCTTAATGCCAGGGGTTATTTGTTTATCCACCTTATACTTTCCAATCAAGCCAAGCCTAGGCATGAAAGCCATCTGAAGCTTAAGGCGGTGATTTTGGCATACACTACACTATCCCAATTCAGACCAAAGTGCAATGGTAAGCAGTCTAGAATAGAGTAGTGCGACAAACAAACCCTCCTGGATCTTTTCATTGAACCAGGCAAATCATGGATTTTTTTTTATTTTGATTCTGATGAATGAAATATTTTGATAAATATCCATGAATAATGAACACAATTTTTCAAGTTGCAAATTTTAGCATCCAAGGAACAGTGTCTTGCTGTCAAGTAGATAAAAGATAGCTAAAAGCAGTCCTGCCTAAACAAGCTAGATACAAGATTGTGCAGTGAGCAAGTTTTGATTTTTGAAATAAAACATCATGCACAACCAATGTTCCAGATATATTTCATAGAGCTGAGCTATCATGATTTCTTGAACTAAAAGCAGGCATATAATAGCAAAAGATGTAAATGCCATTCCACACATAATAAGCATATGCAAGACAATTAAAATCAGCTCCCCCTCACAAAATGCCGTAGGGATGACAAATACCAAGTTCCCCACGCAAGTAAGCAAATCGAGAAGCATCGAGGGGTTTTGTAAAAATGTCGGCAAGCTGGTGTTGGGTATCAACATATTGAAGTTCAATATCACCCTTCTCATTGTGATCTCTGAGAAAATGATACCGTACATCAATGTGTTTGGTTCTGGAGTGCTGAACCGGGTTGTTTGCAATACAAATAGCACTAGTGTTATCACAGAAAAGTGGAACACTCTTATAATCTAACCCGAAATCCCGCAAAGTGGAAACCATCCACAAAATCTGAGAGCAACAGCTAGCTGCAGCAACATATTCGGCCTCAGCCGTCGATTGAGCAACACTAGACTGTTTGCGGGAAGACCAGCAAACCAGAGACGTACCCAGAAAATGACAAGTACCAGAGGTACTCTTCCTATCAATTCTACACCCAGCAAAATCCGCATCTGAATAACCTCTAAGACATAAGGATGAAGACGATGAATACCATATGCCAAATTCAAGGGTGTGTTTGAGATACCTTAAGATGCGCTTAACCGCTTGGCGGTGCGAAGCTCGTGGTGAAGCCTGAAAACGAGCGCACAGACACACTGCGAAGTGTATGTCCGTCCTCGTGGCAGTCAAGTAGAGGAGGGAGCCGATCATGCTCCGGAACTCCTTCTGATCTACGGCTTCTCCATCTTCGTCAGGGTCCAATGCTACAGATGTAGCCATTGGAGTGGCGAGGGGCTTCGCATCGGACATGTTGAACTTCTTGAGCAGGTCCTTGGTGTACTTTGTCTGGTGGACAAAAGTACCTTGTTTGCTTTGCTTGATTTGCAAACCAAGGAAAAAGGTGAGTTCACCCATCATCGACATTTCAAACTCCCTGCTCATGGTATCTGCAAACTCGGCAACCAAAGCATGAGAAGAGCCACCAAAGATGATATCATCCACATAAATCTGCACTAGAAGGAAATCTTTGCCATGCTTGAGAGTAAACAAAGTTTTATCAACAGAGCCCATCAAATACCCTCGCTCAAGCAGAAAAGACTTAAGTCTATCATACCACGCCCGAGGGGCCTGCTTAAGTCCATAAAGAGCCTTATGAAGTTTAAGGACTTTATGTGGGTACTTGGGGTTTTCAAAACCAGGGGGTTGTTTTACATAAACATCTTCACCTATGAAGCCATTAAGGAAAAGCACTTTTGACATCCATTTGATAGAGTTTGAATCCCCGGGATGTCGCAAAGGCAAGCAAAATCCTAATGGCCTCAAGGCGAGCAACAGGTGCAAAAGTTTCAGTAAAATCAATCCCTTCTAGTTGAGAAAAGCCCTGAGCTACAAGTCTAGCCTTGTTTCTAACAATTGTCCCATCCTCCCCTTGTTTATTTTTAAAAATCCATTTTGTTCCAATGAAATGAACATTTGGTGGAGGATCAACTAAAGTCCAGACTTGGTTTCTCTCAAAATTTTCAAGTTCCTCATGCATGGCATTGATCCAACTAGAATCAGAAAGTGCATGACTAACATCTAAGGGCTCGAAAGAAGCAACAAAAGCAGCATTGGTGAAATGGGCATGGGAACGAGTTACCCTTTGATCAAGCTCACCAATGATCTGCTCGGGAGGGTGCATCCTTTGGACATGATGTGGAGCCTCGCGGCGGGATGCAGTCTCCCCCTCAACTTGTGCGTTGGTGTGGTCCAAGATGACCGATGTTGAGGTAGTCGCTTCGGGACCTCGTGCCGAAGTAGTTGAAGCGGGGTCAGCTTCGGGGGTCGATGTCGAGGGTAGAAGGGGATCATCCTCGAATTCTCCGGGATCTTCGTCTTCGAATAAGGTCTGTTCCATGTCGTGTTCATTTGCCTGTTCAAAAGCAGAACTAACAGAGGGGGTTGATTCATCAAAAGTCACATCACATGACTCGATGACAGTGTTAGTTTCCAAGTTATAAACACGATAAGAATGACCATGAGTAGTATAACCCAAAAAGATCCCGTCAGAAGATCGCGACTCAAATTTATCCAAGTTACCACGTTTTAGGATAAAGCAGCGACAGCCAAAAACTCGAAGATGAGTAACCTTGGGCTGTCTCCCAAAACGCAGTTCATAAGATGTCAAATTTAAAATTGAGCGCAAGAAAATACGGTTTGAGATGTAGCAAGCAGTGTTCATGGCCTCAGCCCAGAATTTTCTAGGAGTCCTATGCTCATCGAGCATCGTCCTAGCCATCTCAACCAAAGTGCGGTTTTTCCTTTCAACAACACCGTTCTGTTGAGGAACCCGCGGAGCAGAGAATTGATGTTCTATGCCATGCTCCATGCAAAAGTCAACAAAGAGACTATTTTTGAACTCGGTGCCATTATCGCTTCGAATGAATTTTAATGCACCAGGGAGTTCAGTGAAAAGTCTCAAAGCCAAGCTCCGAAAGTGTGAAAACACTTCATCTTGCTGGCAAGAAAGAAAACCCAAGAGTAGCGAGAGAAATCGTCGACAATAACAAGTACATACCACTTGCCGCCTAAAGAACTAACCCGAGAAGGACCTACAGTGTCCATGTGGAGAAGTTCTCCGGGCTTTTCAGTCATCACTGTGGTGACTGGCGAATGTGAAGCGGCGATCATTTTTCCATGTCGACAAGGAGCGCAAACTAAATTCTTCTCAAACTTGAGCTTGGGCAATCCTCGGATCAAGCCTAGGGCGCTCAGACGAGCGAGCAACTCAAAGCTCATATGCCCTAGTCTCCTATGCCACTTCCAAAGCTCAGAAGTCGAATGTGCAACAAGACAATGAGAAGAACCAGACGACTCTGAAAAATCAGCTCCAAAAACTCTCCCAACCCTAAAGATCTTACACACCACAACGCCATCAGAATTGAGCACTTGCGAAGTATCGCGATGAAATCGCACTTCGAAGCCCTCATCAAGCAACTGAGATACAGACAGCAAATTGTATCCCAGGTTGTCAACCAAAGCAACATCTTTGAGAGTGAAGTTCGAATTAATTCTTACCACACCTTTACCTTTCACTCTACTCCTTCGATTGTTTCCGAAGGTGATATGTTCCCTTTGCTTGGTTGTGGTGAGGCTGGAGAACCATGCTGCATCTCCGGTCATGTGGCGCGAACAACCGGAGTCCATGATCCACGTGTCCTCCAAGCCTCGACCTGTCGCCTACACATGATAAGAATGTCTCGATCGCTCAGTGCTGGGGTGAGTGAAATAATGACGAGGCATCCAGCACTGAGTGACACGATTAGTAGGCACAGTAAAAGTAGATGGTCTACGCACATGAAAATCAGAAAGATGCAAAGTGCGAGGTCTACCTACATGCAAAGAACGCAAAGCATGTCGAGGTCTCCTACTCTGACGAGGTACAAAGCTACTCGCCCGAGGTCTAATACCATATGGAACATGGTGAACACCTCGAGGAGCAAAATCTCTCCGAGAAGCACGAGGAGCCTCGAAACAGGACGAGAGTAATACTCAGACTCATGCATACCTAAAGATGGGTAATGCATGTCCTGATAGCTCATCGCCTGTGCACGTCGCTCATCCTTGATGCGACGGAAACAGAAACCAATCAAATGACCCGCCCGCTGACAATAAGAACAGTGAAACACTCTCCTGGGGGCACTCTCATGGGTCACAGGAGCAACTCTCACAGGCTCCTTGGGTTTCTTCTGTGTGGTTTTCTTGGGAGGATTTTTCTTGGCAGGAGGAGTGGTTTTCTTTGGTGGATGGGTAGGCTTTTTGGCTGATGGGGTGTCCAACAGAGCTCTCTCTTTCTCTAGGGTGGTGGGAGAGGTAAAAACAGTTTTGGTCTTATTGTCTGAAGCTATCCTCTCAAAACCCAAACCTAGAGCTACCCCGGCTCTGTCAGCACACAACTTGGTCTTGGCCAAGAGCAAATCCATCCTACCCTTCCCCTCAGTGCATTTATTAACCACAGAGAGAAGGTATTCATTTCGGACATGAGGTTTTCAGCTCGCTCTCTGACAGTGCCTAGCTGGTCCTTAAGGGTAATGCAAGTGTCACACACAGGCTGCACATCCTTAGAACTACCGGCCCTCTCCAATCTAGCCTCCAAATCATGAACATGCTTATCACGCAAATTAATGCTATCTCGTAATAAGAGCAGTTCATGCAATCAACAATATCATGAGGTCTAGAATCCACCTCCAAAAGCTGCTTCTGTGCAGTCTCAAGCTCAGAAAGAGTTTGAGCATGTACAGAACGCAACTGAGCAAGCTCACTCATGACAACAGAACAGGATTCACATTCAGCATCATCAAACTTAGACTTAAGCATGGCATATTCAGTAGAAATAGTTTCTAGCCTAAGTCTAAGGTCTTTTCTTTCTCTAGCGGCTTGCACAAGTAATCTATCCTGACCAAGCACAACTTCATTCAGCTCATCTAATTTAATTAGAAGCTGGTCAGATGATAGGTTTACCTCAGATGAGTCAAGCTCATCGCCGCTGTGATCGCTGTCAGCCATGAAGCAAAGGCCGGTGAAGTCACGTCCCTTCTTGTCCTTCTTGTCCTCCTTCCTTGGGGACTCCTCCTCCTCAGAGCTCGACTCCTCAGTTGAGGAAGTGTCGATGTCGCTGAGAGCAGCAACAAAAGCTCTAGAAGCGGCCTTGGCTACTTTCTTAGCCATCTTGCCGCGCTTGCCCTTCACAAAGGGCTTCCTCTCCTTTTTGTGGTATTTGGAGCGGTCACTCTCATCTCTCTTCTTGATCTTGGGGCAATTTGCCTTAATATGAGAGGTGTCGCCACATTCATAGCAACCACTAAAACCACTTCTCCTCTGATCCCGTCTCTCATGATGAAAGCGGGTGAACCTCCGGGCAATGAGAGCAAGCTCATCATAAGCTAGAGTGTCCACCTGCTCCTTTGTGACGGAGACCAGGGAGGACAAAGCAAAACCATCTGCAAGAACACAAGTGCCTGATGTGCTTGGTTCTGCAGCGGTGCCACGGCTAGTGCTAGAAACCAATGCCAATGGCTGTGGCAAAGAGCTTCTGTGCACAGCAAGAGATGCCTTGGCAATCTCTGTGGACTTCAGCTTGCTAAAGAGTTCGTCACAGGTCAATGTGTCATAGCCTGTGGACTCCTCAATGCTGGATATCTTTACTTCCCATATGCTACGGTCAAGAGCATAGAGAAGCTTGATAGCCCTATCGTGATCACTGTAAGCAAGCGTCCCGTTAGATCGTAAGTTACTCACTATCGCGTCAAAGCGAGAAAACATGGCATCTACAGATTCACCAGGTGCCTGCACAAACAGCTGATACTGTTGATTGTAGGTGCTTTGGCGCCTGGCCTTAATCTGAGCAGAGCCCTCATGAAAACAGTGAGTGTTGTCCAAATCTCCCTAGCAGTCCTAAGGTGCTGCACCCTATCAAACTCACTCCGACTCAGACCAATGAACAGTATGTTTCTTGCCTTCGAGTTGGCAATATACTGATCCTTCTCAGTCTGAGAGGTGCGAGTCTCAGGGATGGAGTATTGTGAGTCCACAATCTCCCAAATTGCATTTCCTTGGCTTAACAAGTAAGCCTCCATGCGCACCTTCCAGTATGCAAAGTCTGTCCCATCGAACAGAGGAATTTTACTGCCTCTATCCATGTCGCCAACAGATCACAAAACCGGTTAAGGTCAACTGGTGATCTTAACCCGCTCTGATACCATTTGTTGGACCGGAAACGGCGACCAGAGGGGGGGTGAATGGGAGCTTTTAAAATTTCTGGCTAAAAACTTAGCCTTCGGATTCAGTTCTGTCTTCTGCGGAACAGGCTTCGAACACAACCTTCGAAGGTCTGGTTCGGAGGTACTTCGACAGCTCCGAACACAGGCTTTGCAGGAACAAAAGTTCGAAGCCAAGAAGACTTCGCTCCACTATCAACCCTCGAAAATCTACTCTGCTAAGTCAGTGCAGGCTCTGCACACGGGGTGCTTCGAGCAGGCTTCGCACTTCACCCTTCGCAAGAGTGGACAGCCCTCTGAGGACTTCGACCAAGTACTTAGCGACAGCAACTGGTGCTGGGCTTCGTACGCGAAGGTCTAAACGCACACAAAAGGACTACGCTAAGGGCTTCGACACAAGAAGCACAACGAGATACGAACAGGGCTTCGCTAGTAAGCAGCGAGGTCTAGCCTCGTGTTACACAGAGCGACAGCACACTGAAAAACACACTTCGCGAGAAAAACACCCTTCGCCTAAACAAGCTTCGGTGCACTAAGACTAGCGAGGTATGTAAAGCGAGCTCAAGCAAAAGCACAAGGAGGCAGGGCTTCGCCGCTTGAACAAGGAACACAAAATAAATGAACTCTGGATGAATACAGCGAGGTCTGTTTACAGGAGCTCAACAGTAAATGCTCAAAAAGTGTTAAATGTTACCTACCGAGCCCCCATATTTATAGCCCACGGCTTCATCCTAAGGAAGTGACTACAATACCCCTAGGGTTTACACCAGATTTGTCTCTACAGAACTAAGGGGTACAAAAGGTAGTCCACCTTTATTTTGGAGGCTTCTCTGTCAGGTGCAGAGGGGACAGTGTCAGCCTTTTTCAGAACAGACAGTGTCAGCCTTTGCAGTGTTGACTTCTGGAACCTCCCTTCGCACGCGAGGGGTGCGGAAGCTTCGGCGAGAAGCCTACAACCTGTTGGCCTTCGCTCCGCCGAAGAAGTCCTTCGATACAGTGACGGTTTTGAGCCGAAGCCGTCAAAGCCTTTGGGCCTTCGCACCACCACCTCCGGAGTGGATCACCACGGCTTCGCAGCTACTCCCAGCTCGAACACCGTCCGTCCGTGTACCGAAGCTATGCATGGCCGAAGCACCACAAGTCATCCTCTCTCCGAAGCCCCACCTTTGGAGTACCACCCTTCGAAGTCCCTCCTTCGTCCAAGGCCTCCGCATGAAGCATTCCATGAGCACTCCGTCGCAGTGCCTCACTCCGAGCACACTCCTCGACGAGCCTCACCCGGACCATGCCTTCGATGCGCCTTGACTTCTGAGACCTTCGTCGGGCCACCTTCGAGTGTCTCCCTCCGGAGCACACTTCGAACCCTTGCCTCCGCAGAGGACTTGATCCACCAACTCCGAAGTCACTCCATTCGGAGTACCTTCGAAGTGCCTCACCTCCGAGGACTTTGTCTCGGAGTACCTTCAGCCGGAGCCACGCTCCGCACTCTCTGCCTTCACCTAGCGCGCCTCGACCCGAGGACCGACCCGGACCACCTTCGCAGCCACCGTGACGGAGCTCCCCGCTCCCCTGGCATCAAGCCTCCTGCTTGACCCAGGTTCACCTGGCTCGAACCTTGTCCGTCGCCTCCGAAGTCCCTGCGCACCACAGACAAGCAAACGAGTGTATCCAGTACTCCGGAGACCTCTCCGGGTTAGCAACCTCCGGCACACACTCTGGTGTACCGCCCAAAGTACCGAAGCCTTCGGTACGAATCCAGTCATCGTGTACTGTCGGACCCCTCCGACAGGCACACTCCGCTGCACAGCTGCAGCAAGCAAACACCGAACACACTCCGGTGAGACCACCTCCGAACACCCTTCGGAGGTACCACCTCCGAAGCCCCTTCGGAGGTACCCTTCGAACAGAGGGTAAAAGTCTGTCAATCACTCATCACAAAACCGAAACCACCCTTGGTTTCTCAGTTATCTCTAAAACGACATCACTAATGATGACCTTAGTGTTACGGGTACTTTAGTGACACAAATAAAGTAACACGCATTACTAATGGTCACACCTTCTAGTAATAGATAATACTACGACTCGTCACTAATGGGGGTGCCCCTATTTATCGACGGGTTACAACATAACCCGTCATTATATGGTGTCTCCCGTCACTAATGGGTACCCCCATTAGTGACGGGTGGGTGTGACTATGATTCATCACTAATAATAAAATATTATCGACACATGTAAAACAGTTGTCACTAGAGTGTATTACTAACGCTTGTATTTGTGGTAGTGTGAATCAATTAGTATCAAATCATACCAATAACATTAATAACTATGATAACTTAACATAGTATAATTGGTAACCATCGTAAAGTGTTTTAGATCATATACCTTCAATCTACAAAAACTAAGAATTTATTATTCATATCTAAATGATAATAACATATGGATGAGGAGGATACTCCTTAATTTTCTATTTTAATATAGGGTATATAATCAAATTTTTCTTGTCGCTTTTGGAGAAACCTATCCGGGATTTGTTTGGTGTACGTTGGTGCTTCGTCACCTAAAAAAATTCAGAAGAGAAAAAAACCGAAATGGAGAGAAGTTTTGATTAGGAGATGAGGCCGTTTGGTACAACTCCACTATACAAACAACAATAACGTGTTCTCCAGTTAATTGCTTAAGAGGAAAACCTCTCAACTACAACAACTACTGCACACCAACTAGTACTGGAATTGCACCTGATTAGCAATATGATATAATACATTGGAATTTTCTCGAAGGCTTAATGATTAGCGATTGTATATTTGCTAAATAATAGTGATTGATTGATTATGATGTGATTATCTAGTCAGTACATCATAATACATGGGCGATGACAGCAGATACAGTTGTCATTTGTGGTGTATAAATATTATTAATTGCGAAATACCACCGTGTGCAAAGATTTATGTGGGATGTCTTCAAAATGAGTAATGATATATTTATAAAAATAAACATAAAATTGGGCTCTACAAGGGGAATACCGTCTACACATTTTTGTTGGTCTTGTCAAATTATTTGATATATACTTGCAACTATTTCAATGTTATATTTTGCAAATGATGTTGTACATTAAATATTACCAACTTATTGAAGGCAATTATCGCCGGCGAAAACGTTGAGAAGATTAAGAGAAGACAACATTTTAATTCAAAACAACGTATAAAACAAACAACTCCATCTACAGTAAAAATTTGATTTTTTTTCTTCTATAAAATATTAATGAATGTATATGACTAATACTAGCAATCGGATAAAAAACAAGAAAAAACGTAAAAAATACTCCCCCCGCGTTCTTGCCACAAGGGAAGCCAACAATGCAATGGCATTTCCAACTACATGCCACGTCACGTCGTCGTCGACCCATCGGTGCACGACCGCGACAGGGCAGGCTCGCCGCCGTCCTCGTACTCATCGCACGCCGCCACGGCCCTCTCGAGCACGCCCACCACCTCGCTCATGGTGGGCCGTTCACGGCCGGGCAGTCGGACGCAGTCCGCCGCCAGGTAGCCGACGTAAGCGATAGCCTCCATCTCCTCCGGCGTCGGCAGCGGCAGCCGAGCGTCGAGCACCCGGTGCACCCTGTCAGACTCAATATTGGGCAAGGCGACGTCTACGACGTTCTTGGGCGTGCCACTGCCTTCGTACTTCTGGATCGCCTTGCACCCGGAGAGCAGCTCGAGCAGCACGACGCCGAAGCTGTACACGTCGCTCTTGTCAGTCAGGTGCTGCAGCCGGTAGTACTCCGGATCCATGTACCCTACAGTGCCGGCCGTCACGCACGGGTCGTCGTCATCGTCGCCGGTGCTGTCGAGGTTGTTGAGCAGCGAGAGGCCGAAGTCGGATACCTTGGCGGTCCAGCAGGCGTCGAGGAGGATGTTGGAAGACTTTATGTCGCGGTGGATGATGGGCGGGACGGCGTAGGTGTGCATGTACTCAATGCCGCGGGCGGCGCCGAGGGCGAGGCGTAGGCGAGCTGGCCATGAGGCGAGCGGTGGGGAGAGCGGCACCGGCTGCATGTGGAGGTGGTCGCGGAGAGTGCCGTTGGGCATGAACTCGTACACGAGGATGCGCTCCCCGCCATCGGCGCAGAAACCGAGGAGTCGGACCAGGTTCTTGTGGTTGACGCGTGAGAGGAACGCGAGCTCGGAGACGAATGCCGCTTCGTGGTCGATGCGACGCGCCGCCGCGGCGGCTGAGGAGGAAGGGCCCCCGTTGTCGCGGCGCTCCGCGCGCTTGATGGCGACTTCGCGGCCGTCGGCGAGGGACGCACGGTACACGCTGCCGAAGCTACCGGAGCCGATGCGGTGGGACGGAGAGAAGCCGTCTGTGGCGGCTCGGAGCACCACCAGGGGGAACTGCTCCACCGTCGTGTTCGGGCCCTTGGAGAGCAGCGCGCTGAGCCGCCGCTCCAAGCGCGGCGCCGACGCCGTCGGCTCGGCGTGGATGCGACCGGAGACCGGGGAGCTCCTACCCCGGCGCCGGCGCAGGTAATTAACCGCCACGAGCGCGGCGAGGAGAGCCACGAGTCCCGATCCAGCTCCGGCGCTGATCAACGCGATCACCAGATTGCTCGGCCGCCGCTTCCCCTCCGAGTGAGTTGTCGCCGACGACGAGTTGGACGTCGGGGTCAGCTCCATCGGCGGTGGGGTGTAGCCGCAGGGGTAGCAAACCACCATGTTTTCGCCGCTGCCGCCGCAGAGCGGCGCGGATCCTGACCAGACGCCGCACGAGCACGACGTTGACGGCGCGCACGGGCCCGGAAGGACCTTATCGAACACCTTCCTCACCCCGCCGGTTACGCCTCCGCCCCAGCACAGCAGCGAGTAGTCGGACATGAGCACCCCGCACACGACCTTCCCCTTCGCCTCCAGCGCGACGAACTGCTTCTGCGCCACTGCCGGCGGCGGCGCAACCTCCTCCTCAGGCCAGCATGAGACCGTCCAATTCCCCCACAGCACGCACGTGACCGCGTCGCCCACCGCCACCATCGACACCGCGCGGCTCACCCTCGGCGGCGCCGAGGCCGCGACCGCCGCCGCCTCTCCCCAGCACCCCAGCATCCCACCATCGTCCACCCCGCACGCGTGCCTGTCACCGGCGGCCAGCAGCATATACCTCCCTCTTGGCTCCCGTCCCACCGCCTCCCCTTGCCCATAACACCTCACCTTCCCAGTCCCAACCACCAACCCGCACACGAACCCGCCGCCCACCGCCACCGCCGAGAACCCCACCCCATCCGGTACATCCCCAAATGGACACCTCCAGCACTGCATCCTCTGCTCCACGAGCCCGCACACATACTCTCCGCCGCCGGACACCGCCGACAGCGCGGGGCCGCTATACAATCTCTTCGACAGAGTATGCCCATCATCTAGACCCCACCACCGCAAGGACATTGGCGGCGAAGAGGTCGGTCCAGCCAAGCATAGGTACCCATCGCCGGCGACGATGGCGGAGAACGGCGACGAAGTGCCGTCCCCGCCATACGAGTACACGTGAGGACCATCAGACCTGTTAGAGACGCTGGTGCACGAGATCTTATACCCCGTCCCCACGGCCACGAGGCCGCAAGCGACGTGGTGCGGCTGGGAGGAAACGGTGGTGCCGTTCGTGTCTTCGACGACGGCGGCAATGGCGATGGTGGGGAGAGGGAAGGAGGAGGAGGCAAGAAGAAGCGGCAGGCCCGGGAGGAGGACGACGACGGCGAGGAAGGCTATGAGGAGGCAGTGGGGTGGAGGAGACATTGAGTTGGAGGATTGGAAGGGGAGGAGTTTGTGTAGACCATTGTTGGCGCGAGCCGCGAGGTGGGGAGGAACAAGAGACGAGACACGAGAGAGTGCAGAATGGGGAGGGAAGATGAGATTTAAAGGTTGGTGTTTTTTTCTTTTTCCCCTTTAGCGTTAACTTTCTCTTTTAAAAATAATGGGAAAAGGACCGTTTACATTTTGGATGATTGTTGTTTTTTTGTGCCAACTTGTTTGTTAGGTGTGAACTTAGATTTTTGCTCCTCTAATCAATTGCTGATTGACATTTTCTCTTTTATAACATTTCATATATTTCATATGACACATGTGCCCACACTATACAAGAGCATAAGAATAAGGTCTTGTTTGGTACAACTACTTAATACAGTTTTTTAAAGAGCTCTAGGAAATTCTAGAATTAAAATTATTAATGGATTGAATATATTTAATCAAGCAATATAGTTTTTTATGTTAGATAAAAAATAAAATTTTAAATTATTTTATTATAATATTATTGGTATTATTTTTTATTGTTGAGTGTTGTGATGTGTGTCAATACTCAATAGTTTGCAAGGGGAGTGAATGGCTTGTGATGGTGTGCCATTTCTTGGAGGACCAAGTTGTAGTTAATACTGAAATGTAGAAAAAATAGATGCTATTTTAGAATTGCCTTGCATTTCAAAGAATCCTTTTTCTTTGGCATGGCCATCCACTAATGTATTGTATGTATATGTGATGATTGTTTACGATATGTGACCATTCTTTCTGTTGTGTGATTACGAGAGTAGAAGAAATTGGTTCACGATTTTTTTTCCTTGGAACGTGTGAAATCGAGCTGTTTCGTATGTGCCATTGTGTAACTCTTACAGTGTGTACACTTCACTGTCCTATCAAATTGGAGAAAATGATGTTTGTTGTGCTCGTCTCATTCAGATTCAGTAGAGAAAATAAAGCCAAAGCTACACCTGTTTTTGAGAGAGTGAGATCATGGTGAAATACAGGAGTGTTTCCGGATCTAGAAACAACTCCCATAATAGTTTCATTACTCATTAGAAAAGCCTGTTTATTTGATGGTGGTTGACAGTTAAGTATTATATTAGGAGGCCATCACACATCAAATAAGCTTTCTTCTGGATCTCCCTCGTCAACTACTCCATACATGTTTTTAATAACGTCGTTGACTTTCGTCACAATATTTGATCATACGGCTTATTCAAAATTCTTTTTGAAATATTATTTATTTTATTATAATTTTTATTATTGAAAGTACTTCAAGCATAACTTATATTTTTATATGTGCACAAGATTTTTGAATAAAAATAATGATTAAATATTGATGATAAAAGTCAACGACGTTATTTAAAAAAGGAGGGAGTATGTAAGAGCATGTTTGTTATAGCCATAACTTCGATATGTAAAATCGATTTCGAGTTTGTATGATAATATAAATTGATCTAAATTTTATTTTTAGTTTAAAAATAAAATTAGATAGCTTAGCTGAATAAACTTAATCCACATGTGAATTTAGATCCAAAATTTATTGGAGGTATGTTTGATCAACTCTAAAAAAAACTTGTAATAGATATGACAAAAAAAAAAGTCTACGCCACAAGAATGAATCCCAGCTTTAAGATCCAGCATTCCCCACGGCATGTGTTTCTGCTGGTTTCTGATACAGCTAGCGTTAGTGTGACCCACTAAAGAGAAATATTTCTTACAAGTCAGATCATTTCTTTAGCTGCAAGATGGCAATTGGCATGGGCAGCATCTATAATTAAGTAGCATCTATGCTTTTTATCTGTATGGCTTCTTGATTGCATTTGCCATGTAAAACAACACACAGCATGACATAAGACAGAGCTAGCTATACATATTTGGTGTTTTCTACGATGAACTGAAGCCTGAAACGATACGCGTTTTCAGGGCATGCTGACCGTCAGCGCTCTGACCAACGGACTCGAACAAAAGTTGAGTCAATCTCTGGTATTTCTGCAAGGTCCAAAATGGAGGAGGGGTGAAAGCTGAAAAGCATACGGTCTCTTTCCATCCTCTTCGAGATGTTCATGGAATGGAAGACGATGCCAACGTCGACATCGTTGTATCTTTCTACACGCGGTAGACGCGTTTCACAGAAATTTGCGTCAGTTTGTACAACACGCTCGTTTCTGATGATCTGACTGGGAAATTAAAAAGATTTCAACGCTGTTTGTGTTTAGATTGATCCTGTTCTTGATTAGACCTAAGAGCATATCTAAAAAATCTCCTAAATTATATTCCTTAAATTTTATATAGGAATCATTTTAATTTCTAGTTTTTTCTAAAAATTAATTAATCTACAACGGTTTCTCTATAATTATAATCCTTATTTTTAAATCATGTAAACATAACATTGTGTGAGTGAGAAAACAGTGTGCATAAGAGAACAAATATATGTGAAAACGAAAATAGGGAATAGTTAAACTAATTTTATATTTAAGAGAGATGAGAGATGATTTAAAGAATAGATTAGGAAATGAATTCATTTAGAGACTGTTGAACTTAATTTTTTTTATCAAAATACCTAAATTCTAATATAACTAGTAGTGTAGGTAATCTATAAAAGATGCTCTAATCTGCCGCTGCCAATCGGCACCCTCGCCATATAGGGGTTGAGGTGCCAGTTCATCTGTTCGCTGCATGTTTGCCTATTGTGCTGTTTTTCTCTTAAAAATTTGTAGTTGGGAGAAAATCTTACCTTTTTGGAAAAAAATCTACTTTTGTTAAAGTATTGGAATTGATTTACTTAATCCTTAAAATACGAAACTGGGTATTTTATATATTGAAGTATGCCAATAGGTTTAAATAATTTGCTGGAGTGGTTTTGTATGTGATTTTTCTACGTATACAATAACGTGCCAGTGATATTTCTCAAATTGTGCATACATTATTCCATAACTCAATTTAATCCAATATTTTCTTTATCCTAATTATTGTCAAATCTATGAATTATATATATTTATATTAGTGTTATGTGCTTTTTTAAGTTGTCACTTTTAAAAAATCCTTAATCAACTCTATCGTCGTGTCATTATCTAAGGGAAAGTTAGATCCATATCATTATAATTTTGTGAATTTAGAGAAATGCCACTATAATTTACATATTTAGATTCATGTCATTACAATTTTAGAAAACTCTAAACTATACCATTATAAATTTAGAGAATTCTGAAATATGCCATTATAATTTTAGAGAATTCTAAAATATGTCATTACATTTTCAGGGAGCTACGATTCCCGAATTACATAAATCTAAATATGCGAATTGTAATGGTATTTCTCCAAAGTTACAAAATTGTAATGGTATAAATTGAATTATTCTTAAGAAAGTTAGATCCATGCGATTACAATTTTGTGACTCTAGAGAAATGCCACTGTAATTCACATATTTAGATTAATATCATTACAATTTCAGAAAACTCTGAACTGTACCATTACAAAACTACTGATAAAACCACTTTATGAAATTATTTGAAGCGGTTTAATACCTATTTTTATAGTACCGATTGCCGTATTGATTTATGTTGATGGTGAAATATACTACAGTTGCTACAGGCGATTCAGATATCGTATTGTGGTTAGCTAGCTCACCTGAACGCATGCCATGTGTGGACATGAAAATCGATAACACAGTGTGTAACAATCTGAACACCAGATTGCTGTTGCGCCTTTCCAGAGACCTTTCCTGATCTAATTTTCCTTATGCAAACGTCACCTTTTCGGTGTAACTATTTTAGTTTTGAATTATAACAATTTAGCTTATAAAAAATTAGGTTTCACTAGTTTATTAAATTATTATAATTTATACTCCAAATTAAAATAAATTAACATAATAAGTCACTCTTTTATTTCGGCTTATGAAAAAAACTGAATTATTATAATTCAAAGTTGAAATAAACAAGACCAATGGATAATAGATCAATTGCACTTTTGACCTGAAAAATCAGTTTTACTTGGACATTTTTTGTGAGAGAAAAAGTTACCGTATAGCACGACATAGTGCTATACTTAGGGCCTAGGACCAAACTAAATTTTAGTCTCTATTTTTTTACTTGACTAAACTTTAGTCACTAGCCGTTTGATTCTAGTGACTAAAAATTATTAAATGAATTGAATAAAAATCCAACTGCCCCTAATAAATGACTGCAAATATCTTTTGTCCAATCCCAAGAGACATTAATAAGGGGTATTCCTTATCATTAGTACTCTTTAGTCCCTTTTAGCAACCTCATGGTGACTAAAGGGCAAAAATTTAGGGACTAAAGTTTAGTCCATTTTAGTCACCATATTTGGTATTTTAGAGACTAAAACAAAGTGACTAAAAAATGGGCTAAAATTTTAGTCACCCTTGTTTGGATCCAAGGGCTAAAACATTTATTGCTGTGTATAATGACTAAAATATCCCTCATTTATTGCTCTTGTTTTTTATGCATGCATGCATAGTGGGGGTATGGGTGGAAAAGGGGCATTTTAGCCCCTCTTTAGCTCCTCCTTGGGAGCTAATGGGCTAAAAATTTTTAGCCCCTTTTTAGCCTTGGTGTTTGGATTTTTAGCCCCTAAAGTGACTAAATTTTAGCTTCTTATGCTTTAGCCCCTAGATCCAAACACGCCACTAAACTTTAACACGTGGAACCAAACAAGGCCTTACTATCCTGAAAATCGTTGTGATATAATTGTGGTGTGAGTCGTGTTCAAACATGAGATCCGAGTCAAATGGCTGCGTTTGCATTTTTGCTGAAGTCACGGCCTTTTATTTCACCTGAAGTGATATACTGTAACTATCTTGAAGAAAATCGTTGTGATATAATAGTTTTCTACAATATGTATGATTCTTTTATTTCTTGCGTTTTCTCCGGTGTTATCTTTCTTGCGAATCCATAAGCTTTTTAGATGTTTTTCTATCAGGTGACAAGTTCGGTTCTGATGACGTGGATAAGTGAGTTTTTTTGTTAGAAAGATTTAAACGCTTTTTCTTCTGAAATATTTATCCGATTTAGGGTCGGATTACATCATTATATTTATTATAACTAAATTAATAAAATAATTTAGAGTATTATATTATTACTTTTTTACTGTGCATCTCTTTGAGGTAAGAGATATAATTAATCTATTCTATTGGTTACAAAAAATAAAGTAACCTGTTACTTCTTAGGAAATAAGATGTCGATTTCTTTTAATCTTAGCCGTTAGAACACAACGATTTATTACCTCCTAGATATAAGCATGTACTTCTTTTAACCGTGATAGTTAGATTTATAAAAATAAATTTTCTTTGTATTCTGATGCTTGTGTATATATATATATACATATTATAAATAAGCTCCATTAAATTTAGGTTTTTCCTCGATTAGGAGGATAGTTATATCTTCCGGTCAAATAAAAAACAACTATCTCACCAACCTAAACGAACTAACATAGATATTTCATTACTAAAATCATGTATCGTCTATTTCGTCCTAACCCCATGATCCCCTCATCCGATCTAATATTGAACAAACGGACCCTACACGACGAATTGAAGAGAGCAAAAGAAACCCCCCATCTTGGTTTCACAAAATAGAGCATCATCTTTCCTTGATTTCCATCACCTTTTTCTTCACCAACTGCAGTTGTGCGGCAAAGCATTATTCAGAGTGCAGACAATTATGTGCCTTCAACAAGAAGCTGAATTGTTAATACATCCACTTCACTCGTTGACTATATTTCTCTGAATAATGGATCAGTTAGTTCAATAATATACCACATGTTGCTTATCTATGATTTTAAAGGCATATCAGTCATTGAAATTTCTGTACAGCAGGTACAAAATAAGCTGAAGTTGATGCAGCACTGGCCCAACTCCAAGTTTATTTACTACTTTGAACACGAGAACAGCTTCGCGTGTTTTGTCGCAGCCTCGCAGGTCGTAAAGCATGAGCACCAGATTGTATACTTCAAGCCTTCGGTTACGAATGTGACAAAGCAATGAGACAGCAACCTTGCGCTCTGTTCCCTTTTCGTACCAATAATCATTAACATAATCACATTTAAAAAGCAACAAAAAGAGAGAGAGAGAGAGCCATAGTAAAGTTACGACATGTTTGTTACAGCTCTTATCTCATACATATAGAGGTTAAATGATAGAACAAAATTATTTATTTTTTTAGTCTAAAATTAAATTCAGATTAGGGCCAGTCGTGGACAGGACGACCAGTCGGTTTCCGGCCCATAGCTTATCTCATGTAATCAATTAGTAACTTAATTTTCTTCTTTGTGAGTAGACGACTTTAGATTCTTACTATATTTTGTAATACATGCACTTAGAGTTCTTATTACTTTTTATATTTTTGTGCATCATAATACATATGGTGCATTGTTCATTAAACACGTTATAGGGATTACTACGAGTGTCAGTAAATCATCGAGCAGTCTATCCGAGGGATACCCGAGGTAGTAATTAGATGTGCATAAGGGAAGCACGATATCTCCAAACCCGATGGTCTACTCTAAAACACAAGATCTAATGTTTATACTAGTTTAGGCATTCTCAAGCATAATAACCCTACATCCAATATTTTGGTGTATAATATAGTGGATTAGCTTACAATATGATACAATTGATCTATGAAGGCTTATTAAGGCGTCGAAAGCAAGATGAATTACTTGAGATTAGATGCCTATGGGGTGCCTTGCCTCCTTTATATACTCAGGAGCCGACTCCCAACAACCTAGGACTTTATCCTGAGTCGATCTAGGATTGTATACCGAATTCGGGTACTAATTCCCTAATTACATGGATTCTGGTACAAATAAATATCCACATATTATATCTGAAGTCTAGTCACTCGATAAAGACTCAACCTTCTTTATCAAAAATGAACCCCCTCCATCACTACGGGAGAACTGCACTTCACCGAGTGTCAAGAACACTCGGCAAAGGCATAAACACACTCGGCGAAATGTTCGCCGAGTGTAACACTTGGCAAATAGCACACGGTAAATATTACATCGGTAAATACTTGTTTGTCGAGTGTTTTTTATCGGGCACTCGGCAAACTTTTTTTGCCGAGTGCCAAATGTCACACTCGGTGATAAAAGGAAAACGACGCTAACGGAAGTGTTTGCCGAGTGTAAGTGTAAACACTCGGCAAAGAATTAAACCAAAAAATAAAAAAAAATAGGTGGCACAGGACGTTCTGTGCCAACTGCACATTACGTCGAGCACCTAGTGGGCATGGATAGTGGCGAGACGCAGCGCGCGCTAGGACGCGGCGCGGCGAGGCCCGACGCACGGGGCGGAGCGCACCACGCAGGGCGGGGTGGGGCGCGCCGAGGGCGGGGCGGGGCGCCACGCCGGGGGTGGAGGCGGGGCAGCGGCTAGACGGGATGAGGGCGGGGCCCCGCGCTGCGCCGGGGGTGGAGGCGGGGCGGCGTCCAGATGGGGCGGGGGCGGGGCGCCGCGCCGGGGCGAGGCGGCGCGCCGGGGGCGGGGGCGGGGCGGCGCGCCGGGGGCGAAGGCAGGGCGGCGTCTAGACGGGGCGGGGCGGGGCGCGGCGCGGCGATGGCGGCAGCGTGGCGACGACGGCGGCGGCGTGGTGTCCGGCCAGTGGTGGAAGAGGGAGGAGGTAAGAGGGAGAAGGGAGGAAGGAGAAGGGAGTGTGGAGGGTGAGGAGTATTTAAAATAATGTATGTGAAAATTTTAAAATTATTAGCGCCAATTTCAAAATTTTGTGGGAAGAGGAGTGCGGGAAATGAAAATTTTGTTTGCCGAGTGTTACACTCGGCAAAGCCAAGATCTTTGTCGAGTGCCCCAAATTTGGCACTCGGCAAACATTTTTTTATTTTTTTTAAATTTTCTTTAATTTGTTTTACAATCTTTTTATTTGACAAAAAATATGAAACTATAGTGGATAACGGCTAAAAATAAACTCAACAACATAAATATAATTTTTTAGATAATTTAGTTTATTATTTTATGCACTTTTAGTTCAATATTGACAAGTTTTAATTTAAATCCTAGAAATATAATTAGAGAATTAAAAATAGCAAACTGAACTAAACAAATATGGATTTTTTACATGGGATAATATACGTAGTTGTTGGGGGAAATTCCTCCATTTCCAGGGCTTAAAGAGTAATCCTTCAAAGGCTGAGGAAAACTCCGAAGCTAGTGAGCAGTTGTTCGAAGGGTGAGTCACCACGCCGAAGGGTGCAGCGATGCGAAGCCTTGGAGAACCCTCCGAATGGAAGATAGAGGCCCCGAAGCCGAAGGACAAGATTGATGGGATGTCCAGCTTATCCATCTACCTTGTAGTATTTTACCTTTTATAAACTTGTTTCTGGTACCGAATAGTTTCCACTATGTCGGTTGTAATCTAGGTGTAAGTAGGTCTTTTCCTTATGCTTTTTCACCTATAAATACCCCCCTTTGTACCCTGTAAGGCCCTGTTCGGTTGACAGGGATTTAATCCCCAAAGGGATTCTACCCCAGGGGGGATTGAGTGAATCCCTCTCATGTCACTCAATCCCTCTCCTAGCTTAAATTCCCTTGGGATTAAATCCCTCCCTTTTAATTATGTGTTCTTTTGGATAGGATTAAATCCCTTTGGGGATTATAACATCTATCATTTAACATCCCCCGAGCACATTGTAATCTAACATCTGCTTCGAATGGGAAAAAAACAAATCAAAGATTACCTTAATGATACTTCATTAAGACATTAACATCACAAATTGAACAAAGACACCATCAAATATGTTGTATGTCCAATTTCTAAAACACAGTGAGTGCATCTTTTATGTCAAAGAAAACACAGAGAAACATGACATCAAAGACCAACGTTACCCCAATCCTTGCTTCAGAAATTGCACAAAACACAGTGAGTACTAACATTGCTTCAGAAAACACAGTGAGTACATTGCTTCAGAAATTGCAGAAATTGCTTCAGAAATTGCTTTAGAAAACACAGTGAGTACTAACATTCTAACACAGTGAGTACTAACATTCTAACAGCAGGGAAACATGACATCAAAGACCAACGTTGTTCAGAAATTGCACAAAATATGATGGCTGAATCCGTAAAAGGCGGCTATACTGTGGATGATGGCTGATTCCAGCCAGATGCTCCAAGATTAATATTGTCAAGACACAAAATTATACATGTGCATGATGTGATCAGATTCAAGCATTTTGGGACAATCTACAAACTGCATATCAAATAAGGAAAAAATGTCAGCTTAATATTATCATTGAAGTTGACTAGCTAATCTAGGCATAGGTTATTAGAAGCCAAGCCACTACAACAGCATTGTTGAAAGCAAAGCCAGTTAGCCCAAGAACATACCTCCAAGCCTGCATACACTAGTACAAATAAAGCTCAAGCAGTGGCTGAAGGCTGACGATCGGAAGAAAAAACGGAGCCACCTGCAGGCGGCGCACAACAGGAGCTCCCCGAGCCGGCGATGCTCAAGCTCAGACTGGCGATGGCTGCAAGAAAAGCAGTCGGCGACGGATCAAGTGAGAATCACGGCGGCGGCGTGGGCCGGGGTAGGGAAATCGGCCGGGCGCGCGCACCCCCACGAAGCAGAGAAGACCTCTCCCCGACTCCTAGCTACCACTCGCACCGGGCGATCTATGCACGCACCAACTGTTTGGTGAGAGAGGGGAGACGGTGGGGGAAACACGAAGGAGTGCTAACCGGACGGAGAGCGCGGCCGCAGGGAAGCGTCGGCCTGAGCGGCGCGCGCTGGAGGGTAGGCGGAGTCGATTCGGGGCCACCGACGGCGCCGTTGAGCGCTCCGAGTGGCGCGGCGGAGTGGAGAGGAAGAGGACGACGTGTGGAGGTGCTGCGGCGAGAGGAGCAGAGGCCGAAATGCTAGGGCACAGAGGAAAAATTCCACTACTGGGCCGGGGTGGGTTAATTCCCGGCCCAGTTGAGGAAAAAACCCAGGGATGGGCCGGGAATAAATTTTCAGGTGGGCTAACCGAATGCAATTTTTTAATGGGTCGGGTTTCTTTCCTGGCCGGGCTTTTCCACCGGGATTAGGCCAAATTCCCTGTTAATCCCGGCCCAACCGAACAGGGCCTAAAAGGGGATCCAGAACAAGTTATTCATTACACTCATTCGGAATACTCGAGTTATTATCCAATTCGGAGGTTCGAGGTAGTCCTAAAACGCAAACTCCTTGTTTGTTCGTTCTTGATCTCAGAGAACCTGTTGGCGTAACTTTTGCGCCAACAGTTGGCGCCGTCCATGGGGAACCAAGTTCTAAAAGCTTGTTCTCTGCTGCTGACTGCACTTCGAAGAGCGCTTACGGAGGGAGCGTCGGAGTCTCAAGATTCCGCGCACCCTTCAGTTAATGGCTTCTTAGTGCAGCCCGAAGGCCTTCACTCGACTTCCCGAGTCGTTCGAAGTCCTCCGTCTCCAAGACCTCTTCGTGGCTAGCTATGCCTCCGAAGCGGAGTCAGGGTTCGGGTCCTCTCCGAAGGTCCCCTCGGACCACAGGAGTCAGACCCTCGGCTACTCCGGCGATTCCCGCCGAGGCTGCTGGGCGTCGAGCACCCCGGGTCCCTCGAGCTCCTCCTACGGTGCTTCAGACCGATTATGTCAGCTCCCGAGACCCGGAGGTGCCCTTCGACGAAGACGAAGACCTTCCTGAAACCGAGGCTACGCAACTAGCCAGGCTTCAGGAGGAAGTATCCAGGTGGAGGCAAGAGGCCGCCAATCGCCTCCGCACTCAAGCTTCCACCGAAACTCCAGAAGGGCCTCAAGACGGTGGCACCCACAATCTCCCAGAAGCTATCCAAGTCCCGGAGGAGGCCGAGAATGCATCCTTCGATGATGAGTCTCCATTATATTCGGATTTACAAAGAGTGCCTTTCGACCCCAAATTCAAGGCCTCGAAATTACACAAGTACTCCGGGGGGTCGGACCCCGGAGAGTTCGCCCGCTCATATGCCCTGGCAATAGAAGCAAGCGGAGGGGTGCGAAGCACTATGGCAAAATGCTTCCCCCTCGCCCTCTAAGGCGTGGCGCTTCGCTGGTTCTGGTCCCTGAGGCCAGGATCGATCAGTTCCTGGGAGCAGCTGAAGAAGAAATTTGTGAGCAACTTCCAAGGCACCTTCGTAGCCCCGATGTCCACAGGAAGTTTGTTCCAAGTGAAGCAGCGGGTGGGAGAAACACTCCGGGAGTACTTCACGCGCTTCGCCCACACCAAATCGCAGATCAAGGGCCTATCTACCTCTTCGGTAGTCGACGCCGCCCGCGAAGGGGTGCTAAACCCCGACCTCCTCAGTAAACTACATCGGAAGCCGGTGGCCTCTGTGGCGCAGCTAATGGCATAGTTCGAACAATATGCCAAAGCGGAGGAAGGCTGTCTTCGGCGAGCTGAAGCACCATCGCCCACCCTCCGGGAAGTAAAGATAGAGACCGAAGCCTCCACTTCCCTGCAGCCTCCTCAAGACAACCGCTTCAACGAGCACAAGCGGGGAAAGAAGCATTTTTGTTCGGAGGTGCTAAACATTGCACCTTCTGCTCCGAAGGCACCTGCCAATTTCCAGCAGGCAAAGAGTTTCAAGGCTGGGCCGCCGAAGCCTCAAGAAAGGGTGCCTGGCAGGCGCCAGGGTTTTTTCTGTTGCGTACATGGCGACAATAGGAGCCATGACACGAAGGATTGCAAGGCAGTGTTGGCCCTTCGAGGCGACTACCTTGAACGAAGTACCGGGCGGGGTACTTCGGATCGAGCCCCACCATCGGCACGGTCGGAGCCTGTACAAGCTGTGGCCGCAGGACCGCGGCAAGAGAGTAGTCCTGCCCATCTCCGGAGGGGGGACCCTCGGAGGCATGTCCAAGAGGCAGCGACACGAGTATGTCCGCGAGGTCGGGCACATTGGGACCTCGAGTTCCGCCGAAGGGATGCCAGAATGGTCCCACGTACCCATCTCATTTACCGCCAGTGATGCTGCAGGGGTGAAGTTCCCCCATGCTGACCCATTGGTCATTTCTGCTGATATAGCAGGAGTGGAGGTCCGAAGGATCCTAGTAGATGGTGGGAGCTCCGCAGACATACTCTTTGTCCAGGCTTTCGATCAGATGTGCATACCTCAGAAGCATCTACTCCCAGCAGCTCGGCCACTTCAAGGGTTCTTAGGACCGCCTCTCGATGCCCTCGGCCAGATAGGCCTAGAGGTTGCCTTCAGAGAGGGGCCTCTGGCCAGGGTAGAAGAGGTGATCTTCGATGTCGTCGACGCTCCATATGCTTACAATGCAATCTTCGGCCGAGGAATGTTGAACCAGTTCGGGGCTATAGCGCACCATAATTACCTTTGTCTCAAAATGCCCACGCAAGGTGGAGTGCTTACTATTTCAGGAGACCAAGCTGTAGCCCGGAGGACGGAGTATGGCCATGGGCAGCCGTTGGACTCCCGCCAAGTGCATAATGTGGCGGAAAGCATCGAAGAAGTGCCGGAGACCTCGAACCCTTCGAAGGCATCCTCGCTCAAGCCAAGCCCAGAGGGTGATGTCGAAACAAGAATAATTTCAAAAGATGGCAAAGAGTATCCAGTGCAGTTTGGCAGAGGTCTATCCCTAGAGATAGCTACTTCGTTAGAAGAAGTCGTCAGGCGAAATCTGGACGTCTTTGCTTGGACCGACGAAGACATCACCGGGGTCGATCGAAGCATCATCGAGCATAGTCTGTTCGTCAACTCGAAGGCCAAGCCAGTGCGCCAGGGGCTCCGTAAGCTGTCAGCAGAAAGAGAAAGCCTCGCTAAAGCATAAGTAAAAAAATTATTAAAAGCTGGCATTATCAGGGAAGTAGCCCATACCGAGTGGTTGGCTAATCCTGTTTTTGTAAGGAAGAAGGATTCGAACAAATGGCGCATGTGTATTGACTTCACTTCATTAAATAAAGCATGCCCGCGAGACCCCTACCCAATGCCCCGAATAGATCAGCTGGTAGATTCCACAGCCGGCTCCAAATTGCTAAGCTTCCTCGACGCTTATTCCGGATATCATCAAGTATGGCTTAAACGCGAAGACGAAGCCAAGACAAGCTTTATAACTCCTTCCAGAGTATTTTGTTATGTAAGAATGCCTTTTGGTTTGCGGAATGCCGGAGTCACCTTTTCTCGTTTAATAGCTAAGGCTCTAGGTCATCAAATAGGCCGGAATGTCGAGGCCTATATGGATGATATTGTAATAAAAAGTGCTCAAAAGCACCAGCATAGCCTAGATCTAGCTGAAACATTTGAAAGCCTCCGAGCATGTGGACTACGCCTCAATCCGGAAAAATGTATATTCGGGGCGCAAGCAGGGAAACTCCTAGGGTACTTAGTTTCGAGCAGGGGAATCGAAGCTAGCCCAACACAGATAAGCGCACTACAAAGGATGGCTCCACCAGATAATTTGAATCAAGTTCAGAAGCTAGCAGGAAGGCTCGCAGCTCTTAGCAGGTTCTTGGCCAGGTCAGCAGAGCGGAGCCTCCCAATTTTCAAAGCACTAAAGGGGTCCGAAAGCTTTCAGTGGACACCGGAGTGCCAGAAGAGTTTCGATGATATAAAGGCCTATCTCGGAAGATTATCAATTTTGACCATTCCACTTCCAGAAGAAACACTAGCTCCTTTATCTTGCAGCAACAAGTTCAGCGGTGAGCGCAGTATTGGTCCGGGAAGTCGAGCTTAAGGAAAAGCTAGTCCAGAACCCAGTTTATTTTGTGTCGGAGGCATTATCCGGAGCTAAAGTCAGATACTCCGAACTCGAGAAGTTTGCTTATGCCCTAGTAATGGCCTCGCGAAAGCTAAGGCATTATTTCTTGGCGCATAACCTGATCGTCCCTACATCGTATCCTCTTGGAGATATGCTCCTAAACAAAGATTCTACGGGCAGGATTGGAAAATGGGTGATCGAGCTAGCACCCTTAGGAATCTCCTTCACGGCAAGAACAGCTATTAAATCTCAAATTATAGCCGACTTTGTAGCAGAGTGGACTCCATCTGCTATTTGGGCCCCGGAAGAATCCTCCGAAGGTTTTTGGACAATATTTTCTGACGGAGCTTATCAAGCATCTGGTGCCGGAGCAGGGGCTGTCATCATATCACCATCGGGGCAGAAGGCCATGTATTCTGTGAGGCTCAACTTCAGAACCGCTAATAACATTGCCGAGTATGAAGGAATCTTGCTAGGCCTCCGAAAGGCTAAAGCGCTCGGAGCTGCAAGAATAGTGATTAAGATAGATTCCCAAGTCATCGCAGGGCATGTTGATAAAAGTTTTCAAGCAAAGAATCCACAGCTAGCACAATACCTTGAAGAAATCCGCAAGGCCGAAGCAGCATTCAGAGGATTTACAGTTCGAAGTATCCCTCGGGCAGAGAATCAACTTGCAGATATTCTTGCAAAGGCTGCAGCAGGGGCGGTGGACCTCCCGGAGGGTGCTTTCTACGAAGAACTAGCGCAACCAACGGCTGTTCAATTACCCCCTTCGAAGGTACTGTGCATTCCAATTACAGATTGGCGGGCTCCGATAATGAACATGTTGCAAAGTAGCATGGACCCTCCCGAAGGTCCAGAATCCCGAAGGTTGCAAGCAAGAGCTCGAAATTACAAGCTTATTGATGGAATGTTATACAAAGCTGGAGTGTGTTCACCTCTACTTCGATGCATCTCACAGCCCAAAGGTGAAGACATACTTCGAGACATCCACGAAGGCTTGTGCGGAGGTCATTTAGCCCCTCGTGCGCTAGCAGGGCAAGACGCTTCGGCAAGGGTTTTATTGGCCAACTATAGTAAGAGATGCAGAGGAACTGGTTCGAACATGCCAAGGCTGCCAGTGGATAGGCAGACGGAGCCATCGCCCGCCAGCTCAGCTTCAAGTTATTGCCCCAGTGTGGACAATGGCTAGATGGGGCATGGACCTCATAGGCCCTTTCCCAATGGCAAAAGGCGGCTTGAAATTTGCGGTAGTGGCAATCGAGTATTTCTCAAAATGGGTTGAAGCGGAGCCATTAACAGCTATCACCTCGAGGAATGTGCAAAATTTTTCTGGCAGAATATTATATGCAGGTTCGGAGTTCCAAGAGAGTTAACGGTGTATAATGGAACCCAGTTCGAAGCTGACACCTTCCAAACATTTTGTGAAGAACTGGGCATTAAGCTGTGCTTCGCGGCGGTGCGACATCCACAGTCCAACGGAGCCGTTGAGCGAGCCAACGGGAACATTCTCTCCGGGTTGAATCGCTGAATCGTTGGATTGCCCAAGGGGCTATGGGTCGAAGAGCTCCCTAAAATCTTGTGGTCCATTCGAACCACTCAAACCAGTTCCACAGGTTTCACCCCATTTAGATTGCTGTTCGGAGATGAGGCCATGACTCCTACGGAGCTCAGAGGTGGATCGCTTCGCGTAGTTCAACCTGGGGATGAAGATGACATGAGCACTTCACTGGATTTGTCAGAATAAACAAGGCTTCGAGCTGTCGCCAACCTGACTAAGTACCAGGACCACACCAAGACATGGTATGACCCGAAGATAAAGCTAAATGAGTTAAAGCCTGGTCATCTAGTGTTGCGAAGTGTAATAGCTCCGGGGAAGCTAGGAAACAAATGGGCAGGACCATATGTTATCTTATGCTCAGGACGCCCCGGATCGTTTAAATTAGCTAATTTACAAGGAGAAGAATTGAAGCATGCATGGCATGCGGAGCACCTTAAGCGTTATTTTGCTTAGGGGCCCGTTGTAATCACTTGTAAAAACTTTCCTTTCTATGAGTAAAGATAAGGGTCGAATTTTGTTTGCTCTTCGAATATCCCTTACTCCTGATGGACGCATTAGGAGGACAGAGATGCTTGTAGAGCCAAGCATTTTTCCCAAGACCCAAGCAGCTGCCTTCGAACCATTGGTTCAGAGGCTCCGTTGCCACCCTACGGATTCCAGGCTCCGGCTTGTTAGGATCCGTAGAAGAGTCTAAGGACTTTAATGAAAAACAGACTTTCGGCCTCCGGGTGCGAAGTATCTGTAAAAGAGCCGAAGGTGGCCACCCTATGGATTCCAGGCTCCGGCTTGTTAGGATCCGTAGAAGAGTCTAAGGACTTTAAAGAAAAATAGACTTTCGGCCTCCGGGTGCGAAGTATTTGTAAAAGAGCCGAAGGTGGCCACCCTACGGATTCCAGGCTCCGGCTTGTTAGGATCCGTAGAAGAGTCTAAGGACTTTAAAGAAAAACAGACTTTCGGCCTCTGGGTGCGAAGTATCTGTAAAAGAGCCGAAGGTGGCCACCCTTCGGATTCTAGTCTCCGGCTTGTTAGGATCCGTACAAGAGTCTAAAGACTTTAAAAGCGAACATATTTTTAGTCCTCGGGCGCGAACTATCTGTACAAGAGCCAAAGTATGGATTCCATGCTCCTGGCTTTGTCAAAAAACGCAAAAAAAAATTAATAAGAGGAGAGCCGCGAAGTAGTACTGCTAAAAGTACAAATGATAAGTGTAAATTCGAAGCATTCGGTTGTTAGGAGCATTATTGTGCCTAGCGAACCCTTTTCTATAGTAAAAGCTCCACCACCCACAAGGGGGGTCGGAGGATAGGAGTCACACAACATACTTTCGAAGCATTTCACATTAAATCATTATACTTTTACATCAAGAAAAGTTTTGGTCCAAGCCTAGGAAAAATCAAAGACCCTGTCGACATCTAGAGCTACTCCTCCGGCTACTCTGCCTTTCGGAGCTCGAAGCTGTCAGCTTGGCCCTCTTCGTTCGAACACTTCTCTTCTTCTTGGAGGCTCATAGTTTCTTTTGCTCTTCTTGAAGATCCGCCCATGTCAGGAGTCTTTCGGAGTCAGCCTCTACAGGGTCTTCGGCCCGGTACTCTGAGTCGGACCAGTCAATAGGTTCGGAAAACGAAGATCCCTCCGCCTTCTCTTCCTCTTTAATATAAGCTAAGACATCTTGGCAAACTTCAAGGGTGATCTCTCCTCCGTCTCCACGAGGAACAGAGAAGCGGGAGCGGCGGTAAGGCCTCAAGCCCTCGAGATTTGCCCACTCCTTTCGGAGTTCGTGGGTAATTTCCAAAAGTTCGAGGTCAGGGCTCGAAGGGCATGACAAAACCTAAAAAAGAGTAGAACACCCAAGACAAGTTCTTTTTATGGCTTTTTCATTAATAAAAAGAGGCTTTACAAGGCTTCGTGTACATAATAACCCTAAGTGGCTAGACCTATGGGTCGGTTGGCGGAGCAGGAATGGTAGGGGCTGGCGAAGCAGGAAGTGGTGGCCTTGTTTGCGCCTGCTTCTGCCGATGGGCCTCGTCAATCCAAGCTTTAGCTGCGACCTTGTGGTCCGTCTTCCAGGTTGACCGGAAGGCTTCCCAGGCCGAAGCCACATCCGAAGATGGCCGTAGCAAGTCGTCGGATGCGAAGCCTCCAGGGGTCGAACCCCCGACTGAGCCGAGGGGGATCCGAAGAGACTCAAGGTGACGAAGAACCCCAATGCCGGCACACTGCCCAGAGATCTCTCCATACCGAATGCCGGAGTTCATCATCAGCGACGAAGCCACTTGAATCCTCGTCAGCTTTCGGTTAAGGGGCTCGTGGGTCGCAGCAGAAGACGAAGGGCACATAGTGCCGAAGTACTCCAAGGTACCCTGAAGAGCCTCCAAGGTATGGTCCGCCATGCCGGAGTTCTTCTTCTCCGCTGTTTCTAGCCCTGCAGCCGTCGCAGACACTTCGGCCACCTGGAGCATCAAAGAGCTCTTCTGGGCCATTACCTGGCTGAAGGCCCCCTGGAGCTCCACCAACTGAGCATTTGAAGCAGCAGCCGCTTGGCAGAGCCTTTCAACTTCTGCCCGAAGAACGAGGCGCTCAGCTTTAGCCTCTTGGGCGGAAGAGCGAAGCGCGTCGCGGTCTTGTTGCGCTATCCGGAGGGCTTCGTCTGAAGCAGCCCTAGCCCTCCGTTCTTCTAGGTTTTCTCCCTCTAGCCTGAGAAATCTCTCGCGGGAGTCGTTAAGGGCCGTCTAGAGGGTGGTAACCTTCCTTTGAAGTCGATTAACCTCGACCTCATTGGAAGTCGCCGCCGCTCTAGCAAGGACGAATTGCTGCAAAAAGAGCAAGTAAGTACTAAAGTATTTATGATCACTAATGCGAAGCAGCTATGGTGTTTTTTCCATACCTGAAGGGCAGCCCTTTCGAGGGCTGAGTTGAGTGCCGGAGCCCTAGCCTCACTCAAGACAGAGACCAAGTCCGAGTTGGTGATATCCTGGCTTCTCTCTCACAGGGGCTCCATGAGTCTTCGGAGGCCCCCCCGATGCTCCAAGAACGGAGCCAGCAGAGGAAGCCAAGACAAAGCTTGAAGATCATCCGCTGCGGCCTCGTCCTCCAAATTGCCGGCGGAGGTTGCGGCATGGCCAGGAAGAAGGCCAAGGCTAGATATGCTCTTACCCCTCCCTGGTACGAAAGAGGGCGAAGCGGGGATACTCCGATCATCGGCAGCTACCCCCTCGACCAGAACCGCAGCGGCAGAGGAAACCTCGGTGGTCGGGGCCGCCACTGCAGGGGTGACCTCCATCGCCAAGTTCGTCCCAGCAGGCGCATCATCCGCTCCGACGGACGCGTTCTCCACCATCAAGCTCGGAGCGTCCGAAGGCACGGGAGGGTCCGCTCGAGCAGCAGCCTCCGAAGGTGCAGGAGCTTCGGACGCCACCGAAGCATCGACACCCGTAGAGGTACCTACTTCGATAACAAAATTAATAAGCATATTTCCAGAGATAGTGTGCAGGTATTGATTAAAAAAGGGGAGCTTCGGAAAGTACCTCTGGGAGCCTCGTGGGGTAGGATCGCTGGATCCTCCAGGACCTCGTACATCTGAAGGATGTCGGCGAAGTCATCTCCCGAGGTCTTGCCCTCAACATTTCCTACCGGAGCCGCGATTTCCGCTGTAACCGCCTCGGGTGTAGGCAAGTTGGGAGTAGCGGAGCCTGACTCCACTTGCACGACGACGGGAGCAGGGGGGACCTCCCCTAGGTCTTCGTCATCATCCAGGAGATAGCTCTCGAAGGCCGCCGCTGTTTGGGCGTCGGAGTCCTCTATCTCTTCGGAGGCTGAGCTCCGAGCACCCGGAGACGAGGCAGACGAGGCAGGCGTCAACCGAGAAGGGGGCTTTGCTACTTTCTTCTTCCTGGGCGGCTGCTTGCTGGTTTTTTGGATGGTTCAGCCGTGACTTTCCTTTTACGAGCAGCTGCTCCGGTCGAAGCAAAGTCAGGAAGCGGAGGGGGCTCCATCCCAAGAGCTTCCTACACCCTATTGGATCGCTCCCAGCATCCCACCAGCTCAAGCCTTTTTTTCTTCTCGGCCACCGAAGGGGCTCCAAGAACTCGTTCGGTGGCTCGAACTATGTCCTCCGGAGCCAATGCCAGGGGAGCCGCTGAAAGAAAAGGGGTATGAAATCATAAGTATAGTTGTTCTCTTCATATAATATCATACTGCAGGGATTGAAGTCTTACCTAAGTTTCGGAGATCCCCCTCCGAGGCCTGTGGAAACACGATCGGCCAGTTAGCTCCGAGGGGAGGGATCCAAAGGGCAATGAACTCTTCGGCCAGATCACGCATACTCATGCAGCGAGCCACCGAAGTAAGCATCCCTAGCCTCGTCGAGAGCAGGCTAGGGTTCGGAGAAATCTCCGCTTCCTTGCGGAAGCAGATCTCCTGGAGAGGACCAGCGAGGCGGGAGTGCTCTCCGACTTCGGCGTAAAACCACCGAAGTATCCAGTTCGTATACCACCTATCATTTATGGCTTTTGCAGGGAAATGAAGGGCATGCTCCCTCCGTAGCTGGAAATTGACGCTGCTGAAGGCTATGATCACCTTGGAATCCCCTGGTCCGTCTTGTGGCTTCGGCTGGCATATAGCTTCGTGGGTCGCGGCGAAGATCTCGGAGCGTCCCTCGCACCCCTCTGCCCGGAGCGCCCATTTGAAGATGGCTAAGCGCACGATGGCGTCGGGTGACAGCTGAGGCAGAGTTATGTGGAACAGGTCCAGTACCTCCGTCAAGAAGTCCACGGCCGGCAGCCCCAAGCCTGCTTCGAAGAACGCTTCGAAGACTACCACCTCCCCGCTTCGTGGCCTCGGAGTTGATTCTGGCCCGGGGACCCGAGTCCTCAGTCCAGCGCCCAGCTTTCCGTCCACGGCTTCTTCAATAGATTCGGCGGTGCTCACGGATTGACCGATGAGGAAGCTTTGGGTGATCTTCTTCTTAGAAGGTGGACGGAGCTCTCGAGGATTTTTGGGCCAAGCACCGCTCGAAGTCCCCGCTATTGCCGCCGCTGCCGAGGCAGCCCACGCCTGCCTCTGCGCTAGGGTGCTGGCTGCTGCTGGATTGGTGTGGCTAGTTCTCGCCATCTCGCTCGGATGCTCGAGAGGTTGGAGGATTGGGGGAAAGTGAATCACGAATAATGGACGCGGTAAAAATTCTCGGTTAATCCCTGTCTTTCCCTTTTATAACCGCATGTCCAGTGCTACTCTTCGATTGGTTTCACACTGCAGGTTTGGCTTCTGTCGCCGACAAGTGGGTCCGGTAATTGGAACGGCGAGCAACCGCCGTAAAAATCAACCGTTACCTTTTGCAGAGTGTAACGGTTACTTGCGCTGTAACGGCTACAATCAAACGGCGCTCCACGACGTTTGCACTCCGAAACCGTTCCCTTCCCAACGTGCGTTCCCATTGCATCAGGAACCCGAAAGGGGAGGTTCGAACGCGTTGGGCTCGAAGTCCTCGGCTAAGTCGCAACATGCCCAAATCCTCTTTAAGCCTCAAAAAATAGAAATGTTCCTTCCGTATACTGCCTTCTTTCTAAACAGGTTAACCGCAGAGAGGCGTATTCGAGGGGCTACTGTTGAGGGAAATTACTCCATTTCCAGGGCTTAAAGAGTAATCCTTCAAAGGCTGAGGAAAACTCCGAAGCTAGTGAGCAGTTGTTCGAAGGGTGAGTCACCACGCCGAAGGGTGCAGTGATGCGAAGCCTTGGAGAACCCTCCGAATGGAAGATAGAGGCCCCGAAGCCGAAGGACAAGATTGATGGGATGTCCAGCTTATCCATCTACCTTGTAGTATTTTACATTTTATAACCTTGTTTCTGGTACCGAATAGTTTCCACTATGTCGGTTGTAATCTAGGGGTAAGTAGGTCTTTTCCTTATGCTTTTTCACCTATAAATACCCCCCTTTGTACCCTGTAAAAGGGGATCCAGAACAAGTTATTCATTACACTCATTCGGAATACTCGAGTTATTATCCAATTCGGAGGTTCGAGGTAGTCCTAAAACACAAACTCCTTGTTTGTTCGTTCTTGAACTCAGAGAACTTGTTGGCGTAACTTTTGCGCCAACAGTAGTATTTTGAATTTTTTAAAAAATCAATATCAAACAAAAATTTAATCATTAATTTTTTTTCAAATTTATCTCATTTCTTCTCTAAACTCCAATTACTTCTCTCAAACTATCCAATTTGTAAAAACTATACGTGGCAACTTTATCGAAACATTTTTAAAATTTTATCATAGCATCTTCATATCATATCATAACACCATCTCAAGTATAATATTTTTTCAGAATTATTTTGAATTTTTTAGAATTAAAAAACTATTAAAGTCTACGTTGTAGATAGAGTGTCGCAACCTACCATTTTCATAATTTATTTAAATTTAGTGTATAAGAACTCAAAATATACTAAAAAAATTAATATTATTTTTATATATTTTTTGGTTCATTATTTTAGGCATATGTAGTTCAAATTTCATCTATTTCAATTTAAATCCTAGAAACATAATTAATAAATGAAAAATAGCTAACTGATCTAGAAAAATATGAAATTTTTACAATGGACAAGGTACATCATATTTTGAATGAAAACAAATCAAGTTAAAACAAAGATTCAATCATTAATTTTCTTTCAAACCTATCTCATTAATTCTCTAAACTCTAATCCATCCTCTTTAAATCTCCAATTTCTAAACACTATATGTGACAACTTTATCAAAACATTTTAAATTTTTTATCATAGTATCTATGTATCATATCATAACACCATGATAAATCTCATATTTTTCGGACTTCATTTGATTTTTTTAGAATTAAAAAACTATCAAGTTCTACGTTGCCGATAGAGTGTCACAACCTATTTTTTAAAACTTTATTTCAATTTAGTGTATAAGAAATCAAAATATACTAACAATGATGAATATGATTTTTCTATATATTTTTTTGTTCATTATTTTAGGCACTTGTAGTTCAAATTTCACCTGTTTCAATTTAAATCCTATAAACATACTTAATGAATAAAAAAATAACTAACTGACCTAAAAAATTATTAAATTTTTACAAGAGATAATATATGTTGTGTGGTGAGTGTAGAAAAAATTTCAAGTTAAAATGAAATTGCAAATAACTTATAGACTTGAAACATTGTTTCACACAAAATTAAAAAAATTGTTTGCCGAGTGTTTTTTGAAAAACACTCGGCAAAACAAGTGTCTTTGCCGAGTGTTTTTCAAAAAACACTGGGCAAACCCAAAAATTTTTTTGGCCGCACGGGCACGACGCCGTGACGTCCGTTAGTACCAAAGCTTTGCCGAGTGTATTTTTAAAAAACACTCGGCAAATTCATCTTTGCCGAGTGCCCGAAATATTACACTCGGCAAAGATTTTGGCACTCGACGAATAATCGTTTTCCGGTAGTGCATGGACCGTACTATATGACGATACTAGACTTAGCATGCACTCGGTCCAAACTAATAAGCCCAATCATGGGGTGCCTAGGTGTCACATCCTCGATAGCAAAACTCGAGCTCTTCTTAGTTTGGTTGAAAATATGTGACTAAACAAGCTAAGAAAGAGCTCTTCTTTAATCTAAACATTGTCACTTCTCTTAAATTCTAATAATTTTGAAAAGCTTATCAATCTTCACCTTCTTTATGTGAGGTGCACCCACATGGTGTAGCCCCCGAGCCTCAAGTTAAATGGAACAGTTAGCTCGAGGGTCAAAAATAATCTATAAAGTAATCCTTCTGGAATTTCCAAGTTTCATTAAATCCTTAGAAAAATTTCTTCAAAGCTCTATTGAAGACTTTGCCATTTGGAGTTGTTGGTGTCGAGGTCTGGTTGGAAAAAAGATTGTTGCTAAAGTCCTAAGACTATCGTAGTCTTAAGCACGGTTGATCTTGGGTCCTCGAGGCTCGACTCCTTGGTTGTGCGGGTCCTCATGCGCTTAAGCCCTCAAGAAGGTGAGTTCTTGAGCATGCGTGCCCCCGAACATGAGAGTCTTCGAGCACATGAGTCCTTAGGCGCACGGGCCCCTAAGCATTGGATCCCCCGAGCATGAGAGTTCTCGAGTGCGCAAGTATTGTGGTGCACGATCTCTAGAGCATGTGATACCTTGGGCACATGAGACCCCGAGCGTGGGAGTCCCTGAGCGCACAAGCCTTCGGGCACGCAGGGTCTTTGAAAATGCAAGGTCTTGGGCATGCAAGCCCTCGAGCATGGGAGCCCTCGAGTGCACAAGTCTTTAGGCTTGTAGGCCTCTAAACATGAAGGCCTCTATTGATAGCAAAAATGACATTAATGGCCAAAATTATCAAAAAGTAAAAATTGGTAATTTGGACCGAAAAAATGCAATTCCTAGCATAGGCCGGTCTAACCGGCCATATAGGCCCGGTCTGATCGGCCATGTAGGCCCGGTCAGACCGGCCCAACCCGAGTCCGAGACAAATTGATCTGTTTCAGGATGATTTTATCCCTAACTAATTTTTAACGACTTGGACTCGTCTCCTAATCAAATTAGAGTAGGAGTTAAGCCCAGGAACGACAAGACCACCCTCTATATATAAGGGCAAGGCCGATTCAAAGGGACTCTCTCTCCAATCCTAATAGATCCAATCTACTATTCCCTTGAACCGTTCTTTTTTACTCTTTACCTTTCCTTGCCATAGGAGTAGCCTTACCACGCCCATCTTTGTTGGTTTGCACTGTAAACAATTCGTTCATCGCGTCGTAATCGTAGTAATCCTTGTCGATTTGCTTGTGAATCGTCCGTTTAATCCTCGTAACAGATTTTTATCGGTTTTTATCGGTAATTCGGTCTATAGGCCTAATTACTTCTGATTTCTTGGTGTTTTTGTAGAGTTTTCATCCCCATCTTCTTTGCCAAGAACCCCTGCATCAAGATCTTCCTGTCGGCGCCATAGCCGATGAGCCAAGGAGGTCGCTGCCCTGCTTGCTGGTCTGACCAGCCATCTCCGGTCAGTCTGACCGACGCTTGCCGGCAACAATCGGGCCGACCGGCGGCCCAAGACCGGTCTGATCGCTAGGTCCTGATCAGCCTATTTACCTTTCTGGCAGGTCCATGCGCCGTTTCCCCGCATCATCGATCTGACCGCCGCCTTTAGGCCGGTCTGACCGACTTCTTAACCATGGTCCAACTAGCCTTGCTTTGGCCGATTTGATCGCTTCTCCTACGATTCAGTTAGTTGGATCGTATTATTGCAATACGGTTTAATAGACTGACGAATCCACCCATATTCCCTTGTCACAGTCAAGGGTCGTCAGAATGCGGTGTCAGCGTCACGTGATGTTTAACGGGCCACCACTAGGCGTCTGCTCGTTTTTGGATTGCCGAACTGACGTTAGTGTTTGTAGGTGCTTTATCGACAGATTTTAGAATCAACACACTTTTTGGCGACTCCACTAGGGATATACACGCTAAGCACGACCATGCCGACGATGGGTACAACAACTACGACTACATCAACGGTACCCTCCGCATCGGATAACATGGCGGGGAGCATGGAGATCGACGGTGATAATGCCATCCTCCCCACCATCAACGACATCTTCGAGGCAGATAGGGTTGAGATCTAGGCCAAGATGAGGGAGTTGCATGCCCTCATGCTTGGACGCTACACGAAGACTCGCGCGAGTGAGGAGCCATGTTGAAGATCATGGGCCTCATGACTCCAAAAGTGATGAGTGATTGTCAACGGAAGTCAATGATGAAGAGAGAGAGGAGACGAAGAGGAGTCAAGACCTGTCATGTCTTGGGCCGCGTGTGACTCAGGTACACGGGCGGTGAGCGACTATCGGGCAGAGGGGCCGCGGAGTCGGGCTGGCCCAATCCGGGTACATGGGCTAGGAACAACAGGGGATCCACTGGTCTTTTGACTGGGTTTGACCCATGTAAACGGGCGGCGAGCGATTGCTGGGCTGAGGGAGCCGCGGAATCGGGCCGGCCCAATCCGGGTACCCGGTGCGAAGATAGCGGACACTTTGTCGGTTTCGGCGTAAAATCGACGCCACTATCCAAACAGCCCATCGGAGATCCGACGATTCTGAAGCGAAGCCATAGCTCCTACAAAAGCTCCGCGTCATGACATGTTACCTTTAGTTAGGATTTTACTATTTTACGCATTAGGCCCGCAATTTTATTTTTGCATCTATGTAAGTTACCCTAGGGGTAAATCTATCTTTTCCTATTTAATGGGCTGCCTATAAAATGGGCTTGTATCCCCCTAGGGTTTCCAACTCACTTTAATTGAAAAAAATCAGAGTTCCTTTTTACCTATCTTCTCCTACCTCTAGAAATCCAACTGCCGCAACTTGTTTCCTCCTGTTCATCGCACAACTTCCGGTTTTCTCTGAAGGTCCTAGAGTGCCGTCATTTTTCCCTGGATTATTCCTCATCACCGGTTTTTCAAGGGAATCCCTATTCCGGTTTTTACTCCGTCTGGTTTGCTTATCGCGTGGAAGCAGCGCGTGGTTTTTTCACTAGTCCGCTAAATGATTGGCGGTGACGCGATGGAGCTGGCTGCATAGCTCATGCAGCCCGTGAAGCTTCGAAACGTGGGCTGTGCGTGTGAGGAGATCAGAGAGCCACGACGTTTCCTGTGCATGCGTTGAGGACCCAAGTCACAGGTACATGCGCACTATACATGCACATTAATCTCATTAGCAATGCCGTGCAAAAAAACACTAGTGAGTTTATCTCTTTGATTTTGTGCATCATATTTTATATTAGATAATCTGTGATAGATTTATTTACTGCAAGTGTTTTATTTTTAGATTGCACTATGATTTGTTATTGATATATCTTTACATCATGAGTGCATTTTGATTCGTACGTGAGCACTCTTTAGTTACTGCATTTATTTTGTTTAAAATGCATTAAATCTTTTCTTATACATAATGAATAGCTTGTGAACTATGGATTCTCTGCTTGTACTTGATGGATTATTTGTGATTTAGTGATATTTTTGTGGAGCTACCATTTGATCTGTGAGTTAACTTAATCTGCCTATGAGCACTGTTGTGGTGTCTTTTCGTTTAGGACACCGGTCGTTTTTAGGCTAGATTATTTTTAGTGCTTGTGATTTGTTTTGGTTCTGCTGATTGTCTGTTGAGGTGCGTTGGGTATTGGGAGAAGGCCATTGATTCGAAAGAATTTTTTAGGCGCCTATTCACCCCCTCTGGTCGCTACTCTCAGTCCTACAAGTGGTATCAGAGCCTGGTTAGGGTTTTTCCATACCTTAACCGGTTCTAACCCAAGGTAGAGATCATGAATTCTTCTAGCAAGGTTCTGTCCCTTGAGGTCTTTGGCTACAACTATTGGAAGACTCGCATGCGAGCCTATCTATTGAGCCAGAGCTTAGGGATATGAGACATGCGTGTTCATGCTACTTTTATTGTGCTTCTGGTTGCGGAGCGTACTACTCCTGAGATAGTCGCTCTGCATGACCTGAACAATAAGGCAGTGAACATACTGTTTTCTGGTTTAGGTCCCAACGAGTTTGAATGTGTTATCCATCTCGACACTGGTCGAGAGATTTGGGCTACCCTCTAGGCACACCATGAGGGGACAACTCAGGTCATGTCCGGCTCTATCAGACCTACCGGTGAGAATACAAAAACTTCTCACAAAAGCCGGGTGAGACTGTTGAAGCTTTGTTTGGCCGCTTTCAGTCGATCATTAACAAGCTTCAAGCCAATAAGGCCGATCATGATCAGCTGGTCTCAGATCATGAATAGGAGCTCAAGGTTCTTCATTCCTTGGACCCTAAGATCTGGGAGATCAAGATATCCTCTATTGTTGAGAGTGTTTCCTATGATACCTTGACTGTCGCAGAGCTTTTCAGCAAGCTCAAGGCCTCAGAGGTTGATATCCAATTGAGATCAAATCTCACTAGTTCTGGATCAAAAACCCTAGCCCTTATGACACCTTATGTTGATCCTGCTGCATTGAGTTGTGCTTTGTCCTATTTGATGTCTATCACTGAGGACCAATTGGATTTGCTAGGAGATGATGACCTTTGTCTTTTCAATAGCCGTGTTCGTCATGTTTATGATAAAAGAATGTTCAAACGAGATGGCACAAAACATGGTTGCTTTGAGTGTGGTGATCTAGGTCATTTCATTGCCGACTGCTCCAAGCGGAACACACATAAGAAGGGCACCGGCGGTAGATCCTACGACTCCAACAAGCACGATAGCTCCACCTTCATAAAGGGAAAGCCCAAGATGAGGTTCTTTCGAAAGGCCCTGAAGGACTACCGGCGCGAGAACAAGAAGCGAGACGAGGCCTTCTTCGCAGAGATGGAGATAAGCTACTCCAAGAGATCATCCTCTTCTTCCTCTTCATCAAGCTCAAGTGATGAGGAGATCGTGATCAAGAAGGGGAAGGACAAGGATGATCCGGCGGGCCTCTACTTCATGGCCTTCAGGGACAGGCCGAAACCCGCTCACACCACAGCCGAAGATCCCGCAAGAGCGTCTGGTCAATGGCTCTTTGGGATAAAGAAGGTAAGGGCTCCCCCGACAACTCCGACGACAACGATGAGAAGGTATCTTCCTATAAACAAGAAGTCATTGAATTACTTGAAGAGAGCTGTCAGGAGTTAAAATATCGGGAGAAACTTCTTAGAGGGGCTAAGAAGAGGATAAATGAGCTTGAGAGTGAGCTTGCCATAGCCAATGGCAAGATTGAGAGTCTATCTTCTTTCCCTTGCTTGGGTGAGAGTAGTGAGTGCCCTAACTGCGAGGTGTTATTGTGTGACCTGACGACTCTGAAGTCCAAGTACACAAAGAAGGTTGATGAGAGAGATGCTTTGGCCACTGAGCTTGAAAGCGCTCAGTTGGAGCTGAAAGATGCTCATGCCACTGTCATCGTGCACTATAGAGACTGTCCATCCCATTTATCTGTTTTAGCTGAGCTGAGAGTCAAGAGTGATAAGCAGTTGGGCGAGTTAGAGAGAGTTGGAACTGATCAAGATGAAAGCTTTGAAGTCTTTCCAAGTTGATGGAGAGTGTGAGATCTGCTTGTCTCAAGTGGAGGTGCTAGCTTCCTTGAGAGAGGAGCTAGCTGATGCTCAGAACGAGAACTCTTACCTCCGTCAGATCCTGAGTTGGGTGAGTGCCAAAGAGCCACAACTCGGCATGATGATCCAACAGTTCAAGAGGCAGGATGGGTTTGGCGTAGGTTACACCTACACCAAGGCTGACATTGAGAGTGCCCTGAGCCGTGCAGTGGAGTGGAGTAAGATGACTCCAGAGCAGAGATATCCCAAGACTCACTCCACGGAGTCTTTTCAGGCCTGTCAGCCCAAGGATAGAGTGTTCCAAGAACAACCTAAAGCTCCACCTAAGAAGCCTATCTTGATCTCAAAGCCCAAGCATCTCCACACTTCTCTTGACTCTCTACTAGGACCCTCACATATCAAAGAGTCAACACCCAACACCATTGTTGGCGTAAAAGATTACGCTAACAGGTTCTCTGAGATTAAGAACTAACAAACAATGAATTTGTGTTGAGAACTATCTCAAGCCTCCGAATTGGATAATAGCTTAAGTAGTCCGAAATTGTGTATTGAATAGCTGAGTATTCGATGCCTATTACAGGGTAAGAAGGGGGTATTTATAGGCAAAAACGTCTAAGGAAAAGACCTATTCACCCCTCAATTACAACCGATATAGTGGAAACTATTCAGTACCCTGAACAGGGTTAAAATGGTAAAATCTACCCGGAGTAAGTAGATAAGCCAAACATCTTATCAACCTTGTAGTTTTGCACCGGAGCTTCATATCCTGCGAAGGGTTCCTTCGGATACAAGTCGAAGCACCCTTCAGCTTAATGACTCCACCACCTTCGGGCATAAGCTTATCAGCTCCGAAGCTGATAAGTTATCTTGAATTGTTAATCTCTAAGTCCTGAAGGTGAAGTATTTTCCCCCAACAGTAGCCCCTCGAATACGCTTCTCCGATTTTAACCTGTATAGTAGGGAAGCAGTATACGCAAGGAATATTTTCATATTCTGAGACTTAGAGAAGTTTGAATACGTTACAATTATTCGAAAGGCCTCTAACCCCGAAGCATCCGGGAAATGGCCTCGAACCAGAACTTCTGTGTGAACGCTTCGTGAGAAAAAGAACCGTTGCGGAGTTTAAACATCGTGAGGAGCCGTTACTCTACAAGTAGCTGTTATGCTCTCGAAAAGGTAACGGTCGAAATTTACTGCGGACTCACACCGTTTCACTTCCTGGGCCCTCCTGCCAGTGACAGAAGTCGAACCTGCAATGTGAATGCAATCGAAGCGCAACAACTATAGGGAGGCTATAAAAGGGGAATCAGAATTCACCAAGAACTTTTACCGTACTTGACATCCGAAACTTACTCTCCTCAACCTCCAAATCTCTCAACTTCCCGAGCAATCGAGCCATGGAGAGGACCAGCCACACCGTGCCAGCGGCAGCGGGTACTTTGGCGCAGAGGCAGGCTTGGGCGGCTTCAGCGGTAGCGGCAATGGTGGGGGCTTCGGGAGATGTTTGGCCCAAGAACCCTCGAGAGCTCCGCCCTCCATCCAAGAAGAAAACCCCCCAAAGCTTCCTCATCGGCCAATCCACAAGCACTGCGGAGTCCATCGAAGAAGCCGTGGATGGGAAGCTAGGGCCCGGAATGAGGACTCGGGTCCCCGGATCAGAGTCGACCCCGAGGCCACGAAGCTGAGAAGTTGTAGTCTTCGAAGCATTCTTCGAAGCGGGTCTGGGGCTTCCTGCCATCAACTTTTTATCAGAGGTACTGGAGATGTTTCATATTACCTTACCACAACTGTCTCCCAATGCCATCACCCGGCTGGCCATCTTCGAATGGGCGCTTCAAGCTGAAGGATGCGAAGGACGATCAGAAGTCTTCACCGCCACTCACGAGGCTATCTGCCAGCCGAAGCCGCAAGATGGCCCCGGAGATACTAAGGTGATAACAGCCTTCGAAAGTGTTAACTTCCAGCTGCGGAGGGAGCACGCTCAACACTTTCCAGCGAAGGCCATCAACGACCAATTGTACACCAACTGGATCCTTCGATTGTTCTACACTGAGGTCGGAGAAGATTCCCCCTTCACAGGACCTCTCCAGGAAATCTGGTTTCGGAAGGAGGCAGAAGTCACCCCGAACCCTAGCCTGCTCTCAACGCGGCTAGGGCTATTAACTTCAATTGCCAGCCACATGAGCATGCGGGATCTGGCCGAAGAGTTTATCGCGCTCCGAATTCCACCTCTTGGAGCTGACTGACCGATAGCGTTTCAACATGCTTTAGAGGGTGAGCTTTGAAGTCTAGGTAAGCCTCCAAACTTCCTGCAATAGTATGTTAGGAGAAAAAATAACATACTTATAATATGCTACCTTCTTTCAGCGGCTCCACTGGCGTTAGCACCGGCGCAGATAGCAAGGGCCACTGAACGGGTGCTCGGAGCCCCTACGGTGGCCGAAAGGCAAAAAAGAGTAGAACTTGTGGGAAGCTGGGAGCGCTCCAACAGAATATGGGGGGCCCTCAGAATGGTGCCTCCTCCTCTACCGGACTTCAACTCGATCAGAGCGGCCCCCCCGGAAAAAGAATGCCGTCGCCAATCCCTCGAAGAAAGCCGGCAAGACCCCCATTAAGAAAGGGAAAAAGGTAGCCAAAATTCCTCCTGAGCTGACCCCGGCATCATCTGCCTCATCCTTGGGAATTCGGACCTCGGCTTCGTATGAATCTGGGAGCAAAGGCTTCAGAAGCAAAGGCTCCGACACCCAATTGGCAAAAGACTTCGAAAACTATCTTCTGGATGGTAATGAAGACAAAGCAGTGGCCAGAACCAAAGCTTCTGCTTGGGAGGCTGCGGAGGCAGACACGACGCACACTCCTACACCCGCCACTGCAGGTTCGGAGCTGGAGACAGCTATCCCCAACTCACCCATGGCTGGGGTGATAACAACGGAGGTCGAGCCCCCGGCAGCGGCTACACCGGAGAGGACTTCGGGGGACGACCTCGATGAGATTCTCCGGATGTACGAAGTCCTGGAGGACCTGACAATTTTACCTCAAGGTGCCTCTGAAGGTAGACTTTGAAACCTTTGCCTTTGTCAATTCCTGCAACAGTTGCGACGACTTCAAAGAGGAAAAGAAGCACTCGAACTAAAAAGATAGTTGCGATGGCTTTGTGCTCCGGAGGTCGAAGTAGCCTTAGAAGTAGTTCTAGAGGCGGATGGGTCTCCGATTTTATCTAGGCTTAGACCAAAATTTCTCTTGATGTAAAAGTATGATTATTAAATTAATATGAATTGCTTTGAAAGCATCTTGTTGTTCCTTACTCTCCTGCCCCTCCTTGTGGGTGGGGGACCGTACGCATTGCGATAGGTTCCGTCAGACACAATGATTTGCACAACAATCTGATGCTTCGCACAACACTCAGTAACCATACTTAACTTTTTCGTATATTCTTCGAACTATACGTTCGTATTATGATGTTTGTAAATTTCGGAGCTGAATTTATACTTGCAAGCTCCTATACTAGTCGCTTAGGACTTTTAAAGTGTCTCATTAGCTGGAGCCTTGAAACCTTATTTCTTGGTCACCTTTGACTCTTTTATAGATGCTTCGAACCCGGAGGCCAGAAATCTGTTCCTTTAAAGTCCTTAGACTCTTCTACGGATCCTAACAAGCCGGAGCCTGGAATCCATATGCTGGCCACCTTCGGCTCTTTTACAGATGCTTCGAACCTGGAGGCCAGAAATCTGTTCTTTTAAAGTCCTTAGACTCTTCTACGGATCCTAACAAGCCGGAGCCTGAAATCCGTAGGCTGGCCACCTTCGGCTCTTATACAGATGCTTCGAACCCGGAGGTCGAAAATCTGTTCTTTTAAAGTCCTTTGACTCTTCTACGGATCCTAACAAGCTAGAGCCTGGAATCTGTAGGCTGGCAGCGGAGCCCTTGAACCAATGGTTCGAAGGCTGTTGCCCAGGTCCTTAGAAAGATGCTTGTCTCCGCAAGCATCTCCGTTCTCCTGATGCGTCCGCCAAAAGTAAGGGATATTCGAAGAGCAAACAAGATTCGAACCTCCACTTTTATTTAGAAAGGAACTTTTACAATTGATTACAAGGAGCCCCTAAGCGTAATAACGCTTAAGGTGCTCCGCATGCTATGCATGCTTCAACTCTTCCCCTTCAAAATTAGCTAATTTAAACGATCCGGGGCGCCCAGAGCGTAGGATAATGTATGGTCCTTCCCATTTATTTCCTAGCTTCCCCAGGGCTATTACACTTCGCAAAACTAAATGACCTGGCCTACGCTCATTCAGCTTTATCTTCGGGTCATACCATGTTTTTGTTTGGTCTTGGTACTTCGTCAGATTGGCGACAGCTCGAAGCCTTGTTTCTTCTGACAAGTCTAGTGAAGTGTTTCTCTCATTTTCATTGTAGGCATATGGGGCGTTGACGACGTCGAAGATCACCTCTTCCACCCTAGCCAAGGGCCCCTCTCCGAAGGCAACCTCAAGGCCTATTTGGCCGAGGGCATCGAGAGGCGGACCTGCAAAACCTTGAAGTGGCCAGGCCACTGGAAGTAAATGCATCCGAGGTATGCACATTTGATTGAAGGCTTGGACAAAAAGTATGTATTCGGAGCTCCCGCCGTCCACCACGATCCTTCGAACTTCTACCCCAGCTATATCTGCTGAAATGTCAGCATGGGGGAACTTCACCCCCACAGCATCACTGGCAGTAAAGGAAATAGGTACATGAGACCATTCGGGCATTCCCTCCACGGAATTCGAGGTCCCAAGGTGTCCTACTTCGCGGACGTATTCACGCCGCTGCCTCTTGGACATGTTACCGAGTGTCCCCCCTCCAGAGATGGGCAGGACCACTCGCTTGCCGCGGTCTTGGGGGTTTTCCTGCTTCGGTGGTGGCATAATGTTGGCCACCGGTAGGTGCATGGGGGCTTCGGGGGCACCGGATCGGGCCACGATTTGCACAGGCTCCGACCGTACCGCTGGAGGGTTTCGCCTCCAAAGTGCCTCACCTTGAGAAACCAAGGGTTGGTTTCAGAGTCTGTGATGAGTGATTGATAGATTTTACCCTTTGATTCAAAGGGGTCCATCCGAAGGGGTTCGGAGGTTGTTTTACCGAAGGGTTCGGTGGGTCTGGTGGCTGCAGCTGTTGCAGCGGAGTGTGCCTATCGGAGGGGTCCGATAGTACACGATGACTGGGTTGTACCAAAGGGTTTGGTATTTTGGGCGGTACACCAGAGTGTGTATCGGAGGTTGCTTACCCGGAGAGGTCTCCGGGGTAATGGATACACTTGTCTTTTTGTCTGTGGTGTGCAGGTGACTTCGGAGGCAACAGACGGTTCGTAGCAAGTGAACCTGGGTCAAGCGGGAGGCTTGATGCCAGGGGAGCAGGGAGCTCCGTCACGAAGGCTGCGAAGGGGTCGAGGTCGGACCTCGGGTCGAGGTGCGCCAGGAGAAGGCAGTAAGTGCGAAGTGTGACTCCGGGTGAAGGTACCCCGAGACGAAGTCCTCGGAGGCAAGGCACTTAGAAGGGTACTCCGAATGGAGTGACTTCGAAGTATGGTGGACTAAGTCCTCAGCAATGAGGCAAGGTGTTCGAAGTGTTCTTCAGAGGGAGACACTCGAAGGTATACCCGACGAAGGTCTCAGAAGTCGAGGTGCATCGAAGGCATGATCCGGGTGAGGATCGTCGAGGAGTGTGCTCGGGGAGAGACACTGCGATGAAGTACTCATGGAATGCTTCATGCGGAGGCCTTGGACGAAGGAGAGACTTCGAAGGGTGGTACAATGAAGGTGGGGCTTCGGAGTGAAGCAGGCTTCAGAGTGAAGCTAACTAGGCTGACTTCGGAGTGAGGCTGGCTTCGGAGCAAAGCTGGTTCCGGAGCGAAGCTGGCTCCGAAGTGAGGCTGACTTGAGGTACTTCGGCCTTGCATGGCTTCGGTACACGGACTGACGGAGTTCGAGCTGGGAGAAGCTGAGAAGCCGTGGTGGTCCACTCCGAAGGTGTTGGTGCGAAGGCTAAGGGCTTTGACGGCTTTGGCTCAAAACCGTCACTGTATCGAAGGCTGACTTCGGTGAAGCGAAGACCGTCAGGCTCAAGGCATCTCACCGAAGCTACCGCACCCCTCGCTTGCGAAGGGGGGCTTCAGATGGGTCCAAAACTGCAAAGGCTGACAGCGTCTGTTCTGCAAAAGCTGGTGCTGTCCTCTCTGCGAAGCTGACAAAAGAAGCCTCCAAATAAAGTAGACTACCAGTTGTATCCCCCTGTTCTGATGAGACAAAAACAGTGTAAACCCTAGGGGTAAAGTAGTCTATTCGCGGGGCTGAATAGTGCCTATAAATAGTGGAGGCTGGCTAGGTCACATCAACACTTTGAGCAGCCATTGTAGAAGTCCCGTGCTAGCCGTCACACTCTTTGCATTCATCCTGTGAGTTCATTTTGTGTTCCCTGTTCAAGCAATGAAGTTTTAATTCTGTTTTCATTTACTGCTTGAACTTGTATGCGTACTTCACTGCATGCTTTGATTTTTCTGTGCACCTTCTTCTTGCGAGTTTTTCTGGAGAAGTGTGTGAGAAGTCTGTCTGGGTGAAGTGTGTTTTTCAGTGTCTGTTCGCTTTGTGTAAACTGGAGGCTAGACCTCTCTGATTACTAGCGAAGCACTGTTCGAAGCCTGTTTTCTTCCCTTGTCGAAGTCCTCGGCGAAGTCTGTTCAGTGTTCGTATAGACGACCTTCGAAGTACGAAGCCTAGCACCAGTTGCTGTCGCTAAGTATTTGGTCGAAGTCTGTAGGAGGAAGTCTGCTCTTGCGAAGGGTGAAGTGCAAAGCCTGCTCGAAGGCACCCAGTGTGCTGAGCCTGCACTGACTTAGCAAAGATGATTGAAGTCCTCAGAGGGAAGTCTGCTCTTGCGAAGGGTGAAGTGCGAAGCCTGCTCGAAGGCACCCTGTGTGCGGAGCCTGCACTGACTTAGCAGAGCTGAATTTTTGGGGTTGTGGGTGGAGCAAAGTATTCTTGGCTTCGAACTTTTGCTCCTTACGAAGCCTGTGTTCGGAGCTGTAAAATACCTCTGAACCAGAACTTCGAAGGGTGTGTTCAAAGCCTGTTCCACAGAAGACAGAATTAAAACAGAAGGCTATTTTTAGTCTGAAATTTTAAAAGCTCCCATTCACCCCCTCTCTGGTCGCCGTTTCCGGTCCAACATTCACCCCGAAGGGTTAATACCGCCTAGCAATCCTTCGTGTCATGGCTTCTATTGTCGCCATGCACGCAGCAGAAAAAGCTCTGGCGCCTGCCAGGTATTCTTTCTTGGGGCTTCAGGGCTCCAGCCTTGAAGCTTTGCGCTTGCTGAAAGTTGGGAGGTGCCTTCGGAACGGAGGGTGCAATGTTCAACACCTCCGAGCGGAAGTGCTTCTTTCCCTGCCTGTGATCGTTGAAGCGATTGTCATGAGGGGGTTGCAGAGAGGTTGAGGCTTCGGGCTCCGTCTTCACTTCCTGAAGGGTTGGTGCAGGCATTGCGGCACTTAGGAGACAACCTTCCTCCACCTTGGCATACTGTTTGAAGTATGCCATCAGCTGTGCCACAGATGACACTAGTTTTCGATGAAGCTTGCTGAGGAGATCTGGGTTCAACACCCCTTCGCGGGCGGCGTCGACTACCGAAGAGGTAGACAAACCCTTGATTCACGACTTGGTGTGGGCGAAGCGCGTGAAATATTCCCGAAGCGTCTCCCCTACTCACTGCTTCACCTGAAATAAGCTCCCCGTTGACATCAGAGCCACAAAAGTACCTTGGAAGTTGCTTACAAACTTCCTCTTCAGTTGCTCCTAGGATTTGATCGATCCTGGCTTCAAAGACCAGAACCATTGGAGAGCTACACCTTCGAGAGCGAGGGGAAAACATTTTTCCATCGTGTTACGCACCCCTCCGCTTGCTTCTATTGCCTGGGCATATGAATGAGCGAATTCTCCGGGGTCAGACCCACCGGAGTACTTGTGCAGCTTTGAGGCTTTGAACCTGGGATCAAAGGGCACCTTTTGCAAGTCCGAATGTAGCGGAGACTCGTCATCAAAAGACGCATTCTCAGCCTCCTCTGGGACTTGGATAGCTTAGGGAAGGTTGTGAGTACCACCGTCTTGGGGCCCTTCTGGAGCTTGGGTGGAAGCTTGGGAGCGGAGGCGATCAACGGCCTCTTGCCTCCACCTAGCCACTTCCTCCTAAAGTCGCGCTACTTGAGTAGCCTCATCCTCAGGGAGGTCTTCATCTCCTTCGGAGGGGAGCTCCGGGTCTCGGGAACTAGCATAATCGGTTTGGAGCACCGTAGGAGCATCCCGAGGGCCTCTAGGTACTCGACGTGTAGCGACGCCTTCGGGGCTTGTTGGAACAGCTGAGGGTCCTGCTCCGTTGGTCCGAGGGGACCTTCAGAGAGGATCCGAGGCTAGGCTCCGCTTGGGAGTCATAGCTAATGAAAAAGAGGTCCGAAGACCGAGGACTTTGATTGGTTTGGGAAGGCGAGGCGAGGCCTTCGAACTACACTAAGAAGCCCCTTACCGAAGGGTGCGCGGAATCTTGAGACTCCGAAGCTCCCTCTGCAAGTGCTCTTCGAAGTGCAGTCAGCAGTAGAGAACTATCTTTTAGAACTAGGTTCCCCACGGACGGCGCCAACTGTTAGCGTAATCTTTTACACCAACAACCATCAAGCCCAAGAAACCCAAGCCTCAACCACATCCCAAGAAGCCTACCTATCATTGTGAGTTTTGTTAGAGAGATGAGCATCTTGCGGAGTTCTGCTTCAGGAGGAAGCGGGTTGAGAGAGCAGAGAGAGCTCTAGGTAGGCAGGAGCAGTTCTACTAGCAGGGTGGTCGATAGAGAGTCCCTCGACATGGAGAGAGGCTAGAGGCCAGGGCGCGTCGTGTAGATGGTGGTAGAGGAGACGACTTTCGTGCCTATGCTCTAGAGGGTGGTTTTCTCTCTGGCAGAGCTCCAGGTCATTCTGGATACGGCTTTGGACCTCGTGGCCATGACTTTAGGCAGAACAGAGGACCGCACATTGGTCCAGACTCTTATGATTCTTTCTGCTTTCCTTCATTTGAGCAGATGGCTCGACACTGGTTTAGCTCTTTTTCTAAACATGGTGTTGGACCGTTTGCTCCCCCTTATGACCATTGATTTTACAAGATCAGGGCCTGAAGGACATATGGATCATGGATTCGGGATGCTCTTGCCACATGATGAGACATCACAGATAGTTCTCCAACCTCACTTCCCCGAGCTCCAAGGAGTACATCACATTCGAGAACAATGGTCAAGGGAAGGTACATGGCATTGGTTCAATTCGAATTTCTGAGCATTTATCCTTGAATAATGTTGCTTTGGTTGGAAATTTGGGTTTCAATTTGGTTTCTATTTCGCAACTTATTTAGGAGGGCTTAGAGGTTCGTTTTAAGAAAGGCATGTCATCTATTGTTGATTCTAGAGGATCTTTAGTTTGCTAGATCTTACCATTCGGTAAGGTTTTTTGGACTGATTTCTCTTGCTCTTTTGTCCCTTCTCGTTGTTTAATTGCTGGATCCTCCTTTGAGCTCTAGAGGTTGCATAGGAGGTTAGGTCATTTGAGCTTCGATCTGCTAGTCAGATTGAGTTCTATGGACCTCATCCGAGGATTGCCCAAACTTAAGATGGAGAAGGATCTAGTTTGTCATCCCTGTCATCATGGGAAAATGGTTGCCGCTTCTCACGCACATGTGACTCAGGTGATGACTTCGTTCCCAGGAGAGCTGTTACACATGGATACTGTTGTTCCAGCTTGGGTACGTTCAGTCGGTGGGAAGTGGTACACGCTTGTGATTGTTGACGACTTTTCTCGATTCTTGTGGGTTTTTCTTTTTGGAGTCTAAGGATGAGGCTTTCCAGTTTGTTCATGACCTAGTCTTGAAGTTGAAGAATGAGAACAATGGTCGGATGCGAGCCATTCACTCTGACAATGGATCTGAATCTAAGAACTCTCAGTTTGTCAACTTCTATAGTGACCAAGGTCTTGATCATCAGTTTTCTGCATCTTTAACTCCCGCACAGAACGGCATTGTGGAACGAAAGAACCGCACGCTAGTCGAGATGGCCAGGACGATGCTCGATGTGCATAGGACTCCTAGGCGCTTTTGGGTTGAATCTATGAACACAACTTGCTATCTTGCCAACCGCATTTTTCTTAGAGCTTACCTAGGTAAGACATCATACGAGTTGTAGTTTGGCAAACAACCCAAGGTGAGCCACTTGCGAGCGTTTGGCTGCAAGTGCTTTGTGCTCAAGAAGGGAGGGCATTTGAAGTAGTTTGAGTCTCATTGCTGGGATGAAGTCTTTCTTGGTTATTATTTGCATTCTCAAGGCTTCCGTGTTTGGAACCTTGACTCCCAGCAACTTGTCGAGACATGCGAGGTTTTTTTCGATGAATTCATGCCTTCGCTTACTCCTTATTTTGAGCTTTACAGTGATGATGAGCTTGGAGAGTCCATCTTTGAGGAAGATGATGAGACTCCTGCTGTTGATGAGGGTGGGCCTTCTACACAGCCTGTAGATCCCAAACATTCTAAGACTTTGACTGAGGATGAGGGTGGACCTCTGATCACTACTTCCACTTCGATCGAGCCCCCTCAGTCGAGTCCAGAGGTGCTAGCCGCTGACTTTGGTGAGGTGATATCTGATCACCAATGATCCCAAGCAGTTCAGCGTGATCACCCCTCAAAGCTCATTATCGGTGATCTCACTACGAGATCTTTGCGTTCTTCTTTTGTCTCACTTGCTGTTTTTCCTGAGTCTGCGTTTGTTGACACTTTTGAGCCCAAAGATGTTTCGCATGCTCTTTCTGATGCAAATTGGATAAACGCCATGCAAGAAGAGCTTGAGAACTTTGTTCGCAATCAGGTTTGGACACTAGTTGAGCTGCCACCTAGATGCAACCCCATAGGAACCAAGTGGGTGTTTAAGAAAAAGCAAGGTGAAGATGGGGTTGTGGTGCGCAACAAAGCTTGATTAGTTGCCCAGGGTTTTTGCCAGAAAGAGGGTATTGATTTTGAGGAGACCTTCACCCCTGTTGCCCGTCTTGAGTCCATTCGCATACTTTTTGCATTCACTGCTTCTAAAGGTTTTAAGCTTTTTCAAATTGATGTCAAGAGTGCTTTTCTGAACGGGTACATAGAGGAGGAGGTCTACGTTATGCAGCCCCCTAGTTTTGAGAACCTAAGTTTCCTCGACATGTTTTCAAGTTGTAGAAAGCTTTATATGGTCTAAAGCAAGCCCCCAGGGCTTGGTATGATCGAAAGCAGTTTTTGTTTGGGAGTGGCTTTGTGATGGGTTCTATGGACAAGACTATTTTCTTGCTCAGAGTTGGCTCAGACTTGCTGATTGCTCAGATTTACGTGGACGACATTATTTTTGGTGGTTCTACTAATGAGCTTGTGTCCAAGTTTTCTGAGCAGATGCACACCGAGTTTGAGATGAGTCTCATGGGTGAGGTCAAGTACTTTCTAGGGATCTAGATCAAGCAGACCAAGGATGACATCTTCATCCACCAGAGCAAGTACACACGAGATATGCTGAAGAAGTTTGACTCTGGTGGAGAGCTGAAGTGAGAAACCAAGGGTTGGTTTCGGAGTCTGTGATGAGTGATTGATAGATTCTTTCCTCTGAATTTGAAGGGGCCCTCCGAAGGGGTTCAGAGGTTATTTCACCGAAGGGTTCGGTGGTCTTAGTTGATGCGATTATTACAGCAGAGTGTGACTGTCGGAGGGGTCCAACAGTACACGATGATCTGGGTGTACCAAAGGGTTCGGTACTTTGGGAGGTACACCGGAGTGTGTACTAGAGGTTGTTTACCCGGAGAGGTCTCTAGGGTACTGGATACACTTGTCTGTTTGTCTGTGGTGCGCAAGTGACTTCAGAGGCGACGGATGGTTCACAGCAAGTGAACCTGGGTCAAGCAGGAGGCTTGATGCCAGGCGAGCGGGGAGCTTGGTCATGAAGGCTGCGTGGGGTCGAGGTTGGTCCTCGGGTCAAGGTGCGCCAAGTGAAGACAGAAAGTGCGGAGGGTGGCTCCGGTTGAAGGTAACCCGAGACGAAGTCCTCGGAGTTCAGGCATTTCGAAGGGTACTCCGAATGGAGTGACTTTGGAGTATGGTGGACAAAGTCCTCAGCAATGAGGCAAGGCTTTCGAAGTGTGTTTCGGAGGGAGGCACTCGAAGGTTTACCCGACGAAGGTCTCAGAAGTTGAGGTGCATCGAAGGCATGGTCTAGGTGAGGTTCGTCGAGGAGTGTGCTCTGGAAGAGACACTGCTACGAAGTGCTCATGGAATGCTTCATGCGGAGGCCTTGGACGAAGAAGGGACTTCGAAGGGTGGTACTCCGAAGGTGGGGCTTCAGAGTGTGGATGACTTGAGGTACTTCAGCCATGCATGGCTTCGGTACATGGACTGACGGAGTTCGAGCTGGGAGTAGCTGCGAAGCCATGGTGGTCCACTCCAGAGGTGATGGCGCTAAGGCTCAAGGGCTTTGACGGCTTCGGCTCAAAACCGTCATTGTTTCGAAGGTTGACTTCGGTGGAGCGAAGGCCGTCAGGCTCAAGGCTTCTCGCCGAAGCTACCGCATTCCTCACGTGCGAAGGGGGGCTTCAGAAGAATCCAAAACTGCAAGGGCTGATCGTGTCTACTCTACAAAAGCTGATGATGTCTCCTCTGCGAAACTGACAAAAGAAGCCTCCAAATAAAGTAGACTACCATCTGTACCCCCTTGTTTGAGAGAGACAAAAATAGTGTAAACCCTAGGGGTAAAGTAGTCTATTCACAGGGTTGAATAGTGCCTATAAATAGTGGAGGCTAGCTAGGCAACAGTAACACTTTGAGCAGCTATTTTAGAACTCCTGTGCTAGCCGCCACACACTCTGTATTCAAACCTGTGAGTTCATTTTGTGTTCCCTGTTCATGCAATGAAGTTTTGATTCTGCTCTTCTTACACTGCTTGAACTTGTACTCCGTGTTACACTGCATGCTTTGATTTCTCAGTGCACCATTTTCTTCTGGGTTGAGTTTGTGCACTGGTTCTCTTCTAGAGAAGTGTGTGAGAGGTCTGGGTGTGTGAAGTGTGATTTTCAGTGTGTTCGCTCTGTGTAAACTAAGGTAACCCCTCATTATTTACTAGCGAAGCACTGAGTGGATCGTAGTCAAAGTCTGTTTTCTTCCCTTGTCGAAGTCCTCAACGCAGTGTGCTCTGTGCGAGTTTAGACCCTTGGAATACGAAGCCTAGTGCTAGTTGCTAGTGCAGAGTATCTGGTCATAGTCCTCAGATGGAAGTCATCTGTTGCGAAGGGTGAAGTGTGAAGTCTACTCTAAGACACCCAGTGTACGGAGCCTGCACTGACTTAGCAGAGTTGAGTTTTTGGAGTTGTGGGTGGAGTGAAGTCTTCTTGACTTCAAACTTTTTCTCCTAGCAAAGCCTGGTTTCAGAGCTGTGAAATACCTCCGAACTAGAACTTCGAAGGGCATGTTCAAAGCCTATTCTGCAGAAGACAGAATTAAAACAAAAGACCATTTTTAAGCCTAAAATTTTAAAAGCTCCAATTCACCCCCTCTGGTCGCCGTTTTCGGTCCAACATGAAGCCTTAGATGACCCTAATGGGTACATCTGGGGGCCTGGACAAGGACGAGAGCGGCGTCAAGGTCAATGAGAGAGAGTATCGAGGGATGATCGGATCGCTGCTGTACCTGACGATGACTAGACCAGACATTCAGTTTGCCGTGGGACTGTGCGCGCGCTTCCACTCTTCACCACGCATCTCATCGGCAGACTGTCAAGCGCATTTTCAGGTACCTTACCTATGCGCTTGATCTTGGTCTTTACTATTCAGCATTATCGTCTCTTGAGTTATCTGGCTTTTCCGACGCTGATTTTGGTGGGTGCCGGCTGGATCGCAAGTCGACTTCCGGTACTTGCCAGTTTCTCGGTTCTTCGCTTGTTCTTGGTCTTCTCTAAAACAATCTTAAGTTGTGCTTTCTACCACTGAGGCTGAGTATGTAGCTGCTGCTAGCTGCTGCTCACAGTTGGTTTGAATGATTTCTACTTTGAGAGATGTTAGGTTGTTCTTCCCTGCCAAAGTACCTTTGTTTTGTGATAGCACCAACGCGATTAGTGTAGGGAAAAACCCATGTTTTCATTCAAAAACCAAACATATTGATGTGCGCTTTCACTTCTTTCTTCTTTACTCTTTTATTGAGTCTTTTCGTGTGAGTTCATATTCTGCATATTCATATATCACACTTTGAGCTTGCTTGTGTTATATGATTAACCTGCTTTACTCATTCTTGCTTGTATATGCTTTTGAATACCTGTCGATGATCATGCTTTGTTTCAGGTCACATGATATATCTGATATCTGTCATATGCATAACTTTTATGCTTTACAATTGAAAAATGATCACCATTGCTTCTGGTAACTAGCATGTGTAGGATGAATGCTTTTGCTATCTTTTATATGCCTGGTAGCTAATTCCTTACTTAGATGCAGATATGCAACTTGGACATCTATATGCTTTAACATGTAAAATATGCTATGAAATGATTAAAATCAGAAAAATGAAAAATTCATGCCTTTTATGCTTAATTGAAAAGATCCAAGTGGGTTTGTGTGTCACATTGCATTGTTCTGGACTGCTTACCATAGCACTTTGGTATGAACTAGGACATTGTAATGTATGCCAAGACCAATGTCCTAAGCTTCTGATGGTCCTATTCTGATCTAGGCTTGACTTGGTCGGTTAGCATAAGGTTGACATGCAAATAACCCCCAGCAAAAATGAAAAAAAAGGAAAAGAAAAAAACCTGAAAATTAAAAAGACAACAAGTTTGCTGAAGTTCTTTATTCTAGACAATGCTTATCTTGGAAGATATCTGCTAGCTTTTGCATCTCATGTTTTACCTTGCTTGTCGACTAAAAATGTAGTGATGCTTTTACTTGCAAAAATCTGAAAATGCGTGCTAATGACGTTCTTTGGATATCATCTATTGCACTAATCATGCCATGTGTCTTAGATATTATTTTGTGCTATACTTGCTAGATGTTGTAATTGCAGTCGATCATATCTGAGAAACATCCTTTTACACTCCACTTGCACCCTAGTTGCATTCACTGCATATTTTGAGGGGGAGCTGCATTTCAGGGGTAGTTTGAGTTTGTGTCTTTTTTTGAGTGCATTTAGTCTCACTTGTTGAGTCCAATTGTCAACAAGGGGGAGAAATTTTGGGTTACTTGATCTTTTAGAAGAGTTTAGGGGGAGTTTTAGTCTCTTTTGCCTTTACTCTTTGGATATCCTTGTTGATAATTCAGAAATTGCACTCGTTTGAGTTTTTATTTTTGTTTAACCATAATGATCATTTTCTGGCTTTTGTTCGGCTTTTGGTTATTAGGGTTAAACCTTTTATTTTATTTTCTCTTTGTCCTCTTGTGTTTTTTTGTGTTTCCACATGTTTTTGCAGGTTCTGAAGCGTTGATGAAGAGGGTGTTGACAATGCACTCATCAAGGGAGAGATTGAGGAGCCATGTTAAAGATCATGGGCCTCATGGCTCCAAAAGTGATGAGTGATTATCAACGAAAGTAAACGATGAAGAGAGAGATAAGATGAAGAGGAGTCAAGACCTGTCGTGTCTTGGGCCGCGTGTGACTCAGGTACACAGGCGGCGAGCGACTGCCGGGCAGAGGGGCCACAGAGTCGGGCCGACCCAATCCGGGTACATGGGCCAGGAACAACAGGGGATCCGCTAGTCTGTTGACCAGGTTTGACCCATATAAATGGGTGGATAGCGATTGCCAGGCTGAGGGAGCCGCGGAATCGGGCCGGCCCAATCCGGGTACCCGGTGCGAAGATAGCGGACACTTTGTCGGTTTCGGCGTAAAATCGACGCCACTATTTAGACCGCCCATCGGAGATCCGACGATTCTGAAGTGAAGCCATAGCTGCTACGAAAGCTCCGTGTTAGGACAAGTTACCTTTAGTTAGGATTTTACTAATTTGCCCATTGGGTCCGTAGTTTTATTTTTTTGTATTTGTAAGTTACCAAAGGGGTAAATATGTTTTTCCCCATTTAATGAGCTGCCTATAAAATGAGCTTGTATTCCCCTAGGGTTTCCAACTCACTTTAATTGAAAAAAAAATTAGAGTTCCTTTTTACCTATCTTCTCCTACCTCTGGAAATCCAGCCGCCGCAACTTGTTTCCTCCTGTTCATCGCACAACTTCTGGTTTTCTCTGAAGGTCCTGGAGTGCCGACATTTTTCCCTGGATTCGTCATCACCGGTTTTTCAAGGGAATCCTTGTTCCAGTTTTTACTCTACCTGGTTTGCTTATCGCGTGGAAGCAGCACATGGTTTTTTCACTGGTCTGCTGAACGATTGGCGGCGGCGCGAGGGAGCTGGCTTCATAGCGCAAGCAGCCCATGAAGCTTCGACGCGTGGGCTGTGCGTGCGAGGAGATCGGAGAGCCACACCGTTTCCTGTGCATGCGTTGAGGATCCAAGTCACAGGTACATGCGCACTGTACATGCACATTAATCTCATTAGCAACCCCGTGCAAAAAAACACCAGTGAGTTTATCTCTTTGATTTTGTGCATCTGATTTTATATCAGATAATCTATGATAGATTTATTTACTGCAAGTGTTTTATTTTTAAATTGCACTATGATTTGTTATTATATATCTTTACATCATTAGTGCATGCTGATTCGTCTGTGAGCACTTTTTAGTTACTGTATTTATTTTGTTTAAAATGCATTAAATCTTTTTGCATACGTAATGAATAGCTTGTGAACTGTGGATTCTCTGCTTGTACTTGATGGATTATTTGTGATTTAGTGATATTTTTGTGGAGCTACCATTTGATCTGTGAGTTAACTTAATTTTCCTATGAGCACTGTTGCGGTGTCTTTTCGTTTAGAACACCGATCGTTTTTAGGCTAGATCATTTTTATTGCTTGTGATTTGTTTTGGTTCTGCTGATTGTCTGTTGAGGTGCATTGGGTATTGGGATAAGGCCATTGATTCGAAAGAATATTTTAGGCACCCATTCACCCCCCTTTGGTCGCTACTCTCGGTCCTATAGCGGGTTTCGTCAAGCATACCCTCGATCTCCCTAACATCTCTATGGATAAGGTAACACCACAATCCCCTTCTCTATCTCCCTCAGACATCAAGCAAAAGTGAGAAACCAAGTTGAAATGTGCCTTGGTTTTAAGTCTGTAATGAGTGATTGACAAGTTCTCTTTTGGGCAAAGGGGTCCCTCCGAAAGGTTTCGGAGGTGTTTACCGAAGGGTTCGGTGGTTGCTTGCTGCAGCTGTGCAGCGGAGTGTGTCTGTCAGAGGGGTCCAATAGAGTACAATGATATGTTTGTACCGAAGGGCTCGGTACTTTGGGAGGTACACTGAAGTGTGTACCGAAGGTTGTTTACCAGAGAGGTCTCTGGGGTACTAGAAAATCTTGTCTGCTTGTCGGTGGTGCGCAGGTGACTTCGGAGGCAACAATCAGTTCGTGGCGAGTGAACCTAGGTTAAGCGGGAGGCTTGATGCCAGACGAGTGGGGAGCTCGGTCAAGAAGGCTGCGTGGGGTCAAGGTCGGTCCTCAGGTCAAGGTGCGCCAGGCGAAGGCAAAAAGTGTAGAGGGTGGCTCCGACTGAAGGTACCCCGAGGCAAAGTCCTCGAAGGTGAGGCACTTCGAAGGGTGCTCCTGAAGGAGTGACTTCAGAGTATGGTGGTCAAAGTCCTCACGATTGAGGCAAGGCTTTCGAAGTGAGCTCCGGAGGGAGGCACTCGAAGGGACACCTGACGAAGGTCTCGGAAGTTAAGGTGCATCGAAGGCATGATCCGGATAAGGATCTTTGTGGAGTGTGCTCAGGGATGAGACACTGCGAATGGTTACTTGTGGATATGCTTCATGCAGAGGCCTTGGACGGAGGAACTTCGGAAGGTGGCAAAGATACTTTGAAGGCGAGGCTTTAGAGTGTGGCTGACTTGAGGTACTTCAGCCATGCATGGCTTCGGTAGACGGACTAACGGAGGTCGAGCTGGGAGTAGCAGTGAAGCCGTGGTGGTCCACTCTGGAGGTGATGGTGCAAAGGCTCAAGAGATTTGACTACTTCGACTCAAAACGTTACTGTATCGAAGACTGTCTTCGGTGGTGTGAAGGCCTTCAGGTTCGAAGCTTGTGACCAAAGCTTCTGCACACTTCGTGTGCGAAGGGGGCTTCAGAAGATTCTGCTTTGCAAAAGCTGTTGGACCGGAAACGGTGACTAGAGGGGGTGAATGGGAGCTTTTAAAATTTCAGGATAAAAATAGCCTTCTGTTTTAGTTCTGTCTTCTGCGGAACAGGCTTCAAACACACCCTTCGAAGTTTTGGTTCAGAGTTATTTCACAGCTCTGAAACCAGGATTCACAAAGAGCAAAAGTTCGAAGTCAAGAAGACTTTGCTCCACCCACAACACCGAAAACTCGACTCTTATAAGTCAGTGCAGGCTCCGCACACTAGGTGCCTTCGAGCAGACTTTGCACTTCACCCTTCGCAAGAGATGACTTCCCTCTAAGGACTTCGACCAGATACTCAGCACTAGCAACTGGTACTAGGCTTCGTATTTCAAAGGTCTAAACTCACACAGAGCACACTGCGCTAAGTACTTTGATAGGGAAGAAAACATGCTTCGATTTCAACCATGGACAGTGCTTCGCTAGTAATCAGAGAGGACTAGCCTCCAGTTTACACAGAGCGAACTCACACTGAAAAACACACTTCACACGCCCAGACCTCTCACACACTTCTCCAGAAGAGAACCAGTGCACAAACTCAACTTAGAAGAAAATGGTGCACAGAGGAATCAAAGCATGCAGTGTAACACAAAATACAAGTTCAAGCAGTGAAAGAAGAACAAAATCAAAACTTCATTGCATGAACAGGGAACACAAAATGAACTCACAGGTTCTGAATACAAGAGATGACGACTAGCATAGGAGTTCTAAAATAGCTGCTCAAAGTGTTACTGTTGCCTAGCTAGCCTCCACTATTTACAGGCACTATTTTTTGTCTCTCTCAGACAAGGGGTACAGATGGTAGTCTACTTTATTTGGAAGCTTCTTTTGATAGCTCCGCAGAGGAGACATCATCAGCTTTTGCAGAGCAGACACGGTCAACCTTTGCAGTTTTGGATTCTTCTGAAGCCCTCCTTCGCACGCGAGGGGTGTGGTAGCTTCAGCGAGAATCCTTGACCTTGACAGCCTTCGCTTCACCGAAGTCAGCCTTCGATATAGTGATGTTTTTGAGCCGAAGCCGTCAAATCCCTTGAGCCTTCGCGCCATCACCTCCGTAGTGGACCACCATGACTTCACAGCTACTCCCAGCTCGAACTCCATCAGTCCGTGTACCAAAGCCATGTATGGCCGAAGTATCTCAAGTTAGCCTCACTCCAAAGCCCCACCTTCGGAGTACCACCCTTCGAAGTCCCTCCTTCGTCCAAGGCCTCCGCATGAAGCATTCCATGAGCACTTCGTCGCAGTGTCTCTCCCCGAGCACACTCCTTGACGAACCTCACCTGGACCATTCCTTCGATGCACCTCGACTTCTAAGGCCTTCGTCGGGTAAACCTTCGAGTGCCTCTCTTCGGAGCACACTTCGAATGCCTTGCCTCATTGCTGAGGACTTTGACCACCACACTTCAAAGTCACCCCATACGGAGTACCCTTCAAAGTGCCTCCCCTCTGAGGACTTCGTCTCAGGGTACCTTCAGCCGGAGCCACGCTCCACACCCTCTGCCTTCGTCTGGCGCACATTGACCTGAGGACCGACCTCGACCCCACACAACCTTCGTGACTGAGCTCCCCGCTCGCCCGGCATCAAGCCTCCCGCTTGACCCAAGTTCACTTGCTGTGAACCGTCTGTCACCTCCGAAGTCACCTGCGCACCACAGACAAACAGACAAGTGTATCCAGTACCCCGGAGACCTCTCCGGGTAAACAACCTACGGTACACACTCCGGTGTACCTCCCAAAGTACCGAACCCTTCGGTACACCTAGATCATTGTGTACTATCGGACCCCTCCGTCAGTCAGACTTCGCTGCAACAGCCGCAGCAAATGGACTCACCGAACCCTTCGGTGAAACAACCTCCGAACCCCTTTATAGGTACCCCTTCGATTCAGAGGATAAAATCTGTCAATCACTCATCACAGACTCCGAAACCAACCCTTTGTTTCTCAAAAGCTGATCGTGTCTGCTCTACAAAAGCTGATGTTGTCTCTTTTGCGAAGCTAACAAAATAAGCCTCTTGTAAAAGTAGACTACCATCTGTATCTGTAACACCCCAGAAATTAAAAAGGAATAAAATAAAAAGAAAATATTATTTAAATCATTTCTGACTTTCTTATTAAAGGAAAAATCCCAAAAGAGCCCAAATAAAGCCAAACAGGGAGAAATACTTAAAATCTGGACTTGAAAATTTTATGAGATGAACTAGAGACCAATATATAATTTCAGGAATTTTTACAAATTTTTATCAACAGTGATTCAACCCTTAATCAAATAATTGATTTTCTGGAATTATTTAAAATCAGAAATCAATTTTAATCCTAAGCGGGCCGAAACCCTGAAACTCCCTCCAGCGGCCTTTTGGCCCAGCCCATCACCGCCCTCTCGCTGACAAGCGGGACCCGCCTGTCGGCGCTCAACTCCCCTCTCTCCTCCCGCCCGCGCCCCACCTGGACCCACGCGTCAGCCACCTTGCGCCCACTGACCGCCCGGCCCCGCCTGTCTGCCCTTTCCTTTCCCGTTCGCTCACTGACAGGTGGAGCCCACCTGTCAGGACCTTCGTCTCCGATGGAAGGGGATCGTCCCCCTTCCTTCCTCCCGGCGATCACCTTCGGTCCTCGCCACCGGCCACCTCGATTCACCCAATCCGACCACGGATCACCTTCCCTGGTCACCACCGCACCCTTTCCATCCATGGCCGACGCGGTTTCGCGAGAATGGAAGCTAACCGGAGCCTATGGAATGAGATCGCCGGAGGGAGAGGGAAACCTTCGGTTTCCTTCCATTTAGGCGCCGCCGACGACCCTATAAAAGCCCCCGTGGTCGCCGCCCTTCGCCCACACCGCCGTAGCCCGAGCATTAGCCCTCCAGAGCGCCTCTGCTATTTTTTGCGAGCTCCTCCCCTCCTTCAATTCCGGCGAGCGATCGCCGCCGTCTCGGACCCCCGCCGCCCTAGCCACCACCACCGTCGAGTCCGTCGTCGACCGCCCCACCTCGGCATCCACTCCGTTGGTCGAGGACGCCGCCGGATCGCCGTCGCCGTCGACCACCCGAAGCCTCTTCGCCGTCTACGCTCGCCGCCGGTCACCTCTAGGCTCCCTTCGGCGCCACCCGAGGTACCGTCGTGATCGCCATCCTCCCCGCGTTCCATTTTTAGCCCTAGCTAAGCCCCTAGGCCCTCGCCGTCGCCGCCATGGCCGCACCCGAGCCCGCCGTCGCCGGAGACGAAGGGGGTACGCGCCCCCTTACGTCGTGCCGTGCCGGACGCAATCGAGGCCATCCGATCACGATCGGAGGGCCACGATTAAATCCCTTCGGGATTTAATCCGGGCACTCGGATCCGATCGAAGGGGTATCGTGCGATCGCGGCCGTTGATCGCAACTTAAAACCCCGGATCCATCCGGTGCGTCCACGTGTACCCATCTGTCACGTTTTAATCACAGCCGTCCAATTTCATTTAAACCTCCCGCCTCACGCCTGGCCGCTGGATCAAGATCCAACGGATCTGGTTGATCCGGTCCACGCCACAGTGGCGCGGTCCACCGTGGGCCTGGCTCACCGTGGACCAGAGCCCATTTTCTGTTTAAATAAAATTCCAGAAATTGATTTAAACTTTGAAAATTCATATCTTGCTCAAATTAACTCTAAATTTCACCATTCAAATTTTGTTAGAACCAGAATATTATTCTCTACACATTAATACAATAAAAACAGTATGTTTCTGTTACTTAAATTATTATTACTAAATAAATGAATAAAAATCCCTTAGGATTAAAATTTATAATACAGAAAATAAATTGGGAAAAATCCTAAAATATTAGACTTCACTGTTTTATATCAAACTCAGAATATTAAAATACTACTTCACATAAAAACACCCACAAATGATGTATGTTCCTTTATTTGGTGAATTTTATCTGTTTATTGAATGTATTGTTTATTTCCCGTATCGAGAAGACTACGAGTTCGTCGAGGAGCAGGAGTTCTACCCCGAGGTTCCTCCGTCACCCTTTGCTGATCAAGGCAAGTCATCGACCACCTTTGTGGACACAGTTGATCATATTTGAGCCCATGTTTTAATAAATTATTGCTATAACCCTTAGGATAAATATTGCATTAGTCAAACATCAAGCCCTACACTTATATTTATTAGATCCCCTTCCTTGTGTGCAAACCCAAGCCATGCTTATTGAGCCCCAACTCCTTGTCACTCTACAAATATTACATTAGCTAGTGCCCAATGTACCAGCACAACTGCTATAGGATATAAAGAATGAGTCGTAGAGTAGATGAATTCTGGTATATGAAATACCCTGTTATTCTTGTCTCTGGACTCTGTTGGAGTTAGGTATGTTATAAGTATGGTGGGTTCCGGGTGCAAGCTCGGGTTTTGGTATGTCGCACCCGGGGCACTATAAGGACCGGTCTGCGGGATCTGTTGCAAAGCACTTCCGTACCAACCACAAGTCTAATGGGTAAGTCCTAACCGGAAGTGTGGAACCCTCCGTCTCACGGCACCATAGTGGAGGGGGCAAGGGGCTAGCCCTCAGGGCGCCTTGTACCGACGATGGCTCAAGAGGGGGTATTGTGGAAACTCGACATGGCGAGACACGGTACGAAACCTATAAGAGGGTGCTGTTGAGTCGGGGAAGACCATATGGAAGGTTTTGGCACGAGTTCCCGTGTGATGGGTCATCTCGTTACACTTCGGTGTAGGTGATGAGTGCGTGCCTTGTGGGTACAGTGGTACATCTCTGATCAGAGTAATTCAATCTTTTCGAAAAGCCGAGCCCACGGTCAAGGGCGGGTTGTGTGACTACTCGCAGTTAGTTTACAATTGTTTGAATGGATGAGTTATTCATGGCATGTAAGGACTGTTGTGCGGGGAGGTAAAACGTACTCCTCGAGTTAGAAGATGATGAAGATGCGGGGAGGTAAAACGTACTCCTCGAGTTGGAAGGAGGCGTTCATCTAGGACCCTTATTTTATTAGTTTCTCTTCATCTTTATTCACTTTTGTATTAATGCGGTCTACGAACCATGAATGATTGCCCGTATTGTACGTGGTCGTGTGATGAACGTCTTGTTTTATTGATTTTCTATGGAATTTCAATAAAGTCTTGATTTATTAAATCGGGGCGCGACAAGATGGTATCAGAGCCGACTTGACTGTAGGAAGCCAAACAGACCTGACCTTAGGACTTATGTATATTCACTATATTTTACAAAAGATTACTTATCCTCTCATCTTCTAAGATTTTCACAAAATTTTCTCTCTTTTGTAGATGCCGATCCGTACCGTGAATGGGAACCTTCGTGACGAGACCGGATTCATCCGCGAGCTACGCATGCTCGTCAGTTTCCTCGGATTCGAGCATGAGCCGATGTACCATGGAGTCTTCCCCGACGAGGAAGAGAGCTTCTGCGAGGTCACCGTTGTCGTCCAGCCCTCCCCTCAGACAGCTCACACCTACCGCGGAGGAGGACCTACCCTCCTGGTAGCCAGTCAGCGCACCGCTCTCCAGGCACTTACGGAGCTCCGGATGATCTACGACAGCGAGCTCTACGACACGGACTTCCGCTTCGTACCTCTTCGCACCCCAGGGAGTCCACACAGTGTCTTCGTCAGCACCCTCTCCCAGCGCCATTCGGCGATTGGACATACCATGCGCTTGTTGGAGGCCATGGATGATCTCCACTACGAGGCGCTGCAGGACGCCAATGGACAGCGCGACACTATCAGTTTCTACCGCCATTCCTCCGAGGACCTGAACCGCGAGAACGGAGAGCTTCGTCGCCGCATCCAGCAGGGACACCGTTTGGCTGCCGAGGCAGAGGAGTTGCGGCGTCAGAATGAGCTCCTTCGACAGCGTGTCGCCACCAACCCACACCTTCGCTACCAGATCGAAGAGTTGAAGAAGGACATCGAGGAGATCGCACCTCTTCCGCCTCGCCGGAAGAAACCCATTCAGACTCCCACAGTGAGGCCCAAGAGGATCTCCCGCAGCGCACCACCCGCCGGACCGTCCAGTTCCTCGACCCCGCCCGTCTCCCACGAGCCCGAGATCGAGCCGTCCCCCGAGCTGCCTTAGACGTAGTATTACGATTGATTGTTTTTTTATTTTTTATTTTGATTGCTTGTATTAAACATTCATGTCAAAATATAAGGCATGAATGAGAGAATAAGTAAATGTAACCGCAAGAACGGTATCCTTTTGAAATAAATATAAAGAAGTTCACCCAAAATAAATATGTATACATTGGAAATTCCAGGATGACCAACACCCAGGGATCCGACGCTCCTCAGAACGGAGGGGATAGTGGCAACCTGCCACAATGGGGAGCCACCGGGCAGAGGCAAGCCCCGGTCGCCAACCACCCCACCTTGGCTGAAATGATGGCCACTCAAAATCAGTTGGTCTCAGCCCTCCTGCACCAGATGCAGCAGCAGCAGCAACAAATGCAAGAGCAGCAGGCTCACTTCTTTCGCCTCCACCAACAGCCCGAGCTGCCCCGACCCGCCACACCAGTTCCCGCTCCCGCAACTCAGCTCTCAGAGTTCCTCCGAGTCCGCCCACTGACCTTCTCGAGCACCACCAACCCCATGGAGGCTAGGGATTGGTTGCGGGCGATCGAGAAGAAGCTCGATCTCCTGACCTACACTGAGCAGGAGAGGGTGGCCTTCGCCACCCACCAGCTTCATGGTCCCGCCGCTGAGTGGTGGGACAACCACCGCGAGACTCTGCCCGAGGGCCACGCCCCCACTTGGGCGGAGTTCTCGGCCGCCTTTCGTGCCGCCCACATCCCCGACGGCATCGTTGCCCAGAAGCAACAAGAGTTCCGAGATCTGCAGCAGGGGAGCAGATCTGTCACTGAGTATCTACATGAGTTTAACCGTCTGGCCCGGTACGCACCAGAGGAGGTCCGTACAGACGCGGCCAGACAGGCCAAGTTCCTTAGGGGACTGAAGGACGAGTTGTCCCTACAACTCATCTCCGGAGATTTCGCCAACTTCCAAAAGTTGGTGAACAAAGCTATTATGCAAGAGACTCAACAGAATAAAGTTGACCTGAAGAAGAAGAGGATGATAGCCTTCAGGCAGAACCAGGGTATGGCCCAGAGGCCCCGTTTTGCTCCACCCCCACCAGCGCCACAGTACCACCCCCGGCCTGTATATCGCCCGGCGCCACCAGCTGCCAATGCCGGAGCCAGCCAACCTCGTGTCGCTCCAGCCGCCCCGACCGCCCCAGCTTCCCCGGCCAAGAAGGCAGAGATCCTGCGCGACAAGCACGGCAAGCCCGTGGTTTGTTTCAACTGCCGTCAGGAGGGGCATTACTCCAATGCTTGCCCCCATCCTAAGCGCGTCCAAGGAGTTGCCGCGAACCCCGCCATCCGCGCCCGAGTCAATCACGTCACCGCTGAAGAAGCTCAGGCCACACCAGAGATAGTGATGGGTAAGTTCCTGGTACATTCAGCACTTGCAGTGGTTTTATTTGACACTGGAGCTACGCACTCCTTCATATCAACTGATTTTGTGGAAAAGAACAATCTAAACACCGAAGATCTACCCAGAGCCGTACAAATAGTCACCCCAGGAAAACAAACCCTAGCCCTAACATATAGCCCAAAGGTATGGATAGATATTCACGGCACCATATTTTGGGTCGATCCCATCCTAATAGAATGCCAAGGCCTAGATCTCATTCTAGGAATGGATTGGTTAAATAAGTACCAAGGGGTGATAGAATGTGCCCAGAGAAAAGTGACTGTGACCAGCGAAGAAGGGACTGCCGTCACATTTCAGATGCCAAGACTAAAGATCAGAAGACCAAGACTGCACCAGATTACCTTGGAAGAAATACCGATAGTCTGTGAGTACCCGGACGTGTTTCCAGAGGATTTACCGGGAATGCCACCCAGGAGGGACATCGAGTTCAGGATTGACTTGGTGCCTGGAACCACCCCTATTTACAAGCGACCATACCGGATGGCCGCCAATGAATTAGCTGAGATGAAGCAACAGTTGGAGGATCTTGAGAAGAAAGGCTATATCAGACCAAGCACATCACCGTGGGGTGCCCCCGTCATCTTCGTCGAGAAGAAAGAAGACAAGGCAAAACGTATGTGTGTAGATTATCGCGCCTTGAATGAGGTAACAATTAAGAATAAGTACCCGTTGCCTCGGATCGATGATCTCTTCGACCAGCTCAAAGGAGCTACGGTATTCTCGAAGATCGACCTGCGGTCTGGTTACCACCAGTTGAGGATTCGAGAAGAAGATATACCCAAGACGGCCTTCACTACCCGTTATGGATTATATGAGTGCACGGTTATGTCCTTTGGATTGACCAACGCCCCAGCATTCTTCATGAATATGATGAATAAAGTGTTCATGGAATATTTGGACAAGTTCATCGTGGTCTTCATAGACGACATCCTCATCTATTCCAAGGACCAGAAGGAGCACGAGACTCACCTCCGGTTAACCCTAGGAAAGCTAAGGGAACACCAATTATATGCCAAGTACAGCAAATGCAAGTTTTGGACGGCAGAAGTAAAGTTCCTCGGACACATCATCTCTGCGCAAGGAATCGCAGTAGACCCTGCCACCGTAGAAGCAGTTACGGATTGGTTGCCACCCACGAATGTATCTGAGATACGAAGTTTTCTGGGATTGGCCGGATATTACCGAAGATTCATCGAGAATTTTTCTAAGATAGCCAAGCCAATGACCAAGTTGTTGCAGAAAGGAGAGAAGTTCGAATGGACTCCTGAATGCGAGAAAAGTTTCCGCACTCTCAAGACTCGTTTGGTGTCTGCACCTATACTGACCCTACCGGATATCCGCAAAGACTTCCATGTCTATTGCGACGCATCTCGCCAAGGATTGGGATGTGTTCTTATGCAAGATGGGAAGGTTATCTCTTATGCCTCCCGTCAGTTGAGACCTCATGAGTTGAATTATCCGACCCATGATTTGGAATTAGCCGCCGTAGTGCACGCCCTTAAGATTTGGAGGCACTATTTGGTTGGGAATCGCTGTGAGATCTTTACGGATCACAAGAGCTTGAAGTATATCTTCACACAGCCAGATCTGAACTTGAGGCAAAGACGATGGCTGGAATTGATTAAGGACTACGACCTAGGTATACACTACCACCCCGGAAAAGCAAATGTGGTAGCTGATGCCCTGAGTCGCAAGGGATATTGCACAACCATGATGATTCAAGAACACGCACCCTTGTTATGTAGGGAAATGGAAAAATTAAATCTTGGATTGACCACCAGAGCATATCTAGCCACCTTGGAGACCCAACCTGTCTTGTTTGAGCAGATCCGTGAAGCTCAGTTAGAGGACCCGGATATAGCTGCCATTAAGAAGAACATGAGACAAGGAAAAGCCCCCGGATTTTCAGAAGACGAGAATGGCACCATATGGTTTGGAACTCGGATATGTGTGCCGGATAAACCTGAAGTAAAGACTCTTATCCTAAGAGAAGCCCATGAGACGTTATACTCCATTCATCCCGGCAGTACCAAGATGTACCAAGATCTGAAGGAACGATATTGGTGGGTTAGCATGAAAAGAGAGATTGCCCAGTTCGTCGCCGAATGTGACACCTGCAGAAGAGTAAAAGCTGAACATCAGAGACCTGCAGGATTGTTGCAGCCACTTAAAGTGCCGGAATGGAAGTGGGAAGAGATCGGGATGGACTTCATCACCGGATTACCAAAGACCCAGCTGGGGTATGATTCTATATGGGTGATCATTGATCGGCTTACAAAGGTAGCTCATTTCATAGCCGTCAAGACGACCTTTAGTGGCCCTAAGCTAGCAGAGCTATATATGGCCCGGATAGTATGTCTTCATGGAGTACCCAAGAAGATAGTGTCTGACCGAGGAAGTCAGTTTACCTCTCGCTTTTGGAAGAACCTCCAAGAGGAGATGGGCACGAGATTGAATTTCAGTACCGCCTACCATCCTCAGACAGATGGGCAAACAGAAAGGGTAAATCAGATACTAGAGGATATGCTTCGAGCATGTGTTTTGGATTTTGGAGCCACTTGGGACAAGAGCTTGCCATATGCAGAATTTTCATACAACAATAGCTATCAAGCCAGTCTTCAGATGTCTCCTTTTGAGGCCCTATATGGACGTAAGTGCAGAACGCCTCTACTTTGGGACCAAACGGGTGAATCCCAAGTATTCGGAACCGACATTCTTCGTGAAGCTGAAGAGAAGGTACGGATCATCAGAGACCGACTCAAGACAGCCCAATCGCGACAGAAGAGCTACGCCGACAATCGCCGTCGAGACCTAGCCTTTGAAGAAGGAGATCATGTCTACCTTCGGGTTACACCTCTTCGTGGGACTCAACGATTTAACATGAGAGGAAAGTTGGCCCCTCGATATGTTGGACCATTTCCCATTGTTCGACGCCAAGGCGAAGTAGCTTATCAGTTGGAACTACCACCTTCGTTGACTGGAGTGCATGATGTGTTCCATGTATCTCAACTCAAGAAGTGTCTTCGCGTCCCCACGGAGCAAGTGGATCTTCAGCAGTTGGATGTCCAAGAAGATCTGACCTATGTGGAAAAACCGGTCAAGATATTGGAAGTCAAAGAAAGAACCACCAGGAGTCGAGTCATCCGCTTCTGCAAAGTGCAGTGGAGCAATCATCCGGTAGAGGAAGCTACATGGGAAAAAGAAGATGAACTCAAGGCACAGCATCCTGAGCTATTCGAGGATTGAGCCGAATCTCGAGGACGAGATTCTCTGTAAGGGGGATAGGATTGTAACACCCCAGAAATTAAAAAGGAATAAAATAAAAAGAAAATATTATTTAAATCATTTCTGACTTTCTTATTAAAGGAAAAATCCCAAAAGAGCCCAAATAAAGCCAAACAGGGAGAAATACTTAAAATCTGGACTTGAAAATTTTATGAGATGAACTAGAGACCAAGATATAATTTCAGGAATTTTTACAAATTTTTATCAACAATGATTCAACCCTTAATCAAATAATTGATTTTCTGGAATTATTTAAAATCAGAAATCAATTTTAATCCTAAGCGGGCCGAAACCCTGAAACTCCCTCCAGCGGCCTTTTGGCCCAGCCCATCACCGCCCTCTCGCTGACAAGTGGGACCCGCCTGTCGGCGCTCACCTCCCCTCTCTCCTCCCGCCCGCGCCCCGCCTGGACCCACGCGTCAGCCACCTTGCGCCCACTGACCGCCCGGCCCCGCCTGTCTGCCCTTTCCTTTCCCGTTCGCTCACTGACAGGTGGAGCCCACCTGTCAAGACCTTCGTCTCCGATGGAAGGGGATCGCCCCCTTCCTTCCTCCCGGCGATCACCTTCGGTCCTCGCCGCCGGCCACCTCGATTCACCCAATCCGACCACGGATCACCTTCCCTGGTCACCACCGCACCCTTTCCATCCATGGCCGACGCGGTTTCGCGAGAATGGAAGCTAACCGGAGCCTATGGAATGAGATCACCGGAGGGAGAGGGAAACCTTCGGTTTCCTTCCATTTAGGCGTCGCCGACGACCCTATAAAAGCCCCCGTGGTCGCCGCCCTTCGCCCACACCGCCGTAGCCCGAGCATTAGCCCTCCAGAGCGCCTCTGCCATTTTTTGCGAGCTCCTCCCCTCCTTCAATTCCGGCGAGCGATCGCCGCCGTCTCGGACCCCCGCCGCCCTAGCCACCACCACCGTCGAGTCCGTCGTCGACCGCCCCACCTCGGCATCCACTCCGTTGGTCGAGGACGCCGCCGGATCGCCGTCGCCGTCGACCACCCGAAGCCTCTTCGCCGTCTACGCTCGCCGCCGGTCACCTCCAGGCCCCCTTCGGCGCCACCCGAGGTACCGTCGTGATCGCCATCCTCCCCGCGTTCCATTTTTAGCCCTAGCTAAGCCCCTAGGCCCTCGCCGTCGCCGCCATGGCCGCACCCGAGCCCGCCGTCGCCGGAGACGAAGGGGGTACGCGCCCCCTTACGTCGTGCCGTGCCGGACGCAATCGAGGCCATCCGATCACGATCGGAGGGCCACGATTAAATCCCTTCGGGATTTAATCCGGGCCCTCGGATCCGATCGAAGGGGTATCGTGCGATCGCGGCCGTTGATCGCAACTTAAAACCCCGGATCCATCCGGTGCGTCCACGTGTACCCATCTGTCACGTTTTAATCACAGCCGTCCAATTTCATTTAAACCTCCCGCCTCGCGCCTGGCCGCTGGATCAAGATCCAACGGATCTGGTTGATCCGGTCCACGCCACAGTGGCGCGGTCCACCGTGGGCTTGGCTCACCGTGGACCAGAGCCCATTTTCTGTTTAAATAAAATTCCAGAAATTGATTTAAACTTTGAAAATTCATATCTTGCTCAAATTAACTCTAAATTTCACCATTCAAATTTTGTTAGAACCAGAATATTATTCTCTACACATTAATACAATAAAAACAGTATGTTTCTGTTACTTAAATTATTATTACTAAATAAATGAATAAAAATCCCTTAGGATTAAAATTTATAATACAGAAAATAAATTGGGAAAAATCCTAAAATATTAGACTTCACTGTTTTATATCAAACTCAGAATATTAAAATACTACTTCACATAAAACACCCACAAATGATGTATGTTCCTTTATTTGGTGAATTTTATCTGTTTATTGAATGTATTGTTTATTTCCCGTATCGAGAAGACTACGAGTTCGTCGAGGAGCAGGAGTTCTACCCCGAGGTTCCTCCGTCACCCTTTGCTGATCAAGGCAAGTCATCGACCACCTTTGTGGACACAGTTGATCATATTTGAGCCCATGTTTTAATAAATTATTGCTATAACCCTTAGGATAAATATTGCATTAGTCAAACATCAAGCCCTACACTTATATTTATTAGATCCCCTTCCTTGTGTGCAAACCCAAGCCATGCTTATTGAGCCCCAACTCCTTGTCACTCTACAAATATTACATTAGCTAGTGCCCAATGTACCGGCACAACTGCTATAGGATATAAAGAATGAGTCGTAGAGTAGATGAATTCTGGTATATGAAATACCCTGTTATTCTTGTCTCTGGACTCTGTTGGAGTTAGGTATGTTATAAGTATGGTGGGTTCCAGGTGCAAGCTCGGGTTTTGGTATGTCGCACCCGGGGCACTATAAGGACCGGTCTGCGGGATCTGTTGCAAAGCACTTCCGTACCAACCACAAGTCTAATGGGTAAGTCCTAACCGGAAGTGTGGAACCCTCCGTCTCACGGCACCATAGTGGAGGGGGCAAGGGGCTAGCCCTCAGGGCGCCTTGTACCGACGATGGCTCAAGAGGGGGTATTGTGGAAACTCGACATGGCGAGACACGGTACGAAACCTATAAGAGGGTGCTGTTGAGTCGGGGAAGACCATATGGAAGGTTTTGGCACGAGTTCCCGTGTGATGGGTCATCTCGTTACACTTCGGTGTAGGTGATGAGTGCGTGCCTTGTGGGTACAGTGGTACATCTCTGATCAGAGTAATTCAATCTTTTCGAAAAGCCGAGCCCACGGTCAAGGGCGGGTTGTGTGACTACTCGCAGTTAGTTTACAATTGTTTGAATGGATGAGTTATTCATGGCATGTAAGGACTGTTGTGCGGGGAGGTAAAACGTACTCCTCGAGTTAGAAGATGATGATGATGCATTCACATGTTTACTTTTCCGTACAAATAAAATGCTCACATTAAATGCTTTACAAATATGTTGCTTCCGCTAAACTAGCCACTATCTCCCTTGTTATTATCTTGCATCTATACTTGCATTCGGTGGCTTGCTGAGTACACCTGTACTCACCCCGTTGACTTACACCATCAGAGCCGGTCTACTATGAGGAGGATGAAGGTCTGGAGTAGCGACCCAGTCAAGGCGAGACTGGAAGGAGGCGTTCATCTAGGACCCTTATTTTATTAGTTTCTCTTCATCTTTATTCACTTTTGTATTAATGCGGTCTACGAACCGTGAATGATTGCCCGTATTGTACGTGGTCGTGTGATGAACGTCTTGTTTTATTGATTTTCTATGGAATTTCAATAAAGTCTTGATTTATTAAATCGGGGCGCGACAGTATCCCATGTGTGGTAGAGACAAAATCACTGTAAATCCTAGGGGTAAAGTAGTTCATTCGCATGGCTGAGTTGTGCTCATTCACATGGCTAAGTTGTCCCTATAAATAGTGAGGCTTGCTAGGTCTAGGCCAGCACTTTTGAGAAACTATTTTAGAACTCCTAGAGCAAGCCGCCACATTGATGTACTCAGTACTATGAGTCTTTTGTGTTCCCTGTTCATGCAATGAAAGTTTCATTTTGTTCTATGTCTATTGCTTGAACTTGTATTCCTGTTTTGCACTGCATGTATTGAGTTCTTTGTGCTACACTTTGTTCTTTGTCACCTAGAGTTTTTGTCTCTATTTCTACTCTAACGAAGTGTGTTTGCATCCTGTTCGTGCTAGTGTTGTGAGTCTTTCACTATGAGTTCGCTCTGTGTAACCTGGAGGCAAGTCCTCTCTGATTACTAGCGAAGCACTGAGTGTAGTTGGGATCAAAGCTTGTTTTCTTTTCTCAGTCGAAGTCCTCAGGGCAGTTTGTTCTGTCTGCTTTCTACCCTTCGAAATACGAAGCCTAGTACTAGTTGCTAGTGCAGAGTATCTATTCAAAGCCCTCAAAGGGTGCGAAGAGTACTAGTGCGAAGCCTGCTCAATGGCACCTTGTGTCCAGAGCCTACACTAACTTCGTAGAGCTGTATTTTGGGGTTTCTGAGTGCGAGCGAAGTCTTCTTGTCTTCGACCTTTTACCCTTTGCGAATCCTGTGTTCGGAGCTATAAAATACCTCCGAAACAGACCTCCGAAGGGTGTGTTCGAAGCCTGTTCTGTAGGAGAGAGTGTTTAAAACAAAAGGCAGTTTTTGCCTGAAATTTTAAAAGCTCCCATTCACCCCCTCTGGTCGCCCTTTTCGGTACAACAAAAAGTTTTCCACAACAGTAGACTAGGCAGTTAGTGCTACTTTTGCAAACCGTCTAGGGCCCAAGGTCGACTCTAGGATGGAGGCGATGTATAAGAGATTTAGCTTTTTGAGGCCGCTTCTCCGACTCCGATTGATAGCATACCCCTTGTTCACCGCATACATAGTAGAACCGATGGGAGTACGGGAAAGAGTGTCGCATCTACCGCCTCGACATATAGAGACGAGACCTCACCCTTCCTTGTCGATCAGACCGAGCATCAGGCCGTTCAGACTGGCATGTGTTAGCCCACAGCATAGAGCTCGCACACTAGCCCACCACTATTGCTGACAACAGTCGGTCAGACCGGCTACCAGGACGGTTAGACCGGCCCTACGATATTTTATGCACCACCTTCGCCAGCACCTACACTACCTCTAACTGCGCTACCTGTGCCTCTTGCCCCCGCATACATGCATAGGCCTGTCTCGTATTACGATCCTACACGTGAGGAGAACCACTAGGAGGAGCCAAATGGCCGACACGCCGGGATACCACCACGTGTCACGCCCCTCGCATGAGAGACGTGTACAGGGGAGAGGTGTAGATGACATAGATGAGCATATTCCCGTGCTTTTTAAAGAGTGCATGGGTTTCACACCTCGGGATCGAACTAGGGTTTACCACAAGTCGTACCCAGACCATTATGACACAATCCCATATCCTCATGGTTTTAGGGTTCCTGAGTTCACCAAATTCGACGGCGAAGCTAATAAAACCACATGGGAGAACATAGGTCAGTTTCTAGCATAGTGTTGCGAAGCTAGTGGGTCGGATGGCGTTAAACATAGATTGTTCTCCTTGTCGCTACCTGGCACTGCTTGCTTTCACTTGGTTTTCGGCGCTACCGCCGAACTCCATTTAGACTTGGGCCTAGTTAGAGCAGAAATTTCATGATTACTTTTACACTAGAGAAATTGAACTTAGACTCTCACACTTGACATCGGTTAAAAAAGTATAATGAGGGCGTCTCTCACTACATTAGGCGGTTTAGAGACACCAGAAACCGATGTTTTAGCTTAAACATTTCCAAGAGGGATTTTTCCGACTTAGCGTTTAATGGTTTGCATTCCGAGCTTAAGGAGAAGCTAGAGGGCCAGAACTTCTTAGAGGTTAGTCAAGTGTTGTAGTAGGCTCTGGTCTAGGAAGGCCGAGCCAATAATAAAAAATTCACTAAGACCTTTAGCAAGCCCAAGGCTGAGGTACACGTCATGGAGCACTTTGATGAGGAATCATCGGAGAGTGAGGATGACTCGGCCGATATGTACACCACAGAGTGGACTTGGTCTAGTAAGTCCAAGCCCATTACTTTCTCTGAGTTACGGTCATATCCCACGAAGAGTCGGCCTAGTGAAGTCAAATACGCGTTTGATGTGACCAAATGCGACAAGATATTTGATTTTTTGTTGAATAACAAACTTCTAAGGTTGCCGAAAGGTCACGCATCCCCACTGCCGACGATTTGAAGAAACGCGCTTACTGTAAGTGGCATGATTCACATTCTCATTCTACTAATGATTGCAATGTTTTTCATCGACAAGTTAAATCGACCATAGAGGATGAATGATTGAAATTGGATACTAATCCCAAAATGAAGCTCGACCAAGACCCTTTCCCCATGAATACCATCGATCTCGACGAGAAGAAGGTGTTGATTCAGCTCGAGTAGGCCAAATTGGCCAAGGGGAAAGTGGTCATAGTTGGAGAGCCTCACTCGTAGATACTTGTGTTGAAGAATCCTGAGGTAGGGGTTTGGAAGGTGAACACCAATGCAATGTCTTCGGCTAAATCGCACAAGAAGCCAAAGGTTACTTACGAGATGCTTATTCAGAAGCACAACAAGAGGCCCGAGAAGGCGAGCACTCAGCCAGGATCTCCAGCGAGGCCGAACCCTTAGTGAAGGATTGAGTTCGGCCCACGGTGTGCGAGACCACTAGATCCACTAATGCCTCCACCTCCGTACTAGTTCCTGATGGCATAGTGGGCCTCATATTACTTTCCGCCCACTAGCTACCCATTCCCTCACTTCTTTTCGAGTGCTCCATTTGTGTCGCCTGGGATCCATAACATGCAGGGACAGATGAGCACAGCGGGAGGTGACGTCTTCAGTCAGTTGTCCATCGCACCACTGGGACAACCGGATTGGGTTTCTGAGGCCATCGTCATCAAGGTGGGTTCCTAGGATGTCCCAATCCCTAAGGGGACCCCACCGGAGTAGAACGGAGGCAAACCATAGAAGAAAGTTGAGGAGGGACCTACCGATGAAACCACAGCCTTAGGGTCGGTCAGACCGCCTTCACTACCCCGGTCTAACTGGCCTACTATGGCCGGTCCGATTGGCCGTTTTCAGTCATCCAGCAATGGACGATCAGACCGTCCCACCATGGCCGGTCTAACCGACAGGTTACAGGAAGGTACCCCCACTAAGTGTAAAGTTATCAAGGCCGACCCGGGTAATTCCCATTCGGCCAAAAATTCCAGGACCAAGTTCGTGGCGCCTGGCACAAAGCCACAAACTTCGTGGGCACCTGCAGGCATGACCAAGTCCCAAAAGAGGTGTCTACAACATCTTTGAGCCCGAGAAATGAGAGAGAAGAAGGCTGAGGATGAGCGAGACATGATTTTTGAGGAGATTCATCCCCGACCAGTACCCAAACAGGTATGGAAGACCAAGCCGGTTGTGGTGGACAACTCGGATCCCACTTCAAGTGATGACGATGATGACATGCTGGACAACAACTACACACTCATCTCGGAGGGACCCTCTCTCAACCGATGGATGTGAATGTGGTGATGCTTCCCACTATGTTTGGTCTGCCAGGAGATGAGTCCGAGGTCGCTCAACTAAACCTCAACCCACGTGAAGCTTTTTTTGAGAAGCCCGAGGAGTTGGCTCATCACTTGAAGCCCATATACGTTCAAGGACACATCGACGGCAAGCTGATCTCTAGGATTCTCGTAGACATAGGCGCCACCATCAACATAATGTCGTACTCTCTTTTGAAGAAGATCGACAAGAATGAGGAGGACTTGATGAAGACCAACCTAATGCTGAATGGCTTCAATGACGAGAGCTTCGAGGCCAAGGGTGTGCTTTCTGTAGAGCTGACGGTGGGTAACAAGACATTGCCGACAATGTTCTTCATGGTAGATATGCAAGGTAACTATAGTGTGCTACTTGGGTGTGATTGGATTCACACAAATTGTTCTATTTCGTCTACCTTTCACCAGTGTTTGATCTATGAAGCAAAAATATGCCAATATTAATACCAATTTTTCATGTGCTCAGCTCAATTTAACATTCTCTAAAAACATGATGACTGCATGTGATTTTAACAGTTTGAAATAAAAGCATCACCACTCAATCAAGGTAACTAGACAAGTGAAAGTAAGGACTGTGCAAAGCTAGTCAATTTCTACTCTAGACAGACAAGTCCAGTTCAAGTGGAGCATTTAAAAGAAAACTTGATGATCAGATGAATTTTTTTGTTCTTTTTATAATGCCAGGGTTATTTGTTTGTCCACCTTATACTTTCCAATCAGGCCAAGCCTAGGCAGAAAGCCATCAGAAGCTTAAGGCAATGATTTTGGCAGACACTACACTATTCCAGTTCAGACCAATGTGCAATGGTAAGCAGTCTAGAATAGAGTAGTGCGACAAAACAAACCCACCTGGATCTTTTACTTTGAAGCATGCAAATCATGGATTTTTGGAATTGTGATTAAGTGAACAAATTGTTTAGCTCTTTATGAATATCCATGAAGATGTAGAACAATTTTTCAAGTTGCAATGTTTAGCATCCAAAGAAAAGTGTCTTGCTATCAAGCAGATAAAAGATAGCTAAAGCAGTCCTTCCTACACATGCTAGATACAAGATTAAGCAGTGAGCATGATTTGAGTGTGAAGAGAAAACATCATGCACATTAATGTTTCAGAAGAATTAAAAAGAGCTGAGTTGACATGATTCATGAATTATAATCAGGCATATAAGTGCAACAAATGTAAATGCAATTTCACACATGATGAGCATATGCAAGATAATTAAAATCAGCTCCCCCTCATAAAATGCCGTAAGGGTGACAAATACCAAGTTCCCCACGCAAATAGGCAAATCGAGAAGCATCGAGGGGTTTTGTGAAAATATCGGCTAGCTGGTGTTGGGTATCAACATATTGAAGTTCAATATCACCCTTCTCATTATGATCTCTGAGAAAATGATATCGCACATCAATGTGTTTGGTTCTGGAGTGCTGAACCGGGTTGTTTGCAATACAAATAGCACTAGTGTTATCACAGAAAAGTGGAACACTCTTATAATCTAACCCGAAATCCCGCAAAGTGGAAACCATCCACAAAATCTGAGAGCAACAGCTAGCTGCAGCAACATATTCGGCCTCAGCCGTCGATTGTGCAACACTAGACTGTTTGCGAGAAGACCAGCAAACCAGTGATGTACCCTAGAAAATAACAAGTACCAGAGGTACTCTTCCTATCAATCCTACACCCAGCAAAATCCGCATCGGAATAACCTCGAAGACATAAAGATGAAGACGCTGAATACCATATGCCAAATTCAAGGGTATATTTGAGATACCTTAGGATGTGCTTTACCGCTTGGCGGTGCGAAGCTCGTGGTGAAGCCTAAAAACGAGCGCACAGACACACTGCGAAGTGTATGTCCGGCCTCGTAGCGGTCAAGTAGAGGAGAGAGCCGATCATGCTTCGGAACTCCTTCTGATCTACGGCTTCTCCATCTTCGTCAGGATCCAATGCTACAGATATAGCCATTGGAGTGGCGAGGGGCTTCGCATCGGCCATGTCAAATTTCTTGAGCAGGTCCTTGGTGTATTTTGTCTGATGGACAAAAGTACCTTGTTTGCCCTTTGATCAAGCTCACCAATGATCTGCTCGGGAGGATGCATCCTTTGAACATGGTGTGGAGCCTCGCGACGGGATACAGTCTCCCCCTCAACTTGTGCGTTGGAGTGGTCCAAGATGACCGATGTTGAGGTAGTTGCTTCGGGACCTTGTGCCGAAGTGATCGAAGCAGTGTCGGCTTCGGGGGTTGATGTCGAGGGTAGTAGGGGTTCATCCTCGAAATCTCCGGGATCTTCTTCTTTGAAGATGGTCTGTTCCATGTCGTGTTCATTCGCCTGTTCAAGAGCAGAACTAACAGAGGGGGTCGATTCATCAAAAGTCACATCACATGACTCGATGACAGTGTTAGTTTCCAAATTATAAACACGGTAAGAATGACCATGTGTAGTGTAACCCAAAAAGATCCCGTCAGAAGAACGCGACTCAAATTTATCCAAATTACCACGTTTTAGGATAAAGAAACGACAGCCAAAAACTCGAAGATGAGTAACCTTGGGCTGTCTCCCAAAACGCAGCTCATAAGATGTCCAATTCAAAATTGAGCGCAAGAAGATTCGGTTTGAGATGTAACATGCAGTGTTCATGGCCTTAGCCCAGAATTTTCTAGGAGTCCTATGCTCATCGAGCATCGTCCTAGCCATGTCAACCAAAGTGCGGTTCTTCCTCTCAACGACACTGTTCTGTTGAGGAACCCGCGGAGCAGAGAATTGATGTTCTATGCCATGCTCCATGCAAAAGTCAACAAAGAGACGGTTCTTGAACTCAGTGCCATTATCACTTCGTATGAATTTCAGTGCACCAGGGAGTTCAGTGAAAAGTCTCAAAGCCAAGCTCCGAAAGTGTGAGAACACTTCATCCTTGCTGGCAAGAAAGAAGACCCAAGAGTAGCGAGAGAAATCGTCGACAAAGACTAATACATACCACTTGCCGCCTAAAGAACTAACCCAAGAAGGATCTACAGTGTCCATGTGGAGAAGTTCTCCGGGTTGTTCAGTCATCACTGTGGTGACTGGCGAATGCGAAGCAGCAATCATTTTTCCATGTCGACATGGAGCGCAAACTAAATTCTTCTCAAACTTGAGCTTGGGCAATCCTCGGATCAGGCCTAGGGCACTCAGACGAGCGAGCAACTCAAAGCTCATATGCCCTAGTCTCATATGCCACTTCCAAAGCTCAGAAGTAGAATGTGCAACAAGACAATGAGAAGAACCAGATGAATCAGAAAAATCAGCTCCAAAAACTCTCCCAACTCTAAAGATCTTACAGACCACAACGCCATCAAAATTGAGTACTTGCGAAGTATCGCGATGGAATCGCACTTCGAAGCCCTCATCAAGCAACTGAGATACAGACAACAAATTGTATCCCAGGATTTCAACCAAAGCAACATCTTTGAGAGTGAAATTCGAGTTAATTCTTACCACACCTTTACCTTTCACTCTACTCCTTCGATTGTTGCCGAAGGTGATATGTTCCCTTTGCTTGGTTGTGGTGAGGCTGGAGAACAATGCTGCATCTCCGGTCATATGGCGCGAACAACCAGGAGTCCATGATCCACGTGCCCTCCAAGCCTCGGTCTGTCGCCTACACATGATAAGAATATCTCGATCGCTCAGTGCTGGGGTGAGTGGAAAAATGACGAGGCATCTAGCACTGAGTGACACGAGTAGTAGGCACAGTAAAAATAGACTGTCTACGCACATGATAATCGGAATGATGCAAAGTGCGAGGTCTACCTACATGCTGTGATCGAACAACATGACGAGGTCTCCTACTCTAACGAGGTACAAAGCTACTCGCCCGGGGTCTACCACCATATGGAACATGGTGAACACCTCGAGGAGCAAAACCTCTCCGAGAAGCACGAGGAGCCTCAAAAGCAGGACGATAGTAAACCTCAGACTCATGCATACCTAAAGATGGGTAATGCATGTCCTGGTAACTCATCGCCTGAGAGCGTCGCTCATCCTTGATGCGACGAAAACAGAACCCAACCAAATGACCTGCCCGCTGACAGTAGGAACAATGAAAAATTCTCCTAGTACTCTCATGGGTCTTAGGAGCAACTCTCACAGGCTCCTTGGGCTTCTGTTGAGTGGTTTTCTTTGGAGGGATTTTCTTGGCATGAGGAGTGGTTTTCTTTTGAGCTCGGGTAGGTTTCTTGGCTGAAGGAGCGTCTAACAGAGCTCTCTCTTTCTCTAGGGTAGTGGGAGAGGTAAAAACAGTTTTGTTTCCACTATCTGAAGGGATCCTCTCAAAACCCAAACCTAGAGCTAACCTTGCTCTGTCAGCACACATCTTGGTCTTAGCCAAGAGAAAATCCATCCTACCCTTTCCCTCAGTGCATTTATTAACCACAGAAAGAAGGTATTCATTTTCAGACATGAGGTTCTCAGCTCGCTCTCTAACAGTGCCTAGCTGGTCCTTAAGGGTAATGCAAGTGTCACAAACAGGTTACACATCCTTAGAACTACCGGCCCTCTCCAATCTAGCCTCTAAATCATGAACATGTTTATCACGTAAATTAATGCTTTTGCGTAATAAAGAACAGTTCATGCAATCAATTATATCATGAGGACTAGAATCAACCACCAAAGGCTGCTTCTGTGCAGTCTCAAGCTCAGATAGAGTTTGAGCATGTACAGAGCGCAACTGAGCAAGCTCACCCATGACTACAGTACAAGATTCACATTCAGCATCATTAACTTTAGACTTAAGCATGGCATACTCAGTAGAAACAAATTCTAGCCTAAGTCTAAGGTCTTTTCTTTCTCTAGCGGCTTGCACAAGTAATCTATCCTGACCAAGAACTACTTCATTTAGTTCATCTAATTTAATTAAAAGCTGGTCAAAAGATAGTGGTACCTCAGATGAGTCAAGCTCATCGCCGCTGTGATCGCTGTCGGCCATGAAACAAAGGCCGGTGAAGTCTCATCCCTTCTTGTCCTCCTTCCTTGGGGACTCCTCCTCAGAGCTTGACTCCTCAGTTGAGGAAGTGTCAATGTCGCTGAGAGCAGCAACAAATGCTCTGGAAGCGGCTTTGGCTACTCTCTTAGCCATTTTGTAGCGCTTGCCCTTCACAAAAGGCTTCCTCTCCTTTTTGTGGTATTTAGGGCGCTCACTCTCATTTCTCTTCTTGAGTTTCGGGCAGTTGTCCTTAATATGAGAAGTGTCGCCACACTCAAAGCAACCACTGAAACCACTTCTCCTCTGATCCCGTCTCTCATGATGAAAGCGAGTGAACCTTCTGGCAATGAGAGCAAGCTCATCATCATCCAGAGTATCCACCTGCTCCTTTGTGATGGAGACCAGAGAGGACAAAGCAAAACCATCTGCAAGAACACAAGTACCAGATGTGCTTGGTTCTACAGCGGTGCCACGGCTAGTGCTAGAAACCAATGCCAATGGCTGTGGTAAAGAGCTTCTGTGCACAGCAAGAGATGCCTTGGCAATCTCTGTGGACTTCAGCTTGCTGAAGAGCTCATCACAGGTCAAAGTGTCATAACCTGCAGACTCCTCAATGCTGGATATCTTCACTTCCCATATGCTACGATCAAGAGCATAGAGAAGCTTGATAGCCCTATCATGATCATTGTAAGCAAGCGTCCCGTTGGACCGCAAGTTACTCACTATCGCATCAAAGCGAGAAAACATGGCATCTATAGATTCACCAGGTGCCTGCACAAACAGCTGATACTGTTGATTGTATGTGCTTTGGCGCCTGGCCTTGATCTGTGTAGAGCCCTCATGAAAAATAGTGAGAGTGGTCCAAATTTCCCTAGCAGTCCTAAGGTGCTGCACCCTATCAAACTCACTCCGGCTCAAACCAATGAACAATATGTTTCTTGCCTTGGAGTTGGCATTATACTGATCCTTCTCTGTTTGAGAGGTGCGAGTATCTGGGATGGAGTATTGTGAGTCCACAATCTCCCAAATTGCATTTCCTTGGCTTAGCAAGTAAGCCTCCATGCGCACCTTCTAGTATGCAAAATCAGTCCCATCGAACAGAGGAATTTTACTAGCTCTATCCTGTCGCCAAGAAATCACAAAACCGGTTAAGGTCAACTGGTGATCTTAACCTGCTCTGATACCAATTGTTGGACCGGAAACGGCGACCAGAGGGGGGTGAATGGGAGCTTTTAAAATTTCAGGCTAAAAATAGCCTTCTGTTTTAATTCAGTCTACTGCGGAACAGGCTTCGAACACACCCTTCGAAGTTCAGGTTTGGAGGTATTTGATAGCTCCGAACACAGGCTTCGCAAGGAGTAAAAGTCCGAAGTCAAGCAGACTTCGCTCCACCCACAACCCCGAAAAACAACTCTGCTAAGTCAGTGCAGGCTCCGCACACAGGGTGTTTCGAGCAGGCTTCGCACTTCACCCTTCGCAAGAGTGGACTACCCTCTGAGGACTTCGACCAAATACTTAGCGACAACAACTGGTGCTGGGCTTCGTACTTCGAAGGTCTAAACACACACTAAACATACTTCACTAGGGGCTTAGACACGGGAAGGAAACGAGCTTCGATCAGGGCTTCGCTAGTAAGCAGCGAGGTCTAGCCTCCTGTTACACAGAGCGAACGCACACTGAAAAGCACACTTCGCACAAGACACACTTCGCCTAGACAGGCTTCGGTGCACTACTACAAGTGAGGTATGCAAACAAGCTCAAGCAGAAACACAACACAGAAGCAGGGATTTGCTGCTTGAACAAGGAACACAATAAAATAACTCACTGGATGAATACAAAGAGTGGTGGCTAGTACAGGAGCTCAACAGTAAATGCTCAAAGTGTTAAATGTTACCTACCCAGCCCCCATATATATAGCCACTATTCACCCAAGTGAATTGAGTACATTACCCCTAGGGTTTACATTGGTTTTGTCTCTACAGAACAGAGGGGTACAAAAGGTCGTCAACTTTATTTTTGAGGCTTCTCTGTCAGCTTTGCAGAGGGGACAGTGTCAGCTTTTTGCAGAGTAGACACTGTCAGCCTTTACAGTCTTTGACTTTCCTGAAGCCCCCCTTCGCACGTGAGGGGTGCGGTAACTTCGGTGAGAAGCCTTGAGCCTGACGACCTTCGCTTCACCGAAGATAGCCTCCGATACAGTGACGGTTTTGAGCTGAAGCCGTCAAAGCCCTTGGGCCTTCGCACCACCACCTCCGGAGTGGACCACCACGGCTTCGCAGCTTCTCCCAGCTCGAACTCCATCAGTCCGTGTACCGAAGCCATGCATGGCCGAAGTACCACAAGTCAACCTTACTCCGGAGCTAGCCTCGCTCCGAAGCCTGCTTCACTCCGAAGCCCCACCTTCGGAGTACCACCCTTCGAAGTCCCTCCTTCGTCCAAGACCTCCGCATGAAGCATTCCATGAGCAGTTCGTCGCAGTGTCTCTCCCTGAGCACACTCCTCGACGAGCCTCACCCGGACCATGCCTTCGATGCACCTCGACTTCTGAGACCTTCGTCGGGTACCTTCGAGTGTCTCCCTACGGAGCACACCTCGAACACCTTGCCTCTGCTGAGGACTTGATCCACCATACTCCGAAGTCACCCCATCCAGAGTACCCTTTGAAGTGCCTCGCCTCCGAGGACTTTGTCTCAGAGTACCTTCACCCGGAGCCACGCTCCGCACTTACTGCCTTCTCCTGGTGCACCTCGACCCGAGGTCCGACCTAGACCCCTTCGCAGCCGCCGTGACGGAGCTCCCCGCTCCCCTGGCATCAAGCCTCCCGATTGACCCAGGTTCACCTGCTACGAACCGTCCGTCGCCTCCGAAGTCCCCTACGCATCACAGACAAACATACAAGTGTATCCAGTACTCCGGAGACCTCTCCAGGCTAGCAACCTTCGGCACACACTCCGGTGTACCACCCAAAGTACCGAGACCTTCGGTACAAACCCAGTCATCTTGTACTGTCAGACCCCTCCGACAGGCACACTCCGCTGCAACAGCTGCAGCAACCAAGTCCACCGAACCCTTCGGTGAAACCACCTCCGAACCCCTTCGGAGGTACCCCTTCGAACCAGAGGTTAAACACAGTCAATCACTCATCACAGACTCTGAAACCAACCCTTGGTTTCTCAAGTACGTTTTCCCTCCTCGCTCCACAGTCCTTACATGCCGAGTCATCATGCAACATTCATAAATATAAATTAATTGCGAGTAGTCACGCAACCCGCCCTTGACCGTGGGCTCGGCTTTTTGAAAAGATTTAAACTCTGATCAGAGGTGTACCACTGTACCCACAAGGCATGTACTCATCTCAAACACCAAAGCGTAACGAGATGAGCCATACCACAGGAACTCATGCCAAAACCTTAGCATGAAATGCTCCAATCCGATAATCACCCGCTCTAGGTTTCGCCGGCGTGCCGGGCCGCATCCCGGCTAACGTCGATACAAGCCACCCGCAGGTGCTGCTTGACCCATCTCCAAGTGGTGCCTCGAGTTGGAACACTCCATACCTTAGTTAGGACTTACCCACTAGACTTGTGGTTAGTACGAAAATGTATTGCAACGGATCCCGCAGACCGGTCCTTATAGTGCCCCGGGTGCTACTGACCAATGCCCTAACTTGCACCCGGAACCCACCATGCATACACTCTTAACCTAAAACCCTATAACCAACTAAATTCCAGAGATAACAATAACGGGGATCATATAGTAGATTCCAAATTGCTACGACTCATTTTTAACCTATAGCGATTGTGCCAATACATTGGACACTAGCTAATAGTACTAATAATATGGTGACAAGGAGTTTAGGCTAGATAGCATGGCTTGGGTTTGCACTTCAAGGTCGGGGATCTAAATAAATATAATGTAGGGTTTTCATTTGACTAATGCATGTATAGACTATGTGTTTTAGCGATAGTTTAACAAAATTGGGTTCAATATGCTCAAAAGATTGGTTTGGTGACTTGCCTTGTTCAGCGAAGGGTGAGGGAGGAACTTTCAGGAAGTATTCCGGCTCATCGGCGGCGTCGTAGTCTTCTCGATACACATAATAAACATTACATTCAATAAGCATTCCAAAATCACATAACAAACATAAAGGTTTTGATAGGGCTAAAATACTTGGTTTGAAGTCATTAACTATTCTTAAATTGTTATTTAAATTTTTAAGGAAATTTCATGGAGTTATGGATTTTTCTAAAAGAATTAAGAATTTACCCTATAGTGCCTTTAAATACTTTATTAAATAAAAATAAAATACTAAAAGTAAACCTACTGTTTTTATTGCATAAACATGTAGAGAATAAAATTATAAATTTTCTGGAATTGAAATGGTTAAATTCGGAGTTAAAATGAGCAAGATATGAATTTTGGAAGTTTAAAACCATTTCTAGAATTTAAATTAAACCAAAAACAGCCGCCGGTCCACTGTGAACCGATTCCACCGTGAACCCGCGCACTGTGCGCGTGCGCCGAATCGTGGATCGGCCGTTGGATCATGATCGAGCGGCCACAGGCGAGGCGGGCGGTGTTAATGAAAATGGACGGCTGAGATTAAAAGATTGAATCGGTATGCGATGGATGGCCTGGATTCACTGGGGGTTTTAAATATAAACGGACGGCTGAGATTAAAATGTAACGTTTCGCCGAGATCTGATGGATCTGATTAAACCACGCGAATGATCTAATCGCCACCGTCGGATCTAGATCGCATGGTCGCGATTGAATCTGACATGGCACGGGTACTTTACCCGTGTCGGTCGTCTTCTTCGGCGACGGCGAGCAGGCTAGAGGCCACGTCGAGCGACGGTGGTCCTATCTAAGCCTAGAAATGGAAAGAGGGCGACGAGGGGAGCAGGATGGTACCACTACGGAGGTTTGAGGTCGACGGGGTGCGGCTGGCTATGAGCGAGGGCGGCGGAGGCGTTCGGGTCCTTTGTCGGCGTCAGGGTTCCGGCAGGTTTCATCGTCGATGGAGCGGTGATCGAGGTCGGGGGGCGTCAGTGGTCATGATGGTGCGGTCGCCGAGGGTGGAGGAGGACTCTGGCGATGGTGAGCGATGGCTGGAGCGAGGGCAGCGGTGTGGTGTTAAAAGGGGCATCGCATGTGCTTTGTTCGGTCTTAATGCAATCGGACGTGCGGGCTGGACACGGTGGAGGCCGAGGGCTGAAACAGAGGTGCCGGCGGGGGATAATGGGCGATATATACAAGCAAAGCTGAGAGGGCCTTCAATGGCATCAATGAGGTTCGGCCATGCACGCGCAGCGTGATCCCGGGGCGTAATCGCGAGGATTAACGAGGGGAAATGGCTGGTGGGCCTTGGGGAACAACATAATGGCGTCAATTGAATGAGAGGGGGTCGGTGGGGACAGATCCAAGGGAGGTTAGGGTTTCAGCCGGCGAGGGGGTATTTGGGGGCGGATCTCGCGGAGATGATGGATCCAACAGGTGGGCCATGGCGGTCAGTGAGTGTCGGGACGTGGGCGTGGCAATGGGCGTGGCTGACAGGTGGGGTCAAGCTCGGCCGAGGGGAGGGGAAATTGGCGCTGGCAGGTGGGGCCAAGGTGTCGGTCGCGCACAGAGGGAGGGGGTCGCTGACGAGCGGGGCCCATCTATCAGTGAGGTGCGTGGGGAGGGAGTTGGCTGTGTCGGCTGGTTGGGGGATAAGAGGGGAAAGGGCCCGATATTGTTTGAATCCTTTTCTGAATAAAAATAATTGCTGAAATTAGTTTAAAGAATTTGGGTTGCTTCCATGAGTGATAAAAAATTGTAAAAATTCTCAAAAATATAACTTGGCCTTGGGATCATATACAAATTTTCTTAGCCTCTGGTTTGTACATCTCCTCTAGGTTTTAGTTCATTTGGGCATAAATAGCATTAAAGAAATTCCCAAAAATAATCTTTTTCAGGAAAATCCAATAAAAGGTATTTTATTTCTTTGAAAATTTGGGGTGTTACACATACTATGCTCAGGCCAATGGTCAAGCCGAGTTTAGTAATAAAACTGTGAATAAGCTTATTAAGAAGAAGATTGAAGAGTTTCCTAGAAGGTGGCCTGAAGTGCTTTTTGAGGCATTGTGGGCATGCAGAATAGTGAAGCACGGAAGGTAAGTCTATATGAGTTGGTGTATGGACAAGAAGTCATTTTACCCGTAGAGGTGAATCTTGACTCTATATGATTGCTTAAACAAAATGGCTTATCGGTCGGTGATTATGAAGTTCTCTTGAAGGACAATTTGGACAAAGTGATTGATAAGAGGTTAAAGGCTCTAGAGGCTATAGAAAGAGACACAAGAATAGTGGCTAGATCTTATAACAAGAAGGTGAAAGCAAAATCGTTTCAGATTGGTGACTTAGTTTGGAAGACGATTTTACCTTTAGGCACTAAAAGCCCAAAGTTTCGTAAATGGTCGCCTAGTTGGGAAGGTCTCTTTAAAGTTGTTGAAATCACTCCAGGTAATGCGTATTTGCTAGAGTCTTTGCAAGGAGAGCGATTTCATAGAGCTCTGAATTGTAGATATTTGAAAAAGTACTTCCCAAGTGTGTGGCAAGACACTCGAAGTGTTGTAAGGATGATATGAAGTATATTGCCTTTAGCCCGTTATGCTTTTGGCTCACTAAGTTTGCCAAAAGGCAAGGGGCATGCATTGATAGCAAAAAATGGCATTAATGGTCAAAATTGTCAAAAAAAATCAAAATTGGTAATTTGGACCGAAAATATGTAATTCTTGGCACAGGCCGGGTCCAACCGGCCATGTAGGCCTGGTCAGACCGGCCCAACCCGAGTTCGAGACAAATTGATCTGTTTAGGGATGATTTTATCTCTAACTAATTTTTAACGACTTGGACTCATCTCCTAATCAAATTAGAGTAGGTGTTAAGCCCAGGAATGATAAGACCACCCTCTATATATAGGGGCAAGGCCGATTCAGAGGGACTCTCTCTCCAACCATAATAGATCCAATCTACTATTCACTTGAATCATTCTTTTTTAATATTTATCTTTCCTTGCCCTAGGAGTAGCATTACCACATCCATCTTTGTTGGTTTGCACTGTAAACCATCTGTTCACCATGTCGTAATCGTGGTAATCCTTGTTGATTCGCTTGTGAACCGTCCGTTTAATCCCCGTAACAAATTTTTATTGGTTTTTATTGGTAATTCGGTCTTTAGGTTGAATTACTTCTGATTTATTAGTGTTTTTACAGAGTTTTCATCGTCATCTTCTTTGCCAAGAACCCCTGCATCAAGCTCTTCTCATTGGCTCCATCACCGGAGAGCCAAGGAGGCCGTTGTCCTTCCCACCGGTCTGACCGAGCATCTCTGGTCGGTACGATCGACGCGTGCCGACAACAACCGGTTTGACCGCTAGGTCCTGATCAGCCTGTTTACCTTTCTAGCTGGTCCATGTGTTGTTTCGCCGTATCGTCGGTCTTACTGCCGCCTTTAGGCTGGTCTTACCGACCTCTTCACCATGGTCCAACCGACCCCGCTTTGTCCAGTTTGATCGCTTATCCTATGATTCGGTTAGTTGGATTGTATTATTGCAATACAGTTTAATAGCATGGCGACTCCACCCATATTCCCTTGTCACGGTCAAGGGTCGTAGGAACGTGGTGTCAGCGTCATGTGGTGTTTAGCGGGCCACCCCTAGGCATCTGTGTTGTTGGACCGGAAACGGCGACCAGAGGGGGGGTGAATGGGAGCTTTTAAAAACTTGGGCTAAAAACAGCCTTCGGATTTAATTTTGTCTACTGCGGAACAGGCTTCGAACACCAACCTTCGAAGGTCTGGTTCGGAGGTACTTGACAGCTCCGAGCACAGGCTTCGCAAGTAGTAAAAGTCCGAAGCCAAGCAGACTTCGCTCCACCCACGACCCCGAAAACAACTCTGCTAAGTCAGTGCAGGCTCCGCACACAGGGTGCTTCGAGGAGGCTTTGCACTTCACCCTTCGCAAGAGTGGACTACCCTCCGAGGACTTCGACCTAAAACTTAGCGACAGCAACTAGTGCTGGGCTTCGTTCTGCGAAGGTCTAAATGCACACTAAACAGACTTCGCTAAGGGTTCAGACACGAGAAGCAAAACAAGCTTCGATCAGGGCTTCGCTAGTAAGCAGCGAGGTCTAGCCTGCTGTTACACAGAGCGAACGCGCACTGAAAAACACACTTCGCACACAACACACTTCGTCAACACAGGCTTCGATGCACTGTCACAAGTCACTCAGGGTGACACACAAATGAACGAAGTATGCAGCGAGGTATGTAAAACAAGCTCAAGCAAAAAAGCACACCGAGGCAGGGCTTCGCCGCTTGAACAAGGAACACAAAAATGAACTCACTGGATGTATTCAAAGTACGAGGAGGCTAGTACAGGAGCTCAAAAGTAAATGCTCAAAGTGTTAAATGTTACCTACCGAGCCCCCATATTTATAGCCCACAGTTCACCCAAGTGAATTGACTACTTTACCCCTAGGGTTTACACCAATTTTGTCTCTACAGAACAGAGGGGTACAAAAGGTAGTCTACTTTATTCTGGAGGCTTCTCTGTTAGCTTTGCATAGGGGACAGTGTCAGCTTTTTGCAGAGCAGACAATGTTAGCCTTTGCAGTCTTTGACCTTCCTGAAGCCCCCCTTCGCACGTGAGGGGTGCGGTAGCTTCGGTGAGAAGCCTTGAGCCTGACGGCCTTCGCTTCATCGAAGTTAGCCTCCGATACAGTGACGGTTTTGAGCTGAAGCCGTCAAAGCCTTTGGGCCTTCGCACCAACACCCTCGGAGTGGACCACCACGGCTTCGCAGCTACTCCCAGCTCGAACTCCGTCAGTCCGTGTACCGAAGCCATGCATGGCCGAAGCACCACAAGTCAACCTTGCTCTGGAGCTAGCCTCGCTCTGAAGCCTTCCTCACTCCGAAGCCCCACCTTCGGAGTACCACCCTTCGAAGTCCCTCCTTCCTCCAAGGCCTCCGCACGAAGCATTCCATGAGCACTTCGTCGCAGTGTCTCTCCCCGAGCACACTCCTCGACGAGCCTCACCCGGACCATGCCTTCGATGCGCCTCGACTTCTGAGACCTTCGTCGGGTACCTTCGAATGTCTCCCTCCGGAGCACACTTCGAACGCCTTGCCTCCGCAGAGGACTTGATCCACTATACTCCGAAGTCACTCCATCCGGAGTACCCTTCGAAGTGTCTCGCCTCCGAGGACTTTGTCTCGGAGTACCTTCACCCGGAGCCACGCTCCGCACTTACTGCCCTCTCCTGGCGCATTTCGACCCGAGGTCCGACCTGGACCCCTTCGTAGCCACCGTGATGGAGCTCCCTGCTCCCCTGGCATCAAGCCTCCCGCTTGACCCAGGTTCACCTGCTACGTCCGTCCGTCGCCTCCGCGGTCCCTGCGCACCACAGACAAACAGACAAGTGTATCCAGTACTCCGGAGACCTCTCCGGGTTAGCACCCTTCGGTACACACTCCGGTGTACCGTCCAAAGTACCGAGACCTTCGGTACGAACCCAATCATCGTGTACTGTCGGACCCCTCCGACATGCACACTCCGCTGCAACAGCTGTAGCAACCAAACCACCGAACCCTTTGGTGAAACCACCTCCGAACACCTTCGGAGGTCCAACCTCCGAACCCCCTTCGGAGGTACCCCTTCGAACTAGAGGGTAAAAACCTGTCAATCACTCATCACAACCACCGAAACCAACCCTTGGTTTCTCAATCTCCCCCTTGATGAGTGCATTGACAACCAATTTCAGATTCAAGAAAAATTAAAGACTTTCAGCACACAAGTGACCATAAAAACTCAGAAACGAGCCCAAACATGTCACTTGATAAAAGAATTTTCCTCCCCCTTTTCAAAAGAGTAAAAGCCCCTTCGGCAAATCTCCCCTTTTTCAAGATAAAAACTCCCCCTGTGAAAATTATACCCCCTTGCAACAAGGAACTCAACACTTTCTCCCCCTTTGGCAATTCAAGCATCAAGGAGCATGTAAAAGATGCATTGCTTGGAAATGAGCAGAATTGCAAAGACATATAAAGCAAAAATATGCCAACAGTAATACCAATGATCATGGGCTCAACTCAATTTAACATTCTCTAAAAACATGATGACAGCATGTGATTTTATCATTTTGAAATAAAAGCATCACCACTTAGTCAAGGAAACTCGACAAGTAAAAGCAAGGACTGCGCAAAGCTAGTCAATTTCTACTCTAGACAGACAAGTCCAGTTCAAATGGAGCATGATAAGCAAACTTGATGATCAATGAATTGTGTTGTGCTTTTCTTAATGCCAGGGGTTATTTGTTTGTCCACCTTATACTTTCCAATCAGGCCAAGCCTAGGCATGAAAGCCATCAGAAGCTTAAGGCAATGATTTTGGCAGACACTACACTATTCCAGTTCAGACCGATGTGCAATGGTAAGCAGTCTAGAATAGAGTAGTGTGACAAAACAAACCCACCTGGATCTTTTGCTTTGAAGCATACAAATCATGGAGTTTTTGATTTTGACTAAGTGAACCAATTTTTATCATTTGATAAACATCCATGAGGAAGTAGAATAATTTTGCAAGTTGCAATTTTTAGCATCCAAAGAAAAGTGTCTTGCTGTCAAGTAGGTAAAGGATAGCTAAAGCAGTCCTGCCTAAACATGCTAGATTCAAGACTAAGCAGTGAGCATGATATGACTTTGGAAAGAAAACATCATGCACATTAATGTTTCAGATGAATTAAAAAGAGCTGAGTTGTCATGATTTCATGGATTATAATCAGGCATATAAGTGCAAAAGATGTAAATGCAATTTCAACACACAATTAGCAAATGCACATCCATCTAAAACTGCTCCCCCTCACAAAATGCCGTAAGGTTGACAAATACCAAGTTCCCCACGCAAGTAGGCAAATTGAGAAGCATCGAGGGGTTTCGTGAAAATATCGGCTAGCTGGTGTTGGGTATCAACATATTGAAGTTCAATATCACCCTTCTCATTGTGAACTCTGAGAAAATGATACCGCACATCAATGTGTTTGGTTCTGGAGTGCTGAACCGGGTTGTTTGCAATACAAATAGCACTAGTGTTATCACAGAAAAGTGGAACACTCTTATAATCTAACCCGAAATCCCGCAAAGTGGAAGCCATCCAAAAAATCTGAGAGCAACAGCTAGCTGCAGCAACAAATTCTTCCTCAGCCGTCGATTGTGCAACACTAGACTGTTTGCGGGAAGACCAGCAAACCAGAGACGTACCCAGAAAATGACAAGTACCAGAGGTACTCTTCCTATCAATCCTACACCCAGCAAAATCCGCATCGGAATAACCTCGAAGACATAAAGATGAAGATGCTGAATACCATATGCCAAATTCGAGGGTATGTTTGAGATACCTTAGGATGCGCTTTACCGCTTGGCGGTGTGAAGCTCGTGGTGAAGCCTGAAAACGAGCGCACAGACACACAGCGAAGTGTATGTCAGGCCTCGTAGCAGTCAAGTAGAGGAGGGAGCCGATCATGCTTCAGAACTCCTTCTGATCTACGGCTTCTCCATCTTCGTCAGGATCCAATGCTACAGATGTAGCCATTGGAGTGGCGAGGGGCTTCGCATCGGACATATCAAACTTCTTGAGCAGGTCCTTGGTGTACTTCGTCTGGTGGACGAAAGTACCTTGTTTGCTTTGTTTGATTTGCAAACCAAGGAAAAAGGTGAGTTCACCCATCATAGACATTTCAAATTCCCTGCTCATGGTATCTGCAAACTCGGCAACCAAAGCATGAGAAGAGCCACCAAAGATGATATCATCCACATAAATCTGAACTAGGAGGAAATCTTTGCCATGCTTGAGAGTAAACAAAGTTTTATCAACAGAGCCCATCAAATACCCTCGCTCAAGCAGAAAAGACTTAAGTCTATCATACCAAGCGCGAGGGGCCTGCTTGAGTCCATAAAGAGCCTTATGAAGTTTAAGGACTTTATGTGGGTACTTGGGGTTTTCAAAACCAGGGGGTTGTTTTACATAAACATCTTCACCTATGAAGCCATTAAGAAAAGCACTTTTGACATCCATTTGATAGAGTTTGAATCCCCGGGATGTCGCAAAGGCAATCAAAATCCTAATGGCCTCAAGGTGAGCAACAGGTGCAAAAGTTTCAGTAAAATCAATCCCTTCAAGTTGAGAAAAACCCTGAGCCACAAGTCTAGCCTTGTTTCTAATTATAGTCCCATCCTCCCCTTGTTTATTTTTGAAAATCCATTTTGTTCCAATGAAATGAACATTTGGTGGAGGATCAACTAAAGTACAGACTTGGTTTCTCTCAAAATTTTCAAGTTCCTCATGCATGGCATTGATCCAACTAGAATCAAAAAGTGCATGACTAACATCTAAGGGCTCGAAAGAAGCAACAAAAGCGGAATCAATGAAGTGAGCATGAGAACGTGTCACCCTTTAATCAAGCTCACCAATGATCTGCTCGGGAGGATGCATCCTTTGTACATGATGTGGAGCCTCGCGGCGGGATGCAGTCTCCCCCTCAACTTGTGTGTTGGAGTGGTCCAAGATGACCGATGTCGAGGTAGTTGCTTCGGGACCTCGTGCCGAAGTAGTTGAAGCGAGGTCAGCTTCGGGGGTTGATGTCGAGGGTAGTAGGGGTTCATCCTCGAAATCTCCGGGATCTTCTTCTTCGAAGATGGTCTGCTCCATGTCGTGTTCATTTGTCTGTTCAAAAGCAGAACTAACAGAGGGGGTTGATTCATCAAAAGTCACATCACATGACTCGATGACAGTGTTAGTTTCCAAGTTATAAACACGATAAGAATGACCATGTGTAGTATAACCCAAAAAGATCCCGTCAGAAGAACGCGACTCAAATTTGTCCAAGTTACCACGTTTTAGGATAAAGCAACGATAGCCAAAAACTCGAAGATGAGTAACCTTGGGCTGTCTCCCAAAACGTAGCTCATAAGATGTTAAATTCAAAATTGAGCGCAAGAAGATTCGGTTTGAGATGTAACATGCAGTGTTCATGGCCTCAGCCCAGAATTTTCTAGGAGTCCTGTGCTCATCAAGCATCGTCCTAGCCATCTCAACCAAAGTGCGGTTTTTTCTCTCAACAACACCATTCTGTTGAGGAACCCGCAGAGCAGAGAATTGATGTTCTATGCCATGCTCCATGCAAAAGTCAACAAAGAGACTATTTTTGAACTCAGTGCCATTATCACTTCGAATGAATTTCAATGCACCAGGGAGTTCAGTGAAAAGTCTAAAAGCCAAGCTCCGCAAGTGTGATAACACTTCATCCTTGCTGGCAAGAAAGAAGACCCAAGAGTAGCGAGAGAAATCGTCGACAATGACTAAGACATACCACTTGCCGCCTAAAGAACTAACCCGAGAAGGACCTACAGTGTCCATGTGGATAAGTTCTCCGGGTTGTTCAGTCATCACTGTGGTGACTGGCGAATGCGAAGGAGCAATCATTTTTCCATGTCGACAAGGAGCGCAAACTAAATTCTTCTCAAACTTGAGCTTGGGCAATCCTCGGATCAAACCTAGGGCACTCAGACGAGCGAGAAACTCAAAGCTCTTATGTCCTAGTTTCCTATGCCACTTCCAAAGCTCAGAAGTCGAATGAGCAACAAGACAATGAGAAGAACCAGATGACTCTGAAAAATCAGCTCCAAAAACTCTCCCAACCCTAAAGATCTTACACACCACAACGCCATCAGAATTGAGCACTTGCGAAGTATCGCGATGGAATTGCACTTCGAAGCCCTCATCAAGCAACTGAGATACAGACAACAAATTGTATCCCAGATTCTCAACCAAAGCAACATCTTTGAGAGTGAAATTCGAGTTAATTCTTACCACACATTTACCTTTCACTCTACTCCTTCGATTGTTTCCGAAGGTGATATGTTCCCTTTGCTTGGTTGTGGTGAGGCTGGAGAACCAAGCTGCATCTCCGGTCATGTGGCGCGAACAACCGAAGTCCATGATCCACGTGCCCTCCAAGCCTCGATCTGTCACCTACACATGATAAGAATATCTCGATCGCTCAGTGCTGGGGTGAGTGGAAAAATGACGAGGCATCCAGCACTGAGTGACACGAGTAGTAGGCGCAGTAAAAGTAGACGGTCTACGCACAAGATAATCATAATGATGCAAAGTGCGAGGTCTACCAACATGCTGTGATCGGACAACATGTCGAGGTCTCCTACTCTGACGAGGTACAAAGCTACTCGCCCGGGGTCTACCACCATATGGAACATGGTGAACACCTCGAGGAGCAAAACCTCTCCGAGAACCATGAGGAGCCTCAAAAGCAGGATAATAGTAAAACTCAGACTCATGCATACCTAAAGATGGGTAATGCATGTCCCGGTAACTCATCGCCTGAGAGCATCGCTCATCCTTAATGCGACGAAAAATGAAACCAATCAAATGACCCGCCCGCTGACAGTAGGAACAATGAAAAATTCTCCTAGGGGCACTCTCATGGGTCATAGGAACAACTCTCACAGGCTCCTTGGGCTTCTGTTGAGTGGTTTTCTTGGGAGGATTTTTCTTGGCAGGAGGAGTGGTTTTCTTATGAGCTCGGGTAGGTTTCTTGGCTGGTGGAGTGTCTAACAGAGCTCTTTCTTTCTCTAAGGTAGTGGGTGAGGTGAAAACAGTTTTGTTCTTATTATTTGAAGAAATCCTCTCAAAACTCAAACCTAGAGCTACCCCTGCTCTGTCAGCACACATCTTGGTCTTGGCCAAGAGCAAATCCATCCTACCATTTCCCTCAGTGCATTTATTAACCACGGAAAGAAGTTATTCATTTTCTGACATGAGGTTCTCAGCTCGCTCTCTAACAGTGCCTAGCTGGTTCTTAAGGGTAATGCATGTGTCACAAATAGGCTGCACATCCTTAGAACTACCGGCCCTCTCCAATCTAGCCTCTAAATCATGAACATGTTTATCACGTAAATTAATGCTCTCGCGTAATAAAGAACAGTTCAAGCATTCAATATTATCATGAGGTCTAGAATCCGCCACCAAAAGCTGCTTCTGTGCAATCTCAAGCTCAGAAAGAATTTGAGCATGTACAGAACGCAACTGAGCAAGCTCACCCATCACTACAGAACAAGATTCACATTCAGCATCATTTACTTTATACTTAAGCATGGCATATTCAGTGGAAACAGATTCTAGCCTAAGTCTAAGGTCTTTTCTTTCTCTAGCGGCTTGCACAAGTAATCTATCCTGACCGATAACTACTTCATTCAGCTCATCTAATTTAATTAATAGCTGGTCAGATGATAGAGGTACCTCAGATGAGTCAAGCTCATCGCCGTTGTGATTGCTGTCGGCCATGAAGCAAAGGTCGGTGAAGTCTCGTCCCTTCTTGTCCTCCTTCCTTGGGGACTCCTCCTCCTCATAGCTCAACTCCTCAGTTGAGGAAGTGTCGATGTCGCTGAGAGCAACAACAAATGCTCTGGAAGCGGCTTTGGCTACTCTCTTAGCCACCTTGCCGTGCTTGCCCTTCACAAAAGGCTTCCTCTCCTTCTTGTGGTATTTGGGGCGCTCACTCTCATCTCTCTTCTTGAGCTTAGGGCAATTGGCCTTAATATGAGAAGTGACGCCACATTCAAAGCAACCACTAAAACCACTTCTCCTCTGATCCCGTCTCTCATGGTGAAAACGGGTGAACCTTCTGGCAATGAGAGCAAGCTCATCATCATCCAGAGTGTCCACCTGCTCCTTTGTGACGGAGACCAAGGAGGACAAAGCAAAACCATCTGCAAGAACACAAGTACCAGATGTGCTTGGTTCTGCAGCGGTGCCACGGCTAGTGCTAGAAACCAATGCCAATGGTTGTGGCAAAGAGCTTCTGTGCACTGCAAGAGATGCCTTGGCAATCTCTGTGGACTTCAGCTTGCTAAAGAGCTCATCACAGGTCAATGTGTCATAACCTGTGGACTCCTCAATGCTGGATATCTTTACATCCCATATGCTACGGTCAAGAGCATAGAGAAGCTTGATAGCCCTGTCATGATCATTGTAAGCAAGCGTCCCGTTGGACCGCAAGTTACTCACTATAGCATCAAACCGCGAAAACATGGCATCTATAGATTCACCAGGTGCCTGCACAAACAGCTGATACTGTTGATTGTATGTGCTTTGGTGCCTGGCCTTGATCTGAGTAGAGCCCTCATGAAAAATAGTGAGAGTGGTCCAAATTTCCCTAGTAGTCCTAAGGTGCTGCACCCTATCGAACTCACTCCGGCTCATACCAATGAACAGTATATTCCTAGCCTTGGAGTTGGCATTATACTGATCTTTCTCTGTTTGAGAAGTGCGAGTCTCAGGGATGGAGTATTGTGAGTCCACAATCTCCCAAATTGCATTTCCTTGGCTTAACAAGTAAGCCTCCATGCGCACCTTCCAGTATGCAAAATCAGTCTCATCGAACAGAGGAATTTTACTAGCTCTGTCCATGTCACCAAAAGATCACAAAACCGGTTAAGGTCAACTGGTGATCTTAACCTGCTCTGATACCAATTGTTGGACCGGAAACGGCGACCAGAGGGGGGTGAATGAGAGCTTTTAAAAACTTGGGCTAAAAACAGCCTTCGGATTTAATTCTGTCTACTGCGGAACAGGCTTCGAACACCAACCTTCGAAGGTCTGGTTCGGAGGTACTTGACAGCTCCGAACACAGGCTTCGCAAGGAGTAAAAGTCTGAAGCCAAGCAGACTTCGCTCCACCCACGACCCTGAAAACAACTCTGCTAAGTCAGTGCAGGCTCCGCACACAGGGTGCTTCAAGCAGGTTTCGCACTTCACCCTTCGCAAGAGTGGACTACCCTCCGAGGACTTCGACCTAAAACTTAGCGACAACAACTGGTGCTGGGCTTCGTTCTGCGAAGGTCTAAATGCACACTAAACAGACTTCGCTAAGGGTTCAGACACGAGAAGCAAAACGGGCTTTGATCAGGGCTTCGCTAGTAAGCAGCGAGGTCTAGCCTCCTGTTACACAGAGCGAACGCGCACTGAAAACACACTTCGCACACAACACACTTCGTCAACACAGGCTTCGATGCACTGTCACAAGTCAATCAGGGTGACACACAAATGAACGAAGTATGCAGCGAGGTATGTAAAACAAGCTCAAGCAAAAAGCACATCGAGGCAGGGCTTCGCCGCTTGAACAAGTAACACAAAAATGAACTCACTGGATGTATTCAAAGTATGAGGAGGCTAGTACAGGAGCTAAACAGTAAATGCTCAAAGTGTTAAATGTTACCTACCGAGCCCCCATATTTATAGCCCACAGTTCACCCAAGTGAATTGACTACTTTACCCCTAGGGTTTACACCAATTTTGTCTCTACAGAACAGAGGGGTACAAAAGGTAGTCTACTTTATTCTGGAGGCTTCTCTGTCAGCTTTGCAGATGGGACAGTGTCAGCTTTTTGCAGAGCAGACAATGTCAGCCTTTGTAGTCTTTGACCTTCCTGAAGCCCCCCTTCGCACGCGAGGGGTGCGGTAGCTTCGGTGAGAAGCCTTGAGCCTGACGGCATTCGCTTCACCGAAGTTAGCCTCCGATACAGTGACGGTTTTGAGCTGAAGCCGTCAAAGCCTTTGGGCCTTCGCACCAACACCCTCGGAGTGGACCACCACGGCTTCGCAGCTACTCCCAGCTCGAACTCCGTCAGTCCGTGTACCGAAGCCATGCATGGCCGAAGCACCACAAGTCAACCTTGCTCTGGAGCTAGCCTCGCTCCGAAGCCTTCCTCACTCCGAAGCCCCACCTTCGGAGTACCACCCTTCAAAGTCCCTCCTTCCTCCAAGGCCTCCGCACGAAGCATTCCATGAGCACTTCATCGCAGTGTCTCTCCCCGAGCACACTCCTCGACGAGCCTCACCCGGACCATGCCTTCGATGCGCCTCGACTTCTGAGACCTTCGTCGGGTACCTTCGAATGTCTCCCTCCGGAGCACACTTCGAACGCCTTGCCTCCGTAGAGGACTTGATCCACCATACTCCGAAGTCACTCCATCCGGAGTACCCTTCGAAGTGCCTCGCCTCCGAGGACTTTGTCTCGGAGTACCTTCACCCGGAGCCACGCTCCGCACTTACTGCCCTCTCCTGGCGCATTTCGACCCGAGGTCCGACCTAGACCCCTTCGCAGCCACCGTGATGGAGCTCCCTGCTCCCCTGGCATCAAGCCTCCCGCTTGTACCCAGGTTCACCTGCTACGTCCGTCCGTCGCCTCTGCGGTCCCTGCGCACCACAGACAAACAGACAAGTGTATCCAGTACTCCGGAGACCTCTCCGGGTTAGCACCCTTTGGTACACACTCCGATGTACCATCCAAAGTACCGAGACCTTCGGTACGAACCCAGTCATCGTGTACTGTCGGACCCCTCCGACATGCACACTCCGCTGCAACAGCTGCAGCAACCAAACCACCGAACCCTTCGGTGAAACCACCTTCGAACACCTTCGGAGGTCCAACCTCCGAACCCCCTTCGGAGGTACCCCTTCGAACCAGAGGATAAAAACCTGTCAATCACTCATCACAACCACTGAAACCAACCCTTGGTTTCTCATGTGTGCTTTTGGATTGCCGAACTAACGTTAGTATCCATTGGTGCTTTATCGATAGATTTTAGCATCAACAGCCTCAGGTGCACAAGTCCTTTGGCGTGAGATCCCTCGAACATGCGAGCCCCTAGGTGTGGGATTCCTCAAGCATTGTTGATCCCTCAATCTCGTCGAGCGGAATACAAATGTCGTGGACTCTACCATGTGCCCAAAAAGTCACCTTTTAGTCTTCTTCGCTCATAATTAATGCACAATGGTTAAGTGGACATAAAAGATGCCTCTGATTTTGACGGGGGCATGCATGGGCGCAGGTGATGGGTGAGGATAGAGAGACGGAACCATCCCATCTACTCCCCCATGTAGTGTGTAGTAATCAAAGCAATGCCCCTACACATCGGTTGTGGATGATGTCATGGCTAGATTTGTGACTCTATTTAATCCGCAACACTCCCCTTGTCCCTACAAAGGAGTTTCCTATAGTTCCATATGTACTCCTCTCTTCCATCGGTCCTTTTGCTTCAAATCTCCATCATCTCCTTAGTCCTTAATGTGGTGGGTGAGGAGAGAACTGTTACTACTTCTATTGATGCCACATGTCATCATCTTGAAGATCTGTGGAGCATCATCCCCTCGTTGGCTAAGGAGTTTATAGGTTCCGGTGTTGGGAACTTAAGGTGATAGGTCTATTGCTCATATGTCCACCGTTTCTTGGATCTGCTTTGTTCTTCCCTCCTGATGTGTGACCCTCTATATAAGATGGTGCAGGATGATATTGCAGAGGTTCTGAAGCTTTCCTTAGACATCGCCCTTTACATTGATGTCTTGCTCCTAAATATGATAGAATTGTGCCTAAGAGAATTCTGGTATAACCGGAAGTTTTGGCTAAAAGCCGGAAGTTCTAGGGTTCTGGAGCTACCAAAAGTTTCAGTTGGACCAGAAGTTCCGGTCTAGCCTCAGATTCAGTTTTTTGGGGGAACCAGAAGTTCTGGTTGTGAACTAGAAGTTTGGATTCTAGACAAACCGGAAATTCCGGTTGTGAGCCAAAAGTTCTAGGTCGAATTTAATTAGATATAGAAGGGTCAAATTAGAAGTTCCGGTTGTGAACCAGAAGTTTTGGTCCATGTGAAATAGATTGGATCTATTGGGCTTTAATACAGATTAAAGGCTCATGTGTGGGCACTATATAAAGATTGGATCTATTGTATTTTTTAATCAAAATACAACATAACTTGTTCTTTTTTGTATTTTAATTCATTAATTGTGTTCCTAGGATTTAAATTGAAATATGTGAAATTTGAACCGAAGTACCTAAAATAATACACCCAAATTTGTAGAAAAATCATATTAATGTTTTTGAGTCTATTTTTAATTCTTATCCACGAAATTTTTTAAAAATTTGTGTCATGACAAGATACTCATCATGTTATTATGATATGAAGCCCCAAAAACACGATACTTGTCAGATTATTATGATATGATACATAGATATTGTGATAAAAATTTGAAAATATTTTAAGAAAGTTATCATATAGGATGTTAAGAAACTAGAGATTCTCTAAAGAGGAATTAGGGTTTAAAGAAAGAATGTGTTAGATTTGAAAGCAAGTCGATGGTTAAATTTTTGTTTGAACTCAAAACTTTTTTAATAATCAAAATACAATATAGCTTATTTTATTTAAAATATTTGGAATTTTTCTGAGTTAGTTTACTATTTTTAATTTATTAAGTGTGTTTCTAAGATTTAAAATGGAATAGGTGAAATCTGAATTCCAAGTGTCTAAAATAATGAATCAAAATTTATAGAAAAATCATATTAATATTTTTGTGTCCATTTGTAGTTCTTATCCACTAAATTGAATGTAATTTTGAAAATTTATGGTTGCGACACTCGATCAGCAATGTAGAGCTTAATGATTTTTTTAATTCTAAAAAAATAAATAAAGTCTAGAAAATACGAGACTTGTCATATTGTTATTATATTATACATAGATTCTATGATAATAAATTGAAAATGTTTCAAAAAATTGGTTACATAATATATTAAGAAACTAGAGATTTTGCAAGAAGGAATTAGGGTTTAGAGAAGAATAGGTTATGATTGAAAGAAAATCAATGATTAAATATTTGTTTGAACTTGAAATATTTTTTACAATCAAAATATAATATAACTTCTCTCATATAAAAATTTAGTACTTTTTGAATCAGTTACTATTTTTAATTTATTAAGTGTTTGTAGATTTGTATTGAAATATGTCAAATTTGAACTATAATTGCGTGAAATAATGAACTAACATTTGTAGAAAAATATATTAACATTTTTTAGTCCATTTGTAGGCTTTACCCACTAAATGAATAGAAATTTTAAAAATCTAGATTGTGGCACTAGATCGACAACGTCAAAATTAATAGTTTTTAATTTTTAAAAAAATCAAATACAAACAATGTTTTGCCACCTATTTTTTTGCTGTTTTGGCATTGCCGCTCCCGCGCTGGCTCGTTTGTTTTCGCGTTGGCATGCCCATGCCCTGTGTGTGCACTGTGCAGCGCACGCTCTAATGCTCTATGTTAAGAAACTTAATCCTGAAGATTAAAATAACCAAATTCAGTTATGGGTACATCTATCTCTTATGGGGTTTTGCTCTATAAATAGAGGGATTCTCTCCTCAGTTTTATGCACTTGAATGAGCAATAAAGAAGATCAGCTTTTCTCCTACACATTGTGTCTTGCCCATTGTCGAAGACGCTTTGGACTACACATGTAGTAGAGTAGGTTTCTCAACACGTTATCAGCACGAAGCTCTACGTGGGGAAGAAAATCAATCTATAACAATCAACAATATGTTTGTATTGTATTTTACAGATTAGATCTAATCTACTACATCTACTGTTGCACTGCATCGTGACAAGACGACGTTGCACCGTCCACGCCACAGCCATCCTACGCCCGCATGCGCTGATGCTATCGCACCGGGTCATCGCTTGAACACGTCATCTCCGCTAGCGAGCGTGACCGTTGTCCACACTCTACCGCCGCGCCCGTAGCCACGGCTGGCACCCCTAGAAGCCAGTACTCATTCGTGTCGCCCTATTGTCATTCTCACACGCGCATGCGCTGGCCTCCACCAGCACGCCGAACCGTGCCTCACTTCGCTCATTGGCGTGCTATGACCTGTCGTCACGCCGCTCGCACGCAGCGCCCTCACACGTCTACAACACCATCATCGCCCGTGCCCCCCAGCACCGATCTGTTGAGGCTAGCGGCGTCAAGGGACAAGGAACCCTAGCTGGCACACACATAATGGGCCAAAAAAAGGCCCAATCGGCCATAAGAAAGAAATAACGACAGAAAAAGTAAGAAAAGAACAGATCGGTGGAAGGAAAGACAGAAAGAAACAGAAGAAAAGAGAAGAAAAAATAAAAAAGAAAAGGAAAATGAAAAAGGTACAATTGCATTTTAGTCCTTTATTTTCTGAATTTTATGTAGAAGTATGAATTTTTCATAAAGGCCCCTAGATTTCTAAAAAATCACGTAAAAACTATGAATTTTGCGTATGGGCCCTCAGATTCGCTGAAAATTCGGGAAATACCCTTTTATTGCATAAAAGGACCTTTGGAATCTGAATTTTGCATCTGTTTTTCCTTTTTAGCAATATTTTTTATGCTTATTTAAATTTTTACTGTCTTTAATTGCTCGTATGCATTTAATTATCAGTAATTTCTTATCAGTAAATATAGAATTGTATAGAAAACACTGGAAAATTGCAGTGATTTTGTTCATGTCTCTATTTAGCAATGTGATGCAATTTTACTAGAAGTAACATGCGCATCATAAATGACTTGCAACACGACCAAGCAGTTCGCTGATGAAAATGTAGATGGCCACAACCATCTCTCCTAGCTATCGGATGTTTGGATCACACTTGGAGCCAAGAAGCTCCACAACACCGTTGACCATTGGCAATAACAAACTTGCCCTATGTCATATGAAAATGATCGAGCATTTCATTTTCTCTAGCATATCTCTCCACTTTGAAGGATGAGTATATGGTCATGACGAATGAAAGAGTGCTATAAGATGCCCTGAATGAGCATTTCGAGCGTCTCAAGTACATCATGCAATCTCTAGTATAGCAAGAATAGATCCGACTTCGACTCTTTCTGAATATGCCTGAGAGTTTAACTCCACGATGCACCGAATTTGCACATTTTTGAATCTCCACTAGAAAGAGATCTCAGATTAAAGAGAAATTGAAAGACTCTCTCAACTTTCCACCTAAACATGGCAGAATCCACACGCAACTATCATCAATCAATATACATGAAGTATTATGAATTGGTTGACATGTTGTAGCTTGAGGATGTTCATGATGAACTTGTAAATAAGAATTTAGTTTCGTAGCCACAACGAAAGTGCAATGGCATTGAAGCTAATTTCTTTGAAAGTTGCGCAAAACCCGTCATAAGAAGAGGGATAGGGTTGAAAGAAAAGTGATGGCATATGAAGTGAAGCACCTAGTGATGAGAATGGCAAGATAATGAAGAAGAATGTCAAGCCATATGGTTCTAGAATTTACAAAGCGACCGAAACACATCATGGAGAAATATTAGAAGTACCAACTTGAGATACACATTACCATCGCAGTGAGTAAGGACACCCTCATAGTTGAGATTGCACTATCTCCCATGACAGGTGGCAGTGTCCATGAAATCTCAGTTGATTTTCTCATGATGATAATATAGTCCTATCAATGTCATCACAAGTGAAAAGCAATGCTACCAATGAAGAAGTAGCTAGCCAAATGCAGACTATATCTAGAATTAGAGTTTTTATGTCATCTAAATGTAGCTAAATATTAGAAATTGAATAATTGTAACTCTAGAAGAGCGAATTGAATGAAAGATTTGAAGTTCTCGAAGAGCATATACTTTCACTGCAATGCATGAATTATTTCTAGTATGTCATAGCATGTTTAAGGCATTTATTTATTATGTTGCTACTTCCTTGCACATGAATAAGTTGTCTTAGACTAGAATCTCGTGTAGCGCCCAAATAGAAAAAATGAATCAATTATGGCTTGCAGATCCATAAATACAACTTTGAGAAAGAAATATTTCTAGATGAACGAGAACTAGAAATATTATGACCGTTGCTAGTAGCAACAAATGCATTTTGTAGGCCCTTGAAGAGCCATGGTTGTATAATTTGTGGATAACTTTGCATAGTAATGAAGTGTTATTGTATTTGAACTCACTTGAACTTTCTTATGGTTTGCAGAAATTAAAGAAATCATACTAGAAGTATATATTCTTTAATATTTGGGCTATACTATGAATGCACTTGAAGTGTAAGCTACTTTAAAACTTTATTTCTTCCATTTTTTAATTATGCATTATGTCAATTTTGGTTTTTGAATTCCAAGAAAAAATAAATTTACAACTCATATGGTTATAGCTTAAAAGTGAAATAATTTGCTAAATCATGAAGATTAGTGTGCCCGCATGCATTAATAGGAAATTAATCACAAGACCAACGTGAAATTATTCCTAGACTGTATCTAGACGATATTTTGATCATATTGAACACTCGTATGGGCTATAATGATATTGTTTGAAGCTTGTAAATCTTTGTAATAAACACATGTATGTTTATTATCTTATTGACTATCATGTCTTGATCATCAAATAGAAGTCCACTTGAATGGACAACGCTAAAGAATCGCATTTGATGACTAATGCATTGACATGAGAGGCAAAGTAGTGCACTAAGTATCATTTGTCCACTTGAATGGACTAAGCATAAGAAATGAAGAATTAGAAGAATTGATATATCATTATTGTAGAGTTGTAATTTATCCGTCATAAATAGGACATGTAGTTCTAAATGTAGCGGATCTCAAGCAGAATTCAAACCATTAGCACACAACATCTACTCAACAGTAATGCAACTAGTGTTGAATTTTCCATCCGAAGTATGTGCATATCTTACTACCATAGTAGATTGAAAAGGCTCTCTCCGAAAAGTCTATAAAACTTTTGAACAGAGATTTGCATGTGGCCTTCTACTTTTATAATTTTTCATCATTTAGGGGGAGAGAATGAACCCTTGCATAAAAATGTCGGCAAATTATGGTAGAAATGAAATGAATTGTGCACATTACCTCACACTAGTGAATGCAATGTAAGAAGTACTATAAGTATAGAAGGACCCGAAGTACCAAATAACTAGAAAAGTTATTCTGCCTAATTATTTTTGTGATATGAAAAGCATGACTAAGTTGCATTATCTTAATGTAATGCACTAGAGAGGGTGAAATACCAATGAAAGAAAGGTATCCCTCATCTCGTCCAGAGGCCTCGAACAAAAAAATAGGACGAGAACTCCGGTTCTTCATGTCCCTAAGTAATCGAAGACGTCTGATGAAAACAGGACACACGATCTTATCATACTTAATCACGAAAACTGCCTCACATAAAGAAGGGGAGCTAGTTGAGATCTGGCAAATGGTATAGAACCTCAGAACTAGGCATATTGGTATGAATATTCTCATGAAGGAAGAGACTCGCGATAAGGTGTGCACCAAAATAGCTGCTAGTACACTAAAGGGCCTTGCTACTATGATGGGAAATAATGGAGAGCAAGATGACGAAGCACTAGAATGTGCAACCCATGATGAAATAACTAGAAGTTATAGAAATTCAGATGAATCATGTGATATAGCAACTGCCAACTATCTGCACTTACTATTTATTGTTTCCAAAATCATAAATCTTGACCTTGAGTTTGTATCGCTCGTTGAATTAATGAAGAGGTCAAATTGAGAAGATTATAAGAAGGCAATGACAACTAAATTGTCTTACGAAAGAAGAAGAAGAAAATAGTAAGAGATGAAGAATGGCTTGTTGTATAAAGTTTCCACTTGATGAGTCATGCTGAAGAGCGTGGGCCTCATGGCTCCAGATGTGATGAGTCATTGTCAACGATAGTCAAAGAGGACAGAAGAAGAGAGATCTGTTGTGTTTGGGCCGCGTGTGACTCAGGTACACGAGCGGTGAGCGACTGTCGGGCTAAGAGAGCTGCGAAGTCGGGCTGGCCCAATCCGGGTACATAGGCTAAGAGCAGCAGAAGACCCACTGTGTTGTTGACCAGGATTGACTCAGGTACACGGGCAGTAAGCGATTGCCGGGCTGAGAGAGCTGCGGAGTCGGGTCGGCCCAATCCGGGTACCTGGTGCAAAGTCGGTGGAGGCTTTGTCAGTTTCGGCGCAAAACTAACAACCGCTGATCTTGTATCGGACTGTCCAGAAGAGAAGTCGTAGTCGCTATGAAAGCTTAGCTTCCGGATAAGTCATCTGTAAATAGGAGTTTACTATTTTGTCCCTAGGCCCACAGTCAGTCAGTCGAGTCTGTAAAAATATCCTAAGGGCAGTTTAGTCTTTTCCTTTTATTTCAGCGTCTGTAAAAAACCCTAAGGGGCTGGTGGAATATTCCTAGCTATTGGGCAGCCTATAAATAAGGCCCCAATCCCTAGGGTTAGGTTACCCTTTTGCTGAAATCACTTTTTAATCAATTCCTTGGGTCATTCCTCTTTGTTCCCTGTGTGCGCCGCCAGGTTCCTTCTCATGCCATTTTTATTCCTGCATGCACTGTTGTGAGTTCTGTTCTTCATGAATCCATGAGATTCTATTCTCTTCTATTGTCATTCGAGTTGCAGCAAATCTGTGGTTATTTTTACTGCTTCGTTTTTCGTGCGCCTATTGATTATTCCTGAGCTCACGCACGTCTCTGTTGCTTTTGTTCTTCGGGTGAAGTAGTACTAGTTCTTGCATGCAGCAAGTAGTACCTACTTCCTGTAGCAACAGTATGCTAGTACTCTAGCTTTGCTTTTTTCCTGCATAGCCTTTTTGATCGAGTAGACAGAGCCTAGACTATCTCTGGCTGTTTCTGGCGAAGCCCCCTTGTCTGTTCGAAGTCATTCAGCTCTATGAAGCAGGCTTCGACCTGACATCTTTGAAGGCTTCGCTAGTACTTTCAACTCCAAACTCGAACTTTGAATCTATCTTCGAAGTATGCTCTGTGCTTAGTTTCTGTTCGTTGACCTACTTCAGCACTTCTGCGAAGCATACTTCGACAGGCTTCAAAGTTAGCTTCGAAGCATGTCTCTCTAGTAGACTTCGCTCGGAGCATGTTTTCTGAGGTCTTTTTGCTGCTGTCTTTTCCGAGGATCACAGTTTGTGGGTTCGGAGCTTGATCTTCAAAGTTAGTCCTCGGTTCGAAGGTTACCACTTCGGTAGTCATACCTCGATCAAGCTAGCTTCGAAGGTTGAGTGTAGGCTTCGATTTGGTCTTGTTTCTATGTGTTTGGCTTCGCTTCTCTTTCGAAGGTTGCTTTTCTGTGAACTTTATTCGAAGCTTTCTGATCGAAGTATAGGCTTCGAAGTACATTGTTCGAAGAAGGCTTCGATACTTTTCATACTTCGCTTCGAAGCATACTTCGCATTTTGTCACTCGAACTAGGCTAGACTCAACAGACCTTCAGCACTTCAATGACAGCCTTCGCTAGACTTCGACATTCTTCTCCGAAGCAAGCTTCGACTCAGTGAAGCAGGCTTCGACACTGTGAAGCAGGCTTCGACAAATTTCGAACAGGAGACAAATTTTGAAAAGTAACTTCTCATCTCATTCTATGTACACTTAGATTATTTTACTCAGAAGTTTGATCTGCCATGTCGTGAATATTTTGCTTATCTGCCTTTTAGCATTGTCTTGGTGTTTTTCTATGTAGGACACCGGTCTTTTCTAGGCTAGATACTTTTAGGCTTAGGCAGTCTATTCACGCTTTGCTGCTTAGCCTTTTGAGGTGTGTTGGGTGTTGGGAGCAGGCCATTGATTCGAAAGAATTTTTAGGCGCCCATTCACCCCCCCTCTGGTCTCTACTTTCGGTCCTACAAGTGGTATCAGAGCCTGGTTAGGGTTTTTCCATACCTTAACTGGTTCTAAACCCCAGTAGTGATCATGACGTCTCCTGGCAAGGTCCCGTCCTTGGAAGCTTATGGCTATAACTATTGGAAGACTCACATGTGAGCCTATCTCATGAGCCAAGGCTCGTACATCTGGGACATTTGCGTTCACACTACGTTTGTTATATTGCCAGTTGCTGAGCATGGTACTCCTAGTATTATTGCCCAGCATCTGAACAATAGTAAAGCTGTGAACATTTTGTTTTCTGGTTTAGGTCCCACTGAGTTTGAGCGTGTGAGCCATCTCTCCACTGTGAGAGAGATATGGGCTACCCTCAAGGCACACCATGAGGGGACAGCCCAGGTCAAAGCTTGGCTCTATCAGACCTACCGGCGTGAATATGAGAATTTCACACAAAAGCCGGGTGAATCTGTTGAGGCTTTGTTTGGTCGTTTTCAATCGATCATAAACAAGCTTCGGGACAACAAGGCTGAGGATGCTCAGTTAGTCTCAGATCACGAGCAGGCGCTCAAGGTTCTCCATACCTTGGACCCAAAGATCTGGGAGATCAAGGTATCCTCTATCATTGAGAGCACATCTTATGATACCTTGACCAATTCTGAGTTGTTTAGCAAGCTGAAGGCTACCGAGGTTGATATCTAGTTGAGATCAAATCTCATTGGCTCTGGATCAAAGTTTCTGGCCCTTGCTACACCTTCTGTTGATCCCTCTTCTGTGAGCTGTGCTGGGTTCTCCTTGGGAGATGATGACCTGTGTCTTTTTAACAACCGGGTGTGTTGTGTTTATGACAAAAGGATGTTCAAAAGACACGACACAAAATTCGGGTGGTTTGAGTGTGGTGACCCAGGACACTTCATCGCCGACTGCCCCAAGCGTAATGGACACAAGAAGGGCACCGGTGGTGGCTTCCACGACTCCGGCAAGCACGACAGCTCTTCCTTCAACAAGGGCAAGCCAAAGACCAGATTCTTCAGAAAGGCCTGAAGGACTACCGGCGAGAGAACAAGAAGCGCGACAGGGCCTTCTTTGCCGAGATGGAGAAGAGCTACTCCAAGCGGTCCACGTCTTCTTCCTCTTCATCAAGCTCAAGCGATGAGGAGATCGTCATCAGGAAGAGGAAGGACAAGGACGATCCGACAGGTCTTTGCTTCATGGCTTTTGGGGACAGACCGAAGAGCCGCTCACATCAGCGCCGAAGATCTCGCAAGAGCTTCTGCTCAATGGCTCTTGGGGATAAGGAAGAGAAGAGCTCCTCCGATGACTCCGACGACGACAACAACAAAAAGGTATCATCTTATGAACGCAAAATCGTTGATTTACTTGAAAGCAATCGTCAGGAGTTAAAATATCGGGAAAAACTGCTTAGGGGAGCCAAGAAGAGGATAGATGAATTAGAGAGTGAGCTTGCCGTAGCCAACGGTAGAATTGAGAGTCTATCTTCTTCCCCCTACTTGGGTGATAGCAGTGAGTGCCCAAAGTGTGAGGTGCTTCTGTGTGACTTGTCGACTCTGAAGTCCAAGTACACAGAAAGGGTTGATGAGAGGGACGCTTTGGCCACTGAGCTTGAGAGTGCTCAGCTGGAGCTGAAAGATGCTCAAGCCACTGTCGTCGCACCCTGTGCTGATTGCCCATCTCATCTAGCTGTCTTAGCTGAGCTGAAAGCAAAGGGCGATGAGCATTTGGGGGATTTGGAGAGAGTGAGAGCTGAGCTGGCGTAGACTAGGCTAGAGCTTGAGACACTGTCAGTTCCACCCACTGTCTGTGAGAACTGTTTGTCTCTTATAATGGAATTGATCAATCTGAAAGCCGAGAAGTCTGTCCAGGTAGATAGTGAGTGTGAGACCTGCTTGTCTCATGTGGAGGTTCTAGCTTCCTTGAGAGAGGAGCTAGCTGATTCCCAAAATGAGAACTTTTACCTTCGTTCCATCCTGAGTTGGATCAGTGCTAGAGAGCCACAGCTCGGCATGATGATTCAGCAGTTTAAGAGGCAGGATGGATTTGGGGTAGGTTACACCTACACCAAGGCTGACTTTGAGAGTGCCATTAGCCGGGCAGTGGAGTGGAGTAAAATGACTCCTGAGCAGAGATACCCCAAGACTCACTCCACTGAGTCTTCCCTAGCTAGTCAGCCCAAGGATGGAGTGATCCATGAACAGCCCAAAGCTCCACCCAAGAAGCCCATCTGGGTTCCAAAGCCCAAACACCTCCACACTTCTCTTGACTCTCTTCTAGGACCCTCTCAACCCAAGAAGACTACACCAAACACCACTAAGCCCAAAAACCCCAAGCCTCAACCACATCCCAAGAAGCCCACCTACCATTGTGAGTATTGTCAGAGAGAAGGGCATCTTGTGGAGTTTTGCTTCGGGAGGAAGTGGGTTGAGAGAGAAGAGAGAGCTCGTGGTGGTCAGGAGCAGTTCTACCAGCAGGGTGGTAGACTGTGTGTTCCTCGACGCGGGGAGAAGCTGGAGGCCAGGCCGCGTCGTGTAGGCGGTGGTAGAGGAGACGGCTTTCATGCCCATGCTCCAGTTGGTGGTGTTCGTTCCGGTAGAGCTCCAGGCCATTTTGGCTACGGTCCTGGACCTCGTGGCCGAGGTTTTAGGCAGAACCATGGACCGCGCTTTGAGTCGCGCTTTGGTCCAAATTCTTCTGATGGTTTTCGCTTTCTGTCTTTTGAGCAGATGGCTCGACACTGGTTTAGTTCTTTTGCTAAACCTGGTGCCGGACCATTTGCTCCCCCTTACAACCACTAATTATGCAGGATCGGGAACTGGAGGACGTTTGGATCATGGACTCAGGATGCTCTCGCCACATGACGGGACATCACAGATGGTTCTCCAGTCTCACTCCCCCGAGCTCCAAAGAGTACATCACTTTTGGGAACAGTGGTCAAGGGAAAGTAAGTGGCATCGGCTCAATTCGCATTTCAGATCATTTCTCTTTGAAGAATGTTGCCTTGGTTAAAAATTTGAACTTTAACTTGATTTCTGTTTCGCAACTTCTTGAGGATGGTTTGGAAGTGCGTTTTAAGAAGGGCAATTCTTTTATGTTTGATTCTAGAGGGTCTTTGATTTGCCAGATCTTACCATTTGGTAAAGTTTTTCGAATTGACTTCTCTAGTTCTTTTGGCCCTTCTCGCTGTTTGATTGCTGGATCTTCTTCTGAGCTCTGGAAGTGGCATAGGAAGTTAGGTCATTTGAATTTTGATCTGCTAGTCAGGTTAAGCTCTATGGACCTCATCCGAGGATTTCCCAAGCTTAAATGGAGAAAGATCTAGTTTGTCATCCCTGTCATCATGGGAAAATGGTTGCTGCTTCTCACTCACCTGTGACTCAGGTGATGACTTCGTATCCGGGTGAGCTATTACACATGGACACTGTAGGTCCAGCTCGGATACGCTCAGTCGGTGGGAAATGGTACGCGCTTGTGATTGTTGACGACTTTTCTAGATTCTCGTGGGTTTTTTTTGGAGTCTAAGGATGAAACTTTTCATTTTGTTCATGACCTGATTTTGAAGCTGAAGAATGAGAACAATGGTCGGATGCGAGCAATTCACTCCGACAACCGCTCTGAGTTCAAGAACTCTCAGTTCGTCAGCTTCTGCAGTGATCAGGGTCTTGATCATCAGTTTTCTGCTCCTTACACTCCCCCACAGAACGGCGTTGTGGAACGAAAGAACCGCACGCTAGTCGAGATGGCCAGGATGATGCTCGATGAGCACAGGACTCCTAGGCATTTTTGGGCTGAAGCCATGAACACGGCTTGCTATCTGGCCAACCGCATTTTTCTTCGAGCTTACTTAGGTAAGACTTCATATGAGCTGCGATTTGGCAGACAGCCCAAGGTGAGCCACTTGCGAGCGTTTGGCTGCAAGTGCTTTGTGCTCAAGAAGGGAGGGTATTTGGACAAGTTTGAGTCTCGTTGCTGGGATGAAGTCTTTCTTGGTTATGCATTGCATTCTCGAGGTTTCCGTGTTTGGAACCTTGACTCCCAGCAGCTTGTCGAGACTTGTGAGGTGTCTTTTGATGAATCTTTGCCTTCTGTAACTCCTTTTGAGCTTTCTGGAGATGATGAGCTCGGAGAGTCCATCTTCGAGGAAGATGATGACGCTCCAGCTGCTGATGAGGGTGGGCCATCTGCACCTCCTGCAGAACCCACACCTTCTAAGACTTCGACTGAGGACGAGGGCGGACCTCTGATCACTTCTTCCACTTCGATCGAGCCCCCTCAGTCGAGTCCAGATGTGCCAGCTGCTGACTCCGGTGAGGTGACTTCAGATCACCAAGGATCCCGAGCAGTTCAGCGTGATCACCCCTCAGAGCTCATCATTGGTGATTTGACTGAGAGAACTTTGCGTTCATCTGGTACCTCACTTGTTGTATTTGCTGAATCTGCTTTTGTTGCATCTTTTGAGCCCAGAGAAGTTTCTCATGCTCTTTCTGATTCTAATTGGATTAATGCTATGTAAGAAGAGCTTGAGAATTTTGTCCGTAATCGGGTTTGGACACTAGTTGAGCCGCCACCAGGTTGCAACCCCATAGGCACCAAGTGGGTGTTCAAGAACAAGCAAGGTGAAGATGGGGTTGTGGTGCGCAACAAAGCTCGACTAGTTGCCAGGGTTTTTGCCAGAAGGAAGGTATTGATTTTGAAGAAACCTTCGCTCCTGTTGCCCGTCTTGAGTCCATTCACATTCTTTTAGCTTTTGCCGCTTCGAAGGGTTTTAAGCTTTTTGAAATGGACGTCAAGAGTGCTTTTCTGAATGGGTACATAGATGAGGAGGTTTATGTTAGGTAACCCCCCTGGTTTTGAGAACCATAAGTTTCCTCAACATGTTTTTAAATTGCAAAAAGCTTTATACGGATTGAAGCAAGCCCCCAGGGCTTGGTATGATCGGTTAAAGCAGTTTTTGTTGGGGAAGGGCTTTGTGATGGGTTCTGTGGATAAAACTCTTTTCTTGCTCAGAGATGCTTCATATTTCTTAGTCGCTCAGATTTATGTGGACGATATATTTTTGGCGGTACTACTAATGATCTTGTGTCTAAGTTTTCTGAGCAGATGCATAGTGAGTTTGAGATGAGCCTCATGGGTGAGCTCAAGTACTTCTTAGGGCTCCAGATCAAGCAGACCAAGGACGGCACTTTCATCCACCAAGGTAAGTACACTCGTGACATGTTGAAAAATTTGACTTTGGTGGTGAGTTGAAGCCGCAGATGACCCCGATGGGCACATCTGGGGTTTGGACAAGGATGAGAGCGGCGTCAAGGTCAACGAGAGGGAGTTTCGAGGGATGATCGGTTCGCTGCTGTACTTGACGGTGACAAGACCGGACATACAGTTCGCCGTGGGACTTTGCGCGCATTTTCAGTCTTCACCACGCACGTCTCATCGGCAGGCTGTCAAGCGCATCTTCAGGTATCTCACTTATGCGCCCAATCTCGATCTTTACTATTCAGCATCATCATCTCTTGATTTATCTGGCTTTTTGGACGCTGACTTTGGTGGGTGCCGGTTGGATCGCAAGTCGACTTTCGGTACTTGCCAGTTTCTTGGTTCTTCCCTTGTCTCTTGGTCTTCTTGAAAGCAATCTGGAGTTTCTCTTTCAACCACTGAGGCTGAGTATGTAGCTGCTGCTAGCTGCTTCTCACAGTTAGTTTGGATGATTTCCACATTACGAGATTTTGGGTTGTTCTTTCCTACCAGAGTTCCTTTGTTTTGCGACAGCACCAGTGCAATTAGTGTAGGGAAAAACCCCTGTCTCCATTCAAAAACCAAACACATTGATGTGCGCTTTCACTTTCTGCGGGATCAATATGAGAAAGGTGTCATTGACCTTGTTCATGTTGATACCCATCATCAGTTGGCTGACATTTTCACCAAACCCCTAGATCAGTCTACTTTTGAGCGTTTACGAGGGGGGTTTGGGTGTTGTGTATCCTTTCTAGGATATTTTGCGTTAGTTTTCTTTCTTCTTTAACTCTTTTCTTGAGTCTTTTTGTGTGTGTTCATATCATGCATATTCACATATCACACTTTTGAGCTTGCTTCTGTTATATGATTGAACTGCTTTACTTATTCTAGCTGGTACATGCTTTTGATTACTTGTCAATGATCATGCTTTGTTTCAGTTCACTTGATATGTCTGATATCTGTCATATGCATAGATTTTATGCTTTAAACTTGAAAAATGATCACCATTGCTTCTGGTAACTAGCATGTGTAGGCTGAGTGCTTTTGCTATCTGTTACATGCCTTGTAGCTAGTTCCTCACATAGATGCAGATATGCAACTTGGACATCTTTATGCTTTAAACATGGAAATGTGCTATAAAAATGATGAAAAATCAAGAAAAATGAAAATTCCATGCCTTTTTATGCATAACTTGAAAAGATCCAGGTGGGTTTGCTTTGTCGCATTACATTGTTCTGGACTTCGTACCATAGCACTTTGGTATGAACTAGGACAGTGTAGTGTATGCCAAGACCGGATAAGGTTTGACATGCAAATAACCCCTGGCAAAAATGAAAAAGGAAAAATAAAAAGTCTGAAAACTGAAATGATAACAAGTTTGCTGAAGCACTTTGTTTTGGACAATGCTTATCTTGGTAGATATCAGTTAGCTTCTACATCTCATGTTTTACCTTGCTTGTCAACTGGAAAATGTGGTGATGCTTTTGTTTGCAAAAATTGAAAAATGTGTGCTAATGACTTTCTTTAGATATCATCTGTTGCACTGATCATGCCATGTGTCTTAGACAGTATGTATTTTGCTATACTTGTTAGATGTTGTAATTGCAGTCAATCATATCTGAGAAGCATGCTTTCTACACTCCACCTGCACCCAGTTGCATTCATTGCATATTTTGAGGGAGAGTTGCATTTCAGGGGGAGTCTGTGTCTCTTTTCGAGTGCTTGATGAGTTCACTTGTCAACAAGGGGGAGAAATTTTGGGAGAAGAGTTTAAGGGGGAGTTTTGGATTTCTCTGGGATTTGTTTCAGGGGGAGTTTTTGTCCCGTTTGTCCTTACTCTTTTGTTATCCTTGTTGATGATTGATGATTCTGAGATTGCACTCGTTTTGAGATTTTACCTTTGGTTAACCATAATGACCGATTCTTGCTTTTGTTCGGCTTTTGGTCATTAGGGTTAAACTTTTACTTTGTTTTTCTTCTTCCTTGTTTTCTTGTGCTTTGTTTTCGTGCTTCCACATGTGTTCGCAGGTACTGAAGAGCTAAGAAGTGAAGTGTTGACAATGCACTCATCAAGGGGGAGATTGAGGAGTCATGCTGAAGAGCGTGGGCCTCATGGCTCCAGATGTGATGAGTCATTGTCAACGATAGTCAAAGAGGACAGAAGAAGAGAGGAGATATGTTGTGTCTAGGCCGCGTGTGACTCAGGTAACCGGGCGGCGAGCGACTGTCGGGCTGAGAGAGCTGTGAAGTCGGGCTGGCCCAATCCAGGTACATGGGCTAAGAGCAGTAGAAGACCCACTGGGCTGTTGACCAGGATTGACTCAGGTACACGGGCGGTAAGCGATTGCCGGGATGAGAGAGCTGCGGAGTCGGGCCGGCCCAATCCGGGTACCCTGTGCAATGTCGGTGGAGGCTTTGTCAGTTTCGGCGCAAAACTGACAACCGTTGATCTTGTATCGGACTGTCCAGAAGAGAAGCCGTAGTCGCTACGAAAGCTTAGCTTCCGGATAAGTCATCTGTAAATAGGAGTTTACTATTTTGTCCCTAGGCCCACAGTCAGTCAGTCGATTCTGTAAAAATATCCTAAGGGCAGTTTAGTCTTTTCCTTTTATTTTAGCGTCTGTAAAAAACCCTAAGGGGCTGGTGGAATATTCCTAGCTATTGGGCAGCCTATAAATAGGGCCCCAATCCCTAGGGTTAGGTTACCCTTTTGCTGAAATCACTTTTTAATCAATTCCTTGGGTCATTCCTCTTTGTTCCCTGTGTGCGCCGCCAGGTTCCTGCTCATGCCATTTTTATTCCTGCATGCACTGTTGTGAGTTCTGTTCTTCATGAATCCATGAGATTCCATTCTCTTCTCTTATCATTCGAGTTGCAGCAAATCTGTGGTTGTTTTTACTGCTTCGTTTTTCATGCGCCTATTGATTATTCCTGAGCTCACGCACGTCTCTTTTGCTTTTGTTCTTCGGGTGAAGTAGTACTAGTTCTTGCATGCAGCAAGTAGTACCTACTTCCTGTAGCAACAGTACGCTAGTACTCTAGCTTTGCTTTTTTTCCTGCATAGCCTTTTTGATCGAGTAGACAGAGCCTAGACTGTCTCTGGCTGTTTCTGGCGAAGCCCCCTTGTCTGTTCGAAGTCATTCAGCTCTGTGAAGCAGGCTTCGACCTGACATCTTTGAAGGCTTCGCTAGTACTTTCAACTCCGAACTCGAACTTTGAATCTAGCTTCGAAGTATGCTCTATGCTTAGTTTCTGTTCGTTGACATACTTCGGCACTTCTGCGAAGCATACTTCGACAGGCTTCGAAGTTAGCTTCGAAGCATATCTCTCTAGTAGACTTTGCTCGGAGCATGTTTTCTGAGGTCTTTTTGCTGTTGTCTTTTCCGAGGATCACAGTTTGTGGGTTCGGAGCTTGATCTTCGAAGTTAGTCCTCGGTTCGAAGGTTACCACTTCGGTAGTCATACCTCGATCAAGCTAGCTTCGAAGGTTGAGTGTAGGCTTCGATTTGGTCTTGCTGCTGTGTGTTTGGCTTCGCTTCTCTTTCGAAGGTTGCTTTTCTGTGAACTTTGTTCAAAGCTTTCTGATCGAAGTATAGGCTTCGAAGTACACTGTTCGAAGCAGGCTTCGATACTTTTCATACTTCGCTTCGAAGCATACTTCGCATTTTGTCACTCGAACTAGGCTAGACTCAACAGACCTTCAGCACTTCAACGACAGCCTTCGCTAGACTTCGACATTCTTCTCTGAAGCAAGCTTCGACTCAACGAAGCAGGCTTCGACACTGCGAAGCAGGCTTCGACAAATTCGAACAGGAGACAAATTTTGAACAGTAACTTCTCATCTCATTCTATGTGCACTTAGATTATTTTACTGAGAAGTTTGATCTGCCATGTCGTGAATATTTTGCTTATCTGCCTTTTAGCACTGTCTTGGTGTTTCTCTATGTAGGACACCGGTCTTTTCTAGGCTACATATTTTTAGGCTTAGGTAGTCTGTTCATGCTTTGTTGCCTAGCCTTTTGAGATGAGTTGGGTGTTGGGAGCAGGCCATTGATTCGAAAGAATTTTTAGGCGCCCATTCACCCCCCCACCCCCTCTGGTCGCTACTTTCGGTCCTACACCACTCAACTAGCAGGAATTGATTGTGAAATCTACTCTCCAATCATGGGCTGAATTACCTTTAGAAATATAATCTCAATGGCAGTCAACTAGCAGTTGAATATTGAAATCAACTAGGAGTTGAATGAATCAACGTGAAGTTGAAAATCAACTTGAAGTCAAATTATTTTGAGTAATGAATTAATTGATGTTGTTATTTTCATGGGAGCTTGGATCGGATAATTGTATGAAGGTACATGAAGTACTATGTCTTGAACCAAGATAGAAAGAATAGAAATAGTCTTAGTAGTATATAGTATATTTTTCTAGTAGAAATGTTACTTGAATAAAGAAGATCCTTGAATGGATTACGAATATGGTTTGAATACCTTTTATAATTGAGGAAGAAAACTCATTGTTTGAATTTGAGTTTGAAACTAAAGAATGTGATAGATGAATTCTAGCACATCAATCTACTTACACTCAGAAAGTGTTAGAGAGGTTTGGCTTGGCAAAGTCATTTATATCCAAAATCCCCATGGACAGAAGGTCACTACAAGAAGACCATATATCCATACAGATCTAGAAAAGAGGGGGAGAAATCATTGGAACAGAATTCTCATATAGATCTAGCTATGTTTTTTCTATGTGGTGGAACTGAAGTATCCTATAAATCATCAAAGTAAAGTCCTGCATTGACTTCGATGAACCACTCAGAAATAATAGTTTTTGCATTGAGCATCACCATAATGTGTATGGTTTAGAAGAATGATTCATTAGATTTAGAAGTTATGAGAATTGAATCATATTAACACCCTCACTATTATCCAAGAAGATAATATAACTTGTGTTGCACAAATGTAGTTAGGATATGTGAAGAGCAATTTGATGAAGCTCATAAACCCCAAGTTCTTCATGCTCATGAATTGCATAAGAAGGATGAACTAATGGTGATGCACACCAAGTCATGTGAAAATCTTGCAGGTTATTCACTAAGTCTCTCTTGAAATATCTAGCTTTGAAAGATGTGTTCGTTAGACTTAAAGACTTATACATTTCAGGGGGAGAAACTTCACATAACATCGACAAGAAGAATTAAATCTTAATCAAGCAGATTAAGTACCCAAATTGATCTCCAAATTGATCTTGAAGATCTTATGAAATATTTGGGTGAATTGTACTCTTTTTCCCTTGAATGAGTTTTTCTGAAGTTTCTCGTATTAATGTTTTTAATGAGGCAATTCGTGCAACCAAGACGCGCGCTATGTATTCTTTCTCCTAATTTTTCCCACTGGGTTTTTGGGAGTTTTGATGAGGCATATGCATATCATGAGAAGTGCCCAAGGGGGAGTGTTAAGAAACTTAATCATGAAAATTAAAATAACTGAATTTGGTTGTGGGCACATCTATCTCTTAAGGGTTTTTGTTCTATAAATAGAGGGGTTCTCTCCTCAGTTTTATGCACTTGAATAAGCAATAAAGAAGATCAGCTTTTCTCCTACACATTGTGTCTTTCCCATTGTCGAAGACGCTTTGGACTACACATGTAGTGGAGCAAGTTTCTCAACACTCTATACTTGACCCACCACCAGTCGTTGGTTCGGTACCACCGCACAGGATGAATGCAACACTGCTTGCTGCATAGATGTAATAAAAGGAAAAATTCTGAAATATAAAAATGTGTGTTTCAATTCTTTTTTGTTCAATTTTGGTTTTCAAAGTATAGAGCATTTCTATCTAGAATTAGATTGACCAGCTAGATCATAATTTATAGTCAAGAATTCTTGTATTAATGGCTAATTTGGTATACTCCACACATTAGAGTTTTAGAAAATTTGTGAAATGATGAACTTTTGGATGTTGATTTATTTCAATTTAAACCGAGTAAACATCTAGATATGGATTCGTATTCGAATTATATCTTTTGTATTTGTATCTAAAAATATCCGAATTTGTATTTGTATTCGAAATAAAATATGGTAAATTGTGTTATCCTGATTCGTTTCCATCTGATCCGAATTCATCCCTATACTCAATCTAATAAAATAATTCTTATTTCAAAAAGCAAAATAGCATCAGACAAGTGTTTTTAGACAAAACAACATCATCCTTAATTAACAGATCAAAAACAAGTTTAAGTACTTAACAATCAAACTACCATGAGACAATAACCATAGAGTTAATTATTATTCAAATAGGAAAAAGATGTGATTGGTCAATATATCTGTATTCTGTGGTTGGTCAATTTGTTATAAATTGTGATAATAGTAAACTATTAAGTTTGTTGTTGTTGTAAAACTACCCTGTGACAATTATAGTTTCATGGATAATTAGATAGGTTTATGGGTATGCCAAAATTCACATATATGAATATAAGGTAGCACTACTGTACCTATGAGATCGAACTGACATCTCTCCTTGTCCTATCGAGACGTGCTAAAATATTTATAGTTCTCGAGGTAACCAAAAGGTAACATAAATTTTAATTATATCTGATACTAAAATCACTCTTTTGAGACGTACATGGCCCGTTTGGTCCTGTCGTACGCAGCGGCGCGAGTGAGTGGTAACCGGTAGCTCACGCTGTCACGCAACCAGGCCTCCTTGACGCTGACCGAGCGGTCGGCGGCCGGGGACAGTTTGACTTGACGCCCGGCCCCCTCCTGCTGGCTGCGATTCCGTGCGAAATGGCGGCGTCAACTTGCGCTCGCCGCCGCTGGTGGGAACGAAACGAACCGCCTGTATCTGACGGAGCGAGGATTCAGTGCGTATGTAGTAGCTGTACGGGGTTTTGCGTGGGTGGGGATTTTTTTCAGGACCATAGGTCTAAATGGGCTCTGCTTATATTAAAAGCAGATTTGTTAGTTGGAGATTTGATTCGGCCCTCGTGATGCCAGCGTGGATCTGCAGGCATTGTAGGAGATTTTATAAGGTGCGTTGTTCGGATTGCTGTCAAAAATTTGAAAGTGTGTGGGCTTGGATTAGTTTTGTTGCCAGTATTTGGCAACAAACTAAATGGATGTCTAACTTCACTGTCATTGTTAAAATTTTCAAAAATGCTTAATTCAGTGCGTCCTAGAAAATGCAAAAATTTGGAAAGTTTATACTCATTAAAAAATGTTGCATCATGTTGTCAAAAAATATTTCAAGCAGATGAAATATCCAACGATGTTGTTTGCAATACCATAAAATAATTATATGTAATTATTATGTTTTAGTAGTTGAAACTCAATATTAATATTTCATACGTAAAAGTAAAATAATTTAATTGTATTTTAATTTATTTATTTTATTGAAATATTTTTATCAACTTATAATATATAGTTCACTGAGTATTAAAATATGTTCTGATTTTTTTTCAAAACTTACAGCGTTATGACATAATTTGGTCCAACAATTTTTTGATAGTCCCAGTGCGTCGTGTGGCCCGGGCGTGACGCCGTTTTGCACCGTGCGCCACTGCGCCCCAGCTAAGCTTTGGCACGAACCGAGCGCGCCGCGGGGGAGGGGTGGGTACTGGGTCATGGGCCGAGCCGTACGATACGACCGTGCGAACGCGGGGAGGGGAGGCGGGATGGGTGGTTGGACCGTGCGGCGCTCGCGACACGCGAGCGTGCGGTGGTGCTGTGCTGGCGACGCTAGGCTGGCCTTTTGGGGGCTTTCCGCATGAAAAGCGTATGAAATTGGCACGTTTGGTGGACATTATGAGAATTTTGAAATGAATTAGAAGGCGAAAGCTAAAAATATATCAACTTTTCTAGATTTTATGCTTAGTATAATCTAAAAATTCTCTAGAGACTCTAAAGTGGAAGAAGACTTCGTTGGGTAAAGAAAGGAACTCTACTCTGTTGTCAACGAGGATGCCACATGGTGAAGATCAAAATTGTTAGGAAAAAAGACATAATAGCCTATGACATGATTAGGAAACATGTAGTAATATACAAAAGCTATGAAACCTAATGAACCGTCTCGACGTCGTTTTTTGGATATTGTTTACTCTGCTCATACTTTTAAAGGTTTAACTATAAACCGTATGCCTTTTCCCTGCCCATTGTGTATCCCTACGATTAATTGTTTTATTCTCGTCTAAAGAGCCCAATGTACATCTCAGGATAATATTATGTGCAATCATTCATTTAGTACAAGCGTGGAATCAAACGATCTGGTACATCCAATCAAGCGATCCAACGCATCTACCTAAAATCTAGTACTTTTTTTACTTTTAACCCCTTTCATATGTAATCATTAGATCGCTTGATTAAATACACTAGATCACTTGATTGCACGCTTACACAAATAAGTGATTGCACATAATATTTCCCCATGCATCTCTATGATTAATTGTTTTATTCTCGCCACAAGAGCGCTGGTAAACACTCAACAGGGAACAGAGTGAATCAATCTCTTGCAGGAACTCTCTTGGATGATAGGAGTAACTGATTTCTGATCATATATGATTTATGTTCATTCATCTCTTCGCAAAGTGTGATCAGACCGACCGGTCCTCAAATTGGAGGAACCTCTCGTCATCAGCTCAACTGCTCGTGTAGAGCCATTTTGCAACGTCTGGTTCACAAATGAACCCCCAGTAGCCCTTCAAGTTTACATGTAAGGCAGGCTGCAATACTACCAAACAGTTGACCAACATGTTCACTTCCAATTAAATGCTAACACAGATATACTACAGAATGTATCAAAATTGAGGTGATGTTAACTATTTCTGCGCCTCCACATCCTACGACAAACCATGTAATGTCAAAGCACGAGCTACACAGTTGTTCAGCAAAGGAACGTAAATAAAAATCTTAACTTCGCTACGTTGACTGCTCTGACTCGAGGCAGGGACACGACCAACCAAAACACTAGGTGATATGATGTACATCGGCACTCAAAAACCTTGACGGTAGAGTTACATCTTGGTGCATAATGACCGAACAGATGAAGTTCATTTTCTTTGCTAAGCCGGTCTACAGATGCTACCGTAGGCCGTAGCCATTTAGACGGAGACAATTGGCCAGGACAAATCAAAACTGCAATCTTATGGAGAAGATCGACTAGCCATTAATTTGAGGGAAGATTTGTGATATCTTCATAAAAACATCCATGACCTAACAGCAGAAACACCATATTAGAAAGAGAAGCTGGATGTAATCCACATACAAGATATGCTAACTATGGGTCAATAATATGACCCGTGAAAACTTCAGAAAACATACCTCTTTGTCGTTTTGGTATTTTACAATATTGAGTGGATTTTGTGAGCACTGCATCAAGACGAGTCTTTTTCAGGAGACGGGAACAGTTTAATCAGTAATGAATGATTTTGTACACAAACTTACATCCATTATTGCTGTTTGAATTTTTGGATTCTGGAAGGCAACAGCAACTTCTGGGTTTGCCATTATTTTTGATACCACTTCCTCTGGAGTCATGCCAACTTGCGCTGCACAAGCATCGAATAGCTTGGTTAATCATATTATGTTAAAAGGAAGTGGAGACCAAATTTATGGCGTAACCGATGGAACAAGTTTGCAATAGGTGAACCGTAGTAAGCAACAGAAAATCAATTCAGGGCAGCAGAATCATAAATTCATAATCCAATTTAATTGTTTCCAGTCATCTACCAAATATAATAAGAACATATAGGAGCATGTGGGAAAAGCTATGTTTGGTGTATTTAGCAACAAAAAGTGATAGGACATAAAACCTCATTAGAGGCTGACTGGTTTCGCTGTACATATTTGTAGAGAAGGGCAAGAAACATAGCCTCAGTAGCTATAATAGAACAAGGAATTGTGCATGAGGATAAAGTATTGCATGGAAGGTAATTATTATTGCAATCCAATCATGGACCAAATAAATGTGAAAATGTTTAATTCACTAACCAAACTGCTGCCTGACTTCTGGGCTGCTAAGGTCAAAGTTCTTCAAGTGATCGAGCATCCGATTATCCCATTGATCAGGAGATCCACCCATGTTGTTTCTGTAAAGAGCAAAACATCAATATAAAAATAAGGAAAGCCAGAGGAGATTTGTACATTATTTATGCCATGCAATAATATTCTGTTAGCTATACTCATTACTCAGTCCATATTGCAAGGGGCATAATATACTGAAGGTATTGCCATTGGTCAGTGGCACAAGTTCTGGGCTAACAGAACACAAATTGGCAATACCCGCCAAATAAGCGGCACAATCCTACAGTCTTATACCAGTCCACTAAATCATTGTTCAAGAAAAATTAATAATAACAATGACAGGGCCAGTGGGCTTATCATTAAATTACAAACATTCAAGGAATAATGTATTACAGCATATCCTCTAGTTGTTGGCGGTACATAGGATTTTGCAGCATCCCTGGAAAACAAGATTTCCACATCAGTCATAAGTCATAACTATAATAGAACATACAGAAACTCTTATCATGCAACACTGAAGACTGAAATGTTTAAAAAGAAAGCAGGAGCATACACTTGAATGAATCAGGGTTCCTCATCTCCTCAGGCAAGTAACTGCAACATTCTGAAGAAATTAGAGACCTTGAAAATTATTTGGTACTTGAAACAAAAATGAGAATTCCTGATTCAGTCCTGGTTTCCTCTACACAGTTTGCAAGAATCAACGACTTCGGAAGTGGAACTGGTCAGTTATTTTAAGTCATGAAATTCCATGCAGAATTACCTTCATGCTATATGGCTATGGAATGCTATAATGCAAGACTGTCCATTAGTATTATTCATAACTGAATTGTTTTTTAGCAAACAAAAGGTGTCCTTTTGCTTTTACCAATCATTTCTATGTACTCGGTTCCTCAATAACCAGGAAAAAGAATACAAGAGTGTACCCTTTGCAGATGGGTGTGTGTCAAGAGCACTGAAATAGTCAAATGTGATGATCACATACAGTGTTTACAAATCATCTGATTAATCGCGATTAATCGGCCTGGTCGGTACTCTAGATCCGACTAGGAGCTTCGATGTGATTAGACCGACCAGCTTTCTGATCATCCGATTAGTCGATGACTAGTAGCGATTAGGTGTGTTGGGTGACCAGACTCACCAGAGAGACCAGATTGATTTATTTTTTTAGTTGGCCTGCTCAGTTGGGCTTTAAGGTAGCATAATGGGCTACCAATGTAGCCTGTCAGGGTTATCTCAACATTCTGAACCAGCACGTGAGAGTAGGGATGAAAATAGATCGGATACAGACGGATATCAGTGATATCATATCATTTTTCATATATTTTTTCAGATGGATTTGGATACTCCGAATAAGGATATGGAATCAGATATCATCGAATACGAATACGGAGCGGATACAAAACAGATACAAATTCGGTTCCAAATATTTACTAGATATTATGAGTAATATAATTCTTGATTCACAATCACAACACAATGATAAGTAATAGTTGACATCACATAAATCACCACGAATATAGATGACCACAAATCATCATAAACAATATCTTGAAATGGGATTGGTCTCCACCGGCATGGGAATGAGACAGGGGGGGAGGGCTGACGTGGGCAGGCTGGTTATCTTGAAATTTTGAAATAAAACTTAAAATAAATAAATGGTTATGAATAATTTGACAAACCTAAAATTCGTTTGAACTTGAATTTTATATGCTCAAAATACAACATAGCCTAACTCATGTATTTTTTTCATTTTTCTGGATCAGATTACTATTTTTAATTTATTAAGTGTGTTTCTAGAATTTATATTGAAATAGGTAAAATTTGAACTGCAAGTACATGAAATAATGAACCAAACTTTATAGAAAAATCATTTTCATGTTTATGAGTTCATCTTTAGTTCTTATCCACCAAATGAAAAGAAAATTTGAAAAATTTATGTTGCGACTTTCAATCGGCAACGTGGATCTTAATGGTTTTTTAATTCTAAAAAACTCAAATGAAGTCTGAAAAATATGAAATTTGTCACAGTGCTATAATATGATATATATATGCTATGATAAAAAAATAAAAATGTTCCGAGCAAGTTGTCATGTACAATGTAAAGAAAGCTCGATATTCTTCAAGAACGAATTATGATTTAAAGAAGGAATAAGATTAGTTTGAAAGCAAATTTACGGATAAATCTTCATTTGAACTTGAAACTTTTTCTATAATCAAAATACAACATATCTTAACTCATGTAAAATTTTTATATTTTTCTGGATCAGACTACTATTTTTAATTTATTAAGTGTGTTTCTAGAATTTATATTGAAATAGGTAAAATTTGAATTGCAAGTACATGAAATAATGAACCAAAATTTATTAAAAAAAATCATATTCATGTTTATGAGTTCACATTTAGTTCTTATTCACCAATTGAAAAGAAAATTTGAAAAATCTAGGTGGAGACTTTCAATCGGCAATGGGCTAATGGTTTTTTAATTATAAAAATCAAATGAAGTTTGAAAAATACATAACTTGTCATAGTATTATAATATGATTGTAAATGTTGTGATAAAAAATTAAAAATGATTCGAGAAAGTTGTCACATACGATGTGAAGAAAGCTGGAGATCCTTCGAGAACAAATTATGATTTAAAGAAGGAATGATATTGGTTTAAAAACAAATCAATGGTTAAATCTTCATTTGAACTTGAAACTTTTCTATGATCAAAATACAACATACCTTAACTAAATTTTTTAATTCAGTATTTAGAAGTTTTTTCAATTATAAAATCTTTCCAAAGAACACCTTTTTGTTTAGAATTCTAGATAAAATAACATAATTTTAACCTTAAAAAACTTACAATCTTAAATTTATAAACAAAAACTCATTTTCACTCTTTTTTTAACTTTCTCTTTTTTATTTTTGTCTCTCTTTTTTAATGGTAGGTGAGGACATTTATTTTACTGCAGGCTGGCAGCATCCTGCTTCTTCCATTCTCTCGCCCCATACTGCGAGCCTGCAACATGTCGTGATTTCCTATTTGCGTGCATGCTACGTCGAGGACCGACAATGTTGTGAGCAGGCATCGGAAGGTGTGGCAGATAGGACCGACGACAACGGGGACCAAAGGCGGCGGCAGCCGGAGTGAGCGGACTGACGGCGTCTTTGTCAGCGACCGATGGCGACGGGTGACGGCGACCAGAGGTGGAGGTGACTAGGGCATCGGCGGGGACCAGCTGCGGCAGCAGCGGGGACTAGGGCCGGCAGCCTACAGGTAACCCTAGCACTCATCTCAATGTAAATCGATGGCTATAAACAGTTGGGCCTAAATGTCTAATGTGCTGGCAGATCTAGATAATCCAAATAAGAGTTATCCGTATTTGAATCTGCTAGATACCATTGATATCATATTCGTTTCCATATTCGAAAAAATATCTGTATCCAAAAAATCCGTATCCGAATCAAAAAATCCTAATCCAAATTCGTTTTTTAGATACGGTCGGAAACTATTCGAACCACTTTCACCCATGCATGAGAGTCTCCTTTCTTCTCTTGTGCTGCCATTCTTGTATCTTCCCTTGTGCCACCAACACTCTAGCCAAAGCTCCTGCAGCCAACGCGTGCTCGCGTGCTCCAAGGCCAATGCGTGTTCCAGGATGTGCTCTAGACCCAGCCATCCACAACGCTCGTGTTTCAGTGCCTGCTCTAGCCCTCCAGTGGCCCAGCCTTCTAGCTATCTAGCCATCAAGACTCAAGATGAGCTCCTCCTCCTCGGGTGAGTAATTCCTTTCAGCTAGAACCCTAGGACCGACTAGATGCCGATGGACTAATCGGTCTAGTCGATGACTAATCACGATTATTCACCTGGTCAGTCCCATGGCGACTAAGTTCAACTAGGAAACTTGTAAACATTGATCACATAATATATTACCACATGGAGTCCTAACCAGATATATATTTACAGGGGCTCCTTTTGAGTCAAAAGTGCTGACACAAACAGATACAAGCGGATACAAATAGATACAGGCAGATTCTAAGGTGTTACATGCGATATAGTGTGTTTCTCTTCATGCTTGAGCATATCATGTAAAAGCAAGGTGTGGAGATGTCAAAGGTATATAGGCTCCAGCATATTTCATATAGACATCATTAAAGGCGACCAACAAGACTTTACTAAACTACTAGAATTGAATTCACTGAATCCCTAGGAAATACTTAGTTATTAAAAGAATGGAAGAAAAAATAGCATAAAATGTTGATTTTCAATTGATCCAAAACTTACGGGTAAACCATCTTCTGCACAGCTGGATCTTCCATCATTTTCTCAATTGTGTCAATGGATAACATAGGTCCTGACTTACCTATACAAATAATTAGTTAATGACATAACATTTATCAGGTATCAGCAGCAGGAGATAACAACAGACGAAAAGAGCACTATAACACCCTTTAAAAAACAATACACACGTAAAAGAGATTACAAAATGGGCGACCAACAATTACTTACTAGATTCAGCCGACTCACTAGCAGAATCTCCATTCATCTTAAAAGCAGCTCCATTTGTCGGAGCCTATAAAAATCACAGAAAACTATAAACAGAATGAACTGTACAGGAAGCCTATTACAAAGCTTCTTCATGAAGCTTACTTTTTGCTCAGTATCCTCCACAGTTTCACTCTCTTTACTCTCACTTTTTACGTCTACTGTCTCCAGTAAAGATTGAAGTTCCTTTTGCTGCAATTCTTCAGGAGAAACATCAACAAAGGCTGCATACATTTTGTCACAAGGCAAAATGACTAAATGAGACACATGTCAAATACATGACAAAAAAATGTGAGATTAAGCATTACGCCAAGAGGGACACAACTAGTATCTGTTCTTACTCAATGGTGGTGTGCTTATTTACTAACACTATGCTACATGAGGAGCCACCAAGTAAGAAATAGAGTGGTAGAAAATAAAACTAATACATTAATGATATATACTGAGCACGTTCACACTAAATACCACATGCTTCATCACTTAGTCAATGATAGTTGGAGAACAAATCCAAGGTATGAAAGGTCAATACCAAATTTCTTTGAAGGCTTTGACTTTTCAGTCACATCAGCCTCTTCTGAAGTTCCAGTTGCTTCCACTTTAGTAGCTGAAACATCAACAGTTGCAGCCTGAGAAGTATCTCTCTTTGGTTGTGAGTATGGGTAACTTGGAGCTGTGGGAGCTGCCTGTGGTGGCATGGCAAATGGGAAAGTCGAGTTCGAGCCAAAAGTGTTTGGTGGTGCTTGGGTCATCATTGACTTGAGCGCTTGTTGCATTGCATATTTCTGCATCAGATTTAGCAACATGTCAAAATTCACAAGCAAGTGGTGGTCATGTATAGACAAATATACAATTTTAAATTCCAACAATGCAACTATTATACAGAAGCTACAGTAAAGGGCGAAAGGGTAAGAGAACCAATCCAACAAAGATGACAATGCAGTAATTAAAACATTGCAACAATGTGTGTCATATCCTTTGAGAAAAGTAGAGGAACGTAGGTAATTCTCTAGTCCATAAAAAAGTTGGTGGCAAGCCCACCTCAACTTTCTTGGGATTTAAAGACTTTGAAGAAGAAATAAAAAAAAGTAGGTGCCAGTGACAGGTGCTATATATCATCCTCAATTCGGATCTTTTATGGATGAATTTATGTAGGTAACTAGGTATGCATGATATTTGTAGGTTCTTTCTATAAAATATAGCATGATTTCTACATGTGAAGATTTAGTTGTCGTTTGAGGCGATGTGATCATTAGTGTTCAAAAAGCAACCACCTAGCCCTCCTAGGCGGCGCATAGGCACTAGGCACCAGCAGACTGCTTCGCGTATGGCCTGCGCGACGTGATTAAGCATTACTCCGCCTATGCGACTCTAGGTGGTCGAAGCGGCGCCTAAGCGACGGTTGGCTAGGCGCGCCGATGCGCTGGACGCGTCGATGCAGGTCGGCGCGCTGAGGTACAGCGGTTGAGCAATGGATGGTCGAGCAACTCATCAACCACCAAGATTGGGAAATCATCCTTGACGGTGATGACATCAAGGGCGTGGTAATCATAGTTGTTACAGTGACCTACCACTTTCACAACATTACAATGCTTATGGTGCGCGGCATGGCATAGCCATAGACACATTGGCGCGGCGAACAATATAAGAAAATAACTTATAGGATTTAGAAAAATACATCAACATATAAATAAATTGCAAATAAAAATAGCAATATAATATGATAAAAATAACAATACAATATTAGGCAGGAAAAGGCATTGGGTGCCACCCCAATGCCGCGCAGAGGGCCTGGTAGCCGACTGGATAGGCAGGGCGACTAAGCAGGTCAACCACAGCCTAGGCAGTTGACTGCAGTGGCTAGGCGCCCTAGCCAGCTAGCCATCTGTTGGCCTTCGTGATCACCCCCCGTGCACTGCTCGTGAGTGCGCCGCTCACCGGATTGTCACGCTCTTGCGCCGCGCTCGAGGGGAGAAGGGCAAGCAGAGGACGACTATCACGACCGCTAGAGTGGAAGAGAACGCCTAGAGGCTAGTACTCAGATGAGAAGTAAAAACGCTTGTCGCGGGACTGGGGAGGAGAAGAAAAAGGGACTGGTAGCAAAATAAATGCTTGGAACTAGAAGAACGCCTCGGAAGCAAGAAGAATAAATGCTAGCTTTCCATCCTTAGAACCAAGAAGTGCCTTGGAACAAGAAGAACGCCAGAACCAGGAAGACATTAACCAAGAAAATAAATGTCTCAAAGAGCCTTGCCCACTAAACACGAAACCGGGACATCCCCATCTCTTGCAAGCAAACACGAGATGGGACAATCCCATCCAAAAAACTAGGATGAACCATCTCATCTCACCTTGTCTCTAAACCAAACGGAACCTTAAACTATTAAGAACTAGAAAGGAATGTATAAAATAGAAGGAAATGAACTTCCACAAATTACAGGAGAGAAACAAAAGAGCTGAATGAAATACCTCCCTTGCCTACGTACTAGTATGCAAAGGTGTCAATGGGTCGTTCTGAGGATCAGATATGAAATTGATTGAGGATACATACCATACATACCATCTGAAGATAAAGAAACAGATGATAGCTGTGAGCTCACCTTTACCATTGAAGAGACCTGATAGAACAGCCAACCATCAAGTATTAAGTTACAAATAGAAGAAGATTAACATTTATTCAGAGTAAAGCACAAAAGGGAACAGTATTCACACCATGGAAAATGCTGCAGACAATGCTACACCAACTCCAATCCAGAAAACAGGCGAACCGCTGCACAAAGATTTTACACGATTACACATCATTATGCGTATGCGATGTAAGCTGAGAACATTGCAGCCAGAAAAAACAAGTAAACCAACGCACATGTATGATGATGGGGGCGGCATGGGAGGCAAAGCACCAGTTCCAGTTGACATATTCTCACTGCTGGTTGAAGATGACATGCTTGCAAATCCATTCGAGATTGCTCCCTCAAAAACTAATGTAACAATTAAAAAAATCAGAATATAGAAATCCTCCTGCGCCACCAAATTAATATGAGGAAACCAAAACTAACCGACAGTCTCTACTCATTAGCCATTATTACTACAAGCAAGGATATGATGACCATTTGTACTCATCAATTGCCACACTGCCAACTCTGGCGGATAAGCTAATCATCCCTACTCACCAACTGCCACTACACTAGGGAGGTACAGATGGAGTACTTCATCAAGGATGCATGACTGTAGGACGTAAATTCGCAAGGATAACGCACTCAATTCCACGAAGGCACAAACGAAGAGCACGACACCGCCATGGATCCGGCTTATATACAGAGTCGTATAAAATTCCAAACAATCTCGCCAAAAAACCACATCGGATAGTCAACAGCACATCTGCCTCGCATCGAACAAACACACTAAACGGAGCACACCACCACGGGAGCATACCCTCACCGTTTCCGGACCAACGGTCCGCGGCGGCGACGACATGCTTCGACCTCCCGGCTCCCCTCCGCCCGGCAGCGGCGGCCGCCGGCGGGAGGGGCTGCGAAGAAGGGTGGCGGGCGCGGAGGGCGGATAGGAGTGGGAGGCGCGGAGAAGCGGAGCACGAGGAGGCGAGGACCAGGCTCTCCATGCCGCCTTGGGGAATCATAGCTCTACTACCCTCGGCGAGGTGAGCCGCCCTCCCGCTTTAGGGTTTTGCGTGCGTGCGTGCGCGCGCGTCGCCGACCGTATCGACGTTCGACGAGGCCTCGGGCTACTACCCCTTTTACCTCCCCCGCGGTCACACACACGAAGGCACGAAGCTGATGCGTGCGGCTAATATCATCAATCTCTATCATTTAATAATATTTTTTTAAAAAATCAAATCTATTACACCAATTCAAAAAATTGTAAAAGTGGACGCTTATTGATTAATGGCCAGTTGAACCAGTCGCAAACGGCTAACTCACCGAGCACGCAACAGCTAATTCAGCCAAATCAGACCATGTTATCGGTCGAACCTACTCTATAAAAGGGGACCGAACGCCCCCCTCCTACACAACTTTGGTCGTCTTCTTCACCTTTAAGGTATGTTTTCTTCTCTCCTCTTTGTTTTATAGGTAGTTTTAATTATTTTAGATTAATCTAGAAGTAGTTTAGTAGTAGTTTCCTAGTAGTTTAGGAGTATTTTAAGGGTAATTTAGTTGTAGTTTAGGAGCAGTTTAAGGGTAATTTAGAAGTACTTTAGGGGTATTTTAGAGATAATTAATGAGAACCGTACATGTAATTTAGACATGCTTTAGAGATAATTTAGGGGTATTTTAAAGATAATGTAGAGGTATTTTAGAGATAATTTAGGATTACTTTAGACATGCTTTAGAGATAATTTTGATGTATTGTAGAAGTTTTATGAACATAGTCTTTTATTGTGTGTAGCTATGTTGCATTTGCTACCCTATTGATGCAATACTCGATTATATCTGTTGTTGTCTAGTGTAATTTGAATATAACGCTCGTATTACAAAAAGCTTGATGGTGTACTCTTGTTTCTCCGTGGCTACACTCGAGGATCAGTACCCTCCCCTGCCCGTATTTATCCCCGCATACTACCATGAAGACGCGGTGGAGAAAATAGAGTCAGGAAAACTCATCCACCTCCTCTTCAATTGTTCACGAAGATCTGCGATGGTACTCTCGAAGGCGGAAGAAGGTATGTGTTGATAGCAAAAAAAATGCTTTTAACGGTCTTCACTCCGAACTTAAAGAGAAACTAGATGACCGGGATTTTTTCGATGTCAGTCAAGTACTACAGAAGGCTCTGGCTCAGGAAAGCCGAGCCAAAAGTAGAAAATTCACTAGGACATTTAACAAGCCTAAGGCCGAGGTGCACGTCATGGAACACTCCGATGAGGAATCATCAGAGAACGAGGATGACTCGGCCTACATGTACACCACATAGTGGACTTGGTCTAGCAAGGCCAAGCCCATCACTCACACTGAGTTACAGCCGTCTTCGACTAAGAGTCAGCCCAGCGAGGTGAAGTATTCTTTTGATGTGACCAAGTGCGATAAGATATTTGATTTTTTGTTGAAGAACAAACTCATCAGGTTACCGAAGGGTCACATCATTCTGACGCCTGACGACTTGAAGAAATGGGCTTATTGTAAGTGGCATGATTCTAATTCCCATTCTACTAATGATTGCAATGTTTTTCGTCAGCAGGTTCAATCGGCCATAGAAGAGGGACGATTGAAATTGGATACAAGCCCCAAGATGAAGCTCGACCAGGACCCTTTCCCCATAAACACTATCAATCTCGATGGGAAGAAGGTGCTGATTCGGCCCGAGCAGATCGAGTCCGCTAAAGGGAAGGAGGTCATGATTGGGGAACCGTGCCCACACACGCTCATGCCGAAGAACCCTGAGGTAGGAGTGTGGAAGGTGAACACCAACGCATCATCTTCGGCTGCGAATCGCAAGGAGCTGAAGGTGGCATATGACATGCTGCTCCAAAAAGCACCAGAAGAGGGTTGAGAAGGTGAGCGCTTGGCCAGGACCCCCAGCGAGGCCGGGCCCTCCTCGAAAGAGTGGGTTCGGCCCACGATGGCCAAGGCCATTGGAGCCACCATTCCCTCTGCCACCATACCATCTGCCGATGGCACAGTGGCCACCTTGCTACTTTCCACCGCCTGGGTATCCTGCACCATATTATATTGCTCCATTTGTCCTACCCAGATTTTATAGCATGCAGGGTCAGATGGGCGCTCCAAGCGGCGGCGTCTTCTCTGGACTATTTGTCACACCATGAGGACACCCGGAGGCATACTATGAAGTTATCATCATCAAGGTGTGGTCCCAAGACATCCCAATCTCTAAGGGGACCTCTGAGGATCAAGGCGAAGGCGAACTGCCAAAGCCACCCGAGAAGACGGCCAGTCTGACCGTAGCCTTAGGGCCGGTCATACCGCCCTCGCCACTTCGGTCTAACCGGCCACAGTAGGTCGGTCCGACCGGCCCTTCACAGGAGACCGACACTAGTCGGTCCGATAGGCCTGCCATGGCCGGTTCGACCGACAGGAAGTTGGAATGAAATCCCGACAAGCGCAAAACTATCGAGGCCGATTCGGACAATTCTTGTTCGACCAAAACTCTAGGAGCAAAGTTGTAGCTCCCGGCGCTAAGCCACAGCTGTCGTGTGCACCACCAAGTATGACCAAGTCCCAAAGAGGCAACTACAATGCCTTCGAGCCTAGGAGATGCGTGAGAATAAGGCCGAGGATGAGCGAGATGCCATGTTCAAAGAGATCCGTCCCTGACCAGTAGCGAGACAGGTACGGAAGTCGAAGTTGGTTGCCTTAAACAACCTGCCTCCTACTCCGAGTGACGACGAGGACGATTTGATAGACAACGACTACACACCCGTCTCCGAGGGGCCCCCTCCTCAAGCAATGGACGTAAACGTCGTCATGTTGTCCGCTGAATTCACTCTTCCGCAGGACGAGGCCGAGGTCGCTCAGTTGAACCTTGGCTTACAGGAGGCTATTTTCGGGAAGCCCGAGGATACGGCTCATCACTTGAAACCTCTCTATGTCAAGGGGCACATCGACAAATCCGATCTCAAGGATGCTTGTAGATGGAGGCGCCACCGTCAACCTGATGCCATACTCTCTGTTGAAGAAGCTCGACAAGAATAAAGATGACTTGATGAGGACTAACATGACGCTCAACGGCTTCAATGGCGAGAACTCCGAGGCCAAGGGCGTACTTTCTCTGGAGCTTACGGTGGGCGACAAGACGTTGTCGATGGTGTTCTTTGTCGTCGATGTGCTACTTGGGCGTGACATACGCAAATTGTTGTATTTCGTCTACTTTGCACCAGTGCTTGATTCAGTGGGATGATGATGATGTGGAGGTTGTACCAGCTGATACTTCGGCCCAGGTTGCTTTGGCCGATGTGTCTATTGACACCCTCCATGATAAGGTAGAGTGTCTGTCAGGTAGAGATCTCTCGGATTATGACTTTGTTAGCGTGTCCGAGGTACGTTTCGTTCCCATGTTTGTAAAGTCAGCTAGTATAGCACGACTATCTCTAAGTTAGTAGTCATGTCGAATAAGAGCAATCTTGATTGGTTAAAGTCTCGTGTGGAGCAGTATCGGTCTTATAAGATGGTATTGCCGAAGCCATTGAAGATTTTAACGAATTAGAAAAGTTAGGTCAAGGTTTTGCATCGGTCGATCCTCTAGAAGAGGTCGATATAGGCAATGGTAGTATTCCAAGGCCGACCTTTGTAAATAGAAATTTGCAAGCTGATGAAAAGGCCGAAGTAATAAAGTTGCTTCGGTCGTATGTCGATTGTTTCGTATGGGAGTATAGAGAGATGTATGGACTTTGTCGTGAGCTCGTGGAGCATCGGCTGCCTATCAAACTCGGGTTTAGGCTTTATAAACAGCCCCTCGTCGCTTTAATTCGGCCGTGTATGACCGAGTTAAGAGATAGAGCGATTACTTGAGGCTGAGTTTATTAAGCCATGCAGGTATGCTGAATGGGTTGCTAACATTGTGCCTATAGAAAAGAAAGGGAGTGGCAAGATTCGTGTGTGTATTGATTTCAGGGACTTGAACAAGGCTACTCCAAAGGATGAGTACCCCATGCCAATAGCTGACATGCTGATCAACGATGCTTCAGGACACAAGGTACTTAGTTTTCTTGATGGCAACACTGGTTATAATCATATCTTTATGGCCGAACACTACTACAAAACCCCCGTATAGATACACTGTAGTAGTAACGCCATTAAAAGCATCTCTACGTCGACATGTAAAGATGTTTTTTGACACGATTTGAAAAATGTGTCTGATTGTTAACGATATTAGACACGCTTATAGTGTTATTAGTCATATAAAGATATTTTTAAACACGCTATTGAAGTCATCTCAAAAGGACACGAAGTTAGACACGATTTAAAGCATCATTATCCCATAGAGACATTGTAAAGCGTATGAAACATTTGTTTATAGCTAGGTATAGATGCTTTCTAACTTGATTTGAAAAGCGTAGCGAATTGATACAAAGTATAACATGCTCTCAACCACGAAAAAGCATGTAGATTAGTTGTAAAGCGTATCAAATAACCATAAAAAAATTGACACGGACATAGACGCGCTTTGAGGTGTCATTATCCTCTTGACATAGTTTAAAGCGTATCAAAAAATTGTTTATAGCTAGGTATAGATGCTTATAAGCATCTATACAAATTGATACAAAGTTTGACATGCTTATAAGCATAAATAGCATGTACTAAAAATTGTGTACAACTGAAATTAAAAAAAATGTGCCTCATTGGATTTGAACCCGGGTTGAGAGCTCTAGAGCAACGCAGCCTTACCATTGAGTTAGGAGCATATTTGTGATGTATTCACTGGGCAAACCATATAAACATATTATTAGCATCTGCCACTATTAAAACTGAATCGCAATCATGTTTTATCCCGTTTTAGCGCAGCCGCTGTCGTGCCCTCCCTCGAACGCGTCGTGCCGCCTCCTGGTCGGCCTCATCAGCCCACGCCACCACCGGAGATGCAACGCGCCGCTCCCTCCCTCCGCGCATTGCGTCGCACCGCCCCTCACTTCGCGTACTGTGCCGCACTGCCCCTCCCTCTAGTCACTGCACCACGTCGCCCCTCTCTCCGCCGCACTGCCCCTCCCTCTCTCTGCTCACGAGATGTGCCACCGAGATTCGCAGGTCGCCTAGGTCGTCGTCATCATCAACATACACCAGGTCGGTGGCCCTGTTGCTCGATCCTCCACCTACAACTGCTTGGATGTTTGCTTCTCTATACAATGGAGACCCTTTTTTTCCCTGTACTAGTGTAGTATATGTGTGCACTGTCGTCAATTATCAAATCGAGTTTAAAAAAGGAGCAACATCATTTAGATGATGGATTATTGGACTTTAAGTCCATGTGTAATCTCCGAGGGGTTTAATTGGGGAAGAAAGCTAGTGAATATATCCTCAAATTAAGGGCCAGTCCATGCTCACAGTTGGTAAATTGTTGTTACATTTTTTACAACCATGTTGTAATGTAAATGTATGGTATGATTGAGCTTCCTTGTTATTTGTTGTCGTGGTTTGATTTCTTGAAGCATAAGTTGTAATGTAACTGTCTTTTAAATTAAGCATGATTTGTTTGATTTAAATTCCACATGTGCTTACATAGGGTGATGGATAGAAGTTGGATGAAAAATCAAGACGGGAGACTGCATATGAAGATGGTGTTGAGGAATTTTTGAATTTTGCTTATCAGGACCTTCCACCTGACAGCGAGATATTGTGTCCATGTAAAAAGTGCAAGAATAGAATAAACCAGACTCGTGATGAAGTTAAGACACATCTGAGGTGTGACGGTATTCTTCAAGGTTATACCTCTTGGGTTCATCATGGTGAGAATTATGACAGACCCACAATTGCATTTGATGATGTGCCTAATATGACCACATTGTCTGCCACGGGTATAGTACAAGGTCACCGGGACGGAGGATCGGATATCATTGAAGAACTACTACATGCTGCATTTGGTAGGGCTGCGGGAATGCTTGAAGGTGAGGCAGATGATTTTCAGGCAAGATTTGCAAGTATGGAACTTAATGCCCTAGAGGATATTAATGTGAATTCAAGTGAAGACGATGATTCGAGGAGGGATCATAATATATATGCAAGATTCTTAAAGGATGCACATGTAAGGTTATACCCTGATTGTAAGTACTCAAGGTTGTCATTTTTGGTGCACTTATATTACTTGAAGTGCTTACATGGTTGGTCACAAGAATCATTTGCATCACTATTGGGTGTACTATCTGCCGTGCTACCTCGTGAAGCAAATCTGCCTAAGACATATTATGAAGCGAAGAAAATCATCCGTGGACTAGGTCTTGATTATGTGAAAATCCATGCTTGCCCCAAAGATTGCATGCTTTTAGAGGTGAACATGCCAAAAACGATGTTTGCCATGGGTGCGGGAGCTCTCGTTGGAAAGTTGTTAAAGAGAATTCCTCATCAGCTAAACCAAAGGGGAAAAGGAAACCAACAAAAGTGTTACGATATTTTCCATTGATACCTAGGATCCAGAGGTTATTTTCAACTACGAAAACTTCAGATGATATGCGATGGCATGAGGAGGCACGAACAAAAGATGGAAAACTACGACATCCAGCAGATGGTGAAGCTTGGAAAGAATTTAACGATAAGCATCCAGAATTTGCAGCAGATGCTCGAAATGTACGCCTTGGTCTTGCAAGTGATGGATTTAACCCCTTTGGGAATCAGAATTTGAAGCACAGTACATGGCTAGTAATGTTCATTCCTTACAACCTACCACCTTGTATCTGCATGAAGCAAACATCTTTCATGTTGTCAATGATCATCCTGGACCAGATTCTCCTGGTAATGATATATATGTATATTTGCAGCCCCTGATTGATGAGCTTTTACTGTTGTGGGATGGAGTTGAAACATTTGGATGCCTTTTCGAAAAAGAGTTCCATCTAAAAGCTGCACTTTTGTGGACTATAAATGATTTTCCAGCATTAGGTTACCTAAGTGGATGGAGCACATGTGGTACATATGCCTGTCCTGCTTGTGGTCCAGCGATAAAATCATTTCGCCTAAGTGGATGGGTCATCGTCGATGGCTGCCAGAAAATCACGATACCGAAGGCAAGGATGTAGTTTGATGGCTCCATAGAGACTGAACTTGCACCTAAAACAATGAGTGTCAACACTATTCTTAAAATGTTAGAAGGGAGAGAGTCTGTGCTAGGGAAAAAGGTGAGCATAGCAAAGAAGGACAAGAAGAAAAGCAAGAATAAGGAAGTGGCAGATGAAAGTGCTAAGAAACGCAAGCGTAAAACAAAAGGACAAAATAATGAGTCAAATGGGAGTGTTAGTCAGGAGGTGAAGAATCCTAAAGATTGGTTGAAAAAGAGGTTAGTGTTCTTTAATCTACCATATTGGGAACAGAATAGATTAAGACACAATCTAGACGTAATGCACTTAGAGAAAAATGTGAGCGACAACTTTATCTCGACTTTGTTAGCTATTTGTCATAAAACAAAGGATGACCTTAATGCACGACTAGATTAGTTGAACTTAGAATTCGAGAGGATCTTCATCCTGTTGTACATAATGATGGAAAGCAGACGATTCCTGATGCAACCTTTTACCATGTCTAGAGAGAAAAAGGAGATCCTTTGCTCAGTAATAAAAACCTTAGGACCCCTGATGGATATGCATCAAACATATCTAGGTGTGTGAACATGAAAGACTTTACATTAAGTGGACTTAAGAGTTATGACAATCATGTTTTACTACATGACATTCTACCGGTGGCGCTCCGATCCTGTTACCCTAGCAAAGATGTCATGAGGATAGTTGTTGAACTATCTAATTTCTTCAAGATGTTGTGCTCCAAAGTTATAGATGTTGATGAGTTGGTAAAGCTTCAAGAGAGTATTGTGATGACACTATGTGATATGGAAAGAACTTTCCTGCCATCATTTTTACTGTGAGCGTGCATTTGATGGTGCATTTGGTAGAAGAAGTTAAACATGGTGGCCCTGTTCAGTACCGATGGATGTACCCCATGGAAAGGTATGAAACTTCATTTAGTTTGCACTGTTGTTGTCAATAAATCATTTCGACAACTTACACATGTTCATAATTGCATATTTGCATATAGGTTTTTGTTCAGCTAAAGGCACTTGTCAAGAATAGAGCTCACCCAGAAGGATCAATTGCTGAAGGATATTGCATGGAGGAATGCTTGGACTTATGTTCAAGATTTTTAGAAGTAACAACTCATCTTACTAGGCCATCTAGAAATCCTAAATCTTCTCATGAAAAAAAGGTTTGTACTTGTTTGATAGTGCTAGTAAACCAATTGGAAAGTGTATTGTGGTCAACGTTGATAAGCATCTTCTTGTTCAGGCACACTGATATGTCTTGCGACATTTCGATGAACTTGAGGATTTACGTAGGTATGTTCTTATATTTCTCTAGGTTTTGGTTATTTTGTAGTAACTTATTGATGACATGACACTGATCCTATTCTTGTAGAGAGTTCTTGGAAGAGGAGAAAAGCAAGCTGGGGCCATCAACCAATTTGACACCTTGTTCCATTGAGAAATTGACCGATGAACACTTTCCTGATTGGTTAGAGAAAAAGGTGTGTACATCTTAAATTGGTGCATTTTATGCACACACTATTAATTAATAGCTGAATTAGATATAATTAAATGCATTTGTACAAACAGGTTATCCTAGGGGATGGAAAAAGCATAACGGCAAAGGTTAGAGCATTGGCTGCTAAACCTAGCAGATATGGTGTGAGATGCAGTGGATTCTCTATTAATGGTTTTAGGTTCCACACTATGAGCCGTGAGGCTGCACGCTTGACACAGAATAGTGGTATAGTGAACACCGCACATGATGATGTGCATTATTATGGTAGATTGTCAGATATAATTGAATTGTCATATGCAGAGTACAAGGTAGTGCTTTTCAAAGGTGAATGGTATGATGTTCATCATCAGGCTGGGTTACGAAAAGATGAGTTTGGATTTACCCTTGTGAATTTTTCTCGAACGATACACACAGGACAAAAATTAGAGCATGATCCTTTTGTCTTCTCTTCACAAGTGCAACAAGTATTTTATGTCCAAGATCCAAGAGCTGAATCATGGTACACCGTGGTGAAAGTTATACCACGTGATAATTTTGACATGGGTGTTGAATTGTTGGAAGAGGAAACAGATTAGATTGCATAGTTGAATGGTGGCAATTCTGTTGAGTTGGTATTCTGTTGATGTTAAGTTCTGAAATGTTGATTGCATAGTGTAAAAGTTCAGTTTTTAATCCATGTTTTATTGACAATGTAAACTTTATTCAGTTCTGAATTGATTGCATAGTAAAAGTTCTGAATTGGTATTCAGTTTTTAAGTTCTGAAATGTTGATGTAAAAGTTCTGAAATGTTGATTGCACAGTGTAAAAGTTCTGTTGAATGGTAGAAAGTTGTCAATGCTCTTATTCAGATTTTACAATGTAAACTTTGTTTTCAATCAAAGAAAAACTTAATACTCTCAATTTATCAACAGCTCCAGTTTTAGTTGAAAAAAATCTGAGCATGAATTTTGAACTGAATGGGGGTATGTTAAAAAATCCAAAAATCCTGCTGTTTCTGAGGTTCGAACGCCGGACCTGTGCTTCAAACAGCCTATCCTCTACCATTGGACTATCGATGCTCTCTTGAAAGTATTGTGCAAGCAGCGCTTTTATATGTATACTTTTATTTAGTATTTAACCCTTCGCCGCCCGTGATGCCTCCTCTTCTCCCAATATTCCCCAATTCCCTTTCGTCGCACGTCGAACCCTTCGCCTGCCAAAAGCCCCGCTGTCGCCGCCAGACGCCGTCGGTCGGCCATCGTTGGTCGGCCGCTGCCCATTGATCAGACCCCCACCACGCTCACTCTCTCGCGCGCTTGGGGGCTCCCTGCGCCGCTGCGACTTGGGGGCTGTGGCCGTTCGTGGTTGCTCGCCAGACCTCGAGGTGTGCCTCCACTTTATCATTGACCTTATCTCTTTTGTTGATTGAATAACAGTGCCTATGCTTGAAAGGCTGCTAGTTATATCATCACAGATGCAGAAAAATTTATTTATGCACCGAACAAAATTGCATTTGAGATTGAGTAATTTGGTTCAATATTACCTGCTCAAAGATAGCTGTTCAGTTCAAGTAATTTCTCACTGGTTTTGCTAGAATCATTTTCTGAGTATTGTGAAGTTATTTGAAGTCTTGAAGATATATCCTTCTAATTTTTATGTTTCTTGTGAATATTAGTATGAAGTATCAGTTTTTAGTTTGGTTATCTGTAGCATTTCTGAAATTTAGTGTACTGAATCAAATCTTAATGTTTACTTGATGTTTCAAGTGAAATGAGTAATCAAGACTGAATGTCCAAGCTTGAATGTTGGTTGTTGTGATTGAGTACTCAATGTTATATCACAAACTGGTTGAATTTAGTTTCTACTGTTTTTTCTGAAAACCTATGATTACTTTGGAGCATACTGGTTAGTTTTAATCTGAATTATGTAGTGTCACTACTGCTATGAGTGGGGGATACTTAATACTGATATTTGAGTGAACATATCCTTTTGTATTTGTCTAATCAGCTGTTTTCATCTAATTGAAAAGTGCTTCAAAACTATACCTTTGAGCAGTAGTATTCACTGTCATGCAGTTTTCAAAAATGTATTCTATCTGATTTCTTGAATTAAACTCTTGTTGACTATTCATTTGCCGAGCAGCCAAGCATTTTTCTAGTGATGGGTCCTCCTAACAAAGAGTTGAAGAGGGACAAATTGGGGAGGTTCCGGCGTCATACAAAAGTCGAAAAAAGTATGTGGTTCCAAAGAGTGAACATAACACTGGGTCATCTACTACATCAAGCGGGGTCTGTGAGGTCTGCCAGTGTGGTAAGGTTAAGGTAGAAGGCCTCCCTTGCGATTGCGCGCCAACCTCCAAAAGGAAGCATGTGGTTCTTCAGTTGGACTTGGACTCAGACGACGACATGCCGCATCAAGGTAAAGGGCAAACTGTAGAGGCAAGTCGTGCCAAAGGGCAAACTGTTGAGGCAAGTCATGCCAAAGGAAAAACTGTAGACGGAAGTGGTGGCAAAGGAAAAACTGCAGAGAGAATTGGTGGCAAAGGAAAAACTGCAGAGGGAATTGGTGGCAAAGGAAAAACTGCAGAGGGAATTGGTGGCAAAGGAAAAACTGCAGAGGGAATTGGTGGCAAAGATAAAACTGTTGAGGCAAGTGGCAGCAAGATGAGTGTTGAGGCAAGAACTTCTGATACTTCAGTTATTTTACATTGCTATATCAGTGTGCATTCATACTATATTTAATATTTTATTTATGAGTTACTTATCTGAGTTTCAATGTTTATATCTTCTTGCAATCATGCAGGACTATCTAGACCTAATGCTTGTACAACTAGACTACGTGATCGAGAAGCTAGACGTATTGATGGATAAACTTGACATAGTGATCAACAAGATGTGTTCTAAATGACATGGACAATGATGTGATAGTTAGTTAGTGCTGGTGGATGTTGTCATCTTTTGTTTAGTTAGGTGTGGTTGTAGTTGTTGATGATCGATCGTATCTTTTGGTTACTTAATGATGGATGTTGTTAATTATCGATAGATTGCTGGTACCTTTTGTTAGGTTGGTGGTTGAACTAATGAACTAATGACTGATGGCTGGATCATATATGTAAGAATTACTAATGGCACATCTAATTGACTGCATGTGGTATCTTTACTTAATTTGACTGATCAGATTGTATGCTTATGTCATGCTATCATCTTCAGTTAATCTGAGCAAAATTCCAACTTTTTGGGTGCAAATGCAAATTTGCGAAAATTTCGTTGTCATGTTGTAATTGTCTAGATCCATTTAATTTGCTATTTTGAACACATTAGTCGTGTTCCTACGATTTATATCGAAATATGTCAAATTTTTTGTTCCCATACACTAAATTCGAAGTTTTCCGAAAAACTATGTTGTGAAACTCGATCGATAATGCGGAGGTTAAGGGTTCTTAAATTCTAAGAAAATCAAATAAAGTCTGAAAAATACGAGATTTTTCATGGTGCTATTATATTATACGTACATTCTATGATAAAAATTTGAAAATGTTTCAACGAAGTTGTGACATAGGATATTAAGAAACTCAACCTTCTCATGACAAGAATTGAATTACAGTTTTCAAAAGGAATAGGTTCGGCTCGAAAGCAAATTTATGATCAAATAGTCTTTTCAACTTTAATTTTTTTATAATCAAAGTACAACTTATCTCCTTCCATATAAAATGTTTGTAATTGTCTAGATCCATTTAATTTGCTATTTTGAACACATTAGTCGTGTTCCTACGATTTATATCGAAATATGTCAAATTTGAACTACAAGTACCTCAAACTATGTACCAAAATTATAGAATAATCATATTCATGTTTTTGTGCCCATTTTTTTGAAAAAAACTATGTTCTGTAACTTTATAAAGTCTAAAAATAGGAACAAAATTTGAGTAATGTTTGTTAGCAACTATCCCATTGAAGACCTCATTAAAATCTTGCGCTGAAAGATTACCATTGTTCATTTGTTGCCTTTTTTCTAATTCCTCATATGATGCATTCTATAGAAATAAAAATAGTGCGAGGTCAAAAAATGGTAAACAGAAATTCAGATCGAACATCAATGCTTAGGATCAGAAAATGTACCATTAGTGCACGAGGGTACTATGATGATAAGTACTGGAGTGAAGTTCGAGTGTCCCAAGGTCTAACTTTTGTCACTCAAACTGCGGAAGAAATAAGGTACCAAGATAAACTAAATGAAATGGAGAATAAGATGAAACGCATGGGTGGTTTCATGAAGCACTGGCTTGGTTTCATGATAAAAAAGTTTCCTGAAGAGGATTTCATAAAAGAAATGGTAGCCAATCTACATGATGATGAAGTAAGCATTTGTTTCTTTTTCAGAATGGCAACTACATATTTTTTCTCATTGATAGCGGTGATTACAAGTAAGCCCTCCTTCTCTTACTTGTTTTTTTCAAGGATGAACCTGTAGAACCAGAAAGTCATACTGATGACAGCCCTGCGCACACAATTGGTAATGTGCACTCTTCGACAAATGAAGTGCAGGTAATAGATCACCTACTTTCTGTCATATGTACTCATCTACATCATTACTATTAAAGTTTATACTAATGGATTATGTAATATGGTTTATTATACTTTGCAGCATGATACATCCATCGAAGACCGTACACCTTTACCTACTAACCATGTGGTTGCAACGGTATGCAGTACATCATGCAAACTAAATCTCACAGTAATTATGTAATTTAATTTCCAACATTTGAACATGCTTATAAGTCCTGTGTTATGTTCCTTGTTTGGCTCTTGTTTACTACAGGAGGAACAAATTCATAGTTCTGTTCATGAAGGTAACTATGTTAATGCAGCCACAAATATTTCCCAAGATCCCATATTGACAAACATGATATGTCTAGACTAACATTGCAATGTTAATCTATATTGGCTGGACTTATTTTACTGATGATGTATTTTGACTAATATAAGTTATGTTTATTCTAGAGGACTCGAAGAGTTAAAGCCCCTAGTTTGAGCCAATCTGATTCGGTATACTTCTATTCTGCTTGTTTCTTTTGTAATTAAATTATTTAAATTACAAAACTCTTACCTTCTTTTTTTGCAAAATGGTAGAGTCGTTCTCCAATCTATCTTATTTCCCTAAGAAACAAAGGAAGAATTGTGGCCAAAGCGCGGTTGGTGACAACTGATTGCAAACGAGAGATTGGAGGAACCATGCTTGGAAAGGAAAACATTGGGGTTTATGTTGAAGGTCTTGAAAACGTTGATGTTAGAAATAAAGGAGATGAGCTTATACCTAGACCTATTTTTGAGATTCGTAAACTAGTAGATGCTATTGGCTATACTATACCTTTGCCCCGTTCACATGTAAGATTTTTTCTAAAGAATAAACCTTCAATTTCATAATATCTTCAACTTGTGGTATTCATCTAACCTCATGCCCCATTGCAGGTGAAGAAAATTACAATGGAGACCAACAAAAATGGACAATGAAGCATAGTTTATATTTGTTAGAAAAATAATTTAGAAATATTTGTGTGATAGTCACTATTTCTATGTTTCTTTATCAAGGCAATAGTCTTGTTCACAATAACTTAATTACGGCACTAGTTGGTTCAAAGTACTCATCATATCATTTATTTGCAAATTATTATCCAAATAGAAAATCTGCTTTGCTCACTTTTTTGGTTTCATATTATGGCCATTGACCTACATACAGTATACCATGCACTTGGCACATTTCATGGAAAGGTGTGGACAAGAGGACTAATGTTTCAATGGTTAGTTTTTTCTTTACTATTTTGGCTTCCTGCCATTTAATTTCATGTTGATCACCAAGTTACTTATATTATGTTATTAGCTTCCTTTCTCTGTTGTGCTTGAATAATTGAAATTTGTCCATATAACTTCATCAAATTATGTTTATTTATCACCCCTCATTTGTTAGGCCTCACTACAGTTTTTTGATAAACTCATTCTCTAAAACACTCATATGTATAAGTTTCTTTGCTGCATTTCATCCTGTCCTGAATTGGCTCCAGTTCAATTTATGGTTATTTGCTAGGTAAGACAATTGATGTTGGTGCTATTAGTACACCTACAAATTCAATGTTTCTGTTGGACCGAAAACGGCGACCAGAGGGGGGGTGAATGGGAGCTTTTAAAAATTCAGACTAAAAATAGCCTTCTGTTTTAATTCTGTCTTCTGCAGAACAAGCTTCGAACACACCCTTCGAAGGTCTGGTTCGGAGGTATTTTACAGCTCCGAATACAGGCTTCGCAAGGAGCAAAAGTTCAAAGCCAAGAAGACTTCGCTCCACCCACAGCCCTGAAAAATTAGCTCTGCTAAGTCAGTGCAGGCTCCACACACAGGGTGCTTCGAGCAGACTTCACACTTCACCCTTCGCAAGAGCGGACTACTCTCTGAGGACTTTGACCAAATACTTAGCGACATCAACTGGTGCTGGGCTTCGTACTTCGAAGGTCTAAACGCACACTAAACAGACTTCGCCGAGGACTTCGACAAGGGAAGACAAACGGGCTTCGATCAGTGCTTCGCTAGTAATCAGAGAGGTCTAGCCTCTAGTTTACACAGAGCGAACACACACTGAAAAACACACTTCGCTCAAAACACACTTCGCCCAAACAGGCTTCGGTGCATAACCTCAAGTCAAGCGAAGTGACACACAAGAGATCGAAGCATGCAGCGAGGTATGCAAACAAGCTCAAGCAGAAAATGAACACACAATCAAGACTTCGAAACTTGAACAGGGAACACAAAAATTGAACTCACAGGATGAATATAGAGTGTGGTGGCTGGCACAGGAGTTCTACAATGAATGCTAAAAGTGTTAAATGTGACCTACCCAGCCTCCACTATTTATAGCCACTATTCACCCATGTGAATTGACTACTTTACCCCTAGGGTTTACATTGGTTTTGTCTCATCAAAACAGAGGGGTACAAAAGGTAGTCTACTTTATTTGGAGGCTTCTCTGTCAGCTTTGCAGAGGGGACAGCGTCAACTTTTTGCAGAGCAGACACTGTCAGCCTTTACAGTCTTGGACCCTTCTGAAGCCCCCTTCGCGCGCGAGGGGTGCGATAGCTTCAGTGAGAAGCCTTGAGCCTGACGACCTTTGCTTTACCGAAGTCAGCCTTCGATACAGTGACGGTTTTGAGCCGAAGCCGTCAAAGCCCTTGGGCCTTCGCACCAACACCTTCGGAGTGGATCACCACGGCTTCGCAGCTTCTCCCAGCTCGAACTCCGTCAGTCCGTGTACCGAAGCCATGCATGGCCGAAGTACCTCAAGTCAACCTTACTCCGGAGCCAGCCTCGCTCCGGAGCCTGCTTCACTCCGAAGCCCCACCTTCGGAGTTCCACCATTCGAAATCCCTCCTTCGTCCAAGGCCTCCGCATGAAGCATTCCATGAGAACTTCGTCGCAGTGTCTCTCCCCGAGCACACTCCTCGACGAACCTCACCCGGACCATGCCTTCGATGCACCTCGACTTCTGAGACCTTCGTCGGGTATAACTTCGAGTGTCTCCCTGCGGAGCACACCTCGAACACCTTGCCTCTGCTGAGGACTTGATCCACCAAACTCCGAAGTCACTCTATTCGGAGTACCCTTCAAAGTGCCTCTCCTCCGAGGACTTCGTCTCGGAGTACCTTCAACCGGAGTCACACTCCGCACTTACTGCCTTCTCCTGGTGCACCTCGACCCGAGGTCCGACCTCGACCCCTTTGCAGCCTTAGTGACGGAGCTCCCTACTCCCCTGGCATCAAGCCTCCCGCTGGACCCAGGTTCACTTGCTACGAACCGTCCGTCGCCTCCGCAGTCCCCTGTGCACCACAGACAAGCAGACAAGTGTATCCAGTACCCCGGAGACCTCTCCGGGTAAACAACCTCCGACAGGCACACTCCGCTGCAACAGCTGCAGCCAACAAACCCACCGAACCCTTTGGTGAAACAACCTCTGAAGTCCCCTTCGGAGAACCAGCCTCCGAACCCTTTCAGAGGGACCCCTTCGAATCAGAGGGTAAAATCTGTCAATCACTCATCACAGACTCCGAAACCAACCCTTGGTTTCTCAGTTTCTTTTCCCCTAAAATATGTTGATATATGAAAGATACTTCATTTCGACTTCCACTTTGCATTCCCCTACATATGATTTATGGCATGGGTTATATACTAACACATTAAGAATTTTTCAGGTCATAGATGATTCTGTGCCAATTATTTCTATGGTACAATCTATGATGTCCTCGAGTGCAGCTAAAGGAGAAATTTGCTATGTACAAGAACCTGAAGCCATGTGGTTTACAGGGAAAAGATTCACACTGAAATGATGAGCCAACACTCCTGGTGACCATAATGCTGAAGTTTTGTTGAACAAGAGTTAAACATATGTTCAGTTTGGAGAAGCTTTTGCATGAATAATTTCATCCCGTGCAAATACATGTACCAAATTTGTATTTGCCACGATGTGTATTGCTTTCTTACAATATTTATGCATATGTATTACAAAGATTCAAGGTTATGATACAGAGTTGTCAAATGAAATGAAATTGTTAGCAACTTTTCCTTATTGGCTTGATACTGATCAAGGGAATGCAATAATGATTGACTTCAATATGTAGTCTGTGTATTCTGATTGGTACATATTTTTGGTGAAGCAAATAATTGTTGGTCAATTATTTCCAATAGATCATTTATTTATAAAACATTATCTGATAAAAAAATATAAATATATATTACAATTATGTATGCAAATAAAAAATCATTATATATTAGTACACATGAAAATATATGTATCTATAAACCGTCTCTATAATTCTTAATACACAATGTGATGTAACTACTAAACATGTCTATATCCGTAGACGCGTAATTATAATGTATCTATGATATTGTTTCTACATTTGTTAACACGCATTGTGGTGTTAATACAAAACGTGTCACCTGCCATATCATCCGCCATGTCACGTGCCACGTCAATCGCCACATCATCTTCCACGTAATTTGCCACATCATCTGCCACGTCATCTTCCACGTCATCTGCCACATCACGTTCCGCCCTCTACAAATTCATCTCTATACTTATTACTGCGCAATAAGGCGTCCTTATAAAACACATCTATATTATTAGACATAATTTGTATATGTATCTATAAATTGTATCTACATTTATTAACGTGAATGAAATGTCACAATACTACGTAACTACATCACTACAGACGTTTTATACACGTGTCTACTAAATTGTATCTAACTTTATAGATATGCAAATAACGTGTTTATAGACTATCTCTTTCTTTCATAGCAATGCATAAATAATTCATCTCTACAAGGTCTGATGCGGTACATATGAAGACACTTCTAACACGCTTTATGAAAGCGTGTCTATATTGACATAGAGATGAAATAAAGCGTGTCTAGACCCTAATTCTGGCGTAGCTACAGGGGGTGTTTTCTAGTAGTGGAAGAGGACGTCTAGAAGACAGCCTTTCGATGCCTTGGTTTTGTCGGCTTGTTTAAGTGGGTGTTATGACTTTTGGTTTAAAGAATGCTAGCGCTACATATCAACATGCTATGAACTTGATCTTTCATGACTTTTCTAGGAGTTATGCTAGAGGTCTACATAGATCACGTTGTGGTCAAATCAGATGATACGGGAAACTATTTCGCCGATTTGAGAGTTGCTTTTGATAGGATGTGTCGGTATGGCTTAAAAATGAACCTGCTCAAGTGTGCTTTTAGCATGTCGGTGGGCAAGTTCTTGGGATTCATGATCCATAAAAGAGGTATTGATATTGATCCTAAGAGACTTGAGAAGATTAAAAACTTTGAAGCGCCGACATGCAAGAGAGATGTGCAAAAGTTGCTAGGCAAGGTTAATTATTTGTGCCGCTTTATATCTAACTTGTCTGGCAAGATTGATGCTTTTGTCCCCATACTTCGGCTAAAGAACGAAGCCGAGTTCACTTGGGGGGCAAATCAGCAACACGCTTTTGAGAAGATTAAAGAGTGATTGTCATCACCACCTCTAGTTAGAGCACCAAAAGCCAGGATTCCGTTTCGGCTATACGTTTCTGCAGAAGATAGCGTGATAGGAGCTGTGCTAACTCAAGAAGTGGAAGGCAAAGATTGCATCATTAATTTCTTGAGTCACCGCCTATTGGATGTCGAGACGAGGTACATGTTTTTAGAGTGTTTATGTTTGTCGCTTTATTATGCACGCACCAAACTTCGGCACTATCTTCTATCTAGCACATGTATTGTTACTGTTGGCGTAAAAGATTACGCTAACAGGTTTCTAAGGATTAGAAACTAACAAACGAAGTATTTGCGAAGTAAACTATTTTAAGCCTCCAAAGTGGATAATAGCTCAAAACAGTTCGAAGATGTGTATTGAATAACTCTGTATTCGATCCTCATTACAGGGTAAAACAGAGGGTATTTATAGGCCAAAACCTTAAGGAAAAGACCTTTTTACCCCTCTATTACAACCGACATAGTGGAAACTATTCGGTACCCTTAATAGGGCTAAAATGGTAAAAGACTAATCTAATGAGAAAGAAGATAAGCCTTCCATCTTAGCTGGCAAGGAAGCTCTCTGAAGGGTCAATGTTCGAAGATATACTCTGAACTAGAGTTCGCCTCTATCCTTCAAACTGGTTCCAGTACACTTCCGGAGTTAGATGTTGTAAACCTCCGATTAAATCACTTGCCTTTGTCTTGTTGCAGCAGTGACCCCGACGATGAAGTATTTCCCCCAACAGTAGCCCCTCGAATACGCTTCTCCGGTAGATCTGTAACGTTAGGAGAGCAGTATACACAAGAAAAATAATCATGCGTAGGGGTTAACGGATTTAATCGACCTCTGAAGTATATGAAGATTCAAAACTTCGAATTGATTCCTAAAGAAGTTACATTCGAACAATCTTGGAATTAACTTAAGAAGCCAGAAAACCTTTTAGACTTAGAAGAAATAGCCGTTGGCTTTTTCCTTCCAGCAGAAGTTACGCGATGCGTTAACTTCGCAAAGAATAATGGTCAAGAATGCGAAACGACAGATATGAACGGTAAAAATCATGGGCCTGTGCTATAAATAGGGGACCCAGACACTTCCCGAATACCTTTCTCACCATCTTGTGCAATCAATCCCTAGCCTCCAGACTCTACCTTTAGCATTCGGTGCGAGTTCATGGCGAAAACTAGCTTCAAGGTTCCTAGGGTGGCTTTGGCCCTAGCCCAACAGCAAGCTGCGGCTGTGGCGGCGGCAGCAACAATGGCGGCGCCAGCGGCGGTGGCGGCAGCTCTGACGGGGAATCCCCAACAGACTGGTCCTCAAGATCTCCTTTCGGCCTCTTCAAAGTATCCAGACCAATCTTATACCTTGGGGCCATCTACCTCCAGCAGTAGTAGAAGGGAAGATTGGCTCAGGGGTCATCATCCGAAAACCAAGAAAAGAAACCATTCACGCTCCGAGGCCTAGAGAAGTTGTGGTATTCGAAGCCTTATTCGAAGCGGGGTTAGGATTCCCAGCAGTGGACTTCCTTTTGGAGGTATTGGACTTGTTTCACGTTACCCTTCCTCAGCTATCTCCGAATGCGATAGCGTGCTTAGCGATCTTCGAATGGGCACTGCAAGCTGAGGGCTGCGAAGGAAGAGCAGAAATTTTCGTAGCACTGCATAGGGCATCTTGCCAACCAAAAACTTACCAAGGCTCCAGAGGGGAGAAAATTGTAGTAGCCTTCGATAGTATCAACTTCAGACTTCGGGACGAATTCCAACTGCGATTTACAGCGAAAGCCATCAACGCTAGATGGTACACAGATTGGATTCTCTGATGGTTCTATGCCGAAGTTGGAGCAGGCAGCCGTCTGGCCGGACCTCTGCAAGATATAAACTTCCAAAGAGAAGCTCAAGTTCACCCGGACCCTGGCCAGCTCGAAGCTCGCCTTAGCTTGCTCGAAAGGATTAGTCACCGTATGAGCATGCGGGACTTAGCTGAGGAGTTCATCGGGCTCTAGATTCCACCTCTAATGGCCAACTGGCCTATAACCTTCGAAGAAGATCCGGAGGGTGGACTCCGAAAAATATCTTCAAACTCGAGCCCTGCAGGTAGCTTTGAAAACAACTTGTTGTATATACAATTATTTGATGAAATGACTAATGCAAACTTATATTTCAGCTTCCCAAACTCCTATGACTTCGGAGCAAATTGTTCGAGCTGCGGAGAAGATTCTGGGAGTTCCAACTCTGGCCGAAAAGGAGTGGAGGAAAAAACTAGTGGGTAGTTGGGAGCGGCTCGACCGAGTATGGGGCATATTCGGAGTCGCACCCCCTCCTCTTCCGGACTGGGTACCTTCCGAACAAGGGCCGAAGAAAAGGAAAGCGAAAGCAGAGCCTTCAGCTCCGACCAAAACTCTAGTGAAAAAACTAGCCCGAAAGCCAAAGAATGTGGCTCCAAGGCCTGTGGCTTCGCCCTCCGATTCATTGGAAGATGACGGAGTTAGAGAGATGCAAAGGGTACTCGTGGACCTAATTACCGAAGATGAAGCCTAGGTAGATGTAAACACTGGCGACGCAACAAGCGTGCCAGATGTTCCAGGCAGCTCCAGACAGGCTGAGACCTCAAGCGTCCAGCCTGACTTGCCCCATCAAGAAGCCTCTGTTGCTGAAGGCGGAATCGAAGTTCCAGCTGAACAGGCTTTGATTCTGGATGAAGTGGTAGCTGCTACTCCTAGGGAGGCTCCAGTAATCAACCCTTCGATTCCATCCACCGAGTCCGATGACGAGTTCGAAGTGGCCTTCGATCCTCCAAGTAGCCCCGTGCTCCTCCGCCGACAGGGCTTTGGAGGTAAACTTCACTTGAACTGCATTTTTCTTTACCCTACAAAATTATGCATTATGTAATACCTTTGTTTTGGCAAGGTCCGCTCCCATGGAGGTGACTCCTCCCGAAGATACTGCTCCGGGGACCTCGACATCTCTGGGGTCAGTTCTAGAAGCTGCCCAAATGGGACCTAGAAAAGGTAAAGGCAAAATGGACCCCTTTCCTACTCCGAACTCAGGATTAACTCCGTCTGAATCAACAGATGGAGGTCAATCTACGGAGGGGGGCCAGTCCACCGAGGTCTTCGGAGATGCAGCGCAGCGCTCTGATCCTTCGCCGAATGAAGACGATCAAAGGGATTTGTCCATGCTCCCCCTCCTAGCTCCTTTTTTGGAGCGAAGGACTGGACTTCGGGCCCTGCTCGAGCCTTTGGATCGAGCCAACCGTGAAGTTGGGGAGACAGACCTAGTAGCCATACTTAGCAAAGCTGAGGGTTCGGAGCTCAACGCAGCCTTGGAACGGGCAGCGTGCCAGGTATGAAGTATCTGCAAAACAAGATTAATCTCAACTTATGAATAATTCCTCACCTTGCTTTTTTCTCTTTGCAGCAAATAGTTTTTGCTCGAGCTACAACCGTCTCAAACGAGTGCGGAAGCCTTCGTCTTCAGGAGAGGATTACTGCTCTCCAGAGGAGTCTTGATGGCTCCGAAGTTCGAATCTCCAGCTTAGACGAAATGGTTGCAGCGGAGAGGAGGGCCAGACTTGGTCTGAAGGCTGCAAATAAGAAGCTCGAAGCTGAACAAATCGTGCTTCGGGTCGAGATAGAGAAAATGCGGGCAGAGCATGCCATGGCGGGGGCTGAGCTAGTTAAGCTTCAAGAGGAGAAGGCTAAAGCCACGGAGGAAGCCAGAAACCTGCTTAGCCAGAAGAGTTCTCTGGCTACGGAGGCAGCTAGACTATCTGCTATGGTAGATGAGCTAACTTCGTCAAGGGATGCTTTAATTGAAGATAAAGTGAAGTCGGAGAAGGTAGCAGTGGAGGTCATGAATAATCTTCTAGGTGTTCTGGAGTACTTCGGTACTCTTTGGACACTACCTTTGAGTGACAACATCCCCTTGCTGCGACAGCTAAAGATGATCCAAGGAGCAGCGAAGATGATGAAGACAGCAGGTATTCGGTATGGAGAACTCTCCGGCCAAGTAGCTGCTCTCGGAGTACTTCACTACTACGAAAATCTAGGACTATCAGTAGCACCAGATTCGGGGGCGGCTCCCATTACCTTCGACGACAACCAATTGCTAAACCCTTCCGAAGATGTGGCCGCAGCTTGGCAAGCCTTTCAAGCTTCATGGAGAGCTCAAGGTCGAACAACGATCAAGGCTTGGATCGATGAAGGGCATCGCCAAAAACAAGCTCAGTCTCAAGCTTCGAGCAGCCAGCCTCCGCCGGACCCGCAAGTTTAGCTTTGTTTAGGGGTCCGAATATGTAAAAATTATGCTTTCATATATTATGAATGAAAACTTATTTATCATGTTTTTAGGATTCTCAACATCGTATGGATGATGTCGAAGTATTAAATGTTACCAAAGAACTCCGCCTGCTATGGGCTAACTTCGATATTTTAAAACTTCACAAACGACCTCGATTTTTGATTCCTCAAGAAAGCTCCGGTGCAATTGCACCCGAAATATGTAAAGATATATTATCTTATATTAAAGAGGAAGAAAAAGAAGTTAACTTGGAAGCTTCGTCTTCTGAAGACGTTGAATGGTCCGAAGACGAGGGTATTGCTGAAGAACAAGGAAAGAAGCCTGAAGAACTTCGGAGCTGGGAAAGAAGCCCTGAGCGACTTCGAACTTGGGCTGAACTTCAACAAGAACAAAAAAGATTTTCGAGCTTTGAAGGGAGGAAGAAGAATTACACGTAAAGTTATCAGGACTCCCGGCTCAGGAACTAGTCGTTCCGGCTATAGTGATATGTCTAGAGATCGAAGGGGTCTTCGATTCCTTCTTGGAATAGACACAGATTTTTCATAATGTAATGTAATCTGTTCAAATAATAAAGATTGATTTTTAAAATTGGCTCCCTACTTCCCAGCCCCTCTTTGGGCGTAAGCAACTTTGAAGTGCACTCGAAGATGGTTAGGCGCAAAGAAAAAACTTAGGAGTACAATTTTGGAGGCTCGGAGCCCCTTAGCAACTTAAAGATTAATTAAAATCTTACAAAACGTCTTCGACTACTTGGGGTCTGAAAACTGGTAACTTAGTACCTTTTGTTTGAAAGAAGTCACTTTGGACTAATTTCACGGACACTTTGGCATCCAAAACGATTGGTCACTTTGGACTCTTTTCACAGATATTTGAAGCTTATCAGCTCAAACTCTGTTTTGTTTGGCCTCCTTCGGCTCTTTTTGCGAATGCTATCAAACCAGTGGTTTGGAATTTGCAGTGGTTTCCTTGGACTCTTTATACGGATGCTTTCAAGCCGGAGCTTGGAATCCACATTATTTGGTCTCCTTCGACTCTTTTTACGGATGCTTTCAAGCCGGTGGCTTGGAATCTATTTTTCAGTGACTTTCCCACCTCATCGGAAGCTTCGAACCAGTGGTTCGAAGTCCGAAAAAATTGGTTCAAATTAATGACACTTCCCTCCTAGCCAACTTCGTTCTTCCAGTGCGTCCACTAGAAGTAGGAAGTGTTTGAGAGGTAGGCATTATCTGAACCATGAACTTTATTAATTCAGAAGGTGTTTACAAATGGTTACAAGGAGACCCTATGCGAAATATCGCTTTAAGTGCTCCGCATGTCATGTATGCGTTAACTCTTCGCCTTCTAAATTAGCTAACTTAAAAGAACCAGGGCGTCCTGAGCGGAGAATTATGTATGGACCTTCCCACTTATTCCCTAATTTCCCTGGTGCTATAATGCTTCGCAAAACAAGATGACCCGGCTTAAGTTCATTAAGCTTAATCTTTGGGTCAAACCAAGTCTTCGTCTGCTGCTGATACTTTGACAAATTGGCGACAGCTCGAAGTCTTGTTTCTTCTATTAAATCAAGCGAAGTTTGTCTTTCTGCTTCTATTTCTGGTTCGGTGCTGCGAAGGGATCCTCCTTTAAGATTCGTTGGTGTCATAGCTTCATCTCCGAATAATAGTCTGAAAGGAGTGAAACCCGTGGACCTTGTTTGAGTGGTCCGAATGGACCATAGAATCTTCGGGAGCTCCTCGGTCCACAATCATTTTGCCAATCCAACTATTCTTCGATTCAATCCTGACAAGATATTACCATTGGCTCTTTCAACAGCTCCGTTAGACTGAGGATGTCGCACTGCAGCGAAGCATAATTGTATGCCAAGATCTTCACAAAACTTCCTGAAGGGCTCTGCATCAAACTGTGTCCCATTGTCAACTGTGAGCTGCCGAGGCACTCCGAACCGGCATATAATATTCTTCCAGAAAAATTTTTGTACATTATTCGAAGTGATAGCTGTGAGGGGCTCTGCTTCGACCCACTTGGAACAATACTCAATTGCTACCACTACGAATTTCAAATTTCCTTTTGCTACTGGGAAGGGGCCAATAAGGTCCATGCCCCATCTGGCCATGGGCCACACGGGGGCAATGACTTGAAGAGTTGTTGGCGGACGATGACTTCTTCTTCCCATTCATTGACAACCCTGGCAAGTGCGGACTAAGCTCTCCGCATCAGCTACTATTGTAGGCCAATAAAGCCCCTAGCGAAGTGTTTTTCCTGCCAAAGCTCGAGGGGCCAGATGGCTACCACAAAGTCCTTCATGAATTCCTCGGAGAATTTCCTGACCTTCAGCTTGAGATATACATTGGAGGAGAGGGGAACATACTCCGGCCTTGTATAGAATATCGTTGATTATATGATAGTTTCAAATTCTGAGCTTTAACCTCAAAAGTTGCGGCCCTTCAGGCAAAGTTGCTTCTCCTATCAGCAATTCCATAATTGAACTCCGCCAATCTGTACTTGGAATGCAAAGAACTTCCGCAGAAGGAATCTGTGTTACCGAAGGTGAATTGAGCTCTTCGTAAAAAGCTTCTTCTGGAATGTCCATAGCTCCGGCTGTAGCTTTTGCCAGGATATCAGCTTGCATATTTTCAGCTCTGGGTATACTTCGAATGGAAATTCCTTTAAATGTTGCTTCAATCTTACAGATCTCTTCCAAATATTTTGCAAGTTGTGGATGACGAACTTGAAAACTCTTATCTACGTGCCCTGCTACAATTTGAGAATCTGTTTTAATAACAACTCTTGTAGCCCCCAAAGCATGTGCCTTTCGAAGTCCTAACAAAATTCCTTCATACTCTGCTGTATTATTGGTGGACTGAAAGTTGAGCCTTGCGGAGTACATTGCTCTTTGCCCTGAAGGCGAAATTATTACTGCTCCGACGCCTGCTCCAGATGCTTGGAAAGCTCCATCGGAGTATATGGTCCAAATTCCTTCACTTGGTGTCTCCGGAGCCCATACTGCAGGAGGAGTCCATTCTGCCACGAAGTCTACCAGCACTTGTGACTTAATTGCTGTCCTTGCCACGAAGGAGATGCCGAAGGGTGCTAATTCAACATCCCACTTCCCAATTCTTCCTGTAGAATCCTTACTTCGGATCATATCTCCTAAGGGATACGAAGTTGGTACAATCACATTATGTGCTAGGAAATAATGCCTTAACTTCCTCGAAGCCATTATCAGGGCATAGGTAAACTTCTCAAGCTCAGAATATCTTGTTTTTGCTCCGGACAATGCTTTGGATACAAAATAGACTGGATTCTGTACCAACTTCCCATTGAAATCAACTTCTCTGACTAGGACTGCACTGACAGCGGAGCCAGTAGCCGCAAGGTAAAGGAGTAGGGTTTCATCCGCAACAGGCACTGTGAGTGTAGCGAGGTTACTGAGATAATCCTTAATATCATCAAAGCTCTTTTGACACTCCGGTGTCCATGCAAATTCTTCGGACCCCTTCAATGCTTTGAAAATGGGCAAACTTCTCTCCGCAGACCTTGCTAGGAATCTGCTAAGTGCTGCAAGACGACCAGTCAGCTTTTGGACTTGCTTCAAATTTTCCGAAGGTGCCATCCTTTGCAACGCAGTTATTTGAGTGGGACTAGCTTCAATCCCTCTGCTTGAAACTATATACCCTAACAATTTTCTAGCCTAAGCCCCGAAGATACATTTTTCGGGGTTAAGACGGATTCCACATGCCTAAAGGCTATTGAATGTTTCTGCTAAGTCTAGGCTATGTTGGTGCTTTAAAGCACTCTTTATTACAATGTCATCCATATAGGCTTCTACATTGCGACCTATTTGAAGACCTAAAGCCTTAGCAATTAACCTCGAAAAGGTTGCCCCGGCATTTCTCAAGCCAAAGGGCATTCTTACGTAGCAGAAGACTCCCGAAGGAGTTACAAAGCTTGTTTTGATTTCATCTTCGCGCTTTAGACAGATTTGATGATAGCCGGAATACGCGTCAAGGAAGCTTAATAACTCCGAACCAACGGTGGAGTCAACCAATTGATCAATTCGGGGCATGAGATAGGGGTCACGGGGGCATGCTTTATTCAAAGATGTAAAGTCAATACACATGCGCCATTTCCCAGAAGATTTCTTCCTGACAAAGAATGGGTTGGCTAGCCACTCCGTATGAGCTACTTCTCTGATAATCCCAGCCTTCAGCAACTTTTCCACTTCATCTTTAGCAAGGATGGCTCTCTCCGTAGATAGCTTCTGGAGTCCTTGTCGGACAGGCCAAGCCCTCGGGTTCACAAGTAAACTGTGCTCAATAATATCCCGACTGACTCCGGTAATGTCCTCATCAGACCAGTCAAAGACATCTAAATTTTCTTCAACTACTTTTTCTAACGAAGTAGCGACTTCTGAGGGCAAATCTTTGCCGAACTAAAATGAATAATCTTTGTCGTCTTTAACAATAACCTTCATTATAATCTCCCCTTCAGGGCTTGGCCCTGGGAAGGATTTCTTCGAAGGTTTGCTTGAAGTAGAAATATCCTCCGGGTTGCCTTGCACGCTGTTCACCTGTCTCGGGTCAAGAGGAGGTCCATGACCATATTCCACTCTTCGCGTAGTGGCATGATCTCCGAAACCAGTGAGCACTCCCACTTGTGTGGGCATCTTCATACACAGATAATTATGATGCGCCACAGCTCCGAATTGATTCAACATGCCCCTCCCGAAGATAACATTGTATGCATATGGGCATAGTTGTTATGGCGTCGAGATATCGTCGATATATCGACGCCATATCGCTGTGGCGGTATTTTGCAATTCGCCACAGGACGCCACACCATCTGTGGCGACCAACTGTGAAGGGCGGCGGCGGCAAGCAGATCCAAGCAGTGGTGACCAGATTTGGTGGTAGAGCGACGTAGAACAGAGAGGGAAGGGAAGGCAGAGGCAAGATCTAGCGCAGAGTGATGTGGCACGGTCATGCGTGGCTAGGCGCGCGAGCAGCGCACGACGACGGGACATGGCGCGTCACGCAGTGAGGCCGAGCATGGTGACTCGCGGCGAGGCTGGGTGCTTGGGTGTGCTGGTGCAGAAGACGGGGGAGAGAAGAGGAGGGAGAGGAGAGGAGGGGAAGAATGGTCCGGTGGCTGGAGAGGGTGAGGAAGCCGAGAGACAGGGGGGAGTGGGGGAAAGGTTAGGGTTTAGAAATGGGCTTTAAATGGGCTGGAATTTAAATGGATTTTGGTCAAATTTATATAAATAGATTGTTTAATGAATTTTAAATATTTTATTAGACATAATTTAAAATATGTTTTTTACAATTTTAATTATATATTTCTTTCTAATAATGTATCTAAATAACAATATTATAACTTGATATTGTATTATCATGCTATATTGTTATTGTTATTTGGAATTTAGTATTTTAGTACTTATATATTGATATAATTTTCTAAATCCTATAAGCTATTTTTCTATATTGATCGCCACGCCGTTGTGTCTATGGCGACGCCGCGCCACGCGCCATAAGCGCTGTAAAGTTGTGAAGGTGGTAGGTCGCCACGCTTCGCCGCGTCGCCATAACAACTATGCATATGGGGCATCCACAACATCAAAAATCACTTCCTCCGTCCTGACCAGTAGCCCCTCTCCAAATGTGACCTCCAGACCTATTTGGCCGAGGGCATCAAGAGGGGGTCCTGCGAAGCCTTGCAGAGGACGAGCTGCTGGGAGAAGATGCTTCCTGGAGATACAGAGTTGATCGAAGGCTTGGACGAAGATAATATCTGTCGAACTCCCTCCATCAATCAGTACTCTCCGGACTTCAGTCCCTGCTATGTCGGCAGTAATGATAAGTGGATCTGCATGTGAAAACTTTATGCCCACTGCATCATCTACGGAAAAAGATATTGGCACATGGGACCATTCAGGCATGGTAGCTGCAGACGAAGAAGTTCCAATATGGCCCACTTCTCAGACATATTCTCTTCTCTGCCTCTTCGACATACTACCAATAGTCCCTCCTCCGGAAATAGGGAGGACTACTCTTTTTTCCTCGATCTTGGCCATCTTCCTGCTTTGGAGGTGGCATAATATTGACCACCGAAGGTTGCCTTGCAGGGTTGAAGTTATCTATACGCGTCACAGCCTGGACAGGATCCGGATGCACCTCAATCGGAACTCAGTCGGTAGTGCCTCGACCCGAAGTTCTTTCAAGGTATTCGCCTCTTAAAGTGAGTATAGGCTTACACACGTCAGTTGCATGACTTCGATTCTCACCATGGACACAGCAGAAGAAGGCCTGGGCTTTGCCAGCCAGCTTCCCTGGCGGCCTCCAGCCGCTGGTCTTGCTTCCTGAAGGTTGCGAAGTCTTAGGGGCAAATTTCTACGGAGGTGCAATGTTCAAGACTTCTGAACGAGGATGCTTTTGCCCCCGACGCCTGTCATGCTGAACTTCAAAGCTAGGCCCCTGCGAAGGTGTTGAAGTCTTCACTTCCAACTTGACTTCTTGCAGGATTGACGGAGTTGCAGCAGTTCTCCGAAGCCACTCTTCTTCTGACCTTGCATACTCTTCGAAATAAGACATCAACTGAGCAACATAAGATATCTTTTTTCGGTGAAGTTTATCAAGGAGGCCTACATGGGTAACTCCCTCTCGAGCTGCATCAACTACGGAGGATGTAGTTAGCCCTCGAATTTGCGACTTTGTATGGGCGAAGCGCTTGAAAAATTGCCTTAAAGTCTCTCTGGGGAGCTGCTTCACCTGGAAAAGACTTCCTGTTGACATTGGGGGTACGAAAGTACCCTGAAAGTTTCTTATGAACTTCTTCCTTAATTGCTCCCAGGTTCTGATTGACCCTGGCTTCAGGGACCAGAACCACCATAGTGCCACCCCTTCAAGATCTAGAGGAAAACATTTGGCCATGGTGTCTCGCACTCCTCCACTGGCCTCAATTGCCAATGCATAAGAACGGGAGAACTCCACAAGGTCCTCGTCTCTAGAATATTTGCAGAGTTTAGAAGTTTTGAACTTAGGATCGAAGCACACATTCTGCAGCTTGGGATGCAGCGGAGACTCACTGTCGAAGGAAGCGTTCTCCGGGGCTTCGGGATAATGAAGTTCGTCGTCTTGGGGCACTTCGGGGATGACCGGGGTGGCCTGAGAATGAAGCCTATCTGTGGCTTCTTGCCGCCACCTCGCTACTTCAGCTTGGAGACTGGCCATTTGAGCGGCCATATCGCCAAGACCGTCTTCGTCTCCTCCGGAAGGACCTTCCGGGTCTTGAGAACTGTACGCGTCAGTCCGAAGTGGAATCTGAGGTGGAAGAGGGACTCCGGCTGGCCGAAGTATGGATGGAGTTGGGGGAGGAACTCCGTATGCTCGAGGAAGGGGAATTCCTTCGGGAGTCTGGGGTGGAGGAATTGCCGAAGATCCTCCGACCTCTACTGTGTTCGAAGATCTTACTCCGGAGGTCCGAGGGGACCTCCGAGTAGGACTACCACCTGAACTCCGCTTGGGAGGCATGGTTTGAGAACTTGGTAGAGAACGAAGTTTTTTGGACTAGGTTCCCCACGGACGGCGCCAACTGTTGGCGTAAAAGATTACGCTAACAGGTTTCTAAGGATTAGAAACTAACAAACGAAGTATTTGCAAAGTAAACTATTTTAAGCCTCCAAAGTGGATAATAGCTCAAAACAGTTCGAAGATGTGTATTGAATAACTCCGTATTCGATCCTCATTACATGGTAAAACGGGGGGTATTTATAGGCCAAAACCTTAAGGAAAAGACCTTTTTACCCCTCTATTACAACCGACATAGTGGAAACTATTCAGTACCCTTAATAGGGCTAAAACGGTAAAAGACTAATCTAATGAGAAAGAAGATAAGCCTTCCATCTTAGCTGGCAAGGAAGCTCTCTGAAGGGTCAATGTTTGAAGATATACTCCGAACTAGAGTTCGCCTCTATCCTTCGAACTGGTTCCAGTTCACTTCCGGAGTTAGATGCTGTAAACCTCTGATTAAATCACTTGCCTTTGTCTTGTTGCAGCAGTGACCCCGACGATGAAGTATTTCCCCCAACAGTTACTTTTCAAACCGATATCATAAAGTACATGCTGCAAAAGCCAATTCTAAGTGGGAGAATCGGAAAGTGATCTTATGCTCTGATTGAATATGATTTGGCTTATGAACCCCTAAAAGCTATGAAAGGCCAAGTCGTCGCTAATTTTATAGTTGATCACCATATAGACGTCAATTGGAGTAGTGCCATTGCTTTAATTGAGGTAGTACCATGGAAACTTTACTTTGATGGTTCGACTTGCAAAAATGGCCAAGGTGTTAGAGTTGCGCTCATATCACCTAATGGTATGAGTTTCGAAACCTCGGCCCAATTTGAATTTCCTTGTACTAATAATCAAGTTGAATATGAAGCTTTGCTGTTAGGACTTAAATTGCTAAGCTCTATGGGAATTAAATATGTTCATGCATATGGTGATTCGCTATTAGTAGTGCAACAAGTAGCTAAACTTGCTCAATGTTTTAATGGTTTGCTAAATAGCTACTTGAATAAATGTCTAGACATAATTTCTACTCTTGATGATTTTGAGATTTCACATGTGTCTAGAGAAGACAATTCAATAGGAAATGACTTGGCTCAACAAGCATCTAGTTACCAAATTAAAAAAGGTAGATTTTTTGCACAAGAAAAACCGATGCTTGACTTTAATTTACCATGCAAGTCAGAGCATTTTGGTCTGACCGGCCTGATATGGCCGGTCCGACCATAGGTGTCTGGTCGGTCTGACCGGCCCTACCAGGCCGGTTTGACCGCCCCGTGCCGACTGACTGAAAATAGTCGGTCTGATCGCCCCCCTATGGCCGGTCTGACTGACCTACATCAGGAAAGTTTAGGACATGGGGGGCAAGCCAAGGTTTGTAATTTAAACGCCAATTCAAATGAAGATTTGGCGAGTACTTCAGAAAGTCATGGGGATGATTGGAGGACTCCAATTATTCGATATTTGAGAGATCCTAGCAAGCGGGTCGATCGGAAAGATCGACGACAATCGTTTAAGTTTATGCTACTCGACGACGAGTTGTATCGCCGGACTATTGATCGAGTACTTTTGAGATGTTTGAATGCCGATCAATCTAGACTTGTTGTGGGTGAAGTACATGAAGGTCTTTGTGGTACTCATCAGTCGGCCCAGAAAATGAGTTGGATGCTCAAAAGAGCGTGTTTTTATTGGCTGACCACGACTGAGGATTGTTTTACGTATTATAGGGGATGCGAAGCTTGTCAAAGGTTTGGTAACATTCAGCTGGCTCCTGCATCTTTACTTAGCCCCATTATCAAACCATGGCCATTTCGAGGTTGGGCCTTGGACTTCATCGACCAAATTTATCCTTCCTCTTTAAAAGGGCATCGGTTCATGTTGATGGCTACAGATTACTTCACCAAGTGGACCGAGGTTGTGCCTCTCAAGAACATGATGCAAAATGAGGTAATTGATTTCATCTTGAATCACATTATACATAGATTCGGTATTCCTCAAATGCTTACTACATATCAGGGTGCTTCATTTGTTTTTAAGGAAGTATGTGATTTTGCTAAATCTTATGGTATAAAGTTGGTAAACTCTTCACCATACTATGCTCAGGCCAATGGTCAGACCGAGTCTAGTAATAAACTAGGATTAATCTCATTAAGAAAAGATTGAAGAGTTTCCTAAAAGGTGGCACGAAGTGCTTTCTGAAGCGTTATGGGCTTGTAGAGTTGCAAAGCATGGTGCCACCAAGGTAAGTCCATATGAGTTGGTGTATGGACAAGAAGCCGTTTTACCCGTAGAGGTGAATCTGGGCTCTTTAAGATTACTTAAGAAAGATGGCTTATCGGTTGATGAGTATGAAACTCTTTTGAAGGATAATTTAGAAGAGGTGACCGATAAGAGGTTAAGAGCTCTAGAAGCAATAGAAAGAGACAAAAGAAGAGTGGCTAGAGCTTATAATAAGAAGGTAAGAGCAAAACCGTTTCAAGTTGGTGACTTGGTTTGGAAGACGATTTTGCCTTTAGGCACTAAGAGCATCTCGAAGAGATTACCTATATGGCTACTTAAATTTGAATTTAGGTATTTTTGTGAAAAATAAAGCTCCAAGAGTTCCCCTAAATGAGTCCCTTTCCTAATCCATTCCCTAAATCACCATTCATCTCTCTCAAATATAGGATTAATTTGGTAAGTCCCTATTTCTATTTTTACATATTTTTCTCTTGCATGTACATTATTTTTTCCCGTACGTGTTGTTATAGGTTGGACAATACATATATTTGAATGCAACATAGTTTTACTCAAAATTATTACATATTATAAATCATATTTGTATGATTTAAAAAATAGGGATTTAAATTATAAGGGAGTTATTGTAGATTAATTAATTTTTAGGATGATAAAGAGTTTAGGATGATCCCTATATGTAATTTAGGGAATAAAATTTAGGGCATCTCTTGGAGATGTTCTAAGAGCCCAAAATTTGGCAAATGGTCGCCTAGTTGGGAAGGCCCTTTTAAAGTTGTTGAAATCGCTCCAGGTAATGCATATTTGATAGAGTCGCTTCAAGGAGAGTGATTTCACAGGGCTTTAAATGGTAGGTATTTGAAAAAGTACTTCCCAAATGTGTGGCAAAACACTTGAAGTGTCGAAAGGCCAATATAAAGCATATCGCCCTTAGCTCGTTGTGCTTTTGGCTCACTAAAGTTTGCCAAAACGTAGGGGGGCATGTTTTGATAGCAAAAAGTGGCATTAATGGTTAAAGTTGTCAAAATATCAAATTTTGGTAACTTAGCCGAAAATATGCCAAATTCTTGGCATAGGCCGGTCTGACCAGCCATGTACCGGTAATTCAGTCTCTTGCCAAATTACCCCTGGTTTTTTGGTGTTTCTGCAGTGTTTCTACTTCATCCTCTTCGCTAAGAACTTTGGTGGCAAGCTATCCACAACAAGATGGTTGTTGGAGCACTTAGGTGTTCTGATTTGGCATTGTTGGTCAGACCGACGTTGTTTGGTCGGTCTGACTGACGTGTGTTGGATTCGTCACCCTTGTTACTGGCAATAGCCGGTTTGACCGTCGTGTTGCCGTCGGTCTGACCGAACATCTTCGAGCCGAAGTCCTTTGCCGGAATACTTCACACAGGAGATAACCTCGCGCTGGAGACTACCTCGCACCGGAGACCACTTAGCGCCGAGTGAGGAGCCATGCTGAAGAGCGTGGGCCTCATGGCTCCAGATGTGATGAGTCATTGTCAACAGTAGTCAAAGAGGACTGAAGAGAGAGAGAGAAGATCTGCTGCGTCTGGGCCGTGTGTGACTCACGTACACGGGCAGCGAGCGACTGTCGGGCAGAGGGGCTGTGAAGTCGGGCTGGCCCAATCCGAGTACATGGGCTAGGAGCAGCAGAGGATCCACTGGGCTATTGACCAGGATTGACTCAGGTACACGGACGGCGAGAGATTGCCGGGCTGAGGGAGCTGCGGAATCGGGCCGGCCCAATCTGGGTACCCGGTGCAAAGACGGTGGACGCTTTGTCAGTTTCGGTGCAAAACTGACGACCGCTGATCTCGGATCTGACCGTTCTGAGGCGAAGCCGTAGCTGCTACGAAAGCTCCACATCAGGACAAGTTATCTTTATTTAGGAGTTTACTATTTTGTCCTTAGGCCCACAGTCAGTCAGTCGAGTCTGTAAAAATATCCTAAGGGTAGTTTGGTCTTTTCCTTTTATTTCAGCGTCTGTAAAAAACCTTAAGGGTCTTTTAGTATTTTCCTAGTCTATTGGTCTGCCTTTAAATAGGGCCCTAATCCCTAGGGTTAGGGTAAACACACTTTAATCTGAAAAATCAGTGTTCACCTCACCTACTCCTATTCCGTGTGCGCCGCCACTGCTCATTCCAATTCATCTGAGTATGCGTTTTGTTCTTTCACGCTTTTAATCGCCTCGGATTACAAGTCTCATCGTTTGGATTGTTCTGAGATTTTCGCTATAGCCTTCTAAATCTTCTGATTAAACTCAGGTTTATCTTCTTCCAGTACTGATGTTTACGTCTGTTTTTTATTCGGCAAACAGATCTGCCAAGCCGCAGGCTAGCATGCAGTCTATGTCTTGATTACGTCTAGTACTGCTGTTTTGATTCTTGTTTGCATTATTTTTGCTTCAGTTCATTGAGTTTCGTGCGGAAGGAAAGATCTCAATATTTATTTCTTGGGTGGCTGCAGCCTGTTCGTTCTAGCCAGCAGGCTAAGAAAATAGCACCAGAACAACTATCTAGTTGCTATATGCCGTATTTTATTTTCTACGCTTAGGCTCTATACAATAGGCTGTGTACTAGCTTGTTGTTTCTTGTCATAGCATCTGCAGCACTTGTATTCCTTGGATGTAGCTCTGACTAAGCACAGTTCTTCCTCTCTTTGGCCAATGATGTTGCGTGGGCCCCACAAAGTGACAACTGAGTTTCTGCAGCACGTTTGCATTTTTATTCTGGAGGATTCCTGTGCTTGGTTTCAGCCTCAGAGCTCGCATAGCAGAAGCTAGTAGCTATAGGTTTTAGGCTGCAGCAGCATAGGCTTACAGGCCTTGAATTTTGTTTCTGTAGCAGTCTCTCAGCCCTTCGTGCTTGTTCCTTTTTGCTCTGAACGAAGTAGTTTTTTTTACGGAGGGTTTGCTGTTCAAAGTTGGAATGTGGGTCCCACATCATGGGTCAGACAGCTTCGAAATGTTCGCATGCTTCGGCTGTGTGTTCTTTTCTTTGTGTTTGAAGTCCATCTACTGAGCGAAGGTGTTTTACTCTTGATTGCTGTCCGTGTGGACTTCAGTCCGAAGCTGGGACTTCGACAGTGCTTCGATAGATGTAAGACTTCGCACGACTTTTTCGATGCTAGCTTCGCAGGCCATATTTTTTATTTTATTTCAAAGTCGTTAGCAAGCAACTTCAGGCTTCGATATTGAGTACTTCGAAGCAGGCTTCGGCACTACAGGCTTCGACACTGCAGGCTTCGACACTGCAGGCTTCGATGTTGCAGGCTTCGCCAAGTTTCGTTTAGGAGACAACTTGAACAGTAACTTCTCATCTCGATTTACGTGTACTTAGATCATTTGCTGAGGTGATTTGTTTCTGAGAAGTTTGATCTGCCATGTTTTGAATGATCTGTTAATCTGCCTATTAGCACTGTGTTGGTGTTTCTCTGTCAAGGACACCGGTTGTTTATAGGCTAGATACTTTTAGGCTTTATCGATGTGTTCACATTTTTCCTGCTAAGTCTCTTGAGGAGCGTTGGGTATTGGGGAGAAGGTCATTGATTCGAAAGAATTTTTAGGCGCCCATTCAACCCCCCCTTTGGTCGCTACTTTCGGTCCTACAAGTGGTATCAGAGCCTGGTTAGGGTTTTTCCATACCTTAACCGGTTCTAACCCCAGTAGTGATCATGACATCTCCTGGAAAGGTCCCATCCTTGGAAGCTTATGGCTATAATTATTGGAAGACTCGCATGCGAGCCTATCTCATGAGCCAAAGCTCAGACATCTAGGACATTTGTATTCACGCTACTTTCACTATGTTGCCTGTTGATGAGCGCATTACTCCAGATATTGTTGCCCAGCATCAGAACAACAACAAAGCTGTGAATATTCTATTTTCTGGTTTAGGTCCCACTGAATTTGAGCGTGTGAGCCATCTCTCCACTGTGAGAGAGATCTGGGCTACCCTCCAGGCACACCATGAGGGGACAGCCCAGGTCAAGGCTCGACTCTATCAGACCTACCGGCATGAATATGAGAACTTCACACAAAAGCCGGGTGAATCTGTTGAAGCATTGTTTGATCGTTTTCAATCGATCATAAACAAGCTTCGAGACAACAAGGTTGAGGGTGTTTAGTTAGTCTCAGATCATGAGCAGGCGCTCAAGGTTCTCCATACCTTGGACCCTAAGATCTGGGAGATCAAGGTATCCTCTATCGTTGAGAGCACTTCTTATGATACCTTGACCATTTCTGAGTTGTTTAGCAAGTTGAAGGCCACCGAGGTTGATACCCAGTTGAGATCAAATCTCACTGGCTCTGGATCAAAGTCTTTGGCCCTTGCTACACCTTCTGTTGATCCCTCTTCTGTGAGTTGTGCTGGGTTCTCTTTGATGTCTATTACTGAGGATCAGCTTGAGTCTTTGGGAGATGATGACCTGTGTCTTTTTAACAACCGGGTGCGTCGTGTTTATGACAAAAGGATGTTCAAAAGACACGACACAAAATCCAGGTGCTTTGAGTGTGGTGACCCAGGACACTTCATCGCCGACTTCCCCAAGCGCAATGGCCACAAGAAGGGCACTAGTGGTGGATTCCACGACTCTGGCAAGCACGAGAGCTCCTCCTTCACCAAGGGCAAGCCAAAGACCAGATTCTTCAGAAAAGCCCTAAAGGACTACCGGCGAGAGAACAAGAAGCGCGAAAGGCCTTCTTCGCCGAGATGGAGAAAAGCTACTCCAAGCGGTCCACGTCTTCTTCCTCTTCATCGAGCTCAAGCGATGAGGAGATCGTCATCAGGAAGGGGAAGGACAAGGATGATCCGGTGGGCCTTTGCTTCATGGCTTTCGGGGACATACCAAAGAGCCGCTCACATCAGCACCGAAGATCCCGCAAGAGCTTATGCTCAATGACTCTTGGGGATAAGGAAGAGAAGGGCTCCTCCGATGACTCCGACGATGACGAAAACGAAAAGGTATCATCTTATGAACGCGAAATCGTTGATTTACTTGAAAGCAATCGTCAGGAGTTAAAATATCGGGAAAAACTGCTTAGGGGAGCTAAGAAGAGGATAGATGAATTAGATAGTGAGCTTGCCATGGCCAACGGCAGAATCGAGAGTCTATCTTCTTCCCCTTGATTGGGTGATAGCAGTGAGTGCCCAAAGTGTGAGGTGCTTCTGTGTGACCTGTCAACTCTGAAGTCCAGGTACAAAGAAAGGGTTGATGAGAGGGACGCTTTGGCCACTGAGCTTGAAAGCGCTCAGCTGGAGCTGAAAGATGCTCAAGCCACTGTCGTCGTGCCCTGTGTTGATTGCCCATCTCATCTAGCTAGTCTAGCTGAGCTGAAAGCCAAGGGCGATGCACATTTGGGTGATTTGGAGAGAATGAGAGCTGAGTTGGCGCAGACCAGGCTAGAGCTTGAGACACTGTCAGTTCCACCCACTGTCTGTGAGAACTACTTTTCTCTTAGACTGGAGTTGATTAAGCTGAAAGCCGAAAAGTCTGTCTAGGTAGATAGCGAGTGTGAGACCTGCTTGTCTCAGGTGGAGGTTCTAGCTTCCTTGAGAGAGGAGCTAGCCGATTCTCAGAATGATAACTTTTACCTCCGTTCTATCCTGAGTTGGATCAGTGCCAGAGAGCCACAGCTCGGCATGATGATCCAGCAGTTTGAGAGGCAGAATGGGTTTGGGGTAGGTTACACCTACACCAAGGCTGACTTTGAGAGTGCCATTAGCCGGGCAGTGGAGTGGAGTAAAATGACTCCTGAGCAGAGATACCCCAAGACTCACTCCACTGAGTCTTTCCAGACTAGTCAGCCCAAGGAAGGAGTAATCCAAGAACAGCCCAAAGCTCCACCGAAGAAGCCCATCTGGGTTCCAAAGCCCAAACACCTCCACACTTCTCTTGACTCTCTTCCTGGACCCTCTCAACCCAAGAAGACTACACCAAACACCACTAAGCCCAATGTAGGACCGAAAATAGCGACCAGAGGGGGGTGAATGGGCGCCAAAAAATTTCTTGATAAACTATATTTTAATCCCAACACCCAAAAGAACTAAACCAGACAAATAATATTTGCAAAGCAAATTATCGAAATTAAAGTTGTCTTGCATAAAATGACCGATGTCTTAATTGAAAAGATATTAAGGATAAACTAGATAAAATACTCCTGTAAATAAAAGCTCCTAGATAAAACTCGAAATATTAATATTTCAGTCTAGAAATAAAATACTAATTAAATAAATAAAACATGGATCAATAAAATTAATTTGAGATTATCTCGAAAATATTGCAGGTAAACAACTAGTATAAAAATATAACTGCGACTAATAAATTTTTCTATTCTTTTTATATGAGCAAAAAAAATTACACTAGATAACTCATAAAATTTAACAGATTAAAATAAAATGAAATTTCTAAATAGATTTTCAGCTAATTAATTAATGAATGATTATCTCTAAAAATTGATCTACTAAAAAATAGGAGATTAAGAAGTTACGTTCGTCATCTCGACCCTAGCGCAGTTGGCTTTCTCGGGTAGCCGCACCGCATGCAGCCGAAGGAACGGACGCCACAGAAGAAGTCGCTGGACTCACCGCTGACGCGCAGGCGCGCTCTGCTTCCCTGCCGAAAAGCTTGCACTGTGGCCACATGAAGAAAAACGCAGCGCTGGAATGCCTGGAATAAAGAAAAGCAATACTGCGTGCTGCTGCTATGCACTGTGTTGCCGTGGGAAAAAGGAGCACCAAAAGCTGCCGGGTGCTGTGGCTTTAGTCTGCACAAGATGTCCTGTGCCCGTGAGCAAAAGCTCCGGCCGCCGCACGCACAGTGATCCCAGGCCTCAGCCGCGTGCAACAAAAGTTAAACAGTAATAGATCGAAAAGTAGATGATGACGACGAAAAATAACACTTTCGGGGAAACTCAACGAGAAGATGGACTGTAGATTGATCTACGGGAAAAACAGTCATCTATCCCCAAAGGGATAGGGGCCTATTTATAGGCAAATCCTAATACATGAAAAGACTACTTTACCCTCGGGTAAAATAAACTGACTCTAAAATAAATTCCGAAAATGACTAAAATATTCTTAGAAAAATTAACTGACTCGAATAAAAATATTCTAAACTTAAAAACTAAATATTAATATCCTAAAAACGAATTAATGATAGATTGTCAGTTTTACGCCGAAACTGACAAAGCGTCCACCGTCTTCGCACCGAGTACCCGGATTGGGCCGACCCAACCCCGCAGCTTCCTTAGCCTGGCAATCGCTCGCCGCCCGTGTACCTGAGTCAAACCCAGTCAACAGACCGGTGGATCATCTGCTGCTCCTAGCCATGTACCCGGATTGGGTCAGCCCGACTACGCGGCTCCTCTGTCCGGCCGTCGCTCATTGCCCATGTACCTGAGTCACATGCGCCTCAGACTCGGCAGGTCTTCATCTCTCCCTTCCTTTGACTTTCGTTGACAATCACTCATCACATCTGGAATATCAAAACCATATTCTTCAACATGGTTTCTCAATCTCCCCCTTGATGAGTGCATTGTCAACACCCTTTTTCAGCTCATCTCTAGAACCTGCAAAACATGTGGAAACAGGAAAACAGAAAACAAAAACAAAAGAAAATAGAAGAAAGAAAATAAAAGTTTAACCCTAATGACCAAAAGCTAAACAGAAGCAAGAAAATGGGTCATTATGGTTAACCAAAAATAAAGACTCAAAAACAAGTGCAATCTCAGAATTACCAACAAGGAACTCCCCCTGAAATAAATCCCAGAGAAAGCTAAAAATATATCCGAAATTTCTCCCCCTTGTTGACAATTGGACTCATCAAGTGAGACTAAATGCACTCTAAAGAGACATAGACACGAACTCCCCCTGAAATGCAGCTCCCCCTCAAAATATGCCATGAATGCAGATGGAGTGCAGGTGGAGTGTGAAAAGCATGCTTCTTAGATATGATTGACTGCTATTACAACGTCTAACAGGTATAGCAAAAGATATACTATATAAGATACATGACATGATCAGTGCAACAGATGATATCTAAAGAGAGTCATTAGCACGCATTTTTCGATTTTTGCAAACAAAAGCATCACCACATTTTCTAGTTGACAAGCAAGGTAAAAGCATGAGATGCAAAAGCTAACTAATATCTACCAAGATAAGCAATGTCCAAAACAAAGTGCTTCAGCAAACTTGTCATCTTTTTAAATTTTTCAGACCTTTTCTTTTCCCTTTTTATTTTTCATTTCTGTTAGGGGTTATTTGCATGTCAAACCTTATGCTAACCGACCAAGTCAAGCCTAGGCCATAACTGGACCATTAGAAGCTTAAGACATTGGTCTTGGCATACATTACACCGTCCTAGTTCATACCAAAGTGCTATGGTAAGCAGTCCAGAACAATGCAATGCGACAAAACAAACCCACCTGGATCTTTTCTGATAATCATGAAAATGCATAAATTTTTTATTTTTATGAATTTTTTTATCATTTTTATAGCACAATTTTCATATTTAAAGCATATAGATGTCCAAGTTGCATATCTGCATCTAAGTAAGGATCTAGCTACAAGGCATGTAACAGATAGCAAAAGTATTCAGCCTACACATGCTAGTTACCAGAAGCAATGGTGATCATTTTTCAATTTTAAAACATAAAAGCCATGCATATGACAAATATCAGATATATCATGTGAACTGAAGCAAAACATGATCATCGACAAGTAATCAAAAACATATACTAGCTAGAGAAAGTAAAGCAGATTAATCATATAACAGAAGCAAGCTCAAAATGTGATAGATGATTATGCATGATATGAACGCACACAAAAAGACTCAATGAAAATAAAGAAAGAAAAAAGAAAACTGATACCAATGAAAAGCTGACTCAAAATATTCTAAAAAAAGATACACAACTCCCAAAAAAACACGATCAATAATCATGAGTGGGACCAAACGGTCCAATGCCATGTTTAGTAAAAGTGTTGAACCAGTGTCGAGCCATCTGCGCGTATGTAGGAAAGAAAAAGGAATCATATGAGTCTGGACTGAAGCGTGGATCAAAGCGCGGTCCTCTGTTCTTCCTAAAATCATGGTCGCGAGATCCAAAATCGTATCCATAACGAGCTGGAACTCTGCCGGAACGGAAACCACCATCTGGAGCACGGTCATGAAAACCGTCTCCTCTACCACCACCTACACGACGTGGCCTAGCCTCTAGCCTCTCTCTACGTCGAGGAACTCTCTGTCTACCACCCTGCTGGTAGAACTGCTCCTGCCCACCTCGAGCTCTCTCTGCCCGCTCAACCCGCTTCCTCCTGAAGCAAAACTCCTCAAGATGCCCGTCTCTGACAAAACTCACAGTGATAGGTAGGCTTCTTGGGATATTGTTGTGGCTTAGGGTTCTTAGGCTTGGTGGTGTTGGGTGTAGCATCGTTGGTATGAGAAGGTCCAGGTAAAGAATCAAGAGAAGTGTGAAGAGTTTTAGGCTTAGGAACCCAGATCTGCTTCTTAGGTGGAGCTTTAGGTTGTTCTTGGAACACTCCATCCTTGGGCTGACTATCCTTAAAGGACTCAGTGGAGTGAGTCTTGGGATATCTCTGTTCGGGAGTCATCTTACTCCACTCCACTACTCAGCTAATAGCGCTCTCAAAATCAGCCTTGGTATAGGTGTAACCTACCCCAAACCCATCTCGTCTCTTGAACTGCTGGATCATCATGCCGAGCTGTGGCTCTCTAGCACTAATCCAACTCAGAATCTGACGGAGGTAAAAGTTCTCGTTCTGAACATCAGCTAGCTCCTCTCTCAAAGTAGCTAACACCTCCACCTGAGACAAACAGATCTCACACTCTTTATCAACTTCGACAAACTTCTCAGCTTTTAGCTTGATCAATTCCATTCTAATGGATAAGCAGTTCTCACAAACAGTGGATGGAACTGACAAGGTCTCAAGGTCTAGCTTAGTCTGCTCCAACTCACCTCTCACTCCAGCTAACTCGCTCAACTGCTCATCACTCTTGGCTCTCAGCTCAGCTATACTAGCTAAATGAGATGGGCAGTCTACACAAGGTGCGACAACAGTGGCATGAGCATCTTTTAGCTCCTGCTGAGCGCTTTCAAGCTCAGTGGCCAATGCGTCTCTTTCATCTACTCTTTCTGTGTACCTGGACTTAAGAGTCATCAGGTCACACAACAGCATCTCACAATTAGGGCACTCTCCACTATCACCCAAGCAAGGAGAAGAAGACAGACTCTCAATCTTGCCATTTGCTGTGGCAAGCTCACTCTCAAGCTCATCTATCCTCTTCTTAGCCCCTCTAAGCAGTTTCTCCCTATACCTCAACTCCTGACTGTTCTGTTCTAGTAAATTAACAACTTCTTGTTCATAAGAAGATGCCTTCTCATCATCGTAGTCGTCGGAGGAGTCCTTCTCTTTCTTCTCCCCAAGAGCCATTGAGCAGAAACTCTTGCGGGGTCTTCGGCTATGACGTGAGCGACTCTTCGGCTTGTCCCCGAAGCCCATGAAACAGAGGCCCGTCGGATTGTCCCTGTCCTTCCCCTTCCTGATCACGATCTCTTCATCACTTGAACTTGAAGACGAGGAGGAGGACGATGACCTCTTGGAGTATCTTTTCTCCATCTCGGCGAAAAAGGTCTTGTCTCGCTTCTTGTTTTCACGCCTGTAATCCTTTAGAGCCTTTCGAAAAAATCTTATCTTGGGCTTTCCCTTTGTGGAATTGTCATACTTGCCGAAGTTGTAGGAGTTACCGCCAGTTCCCTTCTTGTGATTCTTCTGCTTGGGGCAGTCGGCAATGAAATGACCTGGGTCACCACACTCAAAGCACCCGGATTTTGTACCGTGTCTCTTAAACATTCTCTTATCATAGACACGTCACACCCGGTTGTTAAACAGGCACAGATCATCATCTCCTAGAGTATCAAGTTGTTCCTCGGAGATAGACATCAAGGAAAAGGCAGTACAACTCATGTCATTAGGATCAGCCGACTGTGTCACAAGCAGCTAGAGTCTTTGAGCCAGAATCAGTGAGATTTGATCTCAACTGAATATCGACCTCTGAGGCCTTGAGATTACTAAAAAGCTCTGCGATGGTCAAGGTATCATAGGACGCACTCTCAACAATAGAAGAAACCTTGATCTCCCAGATCTTAGGGTCCAAAGTATGGAGTACCTTAAGCGCCTGTTCATGATCTGAGACCAGCTGATCACCCTCGGCCTTGTTAACACGAAGCTTGTTAATGATCGATTGAAAACGACCAAACAAAGCCTCAACAATCTCACCCGGCTTCTGTGAGAAATTTTCATACTCACGCCGGTAGGTCTGATATAGTCTAGCCTTGACCTGAGCTGTCCCCTCATGGTGTGCCTGGAGGGTAGCCCATATGTCTCGAGCAGTGGTGAGATGGCTAACACGCTCAAACTCACTAGAACCTAGACCAGAAAATAAAATATTCACCGCCTTACTGTTATTTTGATGCTGGGTAATTACATTTTCAACAGTATCCGCAGCAATAGTCGTTATGGTGAAATTAGGATGAACACAAATCTCCCATATGTCCGAGCTCTGGCTCATAAGGTATGCTCGCATGCGAGTCTTCCAATAAGTGTAGCCAAAAGCTTCTAGGGATGGGATTTTACCAGAAGACGTCATGGTCACTACCTAGGTTTTAGAATCGGTTAAGATATTAGAAAAAACCTAACCTTGCTCTGATACCACTTGTAGGACCGAAAATAGCGACCAGAGGGGGGGTGAATGGGCGCCAAAAAATTTCTTGATAAACTATATTTTAATCCCAACACCCAAAAGAACTAAACCAGACAAATAATATTTGCAAAGCAAATTATCGAAATTAAAGTTGTCTTGCATAAAATGACCGATGTCTTAATTGAAAAGATATTAAGGATAAACTAGATAAAATACTGCTGTAAATAAAAGCTCCGAGATAAAACTCGAAATATTAATATTTCAGTCTAGAAATAAAATACTAATTAAATAAATAAAACATGGATCAATAAAATTAATTTGAGATTATCCCGAAAATATTGCAGGTAAACAACTAGTATAAAAATATAACTGCGACTACTAAATTTTTCTATTCTTTTTATATGAGCAAAAACAAATTACACTAGATAACTCATAAAATTTAACAGATTAAAATGAAACGAAATTTCTAAATAGATTTTCAGCTAATTAATTAATGAATGATTATCTCTAAAAATTGATCTACTAAAAAATAGGAGATTAAGAAGTTACGTTCGTCATCTCGACCCTAGCGCAGTTGGCTTTCTCGGGTAGCCACACCGCATGCAGCCGAAGGAACGGACGCCACAGAAGAAGTCACCGGACTCACCGCTGACGCGCAGGCGCGCTCTGCTTCCCTGCCGAAAAGCTTGCACTGTGGCCACATGAAGAAAAATGCAGCGCTGGAATGTCTGGAATAAAGAAAAGCAATACTGCGTGCTGCTGCTATGCACTGTGTTTCCGTGGGAAAAAGGAGCACCAAAAGCTGCCGGGTGCTGTGGCTTTAGTCCGCACAGGACGTCCTATGCCTGTGAGCAAAAGCTCCGGCCGCTGCGCGCACAGTGATCCCAGGCCTCAGCCGCGTGCAGCAAAAATTAAACAGTAATAGATCGAAAAGTAGATGATGACGACGAAAAATAACACTTTCGGGGAAACTCAACGAGAAGATGGACTGTAGATTGATCTACGGGAAAAACAGTCATCTATCCCCAAAGGGATAGGGGCCTATTTATAGGCAAATCCTAATACATGAAAAGACTACTTTACCCTCGGGTAAAATAAACTGACTCTAAAATAAATTCTGAAAATGACTAAAATATTCTTAGAAAAATTAACTGACTCGAATAAAAATATTCTAAACTTAAAAACTAAATATTAATATCCTAAAAACGAATTAATGATAGATTGTCAATTATACACCGAAACTGACAAAGCGTCAACCGTCTTCGCACCGAGTACCCGGATTGGGCCGACCCGACCCCGCAGCTTCCTCAGCCCGGCAATCGCTCGCCGCCCGTGTACCTGAGTCAAACCCAGTTAACAGACCGGTGGATCATCTGCCGCTCCTAGCCATGTACCCGGATTGGGCCAGCCCGACCCCGCGGCTCCTCTGCCCGGCCGTCGCTCACTGCCCGTGTACCTGAGTCACATGCGCCTCAGACTCGGTAGGTCTTCATCTCTCCCTTCCTTTGACTTTCGTTGACAATCACTCATCACATCTGGAATATCAAAACCATATTCTTCAACATGGTTTCTCACCCAAGAACCCCAAGCCTCAACCACATCCCAAGAAGCCCACATATCATTGTGAGTATTGTTAGAGAGACGGGCATCTTGCGGAGTTTTGCTTCAAGAGGAAGCGGGTTGAGAGAGCAGAGAGAGCTCGTGGTGGTTAGGAGCAGTTCTACCAGCAGGGTGGTATACTGAGAGTTCCTCGACGTGGGGAGAGGCTGGAGGCCAGGCCGCGTCGTGTAGGTGTTGGTAGAGGAGACGGTTTTCATGCCCGTGCTCCAGATGGTGGTGTTCGTTTCGGCAGAGTTCTAGGCCATTTTGGCTACGGTCCTGAACCTCGTGGCCGAGGCTTTAGGCAGAACCAAGGACCGTGTTTTGAGCCACGCTTTGGTCCAAACTCTTCCGATGGTTTCTATTTTCCGTCTTTTGAGCAGATGGCTCGACACTGGTTTAGTTCTTTTGCTAAACCTGGTGCCAGACCATTTGCTCCCCCTTACAACCACTGATTGTGCAGGATTGGGGACTGGAGGACGTTTGGATCATGGACTCAGGATGCTCTCACCACATGACGGGACATCGCAGATGGTTCTCCAGTCTCACTCCCCCGAGCTCCAAAGAGTACATCACATTCGGGAACAGTGGTCAAGGGAAGGTACACGACATTGGATCAATTCGCATTTCAGACCATTTCTCTTTGAAGAACGTTGCTTTGGTTGGAAATTTGAACTTCAATTTGATTTCTGTTTCGCAACTTCTTGAGGATGGTTTGGTGGTTCGTTTTAAGAAGGGCAGTTCTTATGTGATTGATTCTAGAGGGTCTTTGATTTGCCAGATCTTACCTTTTTGGTAAGGTTTTTCGGATTGACTTCTCTAGTTCTTTTGGCCCTTCTCGCTGTTTGATTGTTGGATCCTCTTCTAAGCTCTGGAAGTGGCATAGGAGGTTAGGTCATTTGAGTTTTGATCTGCTAGTCAGGTTGAGCTCTATGGACCTCATCCGAGGATTGCCCAAGCTTAAGATAGAGAAGGATCTAGTTTGCCATCCCTATCGTCATGGGAAAATGGTTGCCGCTTCTCACACACCTGTGACTCAAGTGATGACTTCGTATTCGAGTGAGCTGTTACACATGGACACTGTAGGTCTAGCTCGGGTACGCTCAGTCGGTGGGAAGTTGTACACACTTGTCATTGTTGATGATTTTTCTCGATTCTCGTGGGTTTTCTTCTTGGAGTCTAAGGATGAAACTTTTCATTTTGTTCATGACCTGATTTTGAAGCTGAAGAATGAGAACAATGGTCAGATGCGAGCAATTCGCTCCGACAACGGCTCTGAGTTCAAGAACTCTCAGTTCGTTAGCTTCTGTAGTGATCAGGGTCTTGACCATCAGTTTTCTGCTCCTTACACTCCCCCACAGAATGGCGTTGTGAAACGAAAGAACCGCACGCTAGTCGAGATGGCCAGGACGATGCTCGATGAGCACAGGACTCCTAGGCGCTTTTGGGCTGAAGCCATGAACACAACTTGCTATCTAGCCAACCGCATTTTTCTTAGAGCTTACCTAGGTAAGACCTCATACGAGTTGCGGTTTGGCAGACAGCCCAAGGTGAGCCACTTGCGAGCGCTTTGTGCTCAAGAAGGGAGGGCATTTGGACAAGTTTGAGTCTCGTTGCTGGGACGGAGTTTTTCTTGGCTACGCTTTACATTCTCGAGGCTTCTGTGTTTGGAACCTTGATTCCCAGCAACTTGTCGAGACTTGCGAGGTTTCATTTGATGAGTCTTTGCCTTCTTTGAACCCTTCTTTTGAGCCTTCTGGAGATGGTGAGCTCGGAGAGTCCATTTTCGAAGAAGATGATGACACTCCAGCTGCTGATGAGGGTGGGCCTTCTGCACAGCCTGCAGAACCCACACCTTCTGAGACTTCGACTGAGGACGAGGGCGGACCTCTGATCACTTCTTCCACTTCGATCGAGCCCCCTCAGTCGAGTCCAGAGGTGCCAGCTGCTGACTCTGGTGAGGTGACTTCAGATCACCAGGGATCCCGAGCAGTTCAGCGTGATCACCCCTCAGAGCTCATCATCGGTGATTTGTCTGCTAGGACTTTGCGTTCTTCTGTTGACTCTCTTGCTGTGTTTGCTGAATCTGCTTTTGTTGCATCTTTTGAGCCTAGAGACGTTTCTCATGCTCTTTCTGATTCGAATTGGATTAATGCTATGCAAGAAGAGCTTGAGAATTTTTTCCGCAATTGGGTTTGGACACTGATCGAGTTGCCACCAGGATGCAACCCCATAGGCACCAAGTGGGTGTTCAAGAACAAGCAAGGTGAAGATGGGGTTGTGGTGCGCAACAAAGCTCGACTTGTTGCCCAGGGTTTTTGCCAGAAGGAGGGTATTGATTTTGAAGAAACTTTCGCCCCTGTTCCCATCTTGAGTCCATTCGCATTCTCTTAGCTTTTGCCGCTTCGAAGGGTTTTAAGCTTTTTCAAATGGATGTCAAGAGTGCTTTTCTGAACGAGTATATAGAGGAGGAAGTGTATGTTAGGCAGCACCCCGGTTTTGAGAACCCCAAGTTTCCTCGACATGTTTTTAAGTTGCAAAAAGCTTTATACGGGTTGAAGCAAGCCTCCAGGGCTTGGTATGACCAGTTGAAGCAGTTTTTGTTGGGGAAGGGCTTTGTGATGGGTTCGGTGGATAAAACTCTCTTCTTGCTGAAAGATGCTTCAGATTTCTTAGTTGCTCAGATTTACGTGGACGACATTATTTTTGGTGGTACTACTGATTCTCTTGTGTCCAAGTTTTCTGAGCAGATGCATAGTGAGTTTGAGATGAGCCTCATGGGTGAGCTCAAGTACTTCTTAGGGCTCCAGATCAAGTAGACCAAGGATGACACCTTTATCCACCAGGGTAAGTACACTCGGGATATGTTGAAGAAATTTGACTTTGGTGGACAGCTGAAGCCTTAGATGACCCCAATGGGCACATCTGGGGGCCTGGACAAGGACGAGAGCGGCGTCAAGGTCAACGAGAGAGAGTTTTGAAGGATGATTGGTTCGCTGCTGTACTTGACGGTGACGAGGCCAAACATACAGTTCGCCGTGGGACTGTGCGCGCGCTTCCAGTCTTCACCACACGTGTCTCATCGGCAGGCTGTCAAGCGCATCTTCAGGTATCTCACCTATGCGCCTGATCTTGGTCTTTACTATTCAGCATCATCATCTCTTGATTTATCTGGCTTTTCGGACGCTGACTTTGGAGGGTGCCGGTTGGATCACAAATCGACTTCCGGTACTTGCCAGTTTCTTGGATCGTCTCTTGTTTCTGGTCTTCTCGAAAGCAATCTGGAGTTGCTCTTTCGACCACTGAGGCTGAGTATGTAGCTGCTGCTAGCTGCTGCTCATAGTTGGTTTGGATGATTTCCACTCTGCGAGATTTTGGGTTGTTCTTTCCTACCAGAGTTCCTTTGTTTTGCGACAGCACCAGTGCTATTAGTGTAGGGAAAAATCCTTGTCTCCATTCAAAAACCAAACATATTGATGTGTGCTTTCACTTTTTGCGGGATCAATATGAGAAAAGTGTCATTGACCTTGTTCATGTTGATACCCATCATCAGTTGGCTGACATTTTCACCAAACCCGTAGATCAGTCTACTTTTGAGCGTTTACGAGGGGATTTGGGTGTTGTATATCCTTTCTAGGATATTTTCCGTCAGTTTTCTTTCTTATTTACTCTTTTATTGAGTCTTTTTGTGTGTGTTCATATCATACATACTCACATATCACACTTTTGAGCTTGCTTCTGTTATATGATTGAACAACTTTACTTTTTTTCTAGCTGGTACATGCTTTTGATTACTTGTCATTAATCATGCTTTGGTTCAGTTCACTTGATATGTCTGATATCTATCATATGCATGATTTTTATGCTTTAAACTTGAAAAATGATCACCATTGCTTCTGGTAACTAGCATGTGTAGGCTGAGTGCTTTTGCTATCTGTTACATGCCTTGTAGCTAGTTCCTCACATAGATGCAGATATGCAACTTGGACATCTTTATGCTTTAACATGGAAAATATGCTATAAAAATGATAAATATCAAAAATGAATGAAAATTTCATGCCTTTTATGCTTAAGTTGAAAAGATCCAAGTGGGTTTGCTTTGTCGCATTGCATTGTTCTGGACTGCTTACCATAGCACTTTGGTATGAACTAGGACAGTGTAGTGTATGCCAAGACCAATGTCTTAAGCTTCTGATGGTCCAGTTCTGGCCTAGGCTTGACTTGGTCGGTTAGCATAAGGTTTGACATGCAAATAACCCTTGGCACAAATGAAAAATGATAATGAAAAAGCCTGAAAATTAAAAAGACAACAAGTTTGCTGAAGCACTTTGGTTTGGACAATGCTTATCTTGGTAGATATCAGTTAGCTTCTGCATCTCATACTTTACCTTGCGTGTCAACTGGTAAATGTGGTGATGCTTTTGTTTGCAAAAATTGAAAATACGTGCTAATGACTTTCTTTAGATATCATCTGTTGCACTGATCATGTCATGTGTCTTAGACAATATGTCTTTTGCTATACCTGTTAGATGTTGTAATTGCAGTCAATCATATCTGAGAAGCATGCTTTCATCACTCCACCTGCACCCTAGTTGCATTCATTGCATATCTTGAGGGGGAGTTGCATTTCAGGGGTAGTATGTGTCTCTGTCGAGTGCTTTTAGTCTCGCTTGATGAGTCCACTTGTCAACAAGGGGGAGAAATTTTGGGAGAAGAGTTTAGGGGGAGTTTTGGCTTTCTCTGGGATTTGTTTCAGGGGGAGTTTTTGTCCCGTTTGTCCTTACTCTTTTGATATCCTTGTTGATGATTCTGAGATTGCACTCGTTTTGAGTCTTTAGGTTTGGTTAATCATAATGACCGCTTCTTGTTTTGTTTGGCTTTTGGTCATTAGGGTTAAACTTTTACTTTATTTTCTTATTCTCTGTTTTTTTTTGTGTTTTGTTTTCATGTTTCCACAGTTGCTTGCAGGTACTGAAGAGCTGATAAAGAGAAGTGTTGACAATGCACTCATCAAGGGGGAGATTGAGGAGCCATGCTGAAGAGCGTGGGCCTCATGGCTCTAGATGTGATGAGTCATTGTCAACGGTAGTCAAAGAGAACTGAAGAGAGAGAGAGAAGATCTGCTGCGTCTGGGCCATGTGTGACTCAGGTACACGGGCAGCGAGCGACTATCGGGCAGAGGGGCCGCGAAGTCGGGCTGGCCCAATCCAGGTACATGGGCTAGGAGCAGCAGAGGATCCACTGGGATGCTGACCAGGATTGACTAAAGTACACGGGCGGCGAGCGATTGCCGGGCTGAGGGAGCTGCAAAATTGGGCCAGCCCAATCCGGGTACCCGGTGCGAAGACGGTGGACGCTTTGTCAGTTTTGGCGCAAAACTGACGACCGCTGATCTCGGATCTGACCGTTCTGAGGCGAAGCCGTAGCTGCTATGAAAGCTCCGCATCAGGACAAGTTATCTTTATTTAGGAGTTTACTATTTTGTTCTTAGGTCCACAGTCAGTCAGTCGAGTCTGTAAAAATATCCTAAGAGTAGTTTTGTCTTTTCCTTTTATTTCAGCGTCTGTAAAAAACCCTAAGGGTCTTTTAGTATTTTCCTAGTCTATTGGGCTGCCTATAAATAGGGCCCCAATCCCTAGGGTTAGGGTAAACACACTTTAATCTGAAAAATCAGTGTTCACCTCACCTACTGTTGTTCCGTGTGCGCCGCCACTGCTCATCCCGATTCATCTGAGTATGTGTTTTGTTCTTTCACGCTTTTAATCGCCTCGGATTACAAGTCTCATCGTTTGGATTGTTCTGAGGTTTTCGCTACAGCCTTCTAAATCTTCTGATTAAACTCAGGTTTATCTTCTTCCAGTACTGATGTTTACGTCTGTTTTTATTCGGCAAACAGATCTGCCAAGCCGCAGGCTAGCATGCAGTCTATGTCTTGATTACGTCTAGTACTGCTGTTTTGATTCCTGTTTGCATTATTTTTGCTTCAGTTCATTGAGTTTCGTGCGGAAGGAAAGATCTCAATATTTATTTCTTGGGTGGCTGCACCCTGTTCGTTCTAGCCAGCAGGCTAAGAAAATACCACCAGAACAGCTAGCTAGTTGCTATATGCCGTATTTTATTTTCTACGCTTAGGCTCTATACAATAGGCTGTGTACTAGCTTATTGTTTCTTCTCATAGCATCTGCAGCACTTTTATTCCTTGGTTGTAGCTCTGACTGAGCACAGTTCTTCCTCTCTTTGGCCAATGATGTTGCCTGGGCCCCACAAAGTGACAACTGAGTTTCTGCAGCACGTTTGCATTTTTATTCTGGAGGATTCCTGCGCTTGGTTTCAGCCTCAGAGCTCGCATAGCAGAAGCTAGTAGCTATAGGTTTCAGGCTGCAGCAGCATAGGCTTACAGGCCTTGAATTTTGTTTCTGTAGCAGTCTCTCAGCCCTTCGCGCTTGGTTCCTTTTTGCTCTGAACGAAGTAATTTTTTTTGACGGAGGGTTTGCTGTTCGAAGTTGGAATGTGGGTCCCACGTCATGGGTCAAACAACTTCGAAATGTTCGCATGCTTCGGCCGTGTGTTCTTTTCTTCGTGTTCGAAGTCCACCTACTGAGCGAAGGTGTTTTACTCTTGATTGCTGTCCGTGTGGACTTCGGTCCGAAGCTGGGACTTCGACAGTCCTTCGATAGATGCAAGACTTCGCACGACTTTTTCGATGCTAGCTTCGCAGGCCGTGTTTTTTATTTTATTTCAGAGTCATTAGCAAGCAACTTCAGGCTTCGATATTGAGTACTTCGAAGCAGGCTTCGACACTACAGGCTTCGACACTGTAGGCTTTGGCACTACAGGCTTCGACACTGCAGGCTTCGACACTGCAGGCTTCAACACTACAGGCTTCGACATTACAGGCTTCGACGTTGCAGGCTTCGCCAAGTTTCGTTCAGGAGACAACTTGAACAATAACTTCTCATCTCGATTTACGTGTACTTAGATCATTTGCTGAGGTGATTTGTTTCTGAGAAGTTTGATCTGCCATGTTTTGAATGATCTGTTAATCTGCCTATTAGCACTGTGTTGGTGTTTCTCTGTCAAGGACACCGGTTGTTTATAGGCTAGATACTTTTAGGCTTTATCGATCTATTCACATTTTTCCTGCTAAGTCTCTTAAGGAGTGTTGGGTATTGGGGAGCAGGCCATTGATTCGAAAGAATTTTTAGGCGCCCATTCACCCCCCTCTGGTCGCTACTTTCAGTCCTACACCGAGGTATATCCCAGTCCCTTCGGCCATCCACATTCCAACCGAAGGTATTCTCTCGGTCTGATCGACCGAAGGGTGAAAATACCCCTTCGCACCTGTGCACCGAAGTCCCCCTTTGACGAAGGCTGCGCACTGCCAGTCAGACCATCCATGTGCCTCTAGTCTGACCGGACTTCTCTGGCCAGTCTGACCGCCTGTTAGGCTTCAGCCCAACCGGCCCTGTTCTGGCCGGTTGGGTTTAATTAGGTTTTTATAATCTTTAGTTATTTTTCCAACACTTCGGTTAATTGAATAATTTTAGATTAATATTATTTGATTGCCTGGCGACTCCGTTATTTCCTTACCACGGTTTAAGGATTGTCGGAACATGACATCAATGTTTCACGATGTTTTTGGATCGTCGAACCGGCACAAGTGCGGGTGCACGTTTTCGTGTCAACAGTAACTTCCAATTTTAGTCGAGTATCTATTTCCTTCTTATGTCTACTTGTGTTGTTTAGTCGATGTACTTTGTTAGTTAAATCTCGGTTGAATGGGTGAAACCACTATCTAGAATGTAGGTGGGTACTACTGATAACATGATTGCTATGTATAGGGCCTACTGATTTCTTGCTTTCTCTTGATGCAATCCATCTGATATTTCTCATGCAGTCCCGTATATGTGTCGGTTTCTATTTTGTAATGGTTCATAAGTAGATAGTCCTGTTGTTGATGGTAATTTTTAGGATTTGTCTCCATTTCTCCTTGTGAAACTAGAATGTCATTGCCACAAATAACATTTTTATTAGTACTTGTAGTGGAGTGCAGATTGGCAGTTAGTCTATTCTCATATAGAAGATAGAGAACTGGGTTGATGTAGGTCCAAGAGTGTGATGATCTTCTTCCCCAAGTTTTCTTCTCGACACTTAACTGACAGTTTCTGATTTTGATACAGAGTGCTTCAAGAGTCATGGCATCGGGGTTTTGGCAAAGACATGATTGTCTTCTTTTTGAAGCTGCCAAGGAACCTGATATAATAGACAAAGCAAGAATGAGTTTCAGAAGACAAGTTTGTGTTGCCATTGCTGAATACATGTACAATAAACATAGAATCGATACGGAAGTGGACAAAATTTATAATAGGTTGGACAATTATAGGGATAATTGGATGAAATACCATGAGAATAAGAAGGTATCAGCTCTACTCTCCCTCAGTCCTCTATTTAGTTTGTTTCCCTCAATTGTCTGTTCAGTTTGTAAGTTTTGACCGAGACTTTGTGTTGGACCGGAAACGGTGACCAGAGGGGGGGGGGGGGTGAATGGGAGCTTTTAAAATTTCAGACTAAAAATAGCCTTCTGTTTTAATTCTGTCTTCTACGGAATAGGCTTCGAACACACCCTTTGAAGTTCTGGTTCGGAGGTATTTTACAGCTCCGAAAACAGGCTTCGCAAGGAGCAAAAGTTCGAAGCCAAGAAGACTTCGCTCCACCCACAACCCCGAAAATTAAGCTCTGCTAAGTCAGTGCAGGCTCCGCACACAGGGTGCCTTCGAGCAGGCTTCGCACTTCACCCTTCGCAAGAGCGGACTTCCCTCTGAGGACTTCGATCAGCTCTGCTAAGTTAGTGCAGACTCAACGAACTGGGTGCCTTTGAGCAAGTTTCGCACTTCACCCTTCGCAAGAGCAGACTTCCCTCTGTAGACTTCGACAAAATACTCAGCAACAACAACTGGTGCTGGGCTTCGTACTTCGAAGGTCTAAATGCACACTGAACAGACTTCGCCAAGGACTTCGACAAAAGAAGAAAACAGGCTTCGATCTAAGCCAACAACAGTGCTTCGATAGTAATCAGAGAGGTCTAGCCTCTAGTTTACACAGAGCGAACAGACACTAAAAACTCACACTTCACTCGAATAGGCTTCTCACACACTTCTCCAAAAAATATTCAGTGCACAAACTCAACTCAAAAGAAGTGAGACACAGAGAGATCAAAGCATGCAATGAAGTACGCATACAAGTTCAAGCAGTAAATGAAAACAGAATCAAAACTTCATTGCTTGAACAGGGAACACAAAATGAACTCACAGACCGAATACAACGTGTGTGGCGGCTAGCACAGGAGCTCAAAAATGACTGCTCAAAGTGTTGATGTGACCTAGCTAGCCTCCACTATTTATAGGCACTATTCAGCCCTATGAATAGACTACTTTACCCCTAGGGTTTACACCAGTTTTGTCTCATCAGAACAGGGGGTACAGGTGGTAGTCTACTTTATTTGGAGGCTTCTTTTGTCAGCTTCGCAGAGGGTACAACACCAGCTTTTGCAGAGCAGACGCGGTCAACCTTTACAGTTTTGGACCCTTCTGAAGCCCCCCTTCGCACGCGAGGGGTGCGGTAGCTTTAGTGAGAAGCCTTGAGCTTGACGGCCTTCGCTTCACCGAAGTCAGCCTTCGATACAGAGACGGTTTTGAGCCGAAGTCGTCAAAGCCCTTGGGCCTTCGCACCAACACCTTCAAAGTGGACCACCACGGCTTCGCAGCTTCTCCCAGCTCGAACTTCGTCAGTCCGTGTACCGAAGCCATGCATGGCCAAAGTACCTCAAGTCAGCCTCACTCTGGAGCCAGCCTCACTCCGAAGTCAGCTTTACTCCGAAGCCAGCCTCACTCTGAAGTCAACTTCACTCCGAAGCCAGCCTCACTTCGAAGTCAGCTTCACTCCGGAGCCAGCCTAACTCCGAAGCCCCACCTTCGGAGTACCACCCTTCGAAGTCCCTCCTTCATCCAAGGCCTCCGCATGAAGCATTCCATGAGCACTTCGTCGCAGTGTCTCTCCCCGAGCACACTCCTCGATGATCCTCACCCGGACCATGCCTTCGATGCACCTCGACTTCTGAGACCTTCGTCGGGTATACCTTTGAGTGCCTCCCTCCGGAGCACACTTCGAACGCCTTGCCTCATTGCTGAGGACTTGGTCCACCATACTCCGAAGTCACTCCATTCGGAGTACCCTTCAAAGTGCCTTGCCTCCGAGGACTTCATCTCGGAGTACCTTCACCCGGAGCCAGGCTCCGCACTTACTGCCTTCTCCTGGTGCACCTCGACCCGAGGTCCGACCTCGACCCCTTTGCAGCCTTCGTGACAGAGCTCCCTGCTCCCCTGGCATCAAGCCTCCCGCTTGACCTAGGTTCACTTGCTACGAACCGTCCATCACCTCCGAAGTCACCTGCGCACCACAGACAAACAGACAAGTGTATCCAGTACCCTGGAGACCTCTCCGGGTAAACAACCTCCAATACACACACCGATGTACTGCCCAAAGTACCGAACCCTTTGGTATAACCCAGTCATCGTGTACTGTCGGACTCCTCCGACAAGCACACTCCGCTGCAACAGCTGTAGCAACCAGACCCACCGAATCCTTCGGTGAAACAACCTCCGAACCCCTTCGGAGGGACCCCTTCGAATCAGAGGATAAAATCTGTCAATCACTCATCATAGACTCCGAAACCAACCCTTGGTTTCTCAATCTCCCCCTTGATGAGTGCATTGACAACCAATTTCAAGTTCAACAAAATTTAAAAAGTTCAGCACACAAGTGACCATAAAACTCAAAAATGAGCCAAATCATGTCACTTGACATAAGAATTTTTTCACTTGACAAAAGAATTTTCCTCCCCCTTTTTCAAAAGAGTAAAAGCCCCTTCGGCAAATCTTCTCTTTGCAAGATAAAAACTCCCCCTGAGTTATTTTACTCCTTGCTACAGAGAACTCAAAATTTCTCCCCCTTTGGCAATGCAAGCATCAAGGAGCATTCAGAAGATGCAAAGCTTCGAAATGGGCAGAATTGCAAAGACATATAAAGCAAAAATATGCCAACATTAATACCAATTATCATGTGCTCAGCTCAATTTAACATTCTCTAAAAACATGATGACAACATGTGTTTTTATCATTTGGAAATAAAAACATCACCACTCAATCAAGGTAACTAGACAAGTAAAAGCAGGGACTGTGCAAAGCTAGTCAATTTCTACTCTGGACAGATAAGTCCAGTTCAAGTGGAGCATTGAAAGTAAACTTGATAAACAATGAATTTTTGTTGTTCTTTTTAGAATGCCAGGGGTTATTTGTTTGTCTACCTTATACTTTCCAATCAGACCAAGCCTAGGCATGAAAGCCATCAGAAGCTTAAGGCATTGATTTTGGCATACACTACACTATCTCAGTTCAGACCAATGTGCAACGGTAAGCAGTCTAGAATAGAGTAGTGCGACAAACAAACCCACCTGGATCTTTTTCGCTTGTATCATGCAAATCATGGATTTTTGAATTTTTTTATTAAGTGAACAAATTGTTTAGCACTTGATGAATATCCATGAATACAATTTTTTTTCAAGTTGCAATGTTTAGCATCTAAAGAAAAGGTGTCTTGCTATCAAGCAGATAAAAGATAGCTAAAGCAGTCCTGCCTAAACATGCTAGATTCAAGACTAAGCAGTGAGCATGATTTGATTTTGGAAAGAAAAATCATGCACATAATGTTTCAGACATATTAAAGAGAGCTGAGCTGACATGATTTCATGAATTAAAATCAAGCATATAAGTGCAAAAGATGTAAATGCAATTTCATACACAATGAGCATATGCAGGACAATCAAAACTGCCCCCTCACAAAATGCCGTAAGGGTGACAAACACCAAGTTCCCCATACAAGTAGGCAAAATGAGAAGCATCGAGGGGTTTTGTGAAAATATCGGCTAGCTGGTGTTGGGTATCAACATATTGAAATTCAATATCACCTTTCTCATTATGATATTTGAGAAAATGATATCGCACATCAATGTGTTTGGTTCTGGAATGCTGAACCGGGTTGTTTGCAATACAAATAGCACTAGTGTTATCACAGAAAAGTGGAACACTCTTATAATCTAACCCGAAATCCCGCAAAGTGGAAGCCATCCACAAAATCTGAGAGCAACAGCTAGCTGCAGCAACATATTCGGCCTCAGCCATCGATTGTGCAACACTAGACTGTTTGCGGGAAGACCAGCAAACCAGAAAAGTACCCAGAAAATGACAAGTACCAGAGGTACTTTTCCTATCAATCCTACACCCAGCAAAGTCCGCATCGGAATAACCTCGAAGACACAAACAGGTGCAAAAGTTTTAGTAAAATCAATCCCTTCTAATTGAGAATAACCCTAAGCTACAAGTCTAGCCTTGTTTCTAACTACAGTCCCATCCTCCCCTTGTTTGTTTTTGAAAATCCATTTTGTTCCAATGAAATGAACATTTGGTGGAGGATCAACTAAAGTCCAGACTTGGTTTCTCTCAAAATTTTCAAGTTCTTCATGCATGGCATTGATCCAACTAGAATCAGAAAGAGCATGACTAACATCTAAGAGCTCAAAAGTAGCAACAAAAGCGGAATCAATGAAATGAGCATGAGAACGTGTTACCCTTTGATCAATCTCACCAATGATCTACTCGGGAGGATGCATCCTTTGAACATGATGTGGAGCCTCGCGGTGGGATGCAGTCTCCCTCTCAACTTGTGCGATGGAGTAGTACAAGATGACCGATGTCGAGGTAGTTGCTTCAGGACCTTGTGCCGAAGTAGTCGAAGCGGGGTTGGCTTCGGGGGTTGATGTCGAGGGTAGTAGGGGTTCATCCTAGAAATCTCTGGGATCTTCTTCTTCGAAGATGGTTTGTTCCATGTCGTGTTCATTTGCCTGTTCAAAGGTAGAACTAACAGAGGGGGTTGATTCATCAAAAGTCACATCACATGACTCGATGACAGTATTAGTTTCCAAATTATAAACACGATAAGAATGACCATGTGTAGTGTAACCCAAAAAGATCCCGTCAGAAGAGCGCGACTCAAAATTTATCCAAATTTCCACGTTTTAGGATAAAGCAACGACAACCAAAAACTCGAAGATGAGTAACTTTGGGCTGTGTCCCAAAACGTAGCTCATAAGATGTCAAGTTCAAAATTGAGCGCAAGAAGATTCAGTTTGAGATGTAACAAGCAGTGTTCATGGCCTCAACCCAGAATTTCCTAGGAGTCTTGTGCTCATCGAGCATCGTCCTAGCCATCTCAACCAAAGTGTGGTTCTTTCTCTCAACAACACCGTTCTGTTGAGGAACCCGCGGAGCAGAGAATTGATGTTCTATGCCATGCTCCATGCAAAAGTCAACAAAGAGATTGTTCTTGAACTCAGTGCCATTATCACCTCGAATGAATTTCAATGCACCAGGGAGTTCAGTGAAAAGTCTCAAAGCCAAGCTCCGAAAGTGTGAAAACACTTCATCCTTGCTGGCAAGAAAGAAGACCCAAGAGTAGCGAGAGAAATCGTCGACAATGACTAACACATACCACTGGCCTCCTAAATAACTAACCTGGGAAGGACCTACAGTGTCCATGTGGAGAAGTTCTCCGGGTTGTTCAGTCATCACCGTGGTGACTGGCGAATGCAAAGCGGCAATCATTTTTCCATGTCGACATGGAGCGCAAACTAAATTCTTCTCAAACTTGAGATTGGGCAATCCTCGGATCAGACCTAGGGCACTCAGACGAGCGAGCAACTCAAAGCTCATATGCCCTAGTCTCTTATGCCACTTCCACAGCTCAGAAGTAGAATGTGCAACAAGACAATGAGAAGAACCAGAAGACTCAGAAAAATCAGCTCCAAAAACTCTCCCAACTGTAAAGATCTTACAAACCACAACGCCATCAGAATTGAGTACTTGCGAAGTATCGCGATGGAATCGCACTTCGAAGCCCTCATCAAGCAATTGAGATACAGAAAGCAAATTGTATCCCAAATTTTCAACCAATGCAACATCTTTGAGAGTGAAATTTGAGTTGATTCTTACCACACCTTTACCTTTCACTCTACTCCTTCGATTGTTCCCGAAGGTGATATGTTCCTTTTGCTTGGTTGTGGTGAGGCTGGAGAACCATGCTACATCTCCGGTTATATGGCGCGAACAATCGGAGTCCATGATCCACGTGCCCTCCAGGCCTCGATCTGGCGCCTACACATGATAAGAAAATCTCGATCGCTCAGTGCTGGGGTGAGTGAAAATATGGCGAGGCATCCAGCACTGAGTGATACGAGTAGTAGGCACAGTAAAAGTAGACTGTCTACGCATAGGATAATCAGAATGATGCAAAGTACGAGGTCTACCTACATGCTGTGATACAAAAGCATGACGAGGTCTCCTACTCTGACAAGGTGCAAATCTACTCGCCCAGGGCCTACCACCATATGGAACATGGTGAACACCTCGAGGAGCAAAACCTCTCCGAGAAGTACGAGGAGCCTCGAAAACAGGTCGCGAGTAAAACTTAGAGTCATGCATACCTCGAGATGGGTAATGCATGTCCTGGAAACTCATCGCCTGAGAGCGTCGCTCATCCTTGATGCGATGAAAACAGAACCCAACCAGATGACCCACCCGCTGACAGTAGGAACAATGAAAAACTCTCCTAGGGGCACTCTCATGGGTCATAGGAGCAACTCTCACAAGCTCCTTGGGCTTCTGCTGTGTGGTTTTCTTGGGAGGAATTTTCTTTGTACGAGGAGTGGTTTTCTTTAGAGTTCGGGTAGGCTTCTTGGTTGATGGAGTGTCTAACATGGCTCTCTCTTTCTCTAAGGTAGTGGGTGAGGTAAAAATAGTTTTGTTCTCACTATCTAAGGGAATCCTCTCAAAACCCAATCCTAGAGCTAACCCTGCCCTGTCAGCACACATCTTGGTTTTGGCCAAGAGCAAGTCCATCCTACCCTTTCCCTCAGTGCACTTGTTAGCCACAGAAAGAAGGTATTCATTTTCAGTCATGAGGTTCTCAGCTCGCTCTCTAAGAGTGATTAGCTGGTCCTTAAGGGTTATGCATATGTCACACACAGGGTTAGTGCCAAATTTTGCTATCAACACATGCCCCCTTCCTTTTAGAAAACTAGTGAGCTAAAAGCACTATGAGCTAAGGGTTATATACTCCATATCAGCCACATGACACCTCAAGCGTTTTTCCACACACTTAGGAGGTATTTCTTTAGATACCTACCCTTAAGAGCTCTACGAAACCGTTCTCCTTGCAAAGATTCCAGCAAAAAAGCATTGCCTGAAGTGATCTCGATGACCTTAAAATGTCCTTCCCAACTAGGTGACTACTTGCCAAACTTTGTGCTTTTGGTGCCCAAAGGCAAAATCGTCTTTCAAACCAAGTCACCAAAGTGAAACGATTTTGCTTTTACTCTCTTGTTGTAAGCTCTAGCTACTCTCCATTTGTATCTTTCTATTGCCTTTAGAGCTCTCAATCCCTTATCGGTCACTTCCTCTACATTATCCTTTAAGAGAATTTCATAATCACCGACTGATAAGCCATCTTGCTTAAGCAACCTCAAAGGGCCAAGATTCGCCTCTACCGGTAAAATGGCTTCCTGTCCATATACCAATTCATACGAACTTACCTTCGTAGCATTGTGCTTTGCTATTATGCATGCCCAAAATGCTTCAGATAGCACCTCATGCCACTTCCTAGGAGTCTCCTTGATTTTCTTTTTGATAAGTTTAATTACAATGAGGAGTTTATAAACTTTATACCATAAGATTCGGCAAAATTACACACTTAGAAACAAATGAAGCACCCTAATCTGTACTAAGAGTTTGGGGAATACCAAATCTATGTATTATGTGTCTCAAGATGAAATCAATTACCTTATTGTGAGTCATATTCTTGAGAGGTATAGCCTTGGTCCACTTGGTGAAGTAATTCATAGCCATCAACATGAACCGATGCCCTTTTGAAGATGGAGGATGTATCTATCTGATGAAATCGAAGCCCCAACCTTAGAATGGACATGGTTTGATAATATGATTCAATAACAATGCAGGGGCAAGTTGAACATTACTAAACCATTGACATGCTTCACATCCTCTATAACACTTAAAACAATATTCGGTCATCGTCGGCTAATAAAACCCAGCTCTTTTAAGCATCCAATTCATTTTCTAGGCTAAATGATGAGTTCCATAGATCCCTTCATGAACTTATCCCATGGCCACCTTAGATTGATCACCGTCCAAACTCTTTAAGAGCACTCCATCAATTGTTCAGTGATATAGTACATCATCAAGTAAAACAAACTTAAATGCTTTTCACCGAACCTTCCAATCAAACCTTTGACTAGGATCCTTCAAATATTGGATAATTGGAGCTCTCCAATCATCAACGCGACTTCCTAGAGTCTTCGCCACATTCTCATCCAAATTGGCATTTGAAACTAAAACTTCACCCTGCCTCTCGACTCCTGGCCGAGCCCAGCACAAGGCGGTCAAACCAGCCATGGTCATCCGGTCAGACCAGACGTTGTCGGTCGGACCAGCCGTTGCCAGATGCCTGACAAGAGGCGGTCAGACCGGCCTGGCATGGCCAGTCATGCTGACTATATTCCTACGGTTGAACTAGCCAACAATGGTCGGTTAGACCGATGGTAAGAGGACGGTCAAATACTTTGCCCTCCATGGTTTCTTCGAGTATTGGCTTTTCTTTTACAAAAAATATACCTCTCTTGACTTGATAGCTAGATGCTTGCTAAGTCAAATCATTTGCTAGTGAATTAACTTCCCTAGATACATGAGAAATTCTCAAAATCATCGAAAGTACTGATTATGTCTAGGCACATATCCAGATATCTATTTAGAAACCATTGAAGCACTAAGCGTCCTTAGCCACTTGTTGTACAACTAATAGTGAATCACCATATGCATGAATATACTTAACATCCATGGAATCTAAAAGTTCGAGTCCTAGTAAAAAAACTTCATATTCAACTTGATTATTAGTGCACGGAAATTCTAAATGGGCCGATGTCTCGAAACTCATAGCTCTAGGTGATATGAGCACCTCTCCAACACCTTGGCCGCTCTTGCAAGACGAACCATCAAAGTAAAATCTCCATGGTACTACCTCGACTAGAGCAACACTATTGCTCCAATTGACATCTACATGGTGATCAACTATAAAATTTACAATGATTTGGCCTTTTATATATTTCAAGGGTTCATAAGCCAAATCGTATTCTATCAAAGCGTAAAGCCATTTTATGATTCTCCCACTCAAAATTGGCTTTTACAACATGTATTTTATAACATATGTCTGGCAAGTAACAATACATATGTTGGATAGAAGATACTGTCGCAGCTTGGTACATGCATAATAAAGTGATAGACATAAATGCTCTAAAAATATGTACCTTGTTTCAGCATCCAACAAGTGGAAACTCAAGAATGTGATGATGTGTTCCTTCCCTTCCACCTCTTGAGTTAGGATGGCTCCGATCACGCTATCTTCTATGGCAACATACATCCAAAATGAAATTCCGGTTTTTGGTGCTCTCACCACTGGTGGTGATGATAAGTACTTCTTGATCTGATCAAAAGAACATTGCTGACTTGCTCCCAAGTGATTTCGGCTTCATTTTTCAGCCGAAGTATAGGGACAAACACATCAATCTTGCTAGACAAGTTAGAAATGAAAACGCCATAAATAGTTTACCTTGCCTAGCAACTTTGCACATCCTTCTTGCATGTCGGTGCTTTAAATTCTTTAATTTTCTCAAGTCTCTTAGGATCAATCTCAATGCCTTTTTCATGAATCATAAATCCTAAAAACTTACCCACCGACACACCGAAAGCGCACTTGAGCGGTTTCATTTTTAAACCATACTAGCGCATTCTCTCAAAAGAAACTCTCAAATCGGCCAAATGATTACCTATGGCATCCGATTTGACTACAACATCATCTATGTATACTTCTAACATAACTCCTGGCAAGTCATGGAAGATTAAATTCATAGCATGACGATACATAGAGTTGTCATTCTTTAAACCAAAAGTCATCACTACGCACTCAAACAAGTCGATAAAACCAGGACACCTAAAGGTCGTTTTATAAACATCCTCTTCGGCCATAAAGATTTGATTATAATCAGCATTGTGAAGGAATTATGCCTAAGAAAATTCTGGTTGGATTGGAAGTTGTAACACCCTGAATTTTTGGAAAATATTATGTTTGAGAAAATAAAAATTGAGAAAAGAATTATTTAAAGTATGAAAAGGATGAAAATAATTAAAAATCTTAAGAAATAATTTGCATTTTGAGTTGGGAATTGTTTGTTAAATTCTCCAAGTCAAAATAATATTTTAGGATTTTTTTCAAATTTTTAGGACTTTTGCAACTAGCATAGAAATTACAAATAAATTTTAGCAATTATTTTAATTGAAAAATGAATTTTAATTCCTGTTGGGCTGCCTCCCTCCTTTCTCTCTCTATGGCCCAGCCCATTCGCGCGCTCCTGCTAACATGTGGGTCCCGCCTGTCGGCACCGTCCTTCGCCCGCACAGGCCCCCACTCTCCCTATCTCGTGGCGCCCGCTCGTCAGCCCCGTGTTCCCACGCTCGCTCATTGACACGTGGACCCCGCCTATCATATTCGGCTCCGCCACCCCTATAAACCCCCCGCCTTAGAGCATCTCCAGCAGCTCCCCTACTTCATCCCCTATAGCTAAATTTAGGGGATTTAGCCTGAAATTCGTCCTCCAGCAGCTCCCCTATTCCATCCCCTACCCTATCTCATCCCCTACTCCTCTCTCCCCATCCCCCAAACCTGGGGGTTCTCTCTCCTCCCCCTATCCATACCACATCAGCACCGGGAGAAAGAAAGAAAAAAAGAAAGGAAAAAAGAGAAAGAAGAGAAGGAAAAAAGAAAATAAAAAAGAAAAGAGAAAAAAGAAAACTTAAAATTAAAAATTAAAATTAAAAGAAAAATTTATTTTCTTTATAATTTTTAAGATGTTTTTGAGATCAACTATTTAGACTAATTATAGGATATTTATTTATTTATGAAAAAATAAAAATTCACAACGAAAATATAGTTGTTGAAAATATAACCGTTGTAATTTTTACCGTTGAATGATAATAAAAAATTTATCAATCATCAATAACAATAATGATCATACGTAATAGTATATATGTTAGAGATATAGCCGTTGAAAATATAGTCGTTAGAATTTTTATTGTTAGATAATAATAAAATAGAGGATTCAAAAATATAGGGAATGAATTTTAGGGAAGCTGGTGGAGACCGAAGTTGTATAGGGGTGGAATCTTTTAGGGTCATCCCCTATATGTGAAGTATAGGGGATGAGTTTTAGGGGAGCTGCTGGAGATGCTCTTAGCCCCCTAATTCTGTTCCACCCCTCCGCCTCGCCGATCGTAAACCGAGTCGTCAATGAACTCCAATTCGTCGTCGCTTCTTTATTTCCTCTTCGGCAGCCTCGCCTCATCGCCGGTGACTTCGCCAACCGTTTGTGCATTTATTGTCACACTTTGACACACGCGTGGCCTAGGAGATCTGCTTCACTCTAGTGTGTTGGACTGAAACAGGCGACTAGAGGCAGGGGTGAATGGGAGCTTTTAAAATTCTGTTCTGCTGAACAGGCTTCGAACACACCCTTCGAAGTGTCTGGTTCAAAGGTATCGAACACACTCCGAACATAGGCTTCGAATGGGGTAAAAGTTCGAAGTGCAGATCACTTCGCTCGCACTTAGAAACCCCAAAACAAAAGTCTGCTAAGATAGTGTAGGCTCCGCACGCGAGGTGCCTTCGAGCGGGCTTCACACTACTGTTGTTGACACTTGGGTCAGTTCGACGATCCAAAAGTGTCTAGATACTTAGGTATGAGCCTAAGCGTGACATAGCACTAACGTCACATTCGACTACCCTTAACAGTGGCAAGGGGGTGGAGTTGCCAGGTAATCAGATCACATAGATAAGATCACCCAATCGGTCGAACGGAGCCTGATTGGTATAGAGTTTACCATGCAAAGGGTCACTGAAGGGGCCTCCGACGTCTGGTGCGAAGGGTGCGCTGAAGGTAGCCTTCGATGTTCGGTTCAATCTGGTCGAAGACAGGCTCCAAACAGATCTCTGATGCGAAATCACCTCCGAACGACAGGGTTTGATGTAAAGTCTCGGACACGATAGAAATCCAATGCAACGCACTAGCACGACTTCATCCAGTGCAGAGTGTTAGTGTGATGCAGCCTTATGCAGAGTACCAGTACGATGAAGCCTGAGGCGGAGCATCTTAATGTGACCCCGGCACGAAGCAGCCCCGATGCGGAGTAGCTCCGGTACGTGGGACTTGACTAGACCGACAATAGCACAATGGATCTGGCACGAGCGGACGAAGCAGGGTTCCGCCGAAGGGTGCTCTGGCAGCCTCCGAAACTAGTTTCCTAGATCCGAAAACCTTCGGCGAAGGGGGTCCAACCATGAAACCTGAAACAAAATAGAGATCAAGTGTCAATTTGGCCTGGAGACCAAATTTACTAAGTGTTGTAGTAGGGAAACGAAGGTAGCAAATTGTTACGTAGATTAACGGATGGTTCACAAGCAAGCCAACAAGGTGATAGCAATCTATTACGTAGATTAACGGAGAGTTCACAAGCGAACCAACAAGGCTTACCACTGTTACGGCGTGGCCAGTGGAGTGCTTCCAGGAAAACCCACGAAGGTGGTACAGAAAAGTAAAAAAAGTAAAATACGGTTCAAAGCTAGGGATTTTTGATTGATTTGTTGTGCGGGGATTGCAGAACCGGTCTCACCCCTGTATTTATAGGAGCTAGTCTTCTTATCTCTAATTTTAATCTGATAAGATTTGGCTTAATCAAGTTTGGGGATAAAAACAACCAGAATCTGTATTAAATTCTATCTCCGGAGCCAGCCCGAAGTGTGCCTTTGGCAGGCCTGCTAAAGCCTGCTCCTTGGGCTGAAGCTTTAGCGGTGCAGGCCTCCGAAGGGCTTTCGGGCCAAAGCCAGCAGGCTGCTAACAAGCCTCCGAGGCCTCATGCAGATAGGCCTTCGGCACTATAAGGCTTCGACCTATACCAGGACTTGTGTATTTTCGACCCAAATTATCAAAACTGATATTTTGACAATTTTGACCATTAATGCCATTTTTTGCTATCAACACATGCCCCCTGCCTTTTAGCGAACTAAGTGAACTAAAAGCACAACAATCTAAGGATGATACCTTCCATATCAGCCTTTCAACACTTCTAAGCACTTTGCCACACATTTGGGAAGCATTTTTTTCAAATACCTGCCATTTAAAGCTCTTCGAAATCGCTCTCCTTGTAGGGACTCTAATAAGTATGCATTACCTGGAGCGATTTCAGTTACTTTAAAAGGTCCTTCCCAACTAGGCAACCACTTCCCAAATTTGGGGCTCTTAGTGCCTAAAGGTAAAATCGTTTTCCAAACCAAGTTGCCAACTTGAAACGATTTTGGTTTAACTCTTTTGTTGTAGGCTCTAGCTACTCTTCTTTTGTTTTTCTCTATAGCTTCTAAAGCCCTCAACCTCTTATCGATCACTTCTTCCAAATTATCCTTCAAAAGAGTTTCATATTCATCGACCGATAAATCATCTTGTTTAAGAAATCTCAAAGAGCCAAGATCTACCTCTATTGGCAGAACGGCTTCTTGTCCATATACTAACTCATATGGACTAACTTTGGTGGCACCATGCTTTGTAACTCTACAAGCCCATAATGTCTCAGAAAGCACTTCATGCCATATTTTAGGGAACTCTTCAATTTTCCTTTTAATGAGTTTAATTACAATTTTTATTACTAGACTCGGCCTGACCATTGGCCTAAGCATAGTATGGTGAAGAGTTTATTAACTTAATACCATAAAATTCGGCAAAATCTCTCACTTCTTTAGCAATAAATGAAGTACCTTGATCTGTAGTGGGAGTTTGGGGAATACCGAATCTATGTATAATGTGCTTCAAGATGAAATCAGTTACCTCATTGTGAGTCATGTTCTTGAGAGGCATGACTTCGGTCCATTTGGTGAAGTAGTTTGTCGCCATCAGCATGAACCGATGCCCTTTTGAAGAGGAAGGATGAATTTGGCGATGAAGTCTAAACCCCAAACTCGGATCAGCCATGGTTTGACAATTGAGTTGAGTAATGCCGCAGAGGCCAACTAAATATTACAAAACTTTTGACATGCTTCATACCCTCTATAATACTTAAAACAATCTTCAGTCATAGTCGCCCAATAAAAACCCGCTATTTTGAGCATCCAACTCATTTTTTGGGCCAACTGATGAGTGCCACAAAGTCCCTCGTGAACTTCTCCCGTAGCTACCTTAGATTGATCAGCATTTAAGCATTTTAGGAGTACCCCATCAATAGTTCGATGATACATTACACCATCGAGAAGTACAAATTTGAATGCTTGTCGCTGAATTTTCTGATCAACCCTTTGACTGGGATTGCTTAGGTACTAGATGATTGGAATTCTCCAATCATCCTCCTAGATCTCCGTAGGGTTATCCAATTCATTCTCTGAAGTGGTGTCTAAATTATAGATTTCGAAGTGCCCCGGGGTCCTTCTTGTTTTTGCCAAAGGCTGACCAGACCGGCTGTGCGGAGCCAACCGGACTGAAGTCCTCCGCCGGGGGTCCGGCGCGCGAAGGCTTCCATCACTTGGAAGGCTTCGGCGTGAGGGGTCCGGTGCGCAAGGTCCTTCGGCAGATGAAGGGCTCCGGTACACAGGCTCCGGCGTGCAATACCCTCCGATGGATGAAGGGGTTCAGTCTGGAGGACCCGTCGGACCTCATGTCCACCTGAAGTCTCTAGCTTCGGCAAGGATTTCAAGCATTGGCTTTTCCTGTACAGAAAATTTCCCTCTCCTGACTTGATAGCTAGATGCTTGTTGAGCCAAATCATTTGCAATTAAATTGGCTTCTCTGGACACGTGAGAAATCTTGAAGTCATCAAAAGTAGCAATTATGTCTAAATATTTATCCAAGTAGCTATCTAGTAGACCATTAGAATATTGAGCAACCTTAGCTACTTGCTGAACTACCAATAGGGAATCACCATATGCATGAACATGTTTAATACCCATGGAATCTATCAATTCAAGTCCTAATAACACAACTTCATATTCGACTTGATTATTAGTAGAAGGAAATTCTAGGCAGGCCGAGGTCTCGAAGTGCATGCCACTAGGCGATATGAGGACTACTCCAACACCTTGGCCATTTTTACAAGCTGAACCATCAAAATAAAATTTCCATGGTGCTACTTCAATTAGAATAACATCGTTACTCCAATTGACGTCTACTTGGTGATCGACTATAAAGATAACAACAATTTGGCCTTTCATAGCTCTCAAAGGTTCATAAGCCAAATCATATTCAATCAAAGCGTAAGCCCACTTCCCGATTCTACCACTTAGAATCGGCTTTTGCAACATGTATTTTACGACATCAGTTTGACAAGCAACAATACACGTGCTAGGGAGAAGATAGTGGCGTAATTTGGTACATGCATAATAAAGTGATAAACACAAACACTCCACAAACACGTACCTTGTCTCGGCATCCAGTAAGCGACGGCTTAAGAATGTGATAATGTATTCTCTCCCATCCACCTCCTAAGTTAGCACGACTCCTATCACACTTTCTTCTACAACAATATATAGCTGAAACGGAATTCCGGCCATTGGTGCTCTTACCACGGGCGGTGACGACAAGCATTCTTTAATTTTCTCAAAGGCAGTTTGCTGACTTGCCCCCAAGTGAACTCGACCTCCTTCTTTAGCCGGAGTATGGGGACAAAAGCATCGATCTTGCCAGACAAGTTAGATATAAAGCGACACAAATAATTCATCTTGCCTAACAACATTTGCACATCTCTTTTGCATGTCGGCGCTTCAAAGTTTCTAATCTTTTCAAGCCTTTTAGGATCAATTTCAATACCTCTTTCATGAATCATGAATCCTAAGAACTTGCCTGTCGACACGCCGAAAGCACATTTGAGCGGGTTCATTTTCAAACCATATTGACGCATCCTATCAAAAGCAACTCTCAAATCGGCTAGGTGGTTTCCCATAGCATCCGATTTGACTACAACATCATCTATATAGACCTCTAGCATAACTCCTACTAAGTCATGAAAGATCAAATTCATAGCACGTTGATATGTAGCGCAAGCATTCTTTAAACCAAAAGTCATAACGACCCACTCAAATAGAGCGACAAAACTAGGGCATCGAAAGGCTATCTTATAGACATCCTCTTCGGCCATAAAAATTTGATTATAACCAGCGTTGCCATCAAGAAAACTTAGTACCTTGTGTCCTGAAGCATCGTTGATCAACATGTCGGCTATCAGCATGGGATATTCATCCTTCGGAGTGGCTTTGTTTAGATCCCTGAAATCTATACAAACTCGTAATTTGCCGCTCCCTTTCTTCTCTATAGGCACAATGTTAGCGACCCATTTAGCATACCTGCATGGCCTAATGAATTCAGCCTTGAGTAATCGTTCTACCTCTTCTTTAACTCAGTCATACACGACCGAATTAAAGCTACGAGGGGGGATGTTTATAAAGCCTAAACCCGGGTTTAATAGGTAGCCGATGCTCTACGAGCTCACGGCTTAATCCAGGCACCTCACTATACTTCCATGCAAAACAATCAACGTACGACCGAAGCAATTCTATTACTTCGGCCTTTTTAGTAGCCTATAAATTTTTGTTTACAAAAGTCGGCCTTGGAATGTTATCGCCGCCTCCATCGAAGATTACTCCAAGTATAGCAAAGAATTACTCGACCGAAGGTCACGCCTCCGGGCTCCCCTCGAAGCCAGGCGCTTCGGGATGCCTCCGGGACCCTTGCGGAACCAAGTGCTCTAGGACCCCTTCGGGCCCTATCTAGAGCCAAGCCTCCGGGATCCCTCCGGATCCCTCTGGAGCCAAGCCTCTAAGACCCCTCCGGGCCCTCTTTAGAGCCTTTCGAAGTCCTCCTCGGAGCCCTCTTCGGAGTCCCCTCTGGGACCCCTTCGAAGTATGCTCCGGTAGGTGCTCCGGTCTAGAAGATGAAATATCCAGTACCACTACAGTGTAAAATCCATACCAGGGACCCCCGCCACTGGTATGTCGTATACCTACTCCTGAAGTGATGTATATCTACCACGTCTGTAAAGTTATATGTACATTATCCTAGCCTTTTCCCCTCTTACCCCTATAAAGCCTATGGCATGTAAGGGGTATTTAGGTCTTTTCCTTTGGCCTATGAGCCTATAAAAGCAAGGCCATGCCCTTGTAATGGACACACGCTCAGTAGAGGCAAAATTATGCCAAATCCATTGTAAACTGGACATAGGGTTATTATCCCTCTTGGGAGGCCCGAACTAGTATAAAACCCTCTCTCCCTCTGTGAGAACCCTTCGAGGTTCATACCATACATTATACACCTTCTTACAGAAACCTATTTGTAACTAACGCAATTGTTACAACACCTATCCTTACTGCGTTCATCGGCTCGATAGCCGATAGGCTATGCTACTGATATTATTCTCTCTGTTTTCTTATTAGTTGTAGGGTCAAACTGATTGGCATGTATTTAACCCCTTTTTTATAAGAACGTAGGACCTGCACTAGAGTTAAGAAGATCTCCCAGGCCACGTGTGTGTCAAAGTATGACAAAAAATGCATCAACACATGCTCAGAACCCCGAGAATTTTGGACCTACACTGGAGTTAAGCATATCTCCAAGGCCACGCGTGTGACCAAAGATGACACCAAAAAGATCCCACTGAACTACAACATGATATGCAAGGTGTTGTAGAACCCGTTGTTGACACACCTGCCCCACGACGGTCTAAGAGGGTATGTCATGCGCCTGAGTGGTTTATGTTTCTAACCATTGGGCAACTTGACATATTGTTGTTGTATAACGATGAGCCCAACACCTACACGGAAGTAGTGATGGGACTAGACTCTGAGAATTTGTTGGAGCCATTAGATCCGAATTAGAGTCAATGTGAGAAAACCCAGTTTGGAACTTGGTCGATCCACCCGATGCTATAAAAACTATTGAGTGTAAATGGATTTTTAAGAAAAAGATAGACGTTGATGGAAATGTTCACATCTATAAAGCAAGATTGGTGGTGAAAGGTTTCAGACAGACTCAAGGTGTTGATTATGGTGAAATATTTTCACCCGTTGCCATACTTAAGTCTATCCATATCATCCTAACAATTGTTGCATTTTATGATTATGAGATATGGAAAATTGATGTCAAGACGACTTTCCTAAATAGAAACCTAAATGAGGATGTGTACATGACACAACCTAAAGGTCTTAACGGTCCTAGAAATGTTGGGAAAGTGTGCAAGTTATAGAAGTCCATTTATGGGCTAAAGCAAGCTTCTCGGAGTTGGAATCTTCATTTTGATGAGGTAGTCAAAGGGTTTGGCTTCATCAAGAATGAAGAAGAGCCTTATGTTTACAAAAGTCTAGTGCGAGCTCATTTGTGTTTCTGGTCTTATATGTGATGTGGATGATATATTGTTGATCGGAAATGACATTACTTTATTGAATGTTGTCAAGAATTCATTAAGAAATAGTTTCTCTATCAAAAGATCTTGGAGCGGCAACATACATTTTGGGCATAAAGATATATAGAGATAGATCAAGGCGGCTATTTGGACTTTCTGCTAATGTCACATGGTATTTCTCTTAGTAATACTTAGTGTGCCTCGACACATAATGAGTTGGAGAAGATGAGTGTGATCCTATATGCCTTCACGATCGGGTGCATCATGTAAGCCATGTTATGTACACACTCAGATGTTTCTTATGCTTTGAGTGCCTCGATCAGATTTCAGTCAAACCCGGGTGAGAGTCAATGGACAGTAGTAAAGAGTATCCCCAAGTACTTTAGAAGAACTGAGGATATGTTCCTAGTTTATGGTGGTGAGGAGGAGCTTGTTGTAAGTGGTTACACCGATGCTAGTTTCCAAACCAACAAGGATAATTCACTGTCTCAATCTAGATTTGTGTTGTCTCAATGGAAGCACAATGAGTTGAAAAAGCTCCAAGCAAGATACAATGGCCGGTTCTACGATAAAAGTCGAGTACATTGTGGCTTCAGAAGGTCAGAAGGAGACCGTTTGGATCAGGAAATTTGTTTTTGCATTGGGTGTTGTTCCTAGCGCGTCCAACCCAGTGGAGCTCTATTGTAACAATAGCAGCGCCATTGCACAAGCCAAGGAGCCTAGATCACACCAGAAGTCCAAACATATAATTCGACGATATCACCTGATCCGTGAGATCATAGAGAGATGTGATGTAAAGATTTGCAAGGTACACACAAATTTGAACATAGCAGATCCATTGACTAAACCTCTATCACAGCCCAATCATGAGGCACACCTGAGCTCCATGGGTATTAGATACATGCGAGAGTGAGTTATATGTATGTGAAAGATGTTTTTGATGTCTATGCTTATGTGTGAGGATAATTGTTATCTTGTTCCTTGAATAAATGTCGTTTACATTGATTAATGAATTGATGACTTGTTATGTGAGACTCTTTGTTTCATAATTATGTTGTTAAAAAAGGATCCATGATGTTATCATCATTAGGACAATGATGATACATAGATTAGCACATCCGACTGATTGATGATCATGTTTCACATATCATAGACATGGTGATGTCAAATCAGTGATGTCAACACATGTTGGTGAACATGGTGTTGGATAGATCCACTTGAGATACTACTAGGATTGTTATTTTATGTACCATCAGTTGTCATCTCAAATGATGTACCTATAGAGTCCTCAGACCTGAGATCATCACTTGATTTAAAAATGCATAGCGACACACTTTGATGCTTCCTAACTTTATTCCATAACTAGGTAGCCATAAGGGTCATTTTCATGTGTGTTGTGAAACATGTCGTGGGATGTGACTGGTCAAGATGGAATTTACCCCTCCTTATAATGGGATAGATGTCATTGGCCCCTCGAGGTAGACAGATTGGAAAAGTGTATGGCAATGCCACTATGACTAAACAGTTAGTCATGATTTGAATCTGATACTTGATCGAGTGAAACGTCAAGCTAACCAACAAGAATGGCATGGATCTCACCTTGACTTTGACTGATGTCATGAGGTAAAGAGACTGGTACATGCGTATATAAAGGTTATGTGAAAATTTGATTTTGTATACTTTCGAGGGTCAATATGTGCTGCTAGGTACCACTATTGATCAGTGAGCCAGAAAAGGTTTCCGGGGAACAGTCGTTTGTGTATGAATCTATCAGGTCACACACTTAAGGGGATAGATTTAGAAACTTGCTAAGAATTGGTTCTTGTGAAAGTGAGAGATTGAAGGAATTGTGCCCAAGAAAATTCTGGGTGGATCAGAAGTTCTGATTTGGAATCTGAAGTTTCGACTAGCACATGTGCTCTATGTAAGTAAGTTTTGGGAGTATCAGAAGTTTCGATATGGTATCATAAGTTCTGATTATTTCCTGATTTAAAACCAAGAGCTCTGATCAGAAATTTCGATATGGTATCGGAAGTTCCAATTATTTCTTGGTTTGAGAAACCGCGAGCTCCGATCGAATGTTCTGATATGGTATGAGAAGTTTCGATTATTTCTGATCTAGAGATAGAGAGTCCAGATCAGAAGTTTCGATTTGGAATCGAAAGTTCCAATTATTTTTGGGTTACAGACCGAGAGTCTAGATCGGAACTTCCGACCAAGACAAAACAAATTGGAACTATTGGGCTTTAATTATGATTAAAGGCCCACACCCTAGGTCTATATAAAGGGAGGAGGAGGAGGTCGTGGAAGGTAGTTGTAGATGCTCCTATTGCTCAAACCCTAGCCTCCACACCTCTCCTCTCCCATCTTGATCTCAAAGGTTGAGATTGGGGTGCTCTCCCTTGATCTCTCAAGCAGGGCTAGCACGTCGTTGTGAGAGGAATCCATCCTTGTACGTGTGGACTCCGTGGAGGTGTTGCTAGAACAATGACACTCATATTCATCATCCTCGAGGTGATCGCCGGTCTTCATCGTCTTCACCAATGATCTTCTTCGCGAGGGTCATCGATGAATGGACAAATCAAGGAGGAGCTAACACTAACATAGAAACATACATTAGTGATGGGTCATAACGTACATTGGTGATGGACATGTCCCTCGTCACTCTTATTGCATCAGTAATGTGACATCAATAGTGACGGGTAAACACCCGTCACTAAAGGGTCAACCTCACTCCTATGGGCTCACTTGTTATGGCTCTTTTGTGACGGGTGATAGTTGTCACCCGTCACTAATGGGTTCTTCAGTGACAGTTGACTATTGTCACCCGTCACTAATAATATGGTCATTTCAACAAAAAATTTAGGCTACATCCTGAATTTGGCAGCCCACATATGCAACATACAAAGCACATCACAAAAAGATTCATTAAAAAATTAGTATCTGTTGACGCAGAAATGCGCCTCCGCACTTGGGCCGGTTTGACGTCCAAAAGTATCGCAATGATACCGACGCCGCGTTCTGACTACCCTGGATAGTGACAAGGGATTTGGAGTCGCCAGGCAATCAGATAAATAATTAATATTTTAATCAAATTGACCGAAAGTATTAATAGCAATGTAAACAGTAACAAAATGACCAAAATACCTGGAATCGGCCAATTCGGAGGCCGATTCGGAGTTATAGCAGATACTAGTCTGAAGGGTCCTTGGGACGCCTTCGGCCTCAAGTCCAGTCAGACCAGGGGTACAACCCCGGTCGGACCAAAGGGCTGCGAAGGGGCTTCGGGCGGTGCCCCAGAGTCAGGTGCAAAGTACAACTCCGGCGATCGGACCGGCGAAGCCTCATCGGTCGGACCGACCGTGCTACCCCGGTCACACCGGGCGAAGGGGCCTCCGAACGTCGGCCTTCGACTGCGCGGAGCTCCAGCGCGTAGGGCTTTGGAGGGCTCGGACTTCGGCTTCGACGCGCCCGATGCGAAGGATCCCGGTCGGACCGGCGGAGGGCCGTCGGTAAGACCGGTTGTTGCCGACAACGGCGTGACGAGGGGCTCCGGTCAGACCGGTACCTCAACGCCGGTCAGACCGAGGTAGCAGATCCGATCTAATAAGCCTCGTCAACCATAGAAAATGATCTCCAATTGCTCCCAAACTTCGTAGAGGTGCTTAAGGAGGGAATTGACCTGCAAAACAATAATAGATCAAACACAATTCGGCTGGAAGGCCGAATTGCCAGGTAGGGGAGATAAAAACCGATAAAAGGGTAGCAATCCGTTACGTGGATTAACGGGAGGTTCACAAGCGAACTAGCAAGGGTTACCATGATTACGGACGTGGCAGACGGAGGGCTTTCAAGCAAACCCACGAAGATGCGGAAAAGTAAAGAAAGTAAAAATGATTCAAAGCCAGGGCTTTGGATTGGTATGTCGGGGGGCCTTGAATTGGCCTTCCCCCTAGTATTTATAGGGTGGTGGGCTAGTTATCCCTGGCTAGAGATAGAGTTAGATGCGTCCAAAACTCTGTTGAGATAGGTTTTGGGCGAAAATACCTCGAATCCCACTCGGATCCGAAATCCAGACCCTACCCGGTCTGACCGAGCCCATGGATCCGGTCTGACTGGACCTGGCCGGTTGGACTGGCCTACCATAGCCGATCAGACCGGCCTTTGCCAAGTTGACATATTTTCGGTCAAAAATACTATTTTCCAGTATTTGCCTAGTTTGACCATTAATGCCATTTTTTGCTATAAACACATGCCCCCCTGCCTTTTAGCAAACTTAGTGAGCTAAAAGCACGACGGGCCTTGGGCGATACCTGCAATATCGGCCTTTTAACACTTCAAGCGTTTTGCCACACACTTGGTAAGTACTTTTTTAAATATCTACCATTCAAAGCCCTTCGAAATCGCTCTCCTTGTAAAGACAGGACATATGCATTGCCTGGAGCGATTTCGACTACCTTAAAAGGTCCCTCCCAACTAGGTGACCATTTACCGAATTTTGAACTCCTAGTGCCTAATGGCAAAATTGTCTTCCACACCAAATCATTGATTTGAAACGATTTTGCCTTGACCTTCTTGTTGTAGGCCCTAGCTACTCTTCTTTTATCTCTCTCTATTGCCTCTAGAGCCTTCAACCTCTTATCGGTCACCTCTTCTAAATTATCCTTTAGAAGTGTCTCATATTCGTCGACCGATAAGCCATCTTGTTTAAGAAATCTAAGGGAGCCGAGATCCACCTCTACCAGTAGAACGTCTTCTTGTCCATATACTAGCTCATAAGGACTGATTTTAGTGGCACCATGCTTTGCAACTCTACTAGCCCATAGAGCTTCAGAAAGTACCTCGTGCCACCTTTTTGGAAACTCCTCAATCTTTTTCTTGATCAATTTAATTACAGTTTTGTTACTGGACTCGTCCTGACCATTGGCTTGAGCATAATATGGGGAAGAATTTACCAATTTGATCCCATAGTATTCGGCAAAGTCCCTCACCTCTTTACCGATGAACGAAGTACCTTGGTCAGTAGTGAGAGTTTGGGGAATGCCGAATCTATGTATAATGTGCTTCAAGATGAAATCAATCACTTCGTTGTGAGTCATGTTCTTGAGCGGCACAGCCTCGGTCCATTTGGTGAAGTAATCTGTTGCCATCAACACAAACCGATGCCCTTTCGAGGACGGAGGATGAATTTGGCCGATGAAGTCTAAACTCCAACCTTGGAATGGCCATGGTTTGATAATAGGGTTAAGTGCCGACGCGGGTGCTAGCTGAATATTCCCAAACTCCTGACAAGCTTTGCACCCTCTATAGTACCTAAAACAGTCTTCGGTCATAGTCGGCCAATAAAAATCTGCCCTCTTGAGCATCCACCTCATCTTTGGGGCCGACTGATGAGTACTGCAAAGCCCTTCATGTACTTCACCTGCAGCAACTCTAGCTTGATCGGGGTCCAAACATTTCAAAAGTACCCCATCAATAGTTCGGCGATACAACACATCGTCGAGCAAAACAAATTTGAAAGTCTATCACCGAACTTTCCGATCAACCTTTTGGCTTGGGTCTCTCAAATATTGGACGATTGGGGTCCTCCAATCATCCTCACTAACTAGAGGAGCAATGGCCAAATTCCCGCTAGAACTGGCTTCAAGATTCATCATTTGGACTTGCCTCCCGAGCACTAAACCTTCCCGACAATGGTCGGTCGGACCGCCCCTGCTGGCCCGGTTAAACCGGCTATTGCCAGTTATCTAGCACAATTCGGTCTGACCGTCCTGACGTGGTCGGTCAAACCGGGTACGCAAGGGCGGTTGAACCGTGCCCACAAAACCGGTCAGACCGACAGTAGGACCCTCGGGTGTTACATCATCTCCAAACAATGGCTTTTCCCGCGTGCAGAATTTGCCCCTCCTAATTTGATAGCCTGATGCTTGTTGAGCCAAGTCATTTGCAAGTGAGTTGGCCTCTCTAGACACATGAGTAATCTCAAAATCATCAAAGGTAGAAATTAAGTCTAAACACTTGTCCAAGTAGCTATTTATTAAACCATTAAAACATTGAGCGAGCTTGGCTACTTGTTGTACGACTAATAATGAATCACCGTATGAATGAACATACTTCACACCCATGGAGTTCAACAACTCAAGACCTAGCAACAGGGCTTCATATTCGGCTTGATTATTAGTTGAATGAAATTCCAAACGGGCCGAGGTCTCAAAGCGCATACCACTCGGTGATATGATTATCACTCCAACACCTTGGCCATTTTTGTAAGCTGAACCATCGAAGTAAAGTTTCCATGGTAATGCTTCAATCAAGGTGACTTCATCGCCCCAATTAACATCTACGTGGTGATCCACTATAAAATTAGCAACGACTTGGCCTTTCATAGCTTTCAACGGTTCATAATCCAAATCATATTCGATTAACGCATACGCCCACTTGCCAATTCTACCACTTAGAATCGGCTTTTGCAACATGTATTTTATGACATCTGTTTGGCAAGTGACAATACATGTGCTCGGGAGAAGGTAATGACGTAATTTGGTACACGCATAATAGAGGGTCAAACATAAACGCTCCACAAACACGTACCTTGTCTCAGCGTCCGGAAGTCGATGACTCAAGAAGGTGATGATGTACTCTTTTCCTTCGACGTCTTGAGTCAACACGGCCCCAATCACGCTCTCCTCCGTGGAAATATAAAGCCGAAATGGGATCCCGGCCTTCAGCGCCCTTACCACTGACAGCGTCGATAAGCACTCTTTGATTTTCTCGAACACACGTTGCTGGCTTGTCCCCCAAGTGAACTCGGCTTCATTTTTTAACCGGAGTATTGGGGCGAAAGGATCAATTTTTCCAGATAGGTTGGATATAAAGCGCTGCAAATAATTAACCTTGCCTAGCAATTTCTGTACATCTTTCTTAAATGTCGGCGCTACGCATCCCCTAATTTTCTCAAGCCTCTTGGGATCAATTTCGATGCCTCTTTCATGAATCATGAATCTCAAGAACTTACCCGTCGACACACCAAAAGCACATTTGAGTGGGTTCATTTTCAAGCCATACCGGCGCATTCTTTCAAAAGTAACTTTCAAATCGGTGAGGTGGTCCTCCATAGAGCCGATTTGACCACAACATCATCTATATAAACTTCTAACATAACCCCTATCAAGTCATGAAATATTAAGTTCATGGCACGTTGGTATGTGGCACCAGCATTCTTTAAACCAAACGTCATTACTACCCACTTAAACAAACCGACAAAACCTGGGCAGTGAAAAATCGTCCTAAAGAAGTCTTCTTCGGCCATAAATATTTGATTATAACCAGCGTTGCCGTCAATAAAACTTAGTACCTTATGTCCCGAGGCATCGTTGATCAACATGTCGGCTATCGGCATGGGATACTCGTCTTTCGGAGTGGCCTTGTTTAAATCCCTGAAATCGACGCAGATGCGGATCTTTCCACACTCCTTCTTCTCGACAGGCACGATGTTAGCGACCCATTCCGCGTACCTGCATGGCCTAATAAAACCTGCTGCTAATAGACGTTCGATCTCCTCTTTAACTCGGTCATAGATGGTCGAATTGAAGAGGCGTGGCAGCTGTTTATAAGGCCTAAATCTGGGTTTGATGGGGAGCCGATGCTCAACAAGCTCTCGGCTTAGCCCGGCATCTCGCTGTAATCCCATGCGAAGCAATCAACATACGATCGAAGCAACTTTATTACTCCGGCCTTTACATCATTATTCAGATTCTGATTTACAAACGTCGGCCTTGGAACACTACCATCTCCTATGTCTACTTGTTCCAAAGGGTCGGCCGACGAGAAACCTTGACCTAATTTCTCTACCTAGCTAAAGTCTTCGATGGCTTCGGTGATACCGTCTTGAGAATACTGATACTGCTCCACGCGAGACTTTAACCAATCAAGATTAGCGCTAGACATTCTCCTATCTTAGACACAACCGAGCTACACTGGCCGGCTTCACGGAAATAGGAATGAACCTCCCCTCTGATACGCTGACAAAGTCATAATCCAAGAGGTCTTGTCCCGATAAACACTCTATCTCATCATGGGCGGTGTCGTCGGATGCATCGGCCAAACTAACATGGGCCGATGTATCGGCGTGCACTATCTCAACTTCGTCACCGTCCCATTGTATGAGGCACTGATGCAAGGTGTATGGTACGCACTGATTTGCGTGGATCCAGTCACGCCCAAGAATTACATTATAGTTACCCTGTACATCGACGATGAAGAAAGCGGTAGGTAGCGTCTTGTTTCCCACCGTCAGTTCCAGGGACAGTACCCCCTTGGCTTCTGTCGTGTCGCCATTAAAGCTGTTGAGGGTGACATTGGTCTTCTTCAGGTCGTCTTCATCTTTGCCGAGCTTCCTTAGAAGGGAGTACGACATTAGGTTCACGGTGACGCCGCCATCGACAAGCATCCTCGAGATGGGCTTCCCGTCGATGTGCCGCCTTATGTAGAGGGGTCTCAGGTGATGGTTCGTATCTCCGGGCTTCTCGAATACGGCATCTCATGGGCCGAGGTCTAGCTGAGCGACCCCAGTCTCCTCCTGCAGTGGAGTGAACTCAAAAGGCAACATGATGACACCGACGTCCATCGCTTGAGGAGCAGGCCCCTCGGAGACAGGAGTGTAGTCGTCGTCGAGCAAATCATCTTCATTGGAGCTAACGATGGGGGCCGAGTCATCGACTATGACCGGCTTGGGTCTCCAGACTTTCTTCATGGTGGGATGAGGACGGATCTCCTCAAAAAGTGTGTCATGTGCCTCCTCGGCCTTCTCTTCTCGTATCTCCTGTGCACGCAAGCATTGCAACCTCCTCTTTTGTGATTTGGTCATCCCTGGGGGCACCCATGATGGTTGAGGACGGGTGCCAGGTGCCACGGTCTTGCTTCTAACATTTTTAGCTCAAGGGGACCTGCTTGTATCGGCCTCGAGCACCTTGTGTTTGCCATGAGAGGTCTCCTGCTCCTGATCGGTCGAACCGGACATGGCGGGCCGGTTAGACCGGGATGTGCCGAAAACTATCGTAATGCCGGTCGGACTGGCCACAGTAGGCTGGTCGAACCGAGCTTCTGCTGAGTCTTCGCGCATTCCCGTCGGGGTATCCGTCGGGATTGGGACCTCCTGGGATCCGAACTTGATGACTATAACCTCCGAGGTGTCTCCATATTCACCCCTTTCAGTGGTATCTCGCGGGTCCCGGTTCTGGGGGACCACAGACAGGCAATGAACAATGTTGTTATCTTGTGCCAGGGTGTAAGTGTTCGTAGCCGAACATTGCACAAAGTTCTCCGGTGGCAAAGGCCAAACCGAAGCCACCGCCTAGCAGTAGGGCGGCGACATCGGAGGCTCTAGCGGACTCGCTGTCGCGCCCCGATTTAATAAATCAGGACTTTATTGAAATTCCATAGAAAATCAATAAAACAAGACGTTCATCACACGACCACGTACAATACGAGCAATCATTCACGGTTCGTAGACCGCATTAATACAAAAGTGAATAAAGATGAAGAGAAACTAATAAAACAAGGGTCCTAGATGAACGCCTCCTTCCAGTCTCGCCTTGACTGGGTCGCTACTCCAGACCTTCATCCTCCTCGTAGTAGACTGGCTCTGATGTTGTAAGTCAACGGGGTGAGTACAGACGTACTCAGCAAGCCACCGAATGCAAATATAATGCAAGGTAATAACAAGGGAGATAGTGGCTAATTTAGCGGAAGCAGCATATTTGTAAAGCTTTAAATGAGAGCAGTTTATTAGTACGGAAAAGTAAACATGTGCATGTGTATCATCATCTTCTAACTCGAGGGGTACAGTCAGCCCCACCTCGCTCAACAGTCCTTACGTGCCATGAATAACTTGAACATGCATACAGTTGTAATCTAACTGCGAGTAGTCACACAACCCGCCCTTGACCGTGGGCTCGGCTTTTCGAAAAGATTAAATTACTCTGATCAGAGATGTACCACTGTACCCACAAGGCACGCACTCATCACCTACACCGAAGTGTAACGAGATGACCCATCACACGGGAACTCGTGCCAAAACCTTCCATATAGTCCTCCCCGACTCAATAGCACCCTCTTATGGGTTTCATATGGTGTCCCGACGCATCGGAGCCCCACCATACCCCCCCTTGAGCCTCGTCGGTACAAGTCGCCCGCAGGCTAGCCCCTTGCCCCCTCCTCTATGGTGCATCAAGCCGGGGTATTCCATACTTCCAGTTAGGACTTACCCATTAGACTTGTGGTTGGTACGGAAGTGCTTTGCAACAGATCCCGCAGACCGGTCCTTATAGTGCCCCGGGTGCGACAAACCAGTGCCCGAGCTTGCACCCGGAACCCACCATACTTATAACCTAGCCAACTCCAACAGAGTCCAGAGACGAGAATAACAGGAAAATTCATATACAGAATCCAGCTATCTACGACTCGTTCTTTTTAACCTATAGCAGTTGTGCCGGTACATTGGGCACTAGCTAATATTTTTATAGTAGAGTGACAAGGAGTTAAGGCTCAATAAGCATGGCTTGGGTTTGCACACAAGGACAGGGATCTAATAAATATAAGTGTAAGGCTTGAATATTTGACTAATGCAATATTAACCTATGGGTTATAGCGATAAGTTATTAAAACATGGGCTCAATTATGATCAACTGTTTCCACAGAGACGGTCGATGACTTGCCTTGCTCAGCAAATGGGGATGGAGGAACCTCGGGGTAGAACTCCTGCTCCTCGACGAACTCGTAGTCTTCTCGATACGGAAAATAAACAATACATTCAATAAACAAATAAAAATTCACCAAATATTAAACTTACACATTTGTAGGTTTATTATGTGAAGTAATATTTTTAATATTTCAAGGTTTTGTTCAAAACAGTAAAGTTTAATATTTTAGAATTTTCCCAATTTATTTTCTGTATTTTTAATTTTAACCCTAAGGGATTTTTATTCATTTATTTATTAATAATATTTTGAGTAACATAAGCATACTGTTTTTATGGCATTAATGTGTAGAGAATAATATTCTGGTTCCAACAAAATTTGAATGGGGAAATTTGGAGTTAAAATGAGCAAGATATGAATTTTTGAAGTTTAAACAATTTTCTGGAATTTTTATTTAAACTGAAAACCGTCTCGGGTCCACGGTGAACCGGGTTCACCGTGAACCCGCGACTATGCGCGTGGACCGATCAGATCTGGACCGTTGGATCTGGATCAGCGGCCAGATGCGAGGCGGGGGTTTTAAATGAATTTCAACGGCCCAGATTAAAACGTGGCGAAGGGGTATACGTGGACGCACGAGATCGTTTCAGTGTTTTAAGTCAAGATCTACGGCCGAGATTAAACAATACCGGTTTGACCGGATCCGAGGGCCTGGATTAGATCCCGAAGGGATTTAATCCTAGCCCTCCGATCTGGATCGGACGGCCAGGGATCCGTCCGGCACGGCACGAGCAAAAGGGATGGTTACCCCCTTCGTTCTCGGCTCCGGCGGTCCAACGACGAAGGATTCCGGCGACGGCGTGGCTTGGACGACCGTAATAAGGCCAAAAATGGAACCAGCGATGTGAGGGGAACTTGGTCGTACCGGCGGTGGTGGTGACGGCGAGCGGACGGCGACCGGCGTCGAAGAGGGGCGGAGGAATCGTTCGGGTTCGTCGGCGGCGAGGCGATCCGGTGGTCCTTCCGACCAACGAAGACGTGGCCGAGGACGGGCGGGCCTTGGTGGTCACGTAGGTGGCGACGGCGAGGGGCGCGGTGGCCTGGATCGCCGGCGAGCGGTGGCTGGAGGCGGAGCAGAGCAAAAGGGCAAAACCTTGCGCCAGAGCTCTTGGAAAGCGAGGGCTTGCGCTCAAGGTGGTGTGGGCAGTGAGCGGTGGCCGAGGGGGTCTTTATAGGGTCATCGGCGATGGCTATGGTAGGCTATAGGAGGGAAACCCGTGAAGGGTTCCTATTTTACTCCGGCGAGGCTTTCCTTTGGCTCGGTTAGCTTCCTTAAGCGTGAAAACGCGTCGGTTAACGATGGAATGGGAGCGGTGGCGATCGGGGAAGATGATCCGGGGCAAATCCAGGTGAAAACGGGCAGCCGTCGGTGAAGCAGGAAGGAGATCGCCGGAGAAAGGAAGGGGAGCGATCCCCTTCCATCGGAGACGAAGCACCTGACAGGTGGGCTCCACCTGTCAGTGAGCGATCCAAAAAGAAAGGGGGCCGACAGACGGGTCCGGGCGGTCAGTGGCGCGGCGGGGCGCGGGTGGGAGGAGAGAGGGGAGGGCGGCGCCGACAGGTGGGTCCCTCCTGTCGGTGGGTGCGGCCGGAATGGGCTGGGCCGAAAGGCCTTCAGAGGGGAAAATGGGGTTGCGGCCCAATAAGTATTAAAATGTATTTTTCAATTAAAATAATTCCAGAAATTCAAATATTTGTTTAAGGGTTGGATCACTGTTGATAAAAATTTGTAAAAATTCCTAAAATTATATCTTGGCTTTTAGTTCATCTCATAAAATTTTCAAGTCCAGATTTTGAGTATTTCTCCCTGTTTGGCTTTATTTGGGTTCTTTTGTGATTTTCCTTTAATAATAAATCCAGAAATAATTATAAATAATGTTTTATTTTTATTTTATTCCTTTTAATTTTTGGGGTGTTACAATCCTATCCCCCTTACAGAGAATCTCGTCCTCGAGATTCGGATCAATCCTCGAATAGCTCAGGATGCTGTGCCTTGAGTTCATCTTCTTTTTCCCATGTGGCTTCTTCTACTGGATGATTGCTCCACTGCACCTTGCAGAAGCGGATGACTCGACTCCTGGTGGTTCTTTCTTTGACTTCCAATATCTTGACCGGCTTTTCTACATAGGTCAGATCCTCTTGGACATCCAACTGCTGAAGATCCACTTGCTCCGTGGGGACGCGGAGACACTTCTTGAGTTGAGACACATGAAACACGTCATGCACTCCGGCCAATGAAGGCGGTAATTCCAACTGATATGCGACTTCGCCTTGGCGTCGAATAACGGGAAATGGTCCAACATATCGAGGGGCCAACTTTCCTCTCATGTTAAACCGTTGAGTCCCACGAAGAGGTGTAACCCGAAGGTATACATGGTCTCCTTCTTCAAAGGCTAGATCTCGACGACGATTGTCGGCGTAGCTCTTCTGTCGCGATTGGGCCGTCTTGAGTCTGTCTCTGATGATCCGTACTTTCTCTTCAGCTTCACGGAGAATGTCGGTTCCGAATACTTGGGATTCCCCAGTTTGGTCCCAAAGTAGAGGAGTTCTGCACTTACGTCCATATAGGGCCTCAAAAGGAGACATCTGAAGACTGGCTTGATAGCTATTGTTGTATGAAAATTCTGCATATGGCAAGCTTTTGTCCCAAGTGGCTCCAAAATCCAAAACACATGCTCGAAGCATATCCTCTAGTATCTGATTTACCCTTTCTGTTTGTCCATCTGTCTGAGGATGGTAGGCGGTACTGAAATTCAATCTCGTGCCCATCTCCTCTTGGAGGTTCTTCCAAAAGCGAGAGGTAAACTGACTTCCTCGGTCAGACACTATCTTCTTGGGTACTCCATGAAGACATACTATCCGGGCCATATATAGTTCTGCTAGCTTAGGGCCACTAAAGGTCGTCTTGACGGCTATGAAATGAGCTACTTTTGTAAGCCGATCAATGATCACCCATATAGAATCATACCCCAGCTGGGTCTTTGGTAATCCGGTGATAAAATCCATACCGATCTCTTCCCACTTCCATTCCGGTACTTTAAGTGGTTGTAGCAATCCTGCAGGTCTCTGATGTTCAGCTTTTACTCTTCTGCAGGTGTCACATTCGGCGACAAACTGGGCAATCTCTCTTTTCATGCTAACCCACCAATAACGTTCCTTCAGATCTTGGTACATCTTGGTACTGCCGGGATGAATGGAGTACAATGTCTCATGAGCTTCTCTTAAGATAAGAGTTTTTATTTCAGGCTTGTCCGGTACACATATCCGGGTTCCAAACCAAATGGTGCCATTTTCGTCCTCTGAAAATCCGGGGGCTTTTCCTTGCCTCATGTTCTTCCTGATGGCAGCTATATCCGGGTCCTCCAACTGAGCTTCACGGATTTGTTCAAATAGAATAGGCTGGGTTTCCAAGGTGGCTAGATATGCTCCGGTGGTTAACCCAAGATTCAACTTTTCCATCTCCCTGCATAACCAGGGTGCGTGTTCTTGAATCATCATGGCTGTGCAATATCCTTTTCGACTTAAGGCATCAGCTACCACATTTGCTTTTCCGGGGTGGTAGTGAATACCTAAGTCGTAGTCCTTGATTAGTTCCAACCATCGTCTTTGCCTCAGATTAAGGTCAGGCTGTGTGAAGATATACTTCAAACTCTTGTGATCCGTAAAGATCTCACAGCGATTTCCAACCAAATAGTGCCTCCAAATTTTGAGGGCGTGCACTACGGCGGCTAATTCCAAATCATGGGTCGGATAATTCAACTCATGGGGTCTCAATTGTCTGGAGGCATAAGAGATGACCTTTCCATCTTGCATAAGAACACATCCTAATCCTTGGCGAGATGCGTCGCAATAGACATGGAAGTCTTTGCGGATATCTGGTAGGGTTAGTATAGGTGCAGACACCAAACGAGTCTTGAGGGTGCGGAAACTTTCCTCACAATCAGGAGTCCATTCAAACTTCTCTCCTTTCTGTAACAACTTGGTCATTGGCTTGGCTATCTTAGAAAAATTCTCGATAAATCTTCGGTAATATCCGGCCAATCCTAGAAAACTTCGTATCTCAGATACATTCGTGGGTGGCAGCCAATCCGTAACTGCTTCTACGGTGGCAGGGTCTACTGCGATTCCTTGTGCAGAGATGATGTGTCCAAGGAACTTTACTTCTGCCGTCCAAAACTTGCACTTACTGTACTTGGCATACAATTGGTGTTCCCTTAACTTTCCTAAGGTTAACCGGAGGTGAGTCTCATGCTCTTCCTGATCCTTGGAATAAATGAGGATGTCGTCTATGAAGACCACGATGAACTTGTCCAGATATTCCATGAATACCTTATTCATCATATTCATGAAGAATGCAGGGGCGTTGGTCAATCCAAAGGACATAACCGTACACTCATATAAACCATAACGGGTAGTGAAGGCCGTCTTGGGTATATCTTCTTCTCGAATCCTCAACTGATGGTAACCAGACCGTAGGTCGATCTTCGAGAATACCGTGGCTCCTTTGAGCTGGTCGAAGAGGTCATCGATCCGAGGCAACATGTACTTATTCTTGATTGTTACCTCATTCAAGGCGCGATAATCCACACACATACGCTTTGCCTTGTCTTCTTTCTTCTCGACAAAGATGACGGGAGCACCCCACGGTGATGTGCTTGGTCTGATATAACCTTTCCTTTCAAGATCCTCCAACTGTTGCTTCATCTTAGCTAACTCATTGGCGGCCATCCGGTATGGTCGCTTATAAATAGGAGTTGTTCCGGGCACCAAGTCAATCCTGAACTCGATGTCCCTCTTAGGTGGCATCCCTGGTAGATCCTCTGGGAATACATCTGGGTACTCACTGACTACTGGTATCTCCTCCAAGGTAATCTGATGTAGTCTTGTCCTTCCGGCCTTCATGCTGGGCATCTGGAATGTGACCATAATCCCTTCTTCATTAGTCACCGTTACTTTTCTCTGGGCACATTCTATCACACCCTGGTGTTTATTTAGCCAGTCCATCCCTAGAATGAGGTCCAAACCTTGACATTCTATTAGAATGGGGTCGGCCCAAAATATCGTGCCTTGGATATCTACCCATATCCTTGGACTAAAGGAACAAGCGAGGGTTTGCTTTCCCGGGGTAGCTATTAGTACTGGCCTGGGTAGTTCACTTATGTCCAGTGCATTATTTTCCACAAAAGCAGTTGATATAAAGGAGTGGGTAGCTCCGGTGTCAAATAATACCACTGCATGCGATGAATGAACCATAAACTTACCCATGACAATCTCTGGTGCAGCCTGGGCTTCCTCGGCGGAGACGTGGTTCACTTTGGCGCGGACGGCGGGGTTGGAGGTGACTCCTTGAGCTCTCTTGGGATGGGGGCACTGGTGGGAGTAGTGTCCCTCTTGGCGGCAGTTGAAGCATACCACAGGCTTGCCATGCCTGTCTCTCAAGACCTCCGGCTTCTTGGCCGGGGCGACTGGGGCGGTAGGTGCGACTGGAGCGGTGCGAGGTTGGCTGGCTCCGGCGTTGGCAGCTGGTGGCGCCGGGCGATACACTGGCCGGGGGTGGTACTGTGGCGCTGGTGGAGGTGGAGCAAAGCGGGGTCTTTGGGCTATGCCCTGATTCTGCCTGAAGGCAATCATGCGCTTCTTCTTCAGGTCGACCTTATTTTGTTGGGTCTCCTGCATGATAGCCTTGTTCACCAACTTCTGGAAGTTGGCGAAGTCTCCGGAGATAAGCTGTAGAGACAGCTCATCCTTCAGTCCCCGGAGGAACTTAGCCTGCCTGGCCGCATCCGTACGAACCTCTTCAGGTGCGTACCTGGCCAATCTGTTGAACTCATGCAGATATTCTGTTACGGACCTGCTCCCCTGCTGCAGGTCCCTAAACTCCTGTTGCTTCTGAGCTACAATGCCGTCGGGGATGTGAGCGGCACGGAAAGCAGCTGAGAACTCTGCCCAAGTGTGGGCGTGGCCCTCGGGCAGAGTCTCGCGGTGGTTGTCCCACCACTCAGCGGCGGGACCATGCAGCTGGTGGGTGGCGAAGGCCACCCTCTCCTGCTCAGTGCAGGTCAGGAGATCGAGTTTCTTCTCGATCGCCCGCAACCAATCCCCAGCCTCCATGGGGTTGGTGGTGCTTGAGAAGGTCGGTGGGCGGACTCGGAGGAACTCCGAGAGCTGAGTTGCGGGAGCGGGAGCTGGTGTGGCGGGTCGGGGCAGCTCGGGCTGTTGGTGGAGGCGGAAGAAGTGAGCCTGCTGCTCTTGCATTTGCTGCTGCTGCTGCTGCATCTGGTGCAGGAGGGCTGAGACCAACTGGTTTTGAGTGGCCATCATTTCAGCCACGGTGGGGTGGTTGGCGACCGGGGCATGCCTCTGCCCGGTGGCTCCCCATTGTGGCAAATTGCCACTTTCCCCTCCGTTCTGAGGAGCGTCTGATCCCTGGGTGTTGGTCATCCTGGAATTTTCAATGTGTACACATATTTATTTTGGTGAACTTTTTTTTTATATTTTATTTCTAAAGGATACCATTCTTGCGGTTACATTTATAAATTTTCTCATTCATGCCTTATATTGTGACATGAATGCTAAATACAAGCAATCAAAATAAAAAGAAAAACAATCAATCGTAATACTACGTCTAAGGCAGCTCGGGGGACGGCTCGATCTCGGGCTCGTGGGAGACGGGCGGGGTCGAGGAACTGGACGGTCCGGCGGGTGGTGCACTGCGGGAGATCCTCTTGGGCCTCACTGTGGGAGTCTGAATGGGTTTCTTCCGGCGAGGCGGAAGAGGTGCGATCTCCTCTATGTCCTTCTTCAGCTCCTTGATCTGGTAGCGGAGGTGCGGGTTGGTGGCGACACGCTGTCGAAGAAGCTCATTCTGACGCCGCAACTCCTCTGCCTCGGCAGCCAAGCGGTGTCCCTGCTGGATGCGGCGACGAAGCTCTCCGTTCTCGCGGTTCAGGTCCTCGGAGGAATGGCGGTAGAAACTGATAGTGTCGCGCTGTCCATTGGCGTCCTGCAACGCCTCGTAGTGGAGATCATCCATGGCCTCCAACAAGCGCATGGTATGACCAATCGCCGAATGACGCTGGGAGAGGGTGCTGACGAAGACACTGTGTGGGCTCTCTGGGGTGCGAAGAGGTACGAAGCGGAAGTCCGTGTCGTAGAGCTCGCTGTCGTAGATCATCCGGAGCTCCGTAAGCGCCTGGAGAGCGGTGCGCTGACTGGCTACCAGGAAGGTAGGTCCTCCTCCGCGGTAGGTGTGAGCTATCTGAGGGGAGGGCTGGACGACGACGGTGACCTCGCAGAAGCTCTCTTCCTCGTCGGGGAAGACTCCATGGTACATCGGCTCATGCTCGAATCCGAGGAAACTGACGAGCATGCGTAGCTCGCGGATGAATCCGGCCTCGTCACGAAGAGTTCCGCTCATGGTGTGAACCGGCATCTACAAAAGAGAGAAAATTTTGTGAAAATCTTAGAAGATGAGAGGATAAGTAATCTTTTGTAAAATATAGTGAATATATATAAGTCCTAAGGTCAGGTCTGTTTGGCTTCCTACAGTCAAGTCGGCTCTGATACCATCTTGTCGCACCCCGATTTAATAAATCAGGACTTTATTGAAATTCCATAGAAAATCAATAAAACAAGACGTTCATCACACGACCACGTACAATACGAGCAATCATTCACGGTTCGTAGACCGCATTAATACAAAAGTGAATAAAGATGAAGAGAAACTAATAAAACAAGGGTCCTAGATGAACGCCTCCTTCCAGTCTCGCCTTGACTGGGTCGCTACTCCAGACCTTCATCCTCCTCGTAGTAGACTGGCTCTGATGTTGTAAGTCAACGGGGTGAGTACAGACGTACTAAGCAAGCCACCGAATGCAAATATAATGCAAGGTAATAACAAGGGAGATAGTGGCTAATTTAGCGGAAGCAGCATATTTGTAAAGCTTTAAATGAGAGCAGTTTATTAGTACGGAAAAGTAAACATGTGCATGTGTATCATCATCTTCTAACTCGAGGGGTACAGTCAGCCCCACCTCGCTCAACAGTCCTTACGTGCCATGAATAACTTGAACATGCATACAGTTGTAATCTAACTGCGAGTAGTCACACAACCCGCCCTTGACCGTGGGCTCGGCTTTTCGAAAAGATTAAATTACTCTGATCAGAGATGTACCACTGTACCCACAAGGCACGCACTCATCACCTACACCGAAGTGTAACGAGATGACCCATCACACTGAGAACTCGTGCCAAAACCTTCCATATAGTCCTCCCCGACTCAATAGCACCCTCTTATGGGTTTCATATGGTGTCCCGACGCATCGGAGCCCCACCATACCCCCCCTTGAGCCTCGTCGGTACAAGTCGCCCGCAGGCTAGCCCCTTGCCCCCTCCTCTATGGTGCATCAAGCCGGGGTATTCCATACTTCCAGTTAGGACTTACCCATTAGACTTGTGGTTGGTACGGAAGTGCTTTGCAACAGATCCCGCAGACCGGTCCTTATAGTGCCCCGGGTGCGACAAACCAGTGCCCGAGCTTGCACCCGGAACCCACCATACTTATAACCTAGCCAACTCCAACAGAGTCCAGAGACGAGAATAACAGGAAAATTCATATACAGAATCCAGCTATCTACGACTCGTTCTTTTTAACCTATAGCAGTTGTGCCGGTACATTGGGCACTAGCTAATATTTTTATAGTAGAGTGACAAGGAGTTAAGGCTCAATAAGCATGGCTTGGGTTTGCACACAAGGACAGGGATCTAATAAATATAAGTGTAAGGCTTGAATATTTGACTAATGCAATATTAACCTATGGGTTATAGCGATAAGTTATTAAAACATGGGCTCAATTATGATCAACTGTTTCCACAGAGACGGTCGATGACTTGCCTTGCTCAGCAAATGGGGATGGAGGAACCTCGGGGTAGAACTCCTGCTCCTCGACGAACTCGTAGTCTTCTCGATACGGAAAATAAACAATACATTCAATAAACAAATAAAAATTCACCAAATATTAAACTTACACATTTGTAGGTTTTATTATGTGAAGTAATATTTTTAATATTTCAAGGTTTTGTTCAAAACAGTAAAGTTTAATATTTTAGAATTTTCCCAATTTATTTTCTGTATTTTTAATTTTAACCCTAAGGGATTTTTATTCATTTATTTATTAATAATATTTTGAGTAACATAAGCATACTGTTTTTATGGCATTAATGTGTAGAGAATAATATTCTGGTTCCAACAAAATTTGAATGGGGAAATTTGGAGTTAAAATGAGCAAGATATGAATTTTTGAAGTTTAAACAATTTTCTGGAATTTTTATTTAAACTGAAAACCGTCTCGGGTCCACGGTGAACCGGGTTCACCGTGAACCCGCGACTATGCGCGTGGACCGATCAGATCTGGACCGTTGGATCTGGATCAGCGGCCAGATGCGAGGCGGGGGTTTTAAATGAATTTCAACGGCCCAGATTAAAACGTGGCGAAGGGGTATACGTGGACGCACGAGATCGTTTCAGTGTTTTAAGTCAAGATCTACGGCCGAGATTAAACAATACCGGTTTGACCGGATCCGAGGGCCTGGATTAGATCCCGAAGGGATTTAATCCTAGCCCTCCGATCTGGATCGGACGGCCAGGGATCCGTCCGGCACGGCACGAGCAAAAGGGATGGTTACCCCCTTCGTTCTCGGCTCCGGCGGTCCAACGGCGAAGGATTCCGGCGACGGCGTGGCTTGGACGACCGTAATAAGGCCAAAAATGGAACCAGCGATGTGAGGGGAACTTGGTCGTACCGGCGGTGGTGGTGACGGCGAGCGGACGGCGACCGGCGTCGAAGAGGGGCGGAGGAATCGTTCGGGTTCGTCGGCGGCGAGGCGATCCGGTGGTCCTTCCGACCAACGAAGACGTGGCCGAGGACGGGCGGGCCTTGGTGGTCACGTAGGTGGCGACGGCGAGGGGCGCGGTGGCCTGGATCGCCGGCGAGCGGTGGCTGGAGGCGGAGCAGAGCAAAAGGGCAAAACCTTGCGCCAGAGCTCTTGGAAAGCGAGGGCTTGCGCTCAAGGTGGTGTGGGCAGTGAGCGGTGGCCGAGGGGGTCTTTATAGGGTCATCGGCGATGGCTATGGTAGGCTATAGGAGGGAAACCCGTGAAGGGTTCCTATTTTACTCCGGCGAGGCTTTCCTTTGGCTCGGTTAGCTTCCTTAAGCGTGAAAACGCGTCGGTTAACGATGGAATGGGAGCGGTGGCGATCGGGGAAGATGATCCGGGGCAAATCCAGGTGAAAACGGGCAGCCGTCGGTGAAGCAGGAAGGAGATCGCCGGAGAAAGGAAGGGGAGCGATCCCCTTCCATCGGAGACGAAGCACCTGACAGGTGGGCTCCACCTGTCAGTGAGCGATCCAAAAAGAAAGGGGGCCGACAGACGGGTCCGGGCGGTCAGTGGCGCGGCGGGGCGCGGGTGGGAGGAGAGAGGGGAGGGCGGCGCCGACAGGTGGGTCCCTCCTGTCGGTGGGTGCGGCCGGAATGGGCTGGGCCGAAAGGCCTTCAGAGGGGAAAATGGGGTTGCGGCCCAATAAGTATTAAAATGTATTTTTCAATTAAAATAATTCCAGAAATTCAAATATTTGTTTAAGGGTTGGATCACTGTTGATAAAAATTTGTAAAAATTCCTAAAATTATATCTTGGCTTTTAGTTCATCTCATAAAATTTTCAAGTCCAGATTTTGAGTATTTCTCCCTGTTTGGCTTTATTTGGGTTCTTTTGTGATTTTCCTTTAATAATAAATCCAGAAATAATTATAAATAATGTTTTCTTTTTATTTTATTCCTTTTAATTTTTGGGGTGTTACACTCGCCCACTGAGTGCCGTCCCCGTCGACTAGTTGGGGGTCCGACCATGTCGATGGTACCTCAGACCAGACCAGCGAGGGGTCCTGCCAAGCCGGAGGTACATTAGCCCATGGCAGAGGCGGGCCCGGCCACTGGAGGCCGAATCCCTCTGGAAACTGCAAACCGCTCAAAGGGGGTGGGTTCGGCCACCGAGGCCTGGACCTACCCGGAGGCTGGAAACCCTCCGCAGGAGGTGGGCTCAGCCACTGAGGCTCGAAGCCTCCTCGAAACAGGGGCCAAGCTGGGGAAGGGTTCGACCAATGAGGCCTGAACCCTGCCGGAGGTTGGGACCAACCCAGAGGGGGGTTCGACCACTAAGGTCCGAACCCTGCCGGCTGCTGCGTCCACTCTGGAGGAGTGTTCAGACCTTGAGGTCCAAACTCATCACCCACGAGGTTGGTCCTCCTAAGATGCTTTGACCGTCCCGAAGCCCGTGGGGGAGCACCTCTTCTCTCGGACCTTCGCTGGTGCTTGTCCAAGAGCATTTTGTACGTCACCTTCGGCCTTCTGCGATGTTTGGCCGAAGATGATGACTTAATATTTTCTTTCCACACTCCTACCTCCGGATTCTTTGGTACAAGTGTGCGTGTGCGAGCGTCTCCTATGACGATCGCCTTTCCCTTAGCCAACTCGGCATGCTCTGGCCGAATCAACACCTTCTTCCCTTCTAGATCAACGTTGTTCATGGGGAAAGGGTCTCTGTCTAATTTCATTTTTGGATTTTCTTCTATTTTCAATCGTCCTTCCTCTATGGCCGATTTTACCTATCGACGAAAAACGTTGCAATCGTTAGTGTAGTGAGAATTCGAATCATGCCACTTGCAGTAGGGACGCTTTTTTAACTCGTCGACGGATGGCATGACCTGCCCTTTCGGCAGCCGTAGAAGTTGATTTTTCAATAGGAAATCAAATATCTTATCACATTTAGTTACATCAAACGAATATCTAACTTCATTAGGCCGACTCTTAGAGGGAGATGGCTGCAATTTGGAGCAAGTGACGGGCTTAGACTTCATGCTCCAAGTCCATTCGGCCGTGTAGGTATCAGCCAAATCTTCTTCTTCCTCGGATCCTTCCTCGTCGGAGTGCTCCATAGTGTGGATCTCAGCCCTCGGTTTGTTAAAAGTTTTGACGAATTTCCTATCTTTGGTCCGACCTTCCTGGACCAGAGCCTGCTGCAATACCTGGCTAACATCCAAGAGGTTTTGATTGTCCATAAACTCCTTAATTTCTGCCCGTAGGCCATTGCATACTAGATCTGCTAGATCCCTTTCCGATATGTTTAGGCTAAAACATTTATTCCTGGTATCTCTAAAACATTTAACATACTCAGAAACACTTTCGCCGGATTTTTGCCTAACCGTTGTGAGGTGTGATAGCCTAAGCTCAGTCTCGCCTGCGTAAAAATAATCATGAAACTTCTGCTCTAGTTGAGCCCATGTTTGGACGGAGTTCGGCGGGAGTGCCAAAAACCAAGTGAACGCAGTGCCGAATAACGACAGGGAGAATAATATGAGTTTTAATGCATCCGATCCGCTAGCTTTGCCACATTGTGCTAGAAACTAGCTAATGTGTTCCAATGTAGATTTACTACCCTCGCCATCAAATTTCGTGAAATCTGGGACTCTATAACCGCGAGGATATGGAATAGTGTCAAAGTGGTCGGGATATGGTTTTCGATAAACCCTAGCTCTATCCCGAGGTGCAAAGCCGGTGCATTCCCTAAATAGGTGCAAAGTGGTCGTGATCTAATGCTTGCACGCGCCTTTCATGTGGTGGCGGGACACGTGGTGGTATATCGACATGCTCTGGCCTATGTTGTGGAGTGGGAGTGTGCAGTGGAAGCGGTGGCGGCAGAGCAGGCATGGGCGCAGGCGGTGGTGGTACCTGGTAAGCTGGGTTTGCTTGTCCATAAGAGGAGTCATGTGTTTCGGCTGTGGAGGAAGTAGCCAGAAACGTGATGGTTCTTCCGGTATTACCGTTGGTTCTGCTATAGATATGATGTGCTGGCGGAATACTAGTAATTGGTGCTGGTGAATCGGCCTCAGTAAAACAGAATCTTCTAAACACTGCCGCCACTTGCGAGACAACTGTGAGTTCTAGTTTATTGGCTAGCGAGGCTCTAACCGCTTGATCAACAGACGCAGCTATCCTACGGTCTACCTGTGAGGCGGATAAAGGGGGTGATGACGGGCGTACCTGGGCCAAGTTGAGGTTGTCGCGCATGACGAAGCCCGAGCGCGTCTTGATGCAATCTCTGAGCATCAGTTCTTCGAGTTCTCTCTTTTTTGCTTCGATCTTTGCTCGGTCTTCCTTAGATATGTCCGCCATGGTGGGTGTTATAATGTTGCGGTCATCGATGTCCGCGCTTCCCACAATGTTCATCGGCGATGTAGTGGAGGTAGATGTAGTAGACGTACCCGCCGCTGATGTAGAGGTAGTAGTCATGGTTGGCACTATCCCCAGCGGAGTCGCTAGAAAGTGTGTTGACGCAGAAATGTGCCCCCGCACTTGGGCCGGTTCGACGTCCAAAAGTATCGCAACGATACTGACGACGCGTTCCTACTTCTTTGGATAGTGACAAGGGATTTGGAGTCACCAGGACATCAAATAAATAATTAATATTTTAATCCAATTGGCCGAAAGTATTAATAGCAATGTAAATAGTAACAAAATGACCAAAATACCTGGAATCAGCCAATTCGGAGGCTGATTCAGAGTTATAGCAGATACTGGTCCGAAGGGTCCTTGGGACGCCTTCGGCCTCAAGTCCGGTCAAACCGGGGGTACAACCCCGGTCGGACCGAAGGGCTGTGAAGGGGCTTCGGGCGGTGCCCCGGAGTCAGGTGCAAAGTACAACTCCGGCGATCAGACCGGTGAAGCCTCGTCGGTCGGACCGACCGTGCTACCCCGGTCACACCGGGCGAAGGGGCCTCCGAACGTCGGCCTTCGACCGCGCGGAGCTCCGGCGCGCAGGGCTTCGGAGTGCTCAGACTTCGGCTTCAGCGCGCCCAGTGCGAAGGATCCCGGTCGGACCGGCAGAGGGCCATCGGTCAGACCGGCTGTTGCCGATAATGGCATGACGAGGGGCTCCGGTCAGACCGGTACCTCAACGCCAGTCATACCGGGGTAGCAGATCCGATATGTTAAGCCTCGACAACCGTAGCAAACGATCTCCAATTGCTCCCAAACTTCGTAGAGGTGCTTAAGGAGGAATTGGCCTGCAAAACAATAATAGATCAAACACAATTCACCTGGAAGGCCGAATTGCCAGGTAGGGGAGATAAAAACCGATAAAAGGGTAGCAATCCGTTACGTGGATTAACGGGAGGTTCACAAGCGAACCAGCAAGGGTTACCGTGATTAAGGACGCGGCAGACGGAGGGCTTTCAAGCAAACCCACGAAGATGCGGAAAAGTAAAGAAAGTAAAAACGATTCAAAGCCAGGGCTTTTGATTGGTATGTCGGGGGGGCCTTGAATCGGCCTTCCTCCTAGTATTTATAGGGGGTGGGCTAGTTTCCCTGGCTAGAGATAGAGTTAGATGCGTCCAAAACTCTGTTGAGATAGGTTTTGGGCGAAAATACCTCAAATCCCACTCGGATCCGAAATCCAGACCCTGGCCGGTCTGACCGAGCCCATGGATCCGGTCTGACCGGACCTGGCCGGTTGGACCGGCCTACCATAGCCGGTCAGACTGGCCTTTGCCAGGTTGACATATTTTCGGTCAAAAATACTATTTTCTAGTATTTGCCTAGTTTGACCATTAATACCATTTTTGCTATAAACAATATCACATATATTAACTTATAACTCGTTATCTCGAAGAACATGGCTAAAACATAAGATAAGCGTTACAATGATTCATTACCAGATGGTTTCATGGCTTCTAACCAATAGCTAACTTATAGTGATATCAAGATCTTGGATAGTGTCCTATCACTATCGAGAGCTTGGATAGCATCCTCGGAGAAGCACCATGGGCATCTTGAGGAGAAGCACCATGGGTAGCCCACGGAGCACTAGTGCACGACCATGGACGGCATAAGAACCATGGTGAATGGTCATGCCAACTTTAAGTGCATTATCTCAAAGAAATTGGCTAAAACTAGTATTTATCTCGAAAAAATTGGCTAAAAGCGGTAGGTTAGTTTACCATGTAACAATAAAATTAAAACAAAGTTAGCAACGATGGACGGTGCATGTGGATTGGGGAAGAGGAGGAGGATGAAAACCTTAAGAGGAGGATGCAACCAAGGTGGCAGCAAGTAGGGTGGCCATGCGCGGCACGACTAACCTATGCATGTGGCAAGGAGCAACGACGGAGCGGCGAGTAGCACGACAAAGGCGACGGCGACAATGGGAGTTAGGGTAATGGTTGCGCAAAATTAAAGTGTGACGGTTCACTTTAGTGACCTACCTATTTATAAGCGGGAGGAGTCATCAGTGATGGGTGGTAGTTACCACTCGTCACTGATGATGTACATATCAGTGATGTAGCCCTAACCCTAGACTATAGAGTCTTTAGTGATAGTTAACTATTATTATCTATTGCTAAAGGTTGCTTACCTGCTATTACTTTGTAGTGACGGGTCGCAATGTCACCTATCACTAAAAGGTTCTTTAGTGACGGTTGCCTATTGTTACCCAGCCCAAGGATAAAATGTTTATTAACACATTTAACAAGCCTAGGGCTAAAGTCCACGTCATGGAGCACTCCGACAAGGAAGAATCAGAGGAGGAAGAAGATTCGACTGACATGTACGCGGTCGAATGGGATTGGAACGCTAAGAGAAAACCCATTACTTGCTCTGAGCTACGGTCGTCTCCTACCAAGAATCGGCCTAGCGAAGTAAAATACTCGTTTGATATAACTAAGTGTGATAAACTATTTGATTTCCTCTTGAAGAACAAGCTTCTCAGGTTTCCTAAAGGCCAAGTCATTTCAACTACCGATGAGCGAAAGAAACACCCCTACTGTAAGTGGCATGATTCGCATTCACATTATACTAATGACTACAATGTTTTTTGTCAACAGGTCCAATCGGCCATAGAGGAAGGACGATTAAAAATAGACCCCAGTCCGAAGATGAAGCTGGACAAAGACCCCTTTCCCGTGAACATCGTCGACCTCGACGAGAAGAAAGTATTGATTCGGCCAGAACATGCCAAGTCAACTAAAGGGAAAGCGGTCATTATTGGAGAATCATGTACACGCACACTCGTACCTAAGAACCCTGAAGTAGGAGTGTGGAAACGGAATGTCAACATGTCTCCTTCGGCTAGGGCTCGCAAGAGGCCGAAGGTAACATATCAGATGTTGTTGAACAAGCACCAAAGAAAGGATAAGGAAATAGGCCCTCACACAAAAAAGCTAAGTCAACCGAAGGGGCTAAAACAGTTAGAGGGTGGCTTCGGACCACAGTGGCCGAACCCTCCGCACGACGACTTCGGGCCACAGAGGTCGAACGCTCCCTACAGTGGCTTCAGACCCCAGTGGTTGAACCCTCCGTACAATGGCTTCGGACCCCAATGGCCAAACCTTACACATAACGAGTTTGGACCCCGATGGCCAAACCCGGATCCGCTCTGGACGAGCCCTCCGGCGGGAGGCTTTGGCCCACAATGGCCAAACATACCTCCAGCCTGGTAGGATCCTTCACTGATATGGTCCGAGATACCGTCGACTTGGCCGAATCCCCCTCCGGGTAATGGGTCTGGCTCACAATGGGTGAAGCCACTGGAGCCACCAATGCCTCTGTCGTACAATTGCATAGGGACCCCATGGGCTCTGTACACATCACAACCAGAGTACCCTTCACAACATAACATTGTCCCTTGTTTTCCTTCGGAGTATTATAACTGACAGGGACAAACAGACGCGGTGAAGGGATACATCATCCACAGGCTATCCGTAGTACCTCTCAATCGACTCACACAGGACGGAGCCAAAGGAGATGAACGTGAAGAGGTGAAGGATAGGGAGTCTGAAGCCATCACAGTCAAAGTAGGGTCTCAAGGAGTCCCAATTCCAAGGGCCCCCTCGCTGAAGCCTAACGGAGGTAAGTCCCCTACTCCAGTTAAGGCCAGCGCCGGAGCCTGGTCTGATCGGCCAAACGAGGCCGGTCTGGTTGGCAGGGTTCACAGCGAAGGGTCCTCCGATTGTGAAACACGTGAGACCGACATGGGATATACTCCTTCGGCCAAAAACCACAAAAACAAGGTGGTGGCGCCTGGTACCAATCCACAACCATCTTGGGCACCTCCGGGCATGTCCAAATCACAAAAAAGACGCCTACAACGCCTACGAGCATAGGAGATGCGCGAGAGAAAGGCTGAGGAGGAACGAGACGCCATCTTTAAGGAGATACGCCCCCGGCTAGCTGCAATATAGGTATGGAAGGTTAGGCCGGTTGAGATAACCAACCCGGCTCCTAGTCCGAGCGACGATGATGATGGCACACTTGACGACGACTATAAGCCCATCTCTAAGGGGCCCACACCTTAGGCGATGGACATCAACATCATCATGTTTCCCGCCGAGTTCGCCCTACCACAAGACGAGGCCGAGGTTGCTCAATTAAACCTCAGACCACGCAATGCTATTTTGAGAAATCTGAGGATACGACTCGCCATCTAAAGCCTCTTTACATAGGGGTCACATTGACGGGAAGCCGATCTCCATGATGCTTGTTGATGGTGGTGCTACTATTAACCTAATGCCTTACTCGCTATTGAAGAAACTTGGCAAGGGTGAGGAGGACTTAAAGAAAACTAACCTAATGCTCAACGACTTCAACGACGAGAGTTCCGTGGCCAAGGGCGTACTCTCCATGGAGTTGACAGTGGGCAACAAGACATTGCCAACAACGTTCTTCGTCATTGATGTGCAAGGTAACTACAGCGTACTGCTCGGATGTGACCTTATTCATGCAAATTGTTGTATTCCTTCTACTTTGCACCAATGCCTACGAGCATAGGAGATGCGCGGGAGAAAGGCTGAGGAGGAACGAGACGCCATCTTTAAGGAGATACGCCCCCGGCTAGCTGCAAGATAGGTTTGGAAGGTTAGGCCGGTTGAGATAACCAACCTGGCTCCTAGTTCGAGCGACGATGACGATGGCACACTCGACGACGACTATAAGCCCATCTCTAAGGGGCCCACACCTTAGGCGATGGACATCAACATCGTCATGTTGCCCGCCGAGTTTGCCCTACCACAAAACGAGGCCGAGGTTGCTCAATTAACCTCAGACCACGCAATGCTATTTTTGAGAAATCTGAGGATACGACTCGCCATCTAAAGCCTCTTTACATAGGGGTTACATTGACGGGAAGTCGATCTCCATGATGCTTGTTGATGGTGGTGCTACTATTAACCTAATGCCTTACTCGCTATTGAATAAACTTGGCAAGGGCGAGGAGGACTTAAAGAAAACTAACCTAATGCTCAACGACTTCAACGGCGAGAGTTCCGTGGCCAAGGGCGTACTCTCCATGGAGTTGACAGTGGGCAACAAGACATTGCCAACAACGTTCTTTGTCGTTGATGTGCAAGGTAACTACAGCGTACTGCTCGGACGTGACTTGATTCATGCAAATTGTTGTATTCCTTCTACTTTGCACCAATGCCTAATACAGTGGGACAGCGATGACGTGGAGGTCATACCAGCAGACACTTTGGCCTAGGTAGCATTGGCCGATGTGTCCATTGACGCCATCCATGACAGAGTAGAATGTCTATTAGGTAGGGATCTTTCGGATTACGACTTCGTTAGCGTGTCGGAGGACGTTTCGTACCAGTGTATGTAAAGTCGGCTGGTGTAGCATGACTATTTCTAAATTAGTAGTCATGTCTAGCAAAAGTAATCTAGATTGGCTAAAGTCTCGCGTAGAGCAATATCGGTATGCTAAAGAAGGTATTGCCGAGGCCATCGAAGACTTTAGCGAAGTAGAAAAGTTGGGACAAGGTTTTGCGTTGGTCGATCCCTTCGAAGAAGTCGACATAGGCGATGGTAGAATCCCAAGGCTGACTTTTGTAAACCAACATTTACAGGCTGATGAGAAGGCCGAAGTAATAAAGTTGCTTCGGTCGTACGTCTATTGTTTCGCATGGGAATATAGCGAGATGCCCGAATTAAGCCGCGAGCTCGTGGAGCATTGTCTACCTATTAAACCCGGATTTAGGCCTTATAAATATCCTCCTCATCGCTTTCATTCGGCCGTCTATGACTGAGTTAAAGAGGAGATAGAACGGTTACTCAAGGCTGAGTTTATTAGGCCATGCAAGTATGCTGAATAGGTCGCTAACATTGTGCCTGTAGAGAAGAAAGGAAGCGGCAAAATATGAGTTTGTATTGATTTTAGGGATCTAAACAAGGACACTTCGAAGGACGAGTATCCTATGCCAATAGTCGACATGCTAATCAACGATGCTTTAAGACATAAGGTACTAAGTTTTCTTGATGGCAACGCTGGTTATAACCAAATTTTCATAGCCAAAGAGGATATCTACAAGAAAGCCTTTCGATGCCCTGGTTTTGTCGGCTTGTTTGAGTGGGCCGTTACGACTTTTGGTTTAAAGAATGTTGGCGCTACATATCAATGTGCTATGAACTTAATCTTTCATGACTTGCTAGGAGTTATGTTGGAGGTATACATAGATGATGTTGTGGTCAAATCGGACGCTATGGGAAACCATTTAGCCGATTTGAAAGTTGCTTTTGATAGAATGCGACAATACGGCTTGAAAATGAACCCACTCAAATGTGCTTTTGGCATGTTGGCAGGCAAGTTCTTAGGATTCATGATTCATGAAAGAGGTATAGAAATTGATCCTAAGAGACTTGAGAAGATTAGAAACTTTGCAGCGCCGACATGCAAGAAAGATGTGCAAAAGTTGATAGGCAAGATGAATTACCTACGTCGCTTTATATCTAACTTGTCTTGCAAGATCGATGCCTTTGTCCCTATACTCCGGCTAAGAAATGAAGTCGAGTTCACTTGAGGAGCAAGTTAGCAAAGCGCCTTTGAAAATATTAAAGAGTTCTTATGATCACCGCCCGTGGTAAAAGCACCAAAGGTTAGAATCCCCTTTCGGCTATACATCGCTGCAGAAGATAGTGTGATAGGAGCTGTGCTAACTCAGGAGGTGGAGGGGAAAGAGTACATCATCACATTCTTGAGCCGCCACCTGCTGGATGCCGAAACTAGTACGTATTTGTGGAGCATTTATGTTTATCGCTTTATTACACATGCACCAAATTACGTCACTATCTTCTCCCTACCACATGTATTGTCGCTTGCCAAACTGATGTCATAAAATACATGTTGCAAAAGCCTATTCTAAGTGGGAGAATCGGAAAGTGGGCCTACACTTTGATTGAGTACGATTTGACTTATGAACCTCTAAGAGCTATGAAAGCCCAAATTGTCGCTAATTTTATAGTTGATCACCACGTGGACGTCAATTGGGGTGATGATATTTCTCTAATTGAGGTAGTCCATGGAAACTTTATTTTGATGGTTCGGCTTGCAAGAATGGCCAAGGTATTGGGGTAGTTCTCATATCACCTAGGATATGAAGCTTTATTGCTAGGACTTGAATTGCTAGAATCCATGGGTGCTAAACATGTTCATGCGCATGGCGATTCTTTGCTAGTAGTGCAATAAGTAGCTAAAAGTGCTCAATTTTTTAACGGCTTGCTAAATTGTTACTTGGATAAATGTTTAGACATAGTTGCTACTTTCGACGACTTTAAAATCTCTCACATGTCAAGAGAAGCCAACTCAATTACAAATGATTTGTCTCAGCAAGCATCTGGCTATCATGTCAGGAGAGGCAAATTTTCCATACAGAAAAGGCCAATGCTTGACCTCACTATCGAGGCTAGAGACTTCAGGCTAGCGCAAGGCCTGCTGGACACTCCGAGCCAGACCCCTCCGGCCACCGGAGGGTGTTGCATGCTGTAGACCTCGTGCCGGAGCCCTTCGTCCACCGAAGGTCCCTGCGCGCCGGAGTCCTCATGCTGGAGCCGTCCAGACAATAGAAGTCTTCGGGAACCAGACCCCTCCGGTGGGAGGCTTCGGTCTGATCGGCTCCGCATGGCCGATCTAGTCAGCCTTCGGCAGGAATACGAAAGGCCCAAGGGGCACTCCGAAGTTAGCAATTTAGACCTCACTCTAGGAAAGGAGTTAGCAAACCCTCCGAATGTCCTTGAGGATGATTGGAGAATCCCAATCGTCCAATATTTAAGAAATCTCAGTCGAAGGGTTGATCGAAAAGTTTAGCGGCAAGCGTTTAAATTTGTGTTGCTAGATGAAGTACTATATCGCCGAACTATTGATGGAGTACTTTAAAGTGTTTAAACGATGAACAGTCCAAAGTAGCTATGGGAGAAGTCCATGAAGGTCTTTGTGGAACTCATCAGTCGGCCCAGAAAATAAGTTGGATGCTCAAAAGAGCAGGTTTGTACTAGCCGACTATGACTGAGAATTGTTTTAGATATTATAGAGGGTGTGAAGCATGTCAGAAGTTTGGTAATACTCAGCTAGCTCCTACTTCATCACTTAACCCTATTATCAAACCATGGTCGTTCTGAGGTTGGGGTTTAGACTTCATCGGCCAAATTTACCCTCCTTCAAAAGGGTATCGGTTCGTGTTGATGGCAACATACTACTTTACCAAATGGACCGAAGTCGTGCCTCTCAAGAATATGACCCACGGTGAGGTAATTGATTTTATCTTGAAGCAAATTATACTTAGATTCGGTATTCCTCAAACTCTCACTACAGACCAGGGTACTTCATTTGTTACTAAAGAAGTGAGAGACTTTGCTGAATTTTATGGTATTAAGTTAATAAACTTTTCACCATATTATGCTCAAGCCAATGGTCAGGCCGAGTCTAGTAATAAAACCGTAATTAAGCTCATTAAGAGGAAGATCGAAGAGTTCCCTAAGAGGTGGCATGAAGTGCTTTTTGAGGCGCTATGGGCTTGTAGAGTTGCAAAGCACGGTGCTACCAAAGTTAGTCCATATGAGTTGGTATATGGACAAGAGGTCATTCTACCCATAGAAGTAGATCGTGGCTCTTTAAGAGTTCTAAAGCAAGATGGCTTATCGGTTGATGAATATGAAACTCTTTTGAAAGACAATTTAGAAGAAGTGACCAATAAGAGATTAAGGGCTTTAGAAGCTATAAAGAAAGACAAAAGAAGAGTGGCTAGAGCCTACAATAAGAAAGTTAAACCAAAATTATTTCAAGTTGGTGACTTGGTTTGGAAGACAATTTTGCCTTTAGGCACTAAGAGCCCCAAATTTGGTAAATGGTCACCTAGTTGGGAAGACCCTTTCAAAATAGCCGAAATCGCTCCAGGTAATGCATATGTGTTAGAATCTCACTACTACAAACCGCCACTGTAGTGGCGTTGGGAAAAAACACTATAGTGGTGGGCTATTAGACGCCCGCCACTACAGTGGTTCTAGGTGCCGCCGCGCCGGTGACCGCCATTACTTTACCAATAGTAGTGGCGGGCACTGGTGCCGCCCGCCGCTGCTACACTGTCCGCCACTAATGTATTGATGACATCACTTGCGACCGCCACTACTATTCTGGCTATAAATGCCGACCTTCTTCGTCCCTGAGCTCGAGGCTACCGGAGTTCGCATTTAATTTGGTCCTTACAATGGCGACAAAAATCTAGATAAAAAGGGGAGGCTTTGTTTTCGTTTCTTTTGAAGGATTTCATTCTAGGAGGTAAATCCATGACAAATCTCACATTTATTTTGTATTTAATCATGTATATAATGAGTTATTACCGTTTTACTAATTTAGGGTTTGTGAATAGAAATTTTCAAATATTCTTCCATTTATAGTGTTTCTTTCTCCCAAATGAAGAAATATGACCCGCCTCACAATTATTCATCACTTGTATACATTTTTATGTCGTTTTAATCTCTTTATTAATTTGATTTATGATTATAGATCTAGAGTTATGTTGTATGGAGAGAGAAACCAATGTCGTTAATTTATTTAATATTTTTTTTCTACTTAATACATAGTTTGAATTAAAGCATTTTTAATTAATGTTGTTATGAGAGATAAATCAATATATTTTCAATTTGTAAATTACTAAAATTAACAATAATGAATTTATTAATTTTTTTAAAATAATATATATGTTTTAGATGGAGCACAGGTCCTGGATGTACTCGTCCAACGACGGAGATGTGGTGGCATATTTTAACAGAGTAACTGAATTTACTGAAGGTGCCGCAGAATATGCTTCCCGTCAGAGTGAAGCAGCAATATATTGTCCTTGTAAAGTTTGTAAAAATGAAGCGATGTATCCGTGTTCAGATCGTGAAACCATACGATTTCACTTGTTGAAAAATGGTTTCGTGAAGAACTACTATATATGGACGAAACACGGTGAGATCGGTCAAAACCCTCCTGATAATTCTAATGTGCCGCAAGATGCTCATCAACATAGAAGAGATTGTGATCATACATCCGACATAACACATGATTTTGATCAACATGATGATGATGGCGCCTTTGATGTGGAGGAACTGATGTGAAATGTTGCGCCTGAGGTGCTGTTGCAGAGAACTACAACGAAAGGCTACGATAACTTTGAAGCACTTGACAAAGCATCGAAAAACCTTCTTTACAAGGAATACCACGGTTGCAATAAGCAGTATACTATGTTGTACACAACTCTTGAGCTTATGAAACTAAAGGCCAGCGATGGATGGTCCGACACTAGTTTTTCAGATCTTTTACAGCTCCTAAAAAAGGTTTTGCTGAAACCCAATGGTCTGCCATAGCAGTGGCGGGCAGATGACGTCAGCGTGCCCGTCACTGCTATTGACATAGTGGTGGCGGACGCGTTGATGTAATCTTCCCGCCACTGCTGTTAGCCATAGTAGTGGCGGGCAAATTATGTCAGCGCGCCCACCACCACTATTGACACAGTGGCGGCACGCAATCTGCCTGCCACTGCTAACCAGGGTTAGCAGTGGCGTTAGAGCAGTGGCGGACTGGTTGCCCACCACTACAGTACGTTTTTGCCCACCGCTATAGTATCGCTTTATAGTAGTGTCTCTACAATGAGAGCGGTTTCAAAGAGCTTTGAATGGCAGGTACTTGAAAAAGTATTTCCTAAGTGTGTGGCAAATCGCTTGAAAGTGTCGAGAGGCCGATATCAAAGGAATCGTCCTTAGCCCATTATGCTTTTAGTTAACTTAGTTCACTAAAAGGCAGGGGGCATGTGTTAATAGCAAAAAATGGCATTAAATGGTCAAAAATGTCAAAATATCAATTTTGGTAATTTGGGCCAAAAATACACATGTCCTGGATTGGGCCGAAGCCATACAGGGCCGAAGGCCCATTGAGCTCTGGGCTTCGGAAGCCTTCTAGCGGCCTTCTAGCTTCGGCCCGAAGGCCTTCGGAGGCCTGCCTCACTGAAGCTTTGTCCCGAGGAGCAGGCTAGGGCAGGCTCTACCGAAGGCCCACTTCGGGCTGATTTCCAGAGATAGAGTTTGAGTCTGATTCTGGCTAATTTTATCCCTACGTATGATTAGGCTAAATCTTAACAGATTAATCTTAGAGATTAGAAGACTAGCCCCTATAAATATAGGTGTGAGGTTGGTTCATCAAGACCCCCAACACAAATCAATCACAAAGCCCTAGCTTTGAACCATACCTTCACTTTTATTTTACTTTTCTGCTACCTTCGTGGGTTTTCCTGGAAGCCCTCCGCCGGCCACGCTGACACTGTGGTAAGCCTTGTTACTTCACTCGTGAAGTACCCGTTAATCTATGTAACAGATTGCTATCGCATTGTTACTTCGCCTGTGAAGTATCCGTTATTCTACGTAACAGATTGCTACCTTCATTTCCCTACTGCAATACTTAGCAGATTCGGTCCCTAGGCTGAATTGGCACTTGATCTCTATTCTGTTGTAGGTTTTTACGCTCATAGCCCCTTTGCCGGAGGTGTCTGGAGCCAGGAGACTGGTTTCGGAGGCTGCTAGAACACCCCTCGGCGGGAACACTGCTTCGACTACCCGTGACGGACCATCACGCTGTTGTCGGTCTGACCAAGTCACGCACGCCAACACGCTACGCAATAGGTTTCATCATGACATGATTCGCCACATTTGTACCCCGCGCCATACGAAGTCACGCCAGTGTGTTGCATTTGAGATAATTTTGTCGTGTCAGATACTTTGCACCGAACCCTGCTGTTCGGAAGTGATTTCGCGTCGAAATCTGTTCAGAGCCTGCCTTCGGCCAGATCAATCTGAACGCCGAAGACTACCTTCAACGAGACCCTTCGTATCAGACGCCGAAGGTACCCTTCGGTGAAAAATTTGCACAGTACTCTTTGAATCAGTCAGGCTCCGATTAGCTTGCTGGTTTGTTTCATTTAATATATTTCTTTTCGGCTAATTGGATTATTTCTGTGTGATCTGATTACCTGGCGACTCCATCCCCTTGCCACTGTTAAGGGTAGTAGGAACACGACGTCAGTGTTGTGTTACGCTTAGGCTTGTCCCTAAGTATCCGCACACTTTTGGATCGTCGAGCTGACCCAAGTGTGGGGGCACGTTTTCATGTCAACAGTATCCTTTAGTTTCATAAGGATACCACACAAAGAAGCACTTGTCAGACTTAGGACTGAGCTTGTCAGACGTCATACATGTGACATACGCCTCACATCTCCGAATCTTTAGAAAAGACAAACAGGGACGCCACCCAAACCACATCTCATATGGCGTCTTCTCTACTGACTTAGATGGAACTCTATTTATCATGAAAGCTGCAGTTTCTATAGCATCACCCCAAAAGGATAATGGAAGATCAGTGTCACTCATCATGAACCGCACCATGTCCAACAAAGTGCGGTTTTCCACTCGGACACCCCATTCCATTGAGGTGTGCCGGGTGGAGTCAGCTATGGAACAATTCCACACTACTTCAGACGATCACTAAACTAATGCTCAAATATTCACCCCCACGTTCCGATCGTAGAAATTTGATTGTCTTGCCTGTATGATTTTGTACCTCATTATGGAACTCCTTAAACTTTTCGAAGGATTCTCACTTATGCTTCATAAAGTAGACATAGCCATATCTACTAAAGTTGTCGGTAAAAGTAATAAAGTACTGAAATCCTTTCCTAGTCGTGTGACTCATTGGACCACACACATCAGTATGTACTATGGCTAAAAGCTCACATGTCCTCTCACTCTATCCAGTGAAAGGTGTCTTTGTCATTTTGCCAAGTAAAAATGACTCGCATGTGTCATATGATTCAAAATCAAATGACTTCAAAAGTCCATCACTATGGAGCTTCTGTACACGCTTCTCATTTATATGACCCAAACGACAATGCGAGATGTAGGTGGGATTCAAATCATTGAGTCGTTGTTTCTTATTACTAATGTTATAAACGTGTGCATCGTCAAGACTCAGAATATACAATCCATTCACTAATGGAAAACACCATAGAGCATGCCATTCGAAAATATTGAACAACTCTTATTCTTTATTACGAATTCAAAACCATCTTCCTCTAAACATGAAGAAGAGATAATGTTTCTGCCTAAGGCGGGAATGGAATAACAATTATTTAACTCCAAAACTAATCCTGACGGTCGCGACAGTGAATAGACATCGATGGCCAACGCTGCAACCTTTGCACCATTCCCGATGCGGATATCCAAGTCACCACTTACACACTTTCTTACTCTACTCAGCCCCTGCAACGATTTGCAAGTATGAATCATTGATCCGGTATAAAATACCCATGAATCATTTGGACGAGTAGCAAGATTAATTTTAATAACATTAACACCTGAAGCGGAAGTCCCACTTCCATTCTTATTCTTCTTCTCTTCCACGTACACCTTGCAGTTGCGCTTCCAATGCCCAGTCTTGTGGCAATGTTGGCACACATCAGAGTTGATAGAACCAGACTTGGACTTTCCAATCGGTTTAGACTTCGCACTAGAGATTGCATCTGTAGTCTTATCCTTCTTCCTCCTCCACTTTTTGCCCTCATTCTAAACAACCATCACATGGTTTGGAGCCTTCCTGATACTCTCTTTAGTAGATTTTAGCATTCCATGCAACTCAGCTAGTGTCTTCTCCAGTCCAACCATGTTATAGTTTATGATGAACGGCTCAAAGCTCAGTGGGAACGACTGGAGAATGACATTGATAGTGAGGTATGAATCTAGTGGAGTGCCCAATCTCTCTAGAGTCTCCACGCAACCAATCATCTTGATCATGTGAGGGCTCACTGGGCTCTCTTCAGCCAGCCTGCTACCAAACAAGCATTTAGACACAATGTATCTTTCTGCCCTTGCTTTGTCCTGAAACATGACCTTAAGCCCTACGATCATATCGTAAGCATCACATTCCTCATACTATTTCTGAAACTGAGAGGACATGCAGGCAAGCATCAAGCAGCTGACATCCACAGAATCACTAGCATGCTTCTCATAAGCACACTTATCTGCTGCAGAAGCATCCTCTCCTGGTTCATCAGGGTAAGGTTCCTTTAGAACATAATCCTTTTTCTCTTGCTTGAGAACAATTCTCAAGTTTCAATACCAATACATAAAGTTCATTCTAGACAATTTATCTCGTTCAAGAATAGATCGCAATTTAAAAATTGGAGTGCTCTTAACAGTAGACGTAGTAGGTGTCATGATCTACAAAAGATTAAATGTGAGGTTTAGCACTATGTTAATCACATAGGTAAGCAACTTCTTGCTAATCACATTATATGTGACTCTTGTCGTTGGAGAAGAATCAAATGCTCGACCCCAACTCCTATGCTCCAAGGCCCAAAACCGTTTTGATAGCCTTGTCAAGTGAACCAACACTATACGTGCAGAAGTCTGACTTCCGCCCCAACTGGATGAGATAAAAGATAGCACCCTACTTTGGCAAACCCACTATCGATGAGCACGAACTCTAGTGGGTGCAGCTATTTGAAAGAGCATCAACACTTAATTTTATGAGGTTATCCATATAACAACGTCACTAACGTTGGCCTTAGGGCTACAGGCAATTTAGTCACGCGGGTAAAACAACAACCATCATTAAAAGTCACACCCTCTAATGATGGGTTGTAATGCGACCCATCACTAATGGGGGTACCCATCTTTAGTGACGGGTCTCAACATAGCCTATCAGTATAGGGGGCAACCTTTAGTGATGGGTCACCTCACTAATGGAAGTGCCCCATCACTAATGACGGGTCCAATTACGACTCATCACTAATAATATAACATTATTGACGCATGTAAAACAGTTTGTCGCTATAAATGTATTACTCATGCACGTCTTTTAATCGTTAGTAAAGCTACATCACTAAAGACCGTTTATGTTGTAGTGTATATTTTTAAAACTATTATGATAATGTTTCAATATGTAGCAATGCACATGCATCGATACGTCTATTTAGGGGGTGTCCTTGCCCATCTTAAATATACTAATATCATACACATGCTACGCAACGTTGAAAATCAAAAAACAATTATATCAGCAACGCTTCTGTTGATAGCAAAAAATGGTATTAATGTCTGAGATTGTCAAAATATCAATTTTGGCGATTTGGGCCAAAAATATACATGTCCATTGGGTTGTGGGCTCCGAAAGCCTCTGGCCAGCCCACGGACTTCGGCCAGGAAGCCTTCGGAGGCCCACGCCACCGAAGCTTCGACGCGAGGAGCAGGCCTTAACGGGCCTGGCCGAAGCCCACTTCGGTAGAGACAGAGTTGGATGCGATTCTGGCTGAGTTTTATCTCTATCCAAGCTGAAAAATAGCAGATGCGATCTGAAGTTTGGCCCCTATAAATAAAGAGGCGAGGCCAACTGAGAGAGCCCCCCAACACAAACCAAAACCAAAGCCCTAGCTTTGATCGTATTTACTTTACCTTTATTTTTCTTGTACCTCTTCGTGGGTTTGCCTGGAAGCCCTCCGCCGGCCACTTCGGAACAGTGGTAACCCTTGTTACTTCGCTTGTGAAGTATTTGTTAATATACGTAATAGATTGCTATCGCCTTATTACTTCGCCTATGAAGTATCCGCTAATCTGCGTAACAGATTGCTACCTTCGCTACTAGTGCAACACTTAGCAGAATTCGGTCCTCAGGCTGGATTGGTACTTTGAACTCTCTTTGTTGTAGGTTCCCACGTTTGGAGCTACTTTGTTGGAGGTGTTTGGAGCTAAGAGATCGGTTCCAGAGGTCACCAGGACACCCTTCAGCGAGGCTGCAGGCTCCGACGACAGGCTTCGCTAGCACACTTCGTCATAACAGGCTTCACCACGCTTGCACTCCGCACTGGACGAAGTTACGCCTGCGTGTGGCCCCGCGTCATCATTCTGTAACTTTCCGTATCAGAGACCTCACGCCGAACACCGCTGTTCGGAGGTGATCGTCGCATCTAGATCCGTTCGGAGTCCATCTTCGGTCGGACTAGTCCGAACGTCGAAGCACCCTTCGGTGAGATACTTCGCACCAGACACCGAAGGTATACTTCGGTGACCCCTTCGCACCAGACTTCGAAGCAGACAGGCTCTGACCGGTTTGATGATTCTATTCTGTTTAGTATATTTCTTTCGGCTAATTGGATTATATTGTGTGATCTGATTGCCTGGCGACTCCACCCCCTTATCACGACTAAGGGTAGTCGGAACGCGACGTCGGTGCTACGTTACGCTTAGCCTTGTCCCTAAGTATCCACGCACTTTTGGATCATCGAACTGACCCAAGTGCGGGGCACGTTTCCGTGTCAACACACTTTTTGGCGACTCCGCTGGGGAAGGCTACGCCAACATGACAAGTACGTCTACATCGGACGCCGGTCCATCTACGTCGACTACTACGTCTACACCGCCGATGGACACAATAGGAGGCGCGGATATCGACAACCGCAACATCTTGACACCTACACTTGAATATATCCCCGTAGAAGACCGAGCAGAGATCGAGGCAAAGTTGAAGGCGCTCCAGGACATGATGCTTGGGGGCTACGTTAAGACACACGCAGGCTTCATCAAGCATGACATCATCACCCCCATCCTCGCTCAGGTCCAGGTAAACCCTGTATCGCCTCGTTTATCTTCTTTAGAGATTGAGCAAACAATAGCCGCATCAGTAGATCAAGTCGTTAGCGCTTCGCTAGCCAACCGTTTAGATTCGGCAGTCAGCTCCCAAGTAGAGGCGACTCTTAGGAGGTTCGGCTTTACTGAGGCCGTACCACCGGTTCCAATTGCTAGTGCACCTCTGACAAACCACGTGTACGGTAGAACTAACGACAGCACTAGCACAATCATGTCTCTGGCCTCGACACTTATGGTTGAGACCAATCATTACACCTACGGTCAAACTAACACTACGTACCATGCACAACCACCTGCGCCGGTACCCGTGCTGCCCGCACCACATGCGTAGGCACCCGGACACGAGCACGTCATACAGATAGCGCGCAGGAAAGAGGCCCATGGCCGACACGCCGACATCCCACCGCGTGGCGTGCCCCCGCATGAGAGACGCGCACAAGCAACATGCCAAGATGACATAGAGGAGCCGGTCCGCACACTATTTAGAGAGTGTGCCGGCTTCGTGCCCAAGGGACGGGTTAGGGTTTACCGTAAGCCATACCCCGATCATCTTGATACAGTACCCTACCCCGCGGCTATAGAATCCCTGAATTCACTAAGTTTGATGGCGAGGGTAGCAAGACTACACTAGAGCACGTTAGTCAATTTTTGGCACAGTGTGGAGAAGTTAGCGGGATAGATGCTCTAAAGGTTAGACTATTTTCTCTCTCACTATCCGGCACCGCTTTCACTTGGTTTTCGGCACTCCCGCCGAACTCCATTCAGACGTGGGATGATTTAGAGCGGAAATTCCATGATTACTTCTACACGGGTGAGATAGAGCTTAGGCTTTCACATTTAACATCGATTAAGCAGAAATCTAGCGAGAGCGCCTCTGAGTACATCAAGCATTTCAGGGATACTAGAAACCGATGTTTTAGCCTTAATATCTCGGAAAGGGACTTGGTGGAACTAGCTTTTAATGGGTTGCATTCCGAAATTAAAGAGAGGTTAGATAACCAAAACTTTTTAGAAGTTAGCCAAGTTTTACAGCAGGCTCTGGTCCAGGAAGGCCGAACCAAAGATAAAAAGTTTATTAAGACGTTTAACAAGCCTAGGGCTGAAATCCACGTCATGGAACGTTCTGACGAGGAAGAGTCAGAAGAGGAGGATTCGGCCGATATGTACGCGGCCGAATGGGTGTGGAACACTAAGAATAAACCTGTCACCTGCTCCGAGTTACGGCCATCCCCCACAAAGAATCGACCTAGTGAGGTCAAGTACTCGTTTGATATAACTAAATGTGACAAAATATTTGATTTTCTCTTAAAAAGTCAGCTCCTCAGGTTACCTATAGGTCAAGTCATTCCATTTGCCGATGAGTTAAATAAGCATCCATACTGTAAGTGGCATGATTCACATTCACATAATACTAACGACTGCAATGTTTTTCGATAGCAGATCCAATCGGCCATAGAAGAAGGATGATTGAAGATATACCATAATCCAAAGATGAAGCTGAATAAGGACCCCTTCCCCGTCAATGCTGTCGACCTCGGTGAGAAGGTGTTGATTCGGACAGAATAGGCCGAGTCGGCTAAGGGGAAGGACGTAATTGTTGGAGAACCGCGCACTCGCACGCTCATACCAAAGAACCCCGAGGTAGGAGTGTGGAAACAGAATATTAGTGCCCCTTCGGCCAAATCTCGCAAGGGGCCGAAGGTAACATACAATATGCTGTTAAACAAGCATCAGAGAAAGGCCAAGGAAGCAGGTCCACACACTAAGAAGCTAAAGCAGCCAAGGGTCCGGGACCCTCGGAGGGTAGCTTCGGACCGAAGCGGCCGAACCCTCCGCACGGAGGCTTCAGGCCACGGCGGTCTGATACTCCACACAGTGGTTTCGAGCCACGATGGCCGAATTCCCCGTACAGTGGCTTCGAGCCCCATTGGCCAGGCCCCCTATACAGCAACTTCGGCCCCTAATGGCCGGACCCCACACCATGTTGGACTTCTCCAATGGGAGGCTTCGGCCCGCACTAACCGAACGTACCTCCGGCCTGGCAGGACCCTTCGCTGGTGTGGTCCGAGACACCATCAACTCTGCCGAACCCCCTTCTGGGTAACGGGTTCGGCTCTTAGTGGGCAAGGCCACTAGAGCCACCTATGCCTCCGCCGTACGACTGGGCAGGAACCCCGTGGGCTCCGTACGTATCTGGGTCGGAGTACCCTCTGCAATTTAACACTATGTCTCGTTTTCCTTTGGATTGTTATGGATGGCAGGGACAAACAAACACGGCGAAGGGGGACATCATCCACAGACTATCCGTGGTGCCTCTAAATCAGACCATGCAGAGCGAAGCCGAAGGGCGCGGGCATGCGGAGGCCGAAGTCAGGGAGTCTGAAGCCATCACCATTAGAGTTGGGTCTCAGGAAGTCCCAATCCCGAAGACTTTGTCACCGAGGTCCAACGGAGGTAAGTCCCATGCTTCGGTCAGGCTCTGCGCCGAAGCCTGGTTCGATTGGCCGAACAAGGCATGTCCGTCCTTCAGGGTTCACAGCGAAGACCCCTCCGAGTGCAGGATGCACAAGGCCGAAGGGCACGGTACCACTTCGGCCAGAATTAATGGAAGCCGAACAGTAGCACCCGACATCAAGCCGCAGCCATCTTGGGCATCTCCAGGCATGTCCAAATCACAGAAGAGACGCATACAATGACTACGGGCACAGGAGATGCGCGAGAGGGAAGATGAGGACGAGCGCGACGCTATCTTCGAAGAAATACTCCCTCGGCCAGCTACAAAATAGGTATGGAGGGAGAAGCCAGTTGAGATAACCAACCCGGCTCCTAGTCCGAGCGACGATAACGATGACATGCTCGACGACGATTACTTGCCCATCTCTGAAGGGCTTGCACCCTAGGTGATGGGCATCAACATTGTCACGCTGCCCACCGAGTTCGCCCTGCCACAGGACGAGGCCGAGGTCGCTCAATTGAAACTCGGTCCACGTAATGCCATCTTCGAGAAGCCCGAGTACTCGGCTCGCCATCTGAAGCCTCTCTACGTCAGGGGTCACATCGATGGAAAGCCGATTTCCCGAATGCTCGTCGACGGCAGCACCACTGTTAACTTAATGCCTTACTCGTTGTTAAAGAAACTTCGCAGGAATGAGTACGACCTAAAGAAGACCAACTTTATGCTCAACGGCTTCAACGGCGAGAGCTCCGAGGCCAAGGGGGTACTCTCTATGGAGTTGACAGTGGGCAACAAGACGTTGCCAACAGCATTTTTCATCGTCAACGTACAAGGTAACTATAGCGTACTACTCGGGCGCGACTGGATTCACGCGAACTATTGCATTCCTTCTACTCTGCACCAGTGCTTGATACAGTGGGACGGCGATGAGGTAGAGGTCATTCCCGTGGATACTTCGGCCCAAGTAGCATTGGCTGATGTGTCGGTTGACGCTGTCCATAACAAAGTAGAGTGTCTGTCAGGGAGAGATCTTTCGGATTACGATTTTGTTAGCGTATCCAGAGGACGTTTTGTACCAGTGTCTGTAAAGTCGGCTGGAGTAGCACGGCTGTTTTTGTATTAATAGTCATGTCTAGCAAGAGTAATCTAGATTGGCTAAAGTCTCGTGTGGAGCACTATCGGTCTAATAAAGACGGTATTGTCGAGGCCATCGGGGACTTTAGTGAAGTGGAGAAATTAGGACAAGGTTTTGCGTCGGCCGACCCCTTGGAGGAAGTTAACATAGGTAATGGTAGCATCCCAAGGCCGACTTTTGTAAACCAACATTTACAGCCCAATGAAAAGGCTGATGTAATAAAGTTACTTCGGTCATATGTCGATTGTTTCGCATGGGAGTATAGCGAGATGCCAGGATTAAGCCGCGATCTCGTAGAGCATCGGCTGCCTATCAAGTCTGGATTTAGGCCTAATAAGCAGCCCCCTCGCCGCTTTAACTCGGCCGTCTATGACCGAGTTAAAGAAGAAGTGGAGCGACTACTCAAGGCTGAATTTATTAGGCCGTGCAGGTACGCGGAATGGGTTGCTAACATTGTGCCTGTAGAGAATAAAGAGAGCGGCAAGATACGGGTATGTATTGATTTCAGGGATCTGAATAGAGCCACTCCGAAAGACGAGTATTCAATGCCGATAGCCGACATGCTGATCAACGATGCTTCAGGACACAAGGTACTGAGTTTTCTTGATGGCAATGCTGGTTATAATCAAATCTTTATGGCCGAAGAGGACGTATACAAGACTGTCTTTCGATGCCCTGGTTTTGTCGGTTTGTTCGAGTGGGTCGTCATGACTTTTGGGTTGAAGAATGCTGGCGCCACATACCAGCGCGCTATGAACTTAATCTTTCATGACTTGTTAGGAGTTATGTTAGAAGTTTACATCGATGATGTCGTAGTCAAATCCAACGCTATGGGAAACCATTTAGCCGATTTGAAAGTTGCTTTTGATAGAATGCGACAATATGGGTTGAAAATGAACCCACTCAAGTGTGCTTTTGGTGTGTCGGCGGGTAAGTTCTTGGGTTTCATGATTCACAAGAGAGACATAGAAATTGATCCTAAGAGGCTTGAGAAGATTAGAAACATTGCAGCGCCGACATGCAAAAGGGACGTACATAAATTGCTAGGCAAGATGAACTATTTGCGTCGCTTTATATCCAATTTGTCCGGCAAGATTGATGCCTTTGTCCCCATACTCCGGCTAAAAAATGAAGACGAGTTCGCTTGGGGGGCAAGCCAGCAAAGTGCTTTTGAGAAGATCAAGGAGTGCTTGTCATCACCGCCTGTGGTGAGAGCACCCAAAGTCGAGATGCCATTTCGGCTATACATCGCTGCTGAAGATAGCGTGATTGGGGCCGTGCTAACCCAGGAGGTAGAGGGAAAAGAGTACATCATCACATTCTTGAGCTGCCGCCTGCTGGACGCCAAAACTAGGTACGCGTTTGTACAACGATTGTGTTTATCACTTTATTATGCATGCACCAAATTACGCCATTATCTTCTCCCCACTACATGTGTTGTCGTTTGCCAAACCGATGTTATAAAGCACATGTTACAAAAGCCGATTCTGAGTGGAAGAATTGGAAAATGGGATTACGCGTTGATTGAGTACGATTTGGCCTACGAACCCCTGAGAGCGATGAAAGGCCAAATCGTAGCCAACTTTATAGTTGATCACCACGTAGATGTCAGCTGGAGTGACACTATTTCTCTAGTTGAAGTAGTGTCGTGGAAACTTTATTTTGATGGTTCGGCTTGCAAGAATGGCCAAGGTATTGGAGTGGTTCTCATATCACCTAATGGAATGCACTTTGAAACTTCAGCCCGACTAGAATTTTCTTCCACTAATAACCAAGCCGAATACAAAGCTTTATTGCTAGGTCTTGAATTACTAGAGTCTGTGGGTGCTATACATGTTCACGCATACGGTGATTCTTTGTTAGTAGCGCAACAAGTAGCTAAAAGTGCTCAATGCTTTAACGGCTTGCTGAATAGTTACTTGGATAAATGTCTAGACATAGTTGCTACTTTTGATGACTTCAAAATCTCTCATGTGTCAAGAGAAGCCAATTCAGTCGCAAATGATTTGGCTCAGCAAGCATCTGGTTACCAAGTCAGGAGGGGAAAATTTTTTGTGTTGGAGAAGCCGATGCTTGGTCTCACTGCCGAAGCTAGTAACGGTGGCCACGCACACCCTCCGGGTCGAACCCCTCTGGCCGCCAAAGGTCACTGCGCGTCAAGGTCCCTAGACCAGAGTACTCTGCCAACCGTGAGACTTGGCACGCCGGAGTCCATAGGCCGAAGCCTCCCGCACGAAGAAGGCCCCCAGAGTCCGAACCCTTCGGAGGGCTTTGGCCCAGCACACTCCGAACGGCTACCCCGGCCAGGCTTCGGCAGGAGCCGGAATGGCTCGGGGGGCACCCCGAAGTCAGTAATTTAGAAATTTTTTCAGAAGGTGGGCCAGCGAGACCCTCTGAAACCTATAAGGGCGATTGGAGAATCGCAATCGTCCAGTATTTGAGGGACCCTAGCCAAAGGGTTGATCAGAAGGTTCAGCGACAAGCATTCAAATTTGTGTTAATAGACGACACATTGTACCGCTGAACCATCGATGAAGTACTATTGAAGTGTTTAGGCCACGAACAATCCTAGGTAGCTACGGGAGAAGTCCATGAAGGACTTTGCGGCACTCATCAGTCGGCCCAAAAAATGAGTTGGATACTCAAAAGAGCGGGTTTTTATTGGCCAACTATGATTGAAGATTGTTTCAAGTACTATAGAGGGTGTGAAGCATGTCAGAAGTTTGGCAATATTCAGTTAGCTCCTGCCTCATTACTCAATCCTATTGTCAATCCATGGTCGTTTCGAGGTTGGGGTTTAGACTTCATCGGCCAGATTCACCCTCCTTCCTCAAAAGGGCATCGGTTCGTGTTGATGGCGACGGATTACTTCACTAATTGTACCGAGGCCGTACCTCTCAAGAACATGACTCACAATGAGGTACATGATTTTATCTTGAAGCACATCATACATAAATTCGGCATTCCTCAAACTCTTACTACGGATCAAGGTAGTTCATTTGTTTCTGGAGAAGTAAGAGACTTCGCCAAATATTATGGTATCAAGTAGATAAACTCTTCACTTTATTAGGCTCAGGACAATGGTCAGACCGAGTCTAGTAATAAAACCGTGATTAAGCTCATTAAGAAGAAAATTGAAGAGTTTCCTAAAAGGTGGCATGAAGTGCTTTCCGAGGCGCTATGGGCTTGTAGTATTGCAAAGCACGGTGCTACCAAAGTCAGTCTGTATGAGTTGGTATATGGACAAGAAGTCGTTCTTCCTGTAGAGGTCGATCTTGGCTCCTTAAGAGTGTTAAAGCAAGACGGCTTATCGGTCAACGAGTATGAAACTCTTCTGAAGGATAATCTAGAGGAAGTGACCGATAAGCGACTAAGGGCTTTAGAAGCCATAGAGATAGACAAGAAGAGAGTAGCTAAAGCCTACAATAAGAAGGTTAAACCAAAATCATTTCAAGTAGGAGACTTGGTGTGGAAGACGATTTTACCCTTAGGCACGAAAAGTCCCAAATTTGGTAAATGGTCACCTAGTTGGGAAGGTCCTTTCAAGATAGCCGAAATCGCTCTCGGCAATGCATACATGTTGGAATCTCTACAAGGGGAGCGGTTTCGAAAAGCTTTGAATGGTAGGTATTTGAAAAGGTATTTCCCAAGCATGTGGCAAACAGCATAAAAGGTGTCGAAAAGCCGATATGGACGGTATCGTCTTCAATTTGCTGTTGTAACACCCCAAATTTAAAAGGAATAAAAATATTATTTAATCTAATTTCCTGGAATTTATTATTTTGGAAATACCTTTAAATACCCTCCTTAGCCCTTTTAAACTAAAACCTAGAGGAAATGACCAAACCAGGAGCTAGAAAATTTTGTATATGATCCCAAGGCCAAGCATATTTTTGAGAATTTTTACAAATTTTTATCAACCTTGGAAGTAGCCCTATTATTTTAAACCAATTTCTGCAATTATTTTAAATCAGAAAACCTTTTCAACAGTAATGGGCCTCCCCCTCCCTTTCTCTCTCTTGTGACCGGCCCAACCCACTCCCTTCCTCGCGCCAGTACTGACACCAGGGCCCCACCCATCAGAGACCCCCTCTCTACGTGCCCGCGTGCCTGACTGCCTTGGCCCACCTGTCTGCACCAACCGACCCCCTCTCGCGACTGAGCCCGACTGCACCCGTCAGTCACCGCCCTCGTGCGCTCGCGCCCGCTGACCGCATTGGCCCACCTATCGGACCCATCATCTACCTCCCGCCTCCGCCCCCAAATTGCGCCGGCCGATGACCCCCACCTCAAATCCACCTCGCTGGCCCCCCTCTTAAATCCATCGCCATTAAACGGTCCCCCACGCCTGGCCGACAGTTTCCCCTCGTTAATCCTCGCGATTATGCCCCGGGATCACGCTGCGCATGCATGGTCGAGCCCTTGTCGGCGAGTTAAGTCCCTCCCTCGGCTTTCCTTGCATGCGAGCTCCGCCGGTGGCCCTATTTAAACCCCCTGACCATCCACATTTGATCCCCCATGCTCACTAGCCGCGAGAACGAACAGAGCCCCTGCACTTCGGATTTTAGCGCACCACCACCGCCCACACTCCGGTCACCACTCCCCGTCGCCGGTGACCTCTCCCATCCTTGTCGACCGCACCATTGTGACCGCACGGACCTCGCCAAGCTCGGCCACTCCTCCGCCGACGACGAACCCCGCCGGAGCACCATCGCCGACGAGGAACCCGAACCACTCCGTCGTCTACCCTCGCCACCGACCGCGCTCCGCTGACCTCCTGCCTCGCCTAAGGTACCTATGTGTTCCCCTAGATGTCCTCTTTCCATTTCTAGGCTTAGTTAGGGCCGTCGTCGCTCGCCATGGCCCCTGGCCCGCTCGTCGTCGTCGGAGAAGACGACCGGCATGGGTCGAGTACCCGTGTCGTGTCAGATTTGATCCCGATCGTGCGATCGCGATCGGACGATGCCTATATCCCCTCGTGCGCGATCTAATCCGCACCGTCGGAACTGAACGAAACGTTACGTTTTAATCTCGCACGTTCGTTTCTATTTAAAACCCCGGCTTAATCCGAGCCGTTCATCGCATACCGGTTCAGCCTTTTAATCTCAGCCGTCCACGTTAACTTAATGCCCCCGCCTCGCCCTCGCGCGTTGGATCTGGATCCAACGGTCTAGATTGGGCCGGACCACGCGTACAGTGCGTGGGTTCACCGTGGGCTTGGCTCACCGTGGACCCGAGGCGATTTTAAATTTAAAATAAATTCCAGAAACTGTTTTAAACTTGTAAAATTCATATCTAGCGCATTTTAACTTCAAAAATTACCATTCCAATTTAAGAAAATTTGTAATATTATTCTCTACATGTTCATACAATAAGAACAGTATGTTTACTTTGGACTTTCCATGTTTATTTAAATAGGTATTAAACTGCCCTTAGGTTAAAATGCAAATTCAAATATTTAAATTTCAAATAAAGTTTATATTTCTTCATTCCCTGTTCATATAATGAAACCACTAAGTTTTCTCTGAACCATTTATTTTAAATTAAATAGAAAGCTTAAAATGAGATTATTCACAATTAAAAACCCCTTATAAAAAGGACAATGTCCCATTTTAGTTAATTTTAAATTATTTATAAGATAAGTTTCAGGAAATAAACAACATGTTTTCTTTAATTTGGACCAATCAAAACCTATGTGCTTGTTGTGTGGTTTTGTATTGTTTAATTGAATGTTGTATTTATTTTATTTTACTTTATTGGGAAGACTACGACGCCACCGAGGAACCAGAATACTTCCCGGAAGTCCCTCCCTCACCTTTCACTGAACAAGGCAAGTCACCAAACAACACTTTTGAGCATATTGAACCCATGTCTTGTTAAACTATCGCTAAAACACATAGGATATACATGCATTAGTCAAATGAAACCCTTACAATATATTTATTTAGGATCCCCCGACCTTGATGTGCAACCCAAGCCATGCTATCTCGCCTAACCTCCTTGTCACCATATGATTAGTACTATTAGCTAGTGTCCAATGTATTGACATGATTGCTATAGGATAAAAATGAGTCGTAGCAACATGGTTCTACTATATGATCCCCGTTATTCTTATCCTTAGAATTCTGTCGGTGATGAGTTGTGTTTGTGAGTGAATGCATGGTGGGTTCCGGGTGCAAGCTAGGGCATTGGTCGGTAGCACCCGAGGCACTATAAGGACCGGTCTGCGGGATCTGTTGCAATACACTTCCGTACTAACCATAAGTCTAATGGGTAAGTCCTAACTAAGGTATGGAGTGTTCCAAACCGAGGCCACCATTTAGAGATGGGTCAAGCAGCACCTGCGTGTGGCTTGTACCGACGTGGCGCAAAAGGGGTACGACGTTAGCCGGGATGCGGCCCGGCGCACCGGCGAAACCTAGAGTGGGTGGTTATCGCTTGGAGCATTTCATGCTGAAGTTTTGGCATGAGTTCCTGTGGTATGGGTCATCTCGTTACACTTTGGTGTTTGGGATGAGTGTGTGCCTTGTGGGTACAGTAGTACACCTCTTATCAGAGTCATAAATCTTTTGAAAAGTCGAGCCCACGGTCAAGGGAGGGTTGCGTGACATCCCATAGTTAGATTACTTTTGATATGTACGTGCATGATGGTTTGACATATAAGGACTGTTGTGCGAGGAGGTAAAACGTACTCCTCGAGTTAGATGGTATTATTGATGTTCATGTTTATTATTCCGCATGACAAAATTTGACCACACTAAATGCAATAAATGAAAATGTACTTTTCCGCACTGTTAGCCAATTATCCTTCCTTTGTTATTACCTTGCATTATTACTTGCATTTGAGGTGGCTTGTTGAGTACTTTTGTACTCATACCCATTAGACACACTTCAGAGGATGCCTACTACGAGGATGGTCTGGAGTAGCGACCCAGTCAAGCGGAAAGATCTTGAAGAAGGCGTTCGTCATGCATTCTACTTTTATTATTGTTTTTATTAAACTCTGATGTAATAAATATGGTCTGCGTACCATGAATACTTGTCGTATGTACGATTGTCGCATGATGAATCTCTTGTATTATTGTTTTTCTTATGAAATTCAATAATGTTCCGATTTCGGTAAATCGGGGCGCGACAAGATGGTATCAGAGCCGACTTGACTGTAGGAAGCCAAACGGACCAGTCTAGCCCATAGCTACAGAAAATTATTTCTCAAAAACATATTTTATAAACTTTGTTCCTCTCCTCACTTTTCTTCAACTTGTTGTTTTTGTAGATGCCAGTCTACCAAGTTCACAGCTACTGCCGCCACTTCGAGGGCTTCGTCAGGGAGCTCCGCATGATGCTCACCTTCCTCGGTTTCCTCTTCAAGCCCGAATTCCAGGGGGTGTACCTGGAGGAGTTTGTCGGACCCCTCGATGTCTCCCTCACCGTCCCTGGCTCCGGGGAGCACCTGCCGCCCTACACCACCGCCCTTGGGGGCCCGACCTTCGACGTCACATGCCAACACGTCGCTCTTCAGGCCCTTATGGAGTTGAGGATGATCTATGATGATCGTCTTCAAAACTCGTCTTTCCGGCTTGTGCCGAAGCGCACTCCTGGCGCCTACCGTAGCATCTACCTCAGAGTTCACTCCGTGCGTGATCCGGTCATGGCCCGGCAGTCACATATTCTTTAGGCCATGGACAACCTCCATACTGAGGCGGTGCTCGACGCTGACGAGCACCATGAGGTGGTTGAGTTCCTTCATCAGGAGACGAAGAGCTTAATCCAACAGAACGGCGAGCTGCAGCGCAAGATTATGCAGCTGCAGAAGGACATCGCGGAGATGGTTCCCCTCCTCCCGAGGAAGAGGAAGCCCATCCGTGAGCCTGCCCCTCGCCCCAAGAGGATCCCGCCACACCCCTCCACCGCCAGACCATCCACCACCAGCGCCCCTGCACCACGCCCCGGCCTCGTCTCCGACCCGATCATCGAGAATTTTCTCGAGCCCACCGTCCCTCGGGAGCCATGCACTCGTGGTTCCGAGAGCACGGAGACTACCTCCGGTGGCGAGTAGGCGCTAGTTACCGCTGTTTTAGTTATAATAATTTTTGTATGTGGTGCTATCTACAACAACTTGTGTTGTAGGTAGAATAAGAGCTTGATTGTAATGAACACTTTTTACCACTTGGTTTATATGCATGAGCCTTATGAGCTATTTTTGATTGTATTATTGTTTCATCATCTTTCTGCCTTATAACATCGTATATTCAGAAGATGGCCGACCACCAGAACACCGGTTCCAACAACGGAGAAGGAGGAAGTCGTGACGCGCCCGAGGGTGTTGTACCCAACTGGGGTGCAACGGGCCCACGACAGTCTGGGTCGCCATCCGCCAACCATCCCACCTTGGCGGAAATGATGGCGAACCAGAACCGGCTAATCACCGCCCTCCTCACTCAAATGCAGCACCAACAGGCTCAGTTGGACCATCTGCAAAATGGGGAGCCTGCCCCTCGCGCACCAGGGACCACAACCGCTCCCCAACTCTCGGAGTTTCTGCGTGTGCGCCCACCCATCTTCTCTAGCACCACCAACCCCATGGAGGCCGAAGATTGGCTCCGCACCATTGGGAAGAAGCTGGACCTCCTCCCTTGCACCGACCGGGAGAGAGTGGCCTTCGCCACTCACCAGCTCGAGGGTCCCGCCGCAGAGTGGTGGGACAACTACCGTGAGTCTCATCCCGAGGACCACGTGGTGACATGGGCGGAGTTCGCTATCGCCTTTCGCACCGCCCACGTCCCCGCAGGAGTCATCGCGGTCAAGCAGTAGGAGTTCCGCGACCTGCAACAGGGCAACCGGACCGTCATGGAGTACCTCCATGAGTTCAACCGATTGGCTCGCTACGCGCTAGAAGAGGTGCGTACCGACGCCCTCCGCCAGGCCAAGTTCCTCTAGGGACTTAAAGATGAGCTGTCCATCCAGCTCGTCGCCACCGACTACGCCGACTTCCAACGGCTAGTAAATAAAGCGCTCATCCAAGAGACTGAGCAGAACAAGTTGGACCTCAAGAAGAGGAATATGATCGCCTTCAAGCATCAACAGGCGAATTCCCAGAGGCCCTGCTTCGTCCCTCTGCCACCAGCGCCCGCCTACCATCCTCGGCCCGCCTACAGGCCACCTCACGCCACCAGTGGATCCAATGCCGGGCATCCCCGCTCCGCTCCACTAGCTCTGGCCGCTCAACCGACGTCCGCTGCCAAGGCCTTGGTCTTGAAGGATCGCCAAGGGAGGCCGGTCGTCTGCTTTAACTACCGGAAGGAAGGGCAATATTCGCACCAGTGTCCTCACCCCAAGCAGCCCCAAGGCGCGGCACCCAACTAGGCGGTTCGTGCCTGCGTCAACCACATCACCGCGGAGGAAGCTCAGGAGGCTCCCAAAGTCGTGCTCGGTACGTTTACTGCAAATTCCGTACCGTCCAAAATATTATTTGACTCTGGGGCAACACACTCTTTCATCTCGGAAGATTTTGTGAAAACACACGACTTGGAAGTACTCCCTCTATCAATCCCTATGATGATTGCCACTCCAGGCAATAAAACCTTAGCCCACTTATACAACCCCAAGGTTAAGATAGAGATCCAAGGAGTATTGTTCCGTGTCGAGCCAGTCCTCATTAAGTATACCGGACTTGACCTCATCCTAGGGATGGACTGGTTGATGAAGCACAAGGGAGTGATCGACTGTGCCAATAAGTCCGTAACAGTAACCAACCCTGAAGGCGAAGCCATCACTTTTCGGATGACTAGCTGCAAACCACTTGAAGCGTCTCTTCACTCGCTAGCCCTTGAAGAAGTGCCCATAGTACAGGAGTTCACGGATGTCTTCCCCGAGGACCTACCAGGAATGCCTCCTAAGCGGGACATCGAATTCAGAATCGAACTTGCCCCCAGGATCACTCCAATCTCCAAGCATCCATACCGGATGGCCGCCAATGAGCTAGCCGAAGTCAAGAGCAACATCGAAGACCTGGAGCAAAAAGGGTACATCCGACCGAGTACCTCACCCTGGGGTGCACCGGTCATCTTTGCCATGAAAAAGGACAAGACCAAAAGGATGTGCGTGGACTATAGAGCCTTAAACGACGTAACCATCAAAAACAAGTACCCATTGCCTCGGATCGACGACCTGTTCGATCAACTGAAGGGATCCTCGGTGTTTTCCAAGATTGACCTCAGGTCGGGTTATCACCAATTGAGGATTAGAGAAGAGGACATACCCAATACTGCCTTCACCTCCCGCTATGGACTCTACAAGTATACCGTGATGTCGTTCGGACTCACGAATGCCCCTGCCTTTTTCATGAACTTGATGAACAATGTTTTCATGGAGTTCTTGGATAATTTCATCGTGGTATTCATCGACGATATCCTTGTCTACTCCAAGACCAAGGAAGAGCACGAAACTCACCTCCGTATGACCCTCGGAAAGCTAAGGGGACAGCAATTGTACGCCAAATACAACAAGTGCGAATTTTGGTCATCTGAGGTGAAGTTCCTCGGTCATGTCATATCTGCCGGAGGAATAGCAGTGGATCCGACCACCGTGGAAGCGGTCACCAACTGGTTGCAGCCCACGACCGTGACTGAGATCCGGAGTTTTCTCGGATTGGCCGGATACTACCACCGGTTCATCGAGAATTTTTCAAAGATCGCCAAACCTATGACCAGACTATTGCAAAAGGAAGTAAAGTTCAAATGGACCCCGGATTGTGAAGAAAGCTTCCAGACCCTCAAGAAAAAGCTCATGTCAGCCCCAATCCTGACCCTGCCAGACATCCAAAAAGACTTCCACGTCTACTGCGATGCTTCTCGCCAAGGTTTGGGATGTGTCTTAATGCAAGATGGGAAGGTGATATCCTACGCCTCCCGACAGCTGAGACCGCATGAGCTGAACTACCCAACCCACGACCTGGAGTTAGCAGCCGTGGTTCACGCCTTGAAGATATGGAGACATTACCTTGTGGGAAATCGGTGCGAGATCTTCACCGACCACAAGAGCCTCAAGTACATATTCACCCAACCAGACCTGAACCTCAGGCAAAGGAGATGGTTGGAACTGATCAAGGATTACGACTTGGGCATCCATTATCATCCAGGCAAGGCAAATGTGGTGGCAGACGCCCTCGGTCGAAAAGGGCACTGCAATGCCGTCATGATTCAGGACCAGGCTCCTTTGCTATACAGGGAGATGGAAAGGCTGAATCTAGGGATCACCACCTGAGTGTACCTCGCTGCCTTGGAGTCTAGGCTTCTCTTGATAGACCAGATCCGAGAAAGGCATAAGGAAGACCCGGACATCTTGGAGATCCAACAGAACATGCGGAAGGGTAAATCCCCCGGATTCTTTGAGGACGAGCATGGTACCATCTAGTTCAGAAACCAGATATGTGTGCCAGACAAGCCCGAATTGAAGACCCTCATCCTTCAAGAATCCCACGATACTCTATACTCCATACATCTCGGGAGTACCAAGATGTATCAAGATCTGAAGGAAAAATATTGGTGGGTCAGCATGAAGAGAGAAATAGCTGAGTATGTGGCCATGTGCGACACATGCCGGCGAGTCAAAGCAGAGCACCAACGACCTGCTGGACTGTTGCAACCCCTCAAGGTCCCCGAATGGAAGTGGGAAGAGATAGGAATGGACTTCATCACGGGACTGCCCCAGACCCAAGCTGGTGATGATTCTATCTAGGTGATCGTCGACCGACTCACCAAGGTAGCTCACTTCATCCCCGTCAAGACAACTTACACCGTCGCCAAGTTGGCCGAGTTGTATATGACCCGGATTGTGTGCCTACATGGAGTTCCTAAGAAGATCGTATCCAGCCGTGGGAGTCAGTTTACCTCTAAGTTTTGGAAGAACCTTCAAGAGGAACTCGGCACCCGGCTAAACTTTAGCACCGCCTATCATCCTCAGACCGACTGGTCAAACCGAGAGGGTCAACCAAATACTGGAAGATATGCTTAGAGCTTGCGCTCTAGACTTTGGTGGAATGTGGGACAAGAACTTGTCCTATGCGGAGTTCTCCTACAACAACAGCTATCAAGTCAGCCTGCAAATGTCCCCGTTCGAAGCATTTTACGAGCGTAAGTGCAGAACGCCGCTGCTCTGGGATCAGACTAGAGAGTCGCAACTGTTTGGGACAGACATATTGAGAGAAGCTGAAGAGAAGGTCAAGATCATAAGGGATCGATTAAAGATGGCCTAGTCCCGACAAAAGAGCTACGCCGATAACCGTCGAAGAGACTTAACCTTTGAGGAGGGTGATTATGTCTATCTCTGAGTCACTCCCCTCCGTGGCACTCAAAGGTTCAACATGAAAGGCAAGCTAGCATCCCGCTATGTCGGACCTTTCTAGATCCTCCGACGGCAAGGAGAACTGGCATATCAACTTGAGCTGCCTCCATCATTGGCAGGAGTTCACGATGTGTTCCATGTCTCTCAGTTGAAGAAGTGTCTTCGCGTGCCCACCGAGCAAGCTGATCTTCAACAACTCAACGTCCAAGAGGATTTGACCTACATTGAGAAACCCGTCAAGATCTTGGAAACCAAGGAAAGGGTAACCAGGAGCCGTGTAGTTCGCTTCTGCAAGGTTCAGTGGGACAACCACCCCGTCGAAGAAGCTACATGGGAAAAGGAAGATGAACTGAAAGCCCAATACCCTGAACTGTTCGAGTAGCGATCCAATCTCGAGGACGAGATTCTTTGTAAGGGGGATAGGTTTGTAACACCCCAAATTTTCAAGGAATAAAAATATTATTTAATCTAATTTCCTAGAATTTATTATTTTGGAAATACCTTTAAATACCCTCCTTAGCCCTTTTTAACTAAAACCTAGAGGAAATGACCAAACCAGGAGCTAGAAAATTTTGTATATGATCCCAAGGCCAAGACATATTTTTGAGAATTTTTAAAAATTTTTATCAACCTTGGAAGTAGCCCTATTATTTTAAACCAATTTCTGCAATTATTTTAAATCAGAAAACCTTTTCAATAGTAATGGGCCTCCCTCTCCCTTTCTCTCTCTTGTGACCGGCCCAACCCACTCCCTTCCTCACGCCCGTACTGACACCCGGGCCCCACCCATCAGAGACCCCCTCTCTCCGTGCCCGCGCGCCCGACTGCCTTGGCCCACCTGTCGGCGCCAACCGACCCCCTCTCGCGACCAAGCCCGACCCCACCCGTCAGTCACCGCCCTCGTGCGCTCGCGCTCACTGACCGCATTGGCCCACCTATCGGACCCGTCGTCTACCTCCCGCCTCCACCCCCAAATTGCGCCGGCCGACGACCCCCGCATCGGATCCGCCTCGCTGGCCCCCCTCTTAAATCCGTCGCCATTAAACGGTCCCCCGCGCCCAGCCGACCGTTTCCCTCGTTAATCCTCGCGATTACGCCCCGGGATCGCGCTGCGCGTGCATGGTCCAGCCCTTGCCAGCGAGTTAAGTCCCTCCCTCGGCTTTCCTTGCATGCGAGCTCCGCCGGTGGCCCTATTTAAACCCCCTGACCATCTGCGTTTGATCCCCCACGCTCACTCACCGCGAGAACGAACAAAGCCCCTACTCTTCGGTTTTTAGCGCACCACCGCCGCCCACACTCCGGTCACCACTCCCCGTCGCCGATTACCTCTCCCATCCTCGTTGACCGCACCATTGTGACCGCATGGACCTCGCCAAGCTCGGCCACTCCTCCGCCGACGACGAACCCCGCCGGAGCACCATCGCCGACGAGGAACCCGAACCACTCCGTCGTCTACCCTCGCCGCCGACCGCGCTCCGCTGACCTCCTGCCTCGCCTAAGGTACCTACGTGTTCCCTAGACGTCCTCTTTCTGTTTCTAGGCTTAGCTAGGGCCGTCGTCGCTCGCCGTGGCCCCTGGCCCGCTCGCCGTCGTCAAAGAAGATGACCGGCACGGGTCGAGTACCCGTGCCGTGTTGGATTTGATCCCGACCGTGCGATCGCGATCGGACGACGCCTATATCCCCTCGTGCGCGATCTAATCCGCACCGTCGGATTTGAACGAAATGTTATGTTTTAATCTCGCACGTTCGTTTCTATTTAAAACCCTGGCTTAATCTGAGCCGTTCATCGCGTACCAGTTCAGCCTTTTAATCTCAGCCGTCCACATTAACTTAACGCCCCCACCTCGCTCTCACGCGTTGGATCTGGATCCAACGGTCCAGATTGGGCCGGACCACACGCATAGTGCGTGGGTTCACCGTGGGCCTGGCTCACCGTGGACCCGAGGCGATTTTAAATTTAAAATAAATTCCAGAAACTGTTTTAAACTTGTAAAATTCATATCTGGCGCATTTTAACTTCAAAAATTGCCATTCCAATTTCAGAAAATTTGTAATATTATTCTCTACATGTTCATACAATAAAAACAGTATGTTTACTTTGGACTTTCCATATTTATTTAAATAGGTATTAAACTACCCTTAGGGTAAAATGCAAATTCAAATATTTAAATTTCAAATAAAGTTTATACTTCTTCATTTCCTGTTCATATAATGAAACCACTAAGTTTTCTCTGAACCATTTATTTTAAATTAAATAGAAAGCTTAAAATGAGATTATTCACAATTAAAAACCCCTTATAACAAGGGCAATGTCCCATTTTAGTTAATTTTAAATTATTTATAAGATAAGTTTCAGGAAATAAACAACCTGGTTTTCTTTAAATTGGACCAATCAAAACCTATGTGCTTGTTGTGTGGTTTTGTATTGTTTAATTGAATGTTGTATTTATTTTATTTTACTTTATTGGGAAGACTACGACGCCGCCGAGGAACCGGAATACTTCCCGGAAGTCCCTCCCTCACCTTTCGCTGAACAAGGCAAGTCACCAAACAACACTTTTGAGCATATTGAACCCATGTCTTATTAAACTATCGCTAAAACACATAGGATATACATGCATTAGTCAAATGAAACCCTTACAATATATTTATTTAGGATCCCCCAACCTTGATGTGCAACCCAAGCCATGCTATCTCGCCTAACCTCCTTGTCACCATATGATTAGTACTATTAGCTAGTGTCCAATGTATTGACACAATTTCTATAGGATAAAAATGAGTCGTAGCAACATGGTTCTACTATATGATCCTCGTTATTCTTATCCTTGGAATTTTGTCGGTGATGAGTTGTGTTTGTGAGTGAATGCATGGTGGGTTCCGGGTGCAAGCTAGGGCATTGGTCGGTAGCACCCGGGGCACTATAAGGACCAGTCTGCGGGATCCGTTGAAATACACTTCCGTACTAACCACAAGTCTAATGGGTAAGTCCTAACTAAGGTATGGAGTGTTCCAAACCGAGGCCACTATTTGGAGATGGGTCAAGCAGCACCTGCGGGTGGCTTGTACCGACGTGGCGCAAAAGGTGGTGCGACGATAGCCGGGATGCGGCCCGGCGCGTCGGCGAAACCTAGAGCGGGTGGTTATCGCTTGGAGCATTTCATGCTGAAGTTTTGGCACGAGTTCTAGTGGTATGGGTCATCTCGTTACACTTTGGTGTTTGGGATGAGTGTGTGCCTTGTGGGTACAGTAGTACACCTCTTATCAGAGTCATAAATCTTTTCGAAAAGCCGAGCCCACGGTCAAGGGCGGGTTGCGTGACATCCCACAGTTAGATTACTTTTGATATGTATGTGCATGATGGTTTGACATATAAGGACTATTGTGCGAGGAGGTAAAACGTACTCCTCGAGTTAGATGGTATTATTGATGTTCATGTTTATTATTCCGCATGACAAAATTTGACCACACTAAATGCAATAACTGAAAATGTACTTTTCCGCACTGTTAGCCAATTATCCTTCCTTTGTTATTACCTTGCATTATTACTTGCATTTGCGGTGGCTTGTTGAGTACTTTTGTACTCATACCCGTTGGACACACTTCAGAGGATGCCTACTACGAGGATGGTCTGGAGTAACGACCCAGTCAAGCGAAAAGATCTTGAAGAAGGCGTTCGTCATGCATTCTACTTTTATTATTGTTTTTATTAAACTCTGATGTAATAATATGGTATGCGTACCATGAATACTTGTCGTATGTACGATTGTCGCATGATGAACCTCTTGTATTATTGTTTTTCTTATGAAATTCAATAATGTTCCGATTTCGGTAAATCGGGGCGCGACAGCTGTGCTTTTAGTTCACTCAGTTCACTAAAAGGCAGGGGCATGTGTTGATAGCAAAAAATGGTATTAATGGCTGAGATTGTCAAAATATCAATTTTGGTGATTTGGGCCAAAAATATACATGTCCGAGGTCAGGCCGAAGCCCTATAGGACCAAAGGTCCATTGGGCTGTGGGCTCCGAAAGCCTCTGGCTAGCCCACGAACTTCGGCCAGGAAGCCTTTGGAGGCCCATGCCACCGAAGCTTCGGCCCGAGGAGCAGGCCTCGACGGGCCTAGCCGAAGCCCACTTCGGCAGAGATAGAATTGGATGTGATTCCGGCTGAGTTTTATCTCTATCCAAGCTGAAAAATAGTAGATGCGATCTGAAGTTTGGCCCCTATAAATAAAGAGGCGAGGCCAGCTTAGAGAGCCCCCCAAACACAGACCAAAACCAAAGCCCTAGCTTTGATCGTATTTACTTTACCTTTATTTTTTTCTGTACCTCTTCGTGGGTTTGCCTGGAAGCCCTCCGCCGGCCACTTCGGAACAGTGGTAACCCTTGTTACTTCGCTTGTGAAGTATCTGTTAATCTACGTAATAGATTGCTATCACCTTGTTACTTCGCTTGTGAAGTATGCGCTAATCTGTGTAACAGATTGCTACCTTCGCTACTAGTGCAACACTTAGCAGAATTCGGTCCTCAGGCCGGATTAGTACTTCGAACTCTCTTTGTTGCAGGTTCCCACGTTCGGAGCTACTTTGTCGGAAGTGTCCAGAGCTGAGAGATCGGTTCCGGAGGTCACCAGGACACCCTTCGGCGAGGCTGCAGGCTCCGACGATAGGCTTAGCCAGCACACTTCATCATAACAGGCTTCGCCACGCTCACACTCCGCACTGGACGAAGTTACGCCTGCATGTGGCCCCGCGTCATCATTCTGTAATTTGCTGTATCAGAGACCTCACGTCGAACCCCGCTGTTCGGAGGTGATCGTCGCGTCCAGATCCGTTCGGAGTCCATCTTCGGCCGGATCAGTCCAAACGCCAAAGCACCCTTCGGCGAGATACTTCGCACCAGATGCCGAAGGTATACTTCGGTGACCCCTTCGCACCATACTTCGAAGCAGACAGACTCCGACCGGTTTGCTGATTCTATTCTGTTTAATATATTTCTTTCGGCTAATTGGATTATCTTGTGTGATCTGATTGCCTAGCGACTCCACCCCCCTTATCATGACTAAGGGTAGTCAGAACGTGACGTCGGTGCTGCGTTACGCTTAGGCTTGTCCCTAAATATCCGCACACTTTTGGATCATCGAACTGACCCAAGTGCGAGGCACGTTTCCGTGTCAACAGCTTCGCAGCTATCATCTCTTTTTTCAAGATCTCGTATGGGAATTCTTGCTCATGCATGAAACCAATGAACTTTATTAGGTGACGAAGCTCTTCGAGAAACCCTTGGAACTCACAACAGTAGTTGTGCACTATGATCGACATCTAAAAAGTAGTTGTGCACCATAATCTAATGGTTGGGGATTCGATTGGAGTGGCGGCCATGGACGGGGAGGGGCGGCGAACCCGATGAAGTGGATAGCGAGGATGGATGCAACTACCGGTGATGAGGGCAGGCGACAACGGAGTAAAAACACAGCGTGGGCTCAGGTTCACGAGTCTAGGGCTGGAATTGATGGCGGTATTCGGTCATAGACTTTGAAATTTATAGGGAGGCGTCAGGGAAGGAAAGGGGGCAGGTATGAAAGGGGGTTCTGAGGCTTGAAAATTAATATTGTGCCGTAAATATATTTTTCATTTATTTATTACGTGTATATAAGACTAATCGGATTTCTATAGATTTCTATATACATGGTCAATATTTTATATATTAATGATTTCTATATAAAACATATCAACTTCTATGATGATTTCCATATATTAATAATTTTCATATAAAACAGATTAACTTACGTATATCGATGATTTCTATATATTAATAATTTTCATATAAAACAGATCAGTTTCTATATGTCATTTTTATATATTAATAATTTATATATAAAACAAATCAACTTCCATATAATAAAATAGATTGGACCTGTGGTAGTACAAATCTAACGCTGACAATTTAGATTAATGAATGAAAGACTAAGTGAGTAAATAGATGTTTAACTCCGCCAATTATAAAGTAGAAGAGTAGATTTACGGATGATGTTAGAAGAGAGGAGTTCTACCGAACATTTTCTTTTCTTCATATTATTGTGCATTTTCTAATATGTCTCGACATTTACGTCAAGTAGAACTAGGCCAGGCCTATACTTATACTTGGTCGGGCTCAAAGAAAGCCCAGTAAGATACCTACGACATTCTCGACAACTGTATATTTTATAAAGTTTTAAATAGTACATTTAAAAACATTATTTAAAACTTAGTGAAATTAGTTGAAAGATATTTATTGTGTTTAGTACTAATGTTTTTGTTTAAATTCTTAAATATAATTGTCATAAATTTTAACTGAATTTTGTCTTCCATCATTGGTTTCAAATAGGCTCTTAATGATAAAACTATAGAATTGTTGTTTACCGGACAATCTATCATGCGAGAGCGGATAAATTAACTTTTGGGAACAGCTGCCCATCGGATGAAACGAAGTTTTGAAGCGTCGAACGAGTTTTGCATTTTCAGAACAACAGAATCTCCTCGTAAAAAATGTAAATCGGCTAAGGGTCTCTTTGGTTGGGCTTCCGGAAGCAGCTTTTGCTTCCTAGAAGCCAAAAGCCAAACCAAAGGGTATATTTCTACCCAGCGGCTTTTAGTAAAAGCAGCTTTTGGTGCAGTGTAAATGTGAAAGCTCCTCCAGACCTGCTTTCTGCGGCTTTTGGCTTTTGACTTCGCAACCATACAAAATTTCATAAATTGACATTTCAAATTTCATACAACCATACAAAATTCTATAAATTGACATTTCAAATTTCATACAACCATACAAAATTCTATAAATTGACATTTCAAATTTCATACAACCATACAAAATTTCATAAATTGACATTTCAAATTTCATACAACCATACAAAATTTCATAAATTGACATTTCAAATTTCATACAACCATACAAAATTTCATAAATTAACATTTCAAATTTCATACCATACAAAATTTCATAAATTAACATTTCAAATTTGATACAACCATATAAAATTTCATAAATTGACATTTCAAATTTCATACAACCATACAAAATTTCATAAATTGACATTTCAAATTTCATACAACCATACAAAATTTCATAAATTGACATTTCAAATTTCATACCATACAAAATTTCATAAATTAACATTTCAAATTTGATACAACCATATAAAATTTCATAAATTGACATTTCAAATTTCATACAACCATACAAAATTTTATAAATTGACATTTAAAATTTCATACACCCATACAAAATTTCATAAATTGAATTTTTTACACAGCTCAAAGCAGCTTGTTCACAGCTGTTTCAGCCAAACGACTTTGAGTTTTCTCACAGCTGACTTTCCACAGCAGCTTTTCCACAGCTCACAGCCCACAGCAGCTTTTTCCCACAGCCACAGCTCAACCAAACACACCCTAAGAATCATTCCAACATTTCATGAAAAACAACGGTAAGTTGTCTAGATTATAATACATTACTAATAAAATAAAAAAACAATTGCTAGGAATAGTTCCGCGGACTTCAATTTTAGACTTATGTCTAAATTACTTAAAACAAGTTGTTTTATATTTTATTGTGTATTTTTGACATAGACACAGTTGTTTTTTACACTATATTTAATATGAACAACAAGTAAAATATATGAATTAATCACTATTTTATACCAAAAATCTTATACAAATGACTTGTTTTTTTTGAAACTAGACGAAGCAGCTGACAAATACCATAAGGACCTGTTTGATATAGTTCTAAATCTTGAAATTTAGATTGAAACTCTAAATCTATATGTAATCTGAAATAGGTTAAAAATATTTTGTTGAGCTAAGTTACTTTAGAAATTGTCTTAAATTTTGAGGGAGATGTATATGTGATAGTTCGATGATATTCACTAGTAATTTTTCAATTTTTTTTGATGGAGCCGCCAAAGTTACGTAAACTCCGTTCCACCTCCCTCGTATTGCATTTTTTCGAAACGTTTTGAAACCTAGCAAATATTTCCAACCACTGAGTTGATCCAGCCGTTGAAACGGGAAGACTCTTTGAACCCTCACCCAAATCGCGGCCGGCCGGCTCCCCACGCCGCTCTCCTCTCTTCGCAAACAACCCCTGCCGCCGCCGCCGCCGCCGCCGCCTCCGCCTATCTCCTCGGCCGCACGCCCGCGATATTCTCCACCTTCCATCTGCCATTTGCTCTTCATTCCAAGGAGTTCAAACAGCCACCTCGGAGGGGATAGCGGGAGTGATGGTACTGCGGCGGGCGGCGGCGGGCGATTGCCCGAAGAAGGTGGCGGCGCTGGTGGACCTGGTCAACCTTCCGACGGTGCTGCGGGAGTTCGCTGGGGGCCAGTCCCAGATGTCTCACCTCTCTTTCTTCCTCCGCGTCTGGTCACACATCAAGAGCAACAACCTCCAGGTACTCCCCATCTTAGAAAGATTTGAATGTTCTGTTGCTTCAGAAATCAATTACTTCGGGAATTGGTTGAGCTCGAAAGTATGTCAGGATTTGGTAGCTCGTACAATTTGCACAACTCTCTGATCGAATCTTAATTGGGGAAAAAAACCTGACCCTCCCTTGTGGAGGACAACATATTCTCCCCTTACCTCCTTTATCTGTTAATCATGTATACGGAGAATCACAACCAGAACATTGTTTGGGGTGTCCGCTACTTACAAGGCTGTGTTTACCATACTATTATTTGTAGAGAATTTCTGTAATAAGATGTTGGTAATCCAGGAATTCATTATGTGAAGTGAATCATTCATATCACCTCAGGCAATGGCTCCAACTGTTGAATTGTGAGAGGGAAAATAGATTGTAGAATGGATTGATTGCATTGAGCCTCGGAGGCCGATATATATAGGAGTACATGAGCGGAGATATGGTAGGTAATTTACGTACAAGGAATGACTTGATATAATCAAATCATACCTAATATCATCCTTATTACCATATACTCAACCTACCATACACACACATACCATATACTCTAACATCCCCCCGCAGTCCAAGCGTGAGCAAAGCGGACGCTTAGACTGGAGAAGAAACCGACAAGAGTACTCAAAGATGATAGCCCTTTATGTCGTAGTCGAGGTAGCCGAAAGCAATGGAGCCAAAGAAGTTGTGGTCGAGGTAGCTGCGTAAGGTAGCCATGGTTGATGTAGCCGAAGAAGTCGGGGTGCCGATGACGAGGTAGCCTGAAACTGTGGACGCATAGAGAGACGTCGTGAAGGGGCCGCACACACGGGATGGTGCTGACGAACCAAAATAAGACGAAGACGGTGACACAATCGTGGAAGTCGTTGAGGAAGAAGACGCCAAGGAGCCGATGTTGTCGAAGCCGTTGAGGACGAGACGCACATTAGGTTTGCCAGACCCAATGACGAATCGAGACGAACGCACACAACAGTGTTGCCAATACCATGCGAGCGAAGAGAGGGACCATCATGAACCTTGTGCCATTGTCGAAGAAGACTAGCAGAGAAGACCTCCGAGATGATCGTGGCGCAAAACGACGTAGACGGAGAAGTATCGATGCAGCTCACTGTTGTTGGAGAAGACAGAAGTAGTCGAGGAAGATACGACGACGCTGGCGACGTGGTGCAGTGGACGAAGACAAATAAAGTTGATGTCGAGGTAGCTGGACCAATGGCCTGGAGTGGCGACAATGGCAGCCAGAGGAAGACACGACGGCGGTGCTCGAAGTAGGCGAAGAACCCGAGTGGCTGACGAGGACTGAAACGGCGGTGAAGACGACGAGAGCGACGACGTCATGGCCCGAGGAGGCGACACAACTGTAGCTCATGTGGATGCAGCAGTTGAAGACCCATGAGCAACAACACTGTGGCCCAAGGAGGTGACACAGGGATGCCCCAAAGCTTGATGGCGAGACATGCGTAGTCGAAGAAGATTCATTCCAGAGAGATCGAACACTCGATCGGGTGATCAAGCTGAAGGTGCACGAAACTTCTGGAGTGAAATCAACGATCCACGAAGTCGACGATGACAGGTGGGTGACTCAAAGACCAAGAAAAAATAAAAAAATGTGGCCAAAAGAACCGTGACCCAAAGGACCACACGTGCCAAATAAACTAATTTATTGGACTTATGTGCAACAACAACCAACTTATTTTTTTTCCCGTGCAAACGCCACATGACCGAGCCTCACGTAGCAGGGAAAGCCTAGTGCAACGCGTGGCCAGGAGCCAATGACGTGGGAGTATAAAGACAGGGAGATCTGGCGCAAGTCGCCAGGGGCGGGGGCTGCGCAGCCCAGCAGCGCCAGGGGCGTCGGCGCCAGCAGTACCGTGAGCGGAAGATCCGAACGGGGTGGGAGATCGGCGATGCGTCGGGTAGCCACCGTGTGCAGCGCGTACGGGAGCCAACCAAGCAGCGCAGTGAAGTTGGCCGCCCTCGGAAGGGATACAAATCCACTCCCAGGGGTGAGCTGCAGCGGAAAGAGACAAGACGCTAGATCGTCTGCTCTGATACCATGTTGAATTGTGAGAGGGGAAATAGATTGTAGAATGGATTGATTGCATTGAGATATATATAGGAGTACATGAGCGGAGATATGGTAGGTAATCTACGTACAAGGAATGGATTGATATAATCAAATCATACCTAATATTATCCTTATTACCATATACTCAATCTACCATACACACACATACCATATACTCTAACACCAACTTGGTTTGGATGAAAAATCATTGCCGTGTTAATTTTGAGGACAGTTGTTAGCTCATTATTGCCAGAATTTACGTATCTTGTATTTCTCGCTCTTGATGCCTGAACCATTTTTCCAAGGGTACAAATTCATCACACCCTTTGGATTCCGCTCAGATATCTTTTTCTGTTTGATATACATGATATTCTAAAATAAAGAACAAAATATTGTCTTTAGAAATAGCATATGTGGTGATCCTCCTGTGGGATATTACTGTAATTGTCACAATTTTGACTTAATTTTCAGTGGATAAATCAATCATGGTCCTGATCTTCTGTGTGACGGTGTGTTGGTGTGAATGCCTGTTTAGACCAGTTTACAACCAGACATGTGTAAAGTGAAAGATCTTGAGTAGGATTGTTGACATGCGATGCTCTCCTTCTACCAAACCATTTCCTCTGTATTTCTAAAATCACCACTGCTCATTGTTGAAAATGAAAATCACTGAAGGATATCATCTGGCATGATGATCCATGTATCAAGTCACATGGATCTCTAAGCAAACAGCAGAATGGCCCCTCTCAATTGAAAACTGCTTAACTTCTTTAGCTTTACTCTTACTGTTCTCGCTTCAAATGAAAAACTTGTTTGAAATGAAGAAATAACTTGCTTCAAGAAAAAGCTTTGTTTTTATAATTCTACTTCCTTCTCATATGTATAATTGTATTTATAAATGCACGTATGGGATAATTACAAGTACAAATTTGAAACTAATCCTGTTTTGCAGGACCCAACTAATAGGAACATTGTAAACTGTGATGACAAGCTGAAGACTGTATTGTTGGGCAGGTCCAAAGTGGAGCTCTCTGAACTCCCACTGCTTGTTAAGATGCATTTCCCAAAAGTTCCAAAGTCGTAAGAGTATTAAGTTCAATTTTTCATAGCGAAATTTTCTGGAAGTTTGTTTTATTTATGGTGTCCTCGGATAGGCAGCAAAATTGTGTTGAAGTTAATTTTACGAAAATGCCTAGTAGTATCAGCTAATGCGCTTGGACTGCGGAATGGATAATACTGCTCTATGAATATATATATATATATATATATATATAATTTTTCATGATAGTGTCTCGTACTTCGATTTAATTGAATAAACATAACGCATACAATGAAAGCTGTATTGCATGGTTGCTGTCAAGGTCTGACTTCTTGATAGCTGTGGAGCTGACTTGAATTGAATTTAGGAAGGCGGCTGTTAAATCCACGCTGTAATTTGTTGGTTGGATCACCCTACATTTTATGCTTTCGAAAGATATAGTAAAAGTGTAAAACGGCAGACAACGAATTGAGTAGTTGTTTAGTTTGCTTTATTGCACCACCAAATTGCAACAGTTGAGCGGACTATGCTGTTAACAAGGGTGTTACTTTGTTGCCTTCTTTTTGAAGATTCGGCTGAAAATCTAGACCTATATCTGAGGGCACTATTGGTGTGGGGGAGAACTATATCATGTGTTATTTTCCCTACCGTTTGGTGCATTTGGAACTTTGAATGGAGCGACTGGCTATAATTAGGTGTGAAAGATTATAATTAGGGGTGAGAGTGATTCGGATAGTTTCTTATCAAATCTGAAGACGGATTTTTATTCAGATTTTTTTTGTTTTGGATATGGATTATTTGGATATCTATTCAGATTTGGATATTTTTTGGATACGGAAACAAATATGATATTGTCAGTATATAATGAATATAGATACAAATTCAAATAATCTGGATAATTCTTATTTGGATTATACAGAAATGCCCATTCAGCATTCAACCCATATAAGATTGATTAACACAATTCCATTTCCTGGCCCCCAAAAAATTAAGATACAATGACACAAACAATCTTCTTGTCCGTACATTGGTACATGTTGTAGCCATAATTATCAAAGTATTGCCGAATCGATGATTAGACGTTTGTGGCGGACGCCATAGCTGACGCTCTGCCTAATTAGAGTATGCTGTCTGCTTCATCGAAAATGGTGTCAGGATTTGTCACTGAAAAATTTGTATGCTTTGATTATTTGTTACTTGTGTGGATGACAAGTGAGACTATTTGAGTGTATGACAATGGATCAAAGTGGCAAATAATCGAAACTCATTTTTAAGAGTAGCAAATTATCAAATATTCCTCATCCCTCTCTACCGGTAACCTCTCCCTTGCCGCTATTTCCTCTTTAGGTCTTTAGTTGCTCGGCATGGCGGGGCAGCCTCCCTCGCCTAGAGTGGCGGTTGTGGCCTTTTGCTCTAGATCCATGACCTTTCGATCTGCTCTCCCTGATTTGCACTCCCCTGCCTCTGCTCTGTTTCTTTCCCTTGCTCTGTCCCTCTTTCATTCTTTGATGTTTTTGTTGTAAGGAAATAAATCAGTTCCTGTTGTGGATAGGCTTTCCATATGACGATTCTTCCATATACAACTAATCAACTTCCATATATTAGTAGCTTCACATATATTGATAGTTTGCATATACAAGCTTCCCATATATTGATAGTTTCCGTATACAAGCTTCCAATATATTAATAGTTTCCATATACAAGCTTCTCATATATTGATAGTTTCCATATATATCTAACTATTTCATACTATTTATAAGATTTTCATGTATGTATGTATGTATGTATGTATGTATGTATGTATGTATGTATGTATGTATGTATGTATGTATGTATGTTTATACTTAATGAAATATGAACATGTTTAACTATTTAAATTTCGTGTTGGTCTAAATTTAAATTTCCATTGCTATGAAATCAATGTGACATGTATATTTATATTAAGTGAGTATGATATTGCCTCGCTGCACACCATACTTACTTAAAATGGTACGTAGTTAGGCATCTCACCTCACCTTACTGTCGTAAAAAGAACTAGGACTTGGGCCGTGTTGGCACGACATGACCCAACAGGCCTTCGTGTCTAGTTGGGCTAGGCCGACACGGCACGACCGACTTGATGGGCCTGGCCGGGCTAGCACGGAGCAGTAGAAATCAAGCCCAAGCATGGTCCATAGCCACCATAGCCATAGTGGGCCTAGTTGGGCCGTGCCAGCCCAAGCATGACCCATCATGATAGGATTTCTCTAATTGGTGTTATGTCGATAATTAGAGAAAAAAATAAGTTAGAGTTATAATAAAAAAGTTACTATATAATCATACACACACAAATTAATTTTCACTAGATATTTTTTTGTGTTTTTCTAGGTCCGTTTGCTTTTTTATTTTTTAAGTATATTACTAAGAATTAAATTGAAATAGGTAAAAAATTGAATTGCAAGAGCTTGAAATAATGAACCAAAAATTATAAAAAATAATATTCATGTTTTTGAGTCTATTTTTAGTTATTATCCATAAATTGAAATTTATTTTGAAAAAACTAAGTTGTGACACTCAATCGACAACATGGAGCTTAATAGTTTTTTTAATTCTAAAAAATCAAATGAAGTATGAAAAAGATGAGACCCGTCATGATGTTATGATATGATATATAGATATTGTGATAAAAAACTAAAAATATTTTAAGAAAGTTGTCACATACGATGTTAAAAGAGCTCGAGATTCTCCAAAAACGATGAGGATTTAAAGAAGAAATATGTTGGATTTAAAAGAAAATTGATGGTTAAATTTTTGTTTGAACTTAAAACTTTTTCTATGAATAAAATGCAATATATATTATCTCATTTGAACTTGATATTTTTTCTATAATCAAAATATAGAATATCTTATCAGATGAACAAATTGGCATAGTAGGCCGGTCCAACCGGCCATGTAGGCCCGGTCAGACCGGCCCAAGTCTGAACATTAGAGATAGAGTTGGTTTTGGGCTGTTTTGATCTCTAATTAAATTTTAACAACTTTTGACTGAATCCTACTCAAATTAGGTGTCAGGAAACTTGAGGTCAGCCCCTATAAAAATAGGGGTGAGGCCGATTCAAAGGGTATATCTCCACAAATCAATACTTCAAAACCCTAGTTTTGAATCGCACCTTTAATTCCAATCTACTTTCCTCGCCCTAGGATTAGCCAAGTAATATCCATCTTCGTGGGGTTTGCATTGTAAGCCCTCCGTCCGTCGCGTCGTAATCACGGTAACCCTGATTGATTCGCCCATGAATCTCCCCATTAATCCACGTAACATATTTTTATTGTTTTCATCGGTTTTCTCCGCTACCATTGGAAATTCAGCCTTTGGCCGAGTTGCACTTGATCTCTTCCTATCTTGCAGATATATTACTCCCAAATACCTCACCAAGGAGTTTGGGGGCGATCAGAGATCATCCACAAGGTCGCCGGAGAAACCGGCCAAATTGGATCTACGGCATCGGTCCGACCAGCGGCGAACTCCCGGTCTGACCGGTGTGTGCCGTGCCGTCATCTTATTGCCGGCAACGCACGACGTTCCCCTTATACCACGTCGGTCTAACCGACGGGTGTTGCTCGGTCCAACCGGTCCGTGCCAGGTTTGTAACCTTGTCGGCGACACGTGGCGGTCCGACCGGCGGGTTGTGTGTGGTTCGACCGGCGGGTTGTGTGTGGTCCTACCGACCGCGCACAATTATTCTCTAGCGCACACTCATTTGCTGGAGCGGTCCAACCATCGGATCAACCTCGGTCTGATCGGCCCCTTTAGGCCGGTATGACCGCCTTCTGTACTACGGTCAAACTGGCCTTGACCTGGCCGGTTTAATTACTTTTCCTTCAGATCGGTTAGTTGAACATTATTCCTAGATATTTGTTTGATTGTCTGACGACTCCGTTTTCCCTTACCACTATTTCACAGTCGTCAGAACGGGACGTCGGCGTCTCATGACATTTTAGGGTTTTTCCTTGAAACAGCCGCACGCTTTTGGATCGTCGAACTAACATCAGTGTGTGGGAGCGTTTTCGTGTCAACACACTTTTTGCCGACTCCGCTGGGATGACATCAACATGACGGGCACATCTACATCGACTGTGGGTACACCGACCACGACTACGACGACTACGACAACAATACCCCTATCGTCGATGGACCCCGGGGCATGAGCGCGGAGATCGACGACCGCAACATCATCCTCCCCATCCTTGCAGACATCCCTGAAGAGGATCGGGCCAAGATTGAGGCCAATACGAAGGAGTTCCACACACTCATGCTTGGGCGTTACACTAAAACTCGCACGGGCTTAATTAAGCGCAACATCGACATTCCCGACCTCTTCGGAAACAAGGTACCACCACCATCATCCCCGTCTCTATCCCCCTCAAAAATCAGGCTGGAGATAGCTGCCACAATAGATCAAGTCGTTTGCGCCACATTTGCGAATAGTCTAAGGCCTAAGATGGAAGCGATGTTTAAGAGATTCGGCTTTTCCGAGGTCGCTTCTCCCACTCCAATTGCTAGTTTACCCATGTGCACCACATTTACAGCCGAACAGATGGGAGCACCAGGAAGGCTATCATGTCTCCGCACTCTAGGGCCGAGACCACATATACCACTATCGGTCAGACCGGCCCTTGGATCGGTCAGACCGACACATACCAAGCCCCACTTCCAACAACGGTCGGTCCGACCGGATACTAGGCCGGTCCAACCGGCCAATACACCTACGGTTAGACCAACTACCAGGTCGGTCTGATCGCCCCTGTCTACTACACGCCGCCTCCGCCCGCACCTACGCTACTTTTTCCCGTGCTTCCCGCACCTCCTACTCCCGCACACCCACGTAGGCCTGAACATGCTATTTATCATGAGCCAGCACGAGAGGAGGAGCCGCACGGCCGACACCACAACATACCACCACGTGTCGTGCCCCCGCATGAGAGACACGCACAGGAAGTAATGGGGGATTGGTCCTGATCTTCCGCTAGGTAAGGATAACTTGGATTGGTGGAGAATCTCGACGTTGACGATCCAAGGCTCCGGTCCGGCGGATCAAAACCTTGCAATCGCTACACCACTGTCTCCGTCGGTTATCAACCACGCAGGGCGCGATTGACCTCGCCACGAAGGCTAGTTCCTGCAAGCGAACCCAAGAACACAAGCAAGAACAGGAAGAACACAAGTCGAATGCCAAATCACAGATGAACTATGATGAGGAGAGTGAGGAGCCATGCTGAATAGCGTGGGCCTCATGGCTCCAGATGTGATGAGTCATTGTCAACGTTAGTCAAGAGGACTGAAGAATAGAGAAGATCTACTGTTTCATGGGTCGCGTGTGACTCAGGTACACGGGCAGCGAGCGATGGTCGGGCTGAGAGAGCTGCAAAGTCGGGCTGGCCCAATCCGGGTACATGGGCCAGAAGCAGCAGAAGACCCACTAGGCTATTGACTAGGACTGACTCAGGTACACGGGCGGTGAATGATTGCTGGGCTGAGAGAGCTGCGGAATAAGGACAGCCCAATCCGGGTACCTGGTGCAAAGTCGGTGGAGGCTTTGTCAGTTTCGGCGCAAAACTGACAACCGTTGATTCTGTATCGGACTGTCCAGAAGAGAAGTCGTAGTCGCTACGAAAGCTTAGCTTCCGGATAAGTCATCTGTATCTCTAGGCCCACAGTCAGTCAGTTGTGTTTGTAAAAATACCTAAGGGCAGTTGAGTCATTTCCTTTATTTTAGCGTCTGTATAAACCCTAAGGGGCTGGTGGAATATTCTAGGCCATTGGTCAGCCTATAAATAGGGCCCCAATCCCTAGGGTTGGACTACCCCTTTTGCTGAAATCTTTTCTTACACTATTGGGTCATTTTGTCTCTTGCACTTTCTCTCTCCTCTCCTGTTCATGCGTGAGCCGCCAGCTTCTGTTTGGTGTTTTGTTCATTACTGCATCCCCTTGATTCTATTTGTTCCCGTGGGATTCCATCTCCTGTTCATATTGGGGTGTGTGCATTGATTTCACTGAATCAGAAGCTTCGGTTTGATGTGTGCTGTTTTTATTCTGGAGAATGTGCTTCTGTTGCGGTTGTTCTTCACGTAAGTAGTACTAGTTCTTGCTGTTGCAAGTAGTACTACTATACTGTAGCAACAGTACACTAGTACTAGCTTTGCTTTTTCTGCGTAGCCTTTTTGATCGTGTAGACAGGGCCAAGTGCCTTTTCTGGTTGTTCTCTGGCGAAACCCCTTTCTCTGTTCGAAGCCCCTCAGCTCCGTGAGGCAGGCTTCGATCTGACATCCTCGAGGGCTTAGCTTGAACTTCGACTTCGCTCTTGTCCTCTAAATCTAGCTTCGAAGTATGTGTTGCACTTAGTCTGTTGGCTTGTCATACTTCGACTGTCTTTGCGAAGGAGAACTCCGACTTTAGCTATTCGAAGTTCATACTTCGACAGGCTTCAGAGTTAGTTTCGAAGCCGATCTGTGGTTCGAAGGTCTTACTTCGATAGTGCTGGCTTCGAACATAGTCGTGTAGGCTTCGAGTTGATCTTACTGACGCGTGTTGGGCTTCGCTCATCTTTCGAAGGTTGCTTTTCTGGGCATCGTGTTCGAAGCTTTCTATTCGAAGGCTAGGATTCGAAGTACATTGTTCGAACCAAGCTTCAACTCTGCCATACTTCGCTTCGAAGCATACTTCGCATTTTCACTCGAGCTAGGCTAGACTAAACAAACCTTCGGCACGTTAACTACAACCTTCGCTCAACTTCAACAATCTTTGACCTCCGAAGCAGGCCTCGACCTCCGAAGCAGGCTTCGACCAGCGAAGCAGATTTCAACCAGCGAAGCAGGCTTCGGCCAGCGAAGCAGGCTTCGCCAAGTTTCGAACAGGAGACAAATTTCAAAAGGTAACTTCTCTTCTCATTTCATATATACTTAGATCATCTAGTGAGAAGTTTTTGACCTGCCTTGTCTAGTATATTTTGTTTATCTGTCTAGTAGCAATGTTTTGACAATTTCTCAGTTCAACATCAGTTGCTTCTAGGCTAGATACATTTAGACTTAGGCAATCTGTTCATATTCTGCTGCTTAGTCTTTTGAGGTGCGTTGGGTGTTGGGAACAGGCCATATATTCGAAAGAATTTTTAAGGCGCCCATTCACCCCCCCTCTGGTCGCTACTTTCGGTTCTACAAGTGGTATCAGAGCCTGGTTAGGGTTTTTCCATACCTTAACCGGTTCTAAACCCCAGTAGTGATCATGACTTCTCCTAGAAAGGTCCCGTCCTTAGAAGCCTATGGCTATAACTATTGGAAGACTCGCATGCGAGCCTATCTTATGAGCCAAGGCTCGGACATATGGGACATTTGCGTTCACGATACGTTTGTCATATTGCCAGTTGCTGAGCATGGTACTCTTGGTATCATTGCCCAGCATCTGAGCAATAGTAAAGCTGTGAACATTCTGTTTTCTGGTCTAGGTCCCACTGAGTTTGAGCGTGTGAGCCATCTCTCCACTGCGAGAGAGATCTGGGCTACTCTCAAGGCACACCATGAGGGGACAGCCCAGGTCAAGGCTCGGCTCTATCAGACCTACCGGCGTGAGTATGAGAACTTCACACAAAAGCCGAGTGAATCTGTTGAAGCTTTGTTTGGTCGTTTTCAATCGATCATTAACAAGCTTCGGGACAACAAGGCTGATGGTGCTCAGTTAGTCTCAGATCATGAGCAGGCGCTCAAGGTTCTTCATACCTTGGACCCAAAGATCTAGGAGATCAAGGTATCCTCTATCGTTGAGAGCACTTCTTATGATACCTTGACTATTTCTGAGTTGTTTAGCAAGTTGAAGGCCACTGAGGTTGATATCCAGCTGAGATCAAATCTCACTGGCTCTGGATCAAAGTCCCTGGCCCTTGCTACACCTTCTGTTGATCCCTCTTCTGTGAGCTGTGCTGGGTTTTCTTTGATGTCTATCATTGAGGACCAGCTTGAGTCTTTGGGAGATGATGATTTGTGTCTTTTTAACAACCGGGTGCGTCGTGTTTATGACAAGAGAATGTTCAAAAGACACGGCACAAAATCCGGGTGTTTTGAGTGTGGTGATCTAGGACACTTCATCGCCGATTGCCCCAAGCGAAATGGACACAAGAAGGGCACCGGTGGTGGCTTCCACGACTCCGGCAAGGACGACAGCTCTTCCTTCAAAGGCAAGCCGAAGACTAGATTCTTTAAGAAGGCCCTGAAGGACTACCGGCGAGAGAACAAGAAGCGCGACAAGGCCTTCTTCGCCGAGATGGAGAAGAGCTACTCCAAGCAGTCCACGTCTTCTTCCTCTTCATCGAGCTCAAGCGAAGAGGAGATCGTCATCAGGAAGGGGAAGGACAAGGACGATCCGGCGGGCCTCTGCTTCATGGCCTTCGGGGACAGACCGAAGAGCCGCTCACACCAGCGCCGAAAATCCCGCAAGAGCTTCTACTCAATGGCTCCTGGGGATAAGGAAGAAAAGAGCTCCTCCGATGACTCCGACGACGACAACGAAAAGGTATCATCTTATGAGCGTGAAATTGTTGATTTACTTGAGAGCAATCGTCAGGAGTTAAAATATCGGGAAAAACTGCTTAGGGGGGCCAAGAGGAGGATATATGAGTTAGAGAGTGAGCTTGCCGTAGCCAACGACAGAATTGAGAGTCTATCTTCTTCCCCTTGCTTGGGTGATAGCAGTGAGTGCCCGAAGTGTGAGGTGCTTCTGTGTGACTTGTCGACTCTAAAGTCCAAGTACACAGAAAGGGTTGATGAGAGGGACGCTTTGGCCACTGAGCTTGAAAGTGCTCAGCTGGAGCTGAAAGATGCTCAAGCCACTGTCGTCACACCCTGTGTTGATTGCCCATCTCATCTAGCTGCCTTAGCTGAGCTGAAATCCAAGGGCGATGAGCATTTGGGTGATTTGGAGAGGTTGAGCGCCGAGCTTGCGCAGACTAGGCTAGAGCTTGAGACACTATCAGTTCCACCCACTGTCTGTGAGAACTGTTTGTCTCTTAGAATGGAATTGATCAAGCTGAAAGCCGAAAAGTCTGTCCAAGTAGAGAGTGAGTGTGAGACCTGCTTGTCTCAGGTGGAGGTTCTAGCTTCCTTGAGAGAGGAGCTAGCTGATTCTCAGAATGAGAACTTTTACCTCCGTTCTATCCTGAGTTGGATCAGTGCCAGAGAGCCACAGCTCGGCATGATGATCCAGCAGTTCAAGAGGCAGGATGGGTTTGGGGTAGGTTACACCTACACCAAGGCTGACTTTGAGAGTGCCATTAGCCGGGCAGTGGAGTGGAGTAAAATGACTCCTGAGCAGAGATACCCCAAGACTCACTCCACTGAGTCTTCCCAGGCTTGTCAGCCCAAGGATGGAGTAATTCATGAACCACCCAAAGCTCCACCCAAGAAACCTATCTGGGTTCCAAAGCCCAAACACCTCCACACCTCTCTAGACTCTCTTCCTGGACCCTCTCAGCCCAAGAAGACTACGCCTAACACCACCAAGCCCAAGAATCCCAAGCCTCAACCACATCCCAAGAAGCCCACATACCATTGTGAGTACTGTCAGAGAGACGGGCATCTTGCGGAGTTTTGCTTCAGGAGGAAGCGGGTTGAGAGAGCATAGAGAGCTCGTGGTGGTCAGGAGCAGTTCTACCAGCAGGGTGGTAGGCTGCGTGTTCCTTGATGCGGGGAGAGGCTGGAGGCCAGGCCGCGTCGTGTAGGTGGTGGTAGAGGAGACGGCTTTCATGCCCATGCTCCATATGGTGGTGTCCGTTCCGGTAGAGCTCCAGGCCGTTTTGGTTACGGTCCTGGACCTCGTGGCCGAGGCTTTAGGCAGAACCAAGGACCGCGCTTTGAGCCGCGTTTTGGTCCGGTCTCTCAAAATGATTTCTGCTTTTCGTCTTTTGAGCAGATGGCTCGACACTAGTTTAGCTCTTTTGCTAAACCTGGTGCCGGACCATTTGCTCCCACTTACAGCCACTGATTGTGCAGGATCGGAGACTGGAGGACGTTTGGATCATGGACTCAGGATGCTCTCGCCACATGACGGGACATCGCAGATGGTTCTCTAGTTTCACTCCCCCGAGCTCCAAAGAATACATCACCTTCAGGAACAGTGGTCAAGGGAAAGTAAGTGGCATTGGCTCAATTCGCATTTCAGATCATTTCTCTTTGAAGAATGTTGCTTTGGTTAAGAATTTGAACTTCAATTTGATTTCTGTTTCGCAACTTCTTGAGGATGGTTTGGAAGTGCGTTTTAAGAAGGGTTATTCTTCTGTGTTTGATTCTAGAGGGTCTTTGATTTGCCAGATTTTACCATTCGGTAAAGTTTTTCGAATTGACTTCTCTAGTTCTTTTGGCCCTTCTCGCTGCTTGATTGCTGGATCTTCTTCTGAGCTCTGGAAGTGGCATAGGAGGTTAGGTCATTTGAGTTTTGATCTGCTAGTCAGGTTAAGCTCTATGGACCTCATCCGAGGATTGCCCAAGCTTAAAATGGAGAAAGATCTAGTTTGTCATCCCTGTCGTCATGGGAAAATGGTTGCCGCTTCTCACTCACCTGTGACTCAGGTGATGACTTCGTATCCGGGCGAGCTTTTACACTTAGACACTGTTGGTCCAGCTCGGGTACGTTCAGTCGGTGGGAAGTGGTACGCACTTGTCATTGTTGATGACTTTTCTCGATTCTCGTGGGTTTTCTTTTTGGAGTCTAAGGATGAAACTTTTCAGTTTGTTCATGACCTGATTTTGAAGCTGAAGAATGAGAACAATGGTCGGATGTGAGCAATTCGCTCCGACAACGGCTCTGAGTTCAAAAATTCTCAGTTCGTCAGTTTCTGTAGTGATCAAGGTCTTGACCATCAGTTTTCTTCTCCTTACACTCCCCCACAGAATGGCGTTGTGGAACGAAAGAACCGCACGCTAGTCGAGATGGCCAGGATGATGCTCGATGAGCACAGGACTCCTAGGCATTTTTGGGCTGAAGCCATGAACACAACTTGCTATCTGGCCAACCGCATTTTTCTTAGAGCTTACCTAGGTAAGACCTCATATGAGTTGAGGTTTGGTAGACAACTCAAGGTGAGCCACTTGCGAGCGTTCGGCTGCAAGTGCTTTATGCTCAAGAAGGGAGGGCATTTGGACAAGTTTGAGTCTCGTTGCTGGGACGATGTTTTCTTGGCTACGCTTTGCATTCTCGAGGCTTCCGTGTTTGGAACCTCGAATCCCAGCTGCTTGTCGAGACTTGTGAGGTTTCATTTGATGAGTCCTTGCCTTCTTTGACTCCTTATTTTGAGCCTTCTGATGGTGAGCTCGGAGAGTCCATCTTCCAGGAAGATGAGGATACTCCAGCCGCTAATGAGGGTGGGCCTTCTGCACCCCCTGCAGAGCCCACACCTTCTGAGACTTCGACTGAGGACGAGGGCGGACCTCTGATCACTTCTTCCACTTCGATCGAGCCCCCTCAGTCGAGTCCAGAGGTGCCAGCTGCTGACTCCGGTGAGGTGACTTCAGATCACCAGGGAACCCGAGCAGTTCAGCGTGATCACCCCTCAGAGCTCATCATCGGTGATTTGACTGAAAGGACTTTGCGTTCATCTAGTAACTCTCTTGCTGTGTTTTCCGAATCTGCTTTTGTTGCATCTTTTGAGCCGAGAGATGTTTCTCATGCTCTTTCTGATTCTAATTGGATCAATGCTATGCAAGAAGAGCTTGAAAACTTTGTCCGCAATCGGGTTTGGACACTAGTTGAGCCGCCACCAGGATGCAACCCCATAGGCACCAAGTGAGTGTTCAAGAACAAGCAAGGTGAGGATGGGGTTGTGGTGCGCAACAAGGCTCGATTAGTTGCCCAGGGTTTTTTGCCAGAAAGAGGGTATTGATTTTGAAGAAACTTTCGCCCCTGTTGCCCGTCTTGAGTCCATTCGCATTCTCTTAGCTTTTGCCGCTTCGAAGGGTTTTAAGCTTTTTCAAATGGACGTTAAGAGTGCTTTTCTGAACGGGTTCATAGAGGAGGAAGTTTATGTTAGGCAGCCCCCCGGTTTTGAGAACCCTAAGTTTCCTCGACATGTTTTTAAGCTGCAAAAGGCTTTATATGGGTTGAAGCAAGCCCCCAGGGCTTGGTATGACCGGTTGAAGCAATTTTTGTTGGGGAAGGGCTTTGTGATGGGTTCGGTGGATAAAACTCTTTTCTTGCTCAGAGATGCTTCAGATTTTTTAGTCGCTCAGATTTACGTGGACGATATTATATTTGGCGGTACTACTAATGATCTTGTGTCCAAGTTTTCTGAGCAGATGCACAGTGAGTTTGAGATGAGCCTCATGGGTGAGCTCAAGTATTTCTTAGGGCTCCAGATAAAGCAGACCAAGGATGGCACCTTCATCCACCAAGGTAAGTACACCCGTGACATGCTTAAGAAATTTGACTTTGGTGGGGAGTTGAAGCCGCAGATGACCCCGATGAGCACATCTGGGGGTCTGGACAAGGATGAGAGCGGCGTCAAGGTCAACGAGAGGGAGTTTCGAGGGATGATTGGTTCGCTATTGTACTTAACGGCGACAAGACCAGACATTCAGTTCGCCGTGGGACTTTGCGCGCGTTTTCAGTCTTCACCACGTGCGTCTCATCGGCAGGCTGTCAAGCGCATCTTCAGATATCTCACTTATGCGCCTGATCTTGGTCTTTTCTACTCAGCTTCATCATCTCTCGATTTATCTGGCTTTTCGGATGCCGATTTTGGTGGGTGCCGGTTGGATCGCAAGTCGACTTCCGGTACTTGCCAGTTTCTTGGTTCTTCTCTTGTATCTTGGTCTTCTCGAAGACAATCTGGAGTTGCTCTTTCGACCATTGAGGCTGAGTATGTAGCTACTGCTAGCTGCTGCTCACAGTTAGTTTGGATGATTTCCACTCTGCGAGATTTTGGGTTATTCTTTCCTACCAGGGTTCCATTGTTTTGCGACAACACCAGTGCTATTAGTGTAGGGAAAAACCCGTGTCTCCATTCAAAAACCAAACATATTGATGTGCGCTTTCACTTTCTGCGGGATCAATATGAGAAAGGTGTCATTGACCTTGTTCATGTTGATACCCATCATCAGTTGGCTGACATTTTCACCAAACCCCTAGATCAGTCTACCTTTGAGCGTTTACGAGGGGATTTGGGTGTTGTGTATCCTTTCTAGGATATTTTGCGTCAGTTTTTTCTTTCTTCTCTTACTCTTTTCTTGAGTCTTTTTGTGTGTGTTCATATCTTGCATATTCACATATCACACTTTAGAGCTGCTTTTGTTATATGATTGAACTGCTTTACTTACTCTAGCTGGTACATGCTTTTGATTACTTGTCAATGATCATGCTTTGTTTCAGTTTGCTTGATATGTCTGATATCTGTCATATGCATGGCTTTTATGCTTTAAACTTGAAAAATGATCACCATTGCTTCTGGTAACTAGCATGTGTAGGCTGAGTGTTTTTGCTATCTGTTACATGCCTTGTAGCTCGTTCCTCACTTAGATGCAAAACTGCAACTTGGACATCTTTCTGCTTCTAAAACATGGAAATATGCTGTAAAAATGATGAAAAATCAAGAAAAATGAAAATTCCATGCCTTTTATGCGTAACTTGAAAAGATCCAGGTGGGTTTGCTTAGTCGCATTGCATTGTTCTGGACTGCATACCATAGCACTTTGGTATGAACTAGGACAGTTAATGTATGCCAAGACCAATGTCTTAAGCTTCTGATGGTCCAGTTCTGGCCTAGGCTTGACTTGGTCGGTCAGCATAAGGTTTGACATGAAAATAACCCCTGACAAAAATGAAAAAGGAAAAAGAAAAAGCCTGAAAATTGAAATGATAACAAGTTTGCTGACGCACTTTGTTTTGGACAATGCTTATCTTGGTAGATATCAGTTAGCTTCTACATCTCATGCTTTCCCTTGCCCGTTAACTGGAAATTATTGTGATACTTTTGTTTTGCAAAAATTGAAAAATGCGTGCTAATGACTTTCTTTAGATATCATCTGTTGCACTGATCATGCCATGTGTCTTAGACAATATGTCTTTTGCTATACTGGTTAGATGTTGTAATTGCAGTCAATCATATCTGAGAAGCATGCTTTCTACACTACACATGCACTCCAGTTGAATTCACTGCATATTTTGAGGGGGGGTTGCATTTTAGGGGGAGTCTGTGTCTCTTTTGAGTGCTTGATGAGTTCACTTGTCAACAAGGGGGAGAAACTTTGGGATCAGAGTTTAAGGGGGAGTTTTTGTCTCGCTTGCTCTTACTCTGTTGATATCCTTGTTGTTCTGAAATCGCACTCATTCTTTTTGAGCTTTTACATTTTGGTTAACCATAATGACCACTTCTTGCTTTTGTTTGGCTTTCAGTCATTAGGGTTAAACTTTTACCTTTTTCTTCTTCTTCTTTGTTTTTCTTGTGCTTTGTTTTTGTGTTTCCACAGTTGTTCGCAGGTACTAAAGAGTTGAAGAAATGAAGTGTTGACAATGCACTCATCAAGGGGGAGATTAAGGAGCCATGCTGAATAGCGTGGGCCTCATGGCTCCAGATGTGATGAGTCATTGTCAACGTTAGTCAAGAGGACTGAAGAATAGAGAAGATCTGCTGTTTCATGGGCCGCGTGTGACTCAGGTACACGGGCAGCGAGCGACGGTCGGGCTGAGAGAGCTGCGAAGTCGGGCTGGCCCAATCCGGGTACATGGGCCAGAAGCAGAAGACCCACTGGGCTGTTGACCAGGACTGACTCAAGTACACGGGTGGTGAATGATTGCCGGGCTGAGAGAGATGCGGAATCAGGCTGGCCCAATCCGGGTACCTGGTGCAAAGTCGGTGGAGGCTTTGTCAGTTTCGGCGCAAAACTGACAACCGTTGATTCTGTATCGGACTGTCCAGAAGAGAAGCCGTAGTCGCTACGAAAGCTTAGCTTCCGGATAAGTCATCTGTATCTCTAGGCCCACAGTCAGTCAGTTGTGTCTGTAAAAATACCTAAGGGAAGTTGAGTCATTTCCTTTATTTTAGCGTCTGTATAAACCCTAAGGGGCTGGTGAAATATTCTAGGCCATTGGGCAGCCTATAAATAGGGCCCCAATCCCTAGGGTTGGACTACCCCTTTTGCTGAAATCTTTTCTTACACTATTGGGTCATTTTGTCTCTTGCACTTTCTCTCTCCTCTCCTGTTCATGCGTGAGCCGCCAGCTTCTGTTTGGTGTTTTGTTCATTACTGCATCCCCTTGATTCTATTTGTTCCCGTGGGATTCCATCTCCTGTTCATATTGGGGTGTGTGCATTGATTTCACTGAATCAGAAGCTTCGGTTTGATGTGTGCTGTTTTTATTCTGGAGAATGTGCTTCTGTTGCGGTTGTTCTTCACGTAAGTAGTACTAGTTCTTGCTGTTGCAAGTAGTACTATTATACTGTAGCAATAGTACACTAGTACTAGCTTTGCTTTTTCTGCGTAGCCTTTTTGATCGTGTAGACAGGGCCAAGTGCCTTTTTTGGCTGTTCTCTGGCGACGCCCTTTTCTCTGTTCGAAGCCCCTCAGCTCTGTGAGGCAGGCTTCAATCTGACATCCTCGAGGGCTTAGCTTGAACTTCGACTTCGCTCTTGTCCTATGAATCTAGCTTCGAAGTATGTGTTGCACTTAGTCTGTTGGCTTGTCATACTTCGACTGTCTTTGCGAAGGAGAACTCCGACTTTAGCTATTCGAAGTTCATACTTCGACAGGCTTCAGGGTTAGTTTCAAAGCCGGTCAGTGGTTCGAAGGTATTACTTCGATAGTGCTGGCTTCGAACATAGTCGTGTAGGCTTCGAGTTGATCTTACTGACGCGTGTCGGGCTTCGCTCATCTTTCGAAGGTTGCTTTTCTGTGCATCGTGTTCGAAGCTTTCTATTCGAAGGCTAGGATTCGAAGTACATTGTTCGAACCAAGCTTCGACTCTGCCATACTTCGCTTCGAAGCATACTTCGCATTTTCACTCGAGCTAGGCTAGACTAAACAAACCTTCGGCACGTTAACTATAACCTTTGCTCAACTTCAACAATCTTCGACCTCCGAAGCAGGCCTCGACCTCCGAAGCAGGCTTCGACCAGCGAAGCAGATTTCAACCAGCGAAGCAGGCTTCGGCCAGCGAAGCAGGCTTCGCCAAGTTTCGAACAGGAGACAGATTTCAAAAGGTAACTTCTCTTCTCATTTCATATATACTTAGATCATCCAGTGAGAAGTTTTTGACCTGCCTTGTCTAGTATATTTTGTTTATCTGTCTAGTAGCAATGTTTTGACAATTTCTCAGTTCAACATCAGTTGCTTCTAGGCTAGATACCTTTAGACTTAGGCAATCTGTTCATATTCTGCTGCTTAGTCTTTTGAGGTGCGTTGGGTGTTGGGAACAGGCCATATATTTGAAAGAATTTTTAAGGCGCCCATTCACCCCCCCTCTGGTCGCTACTTTCGGTTCTACAGAGAGGTTTCACAAACGCTGATGCAGCAGCCAATCGGTCCGGTGCAGGAGTGGGATCTAAACACACAAGTGTAGATGCAAACAAAGCAAAACCTAACCCTAATTGCGGAGGCCGTGAGTATATAGGGCGTGGGCAGCCTGTAGGAGGCGCACACGACTCGGACTATGGGCCAACACGGCCTCCAACTCAGTACAAGGTCCAACTCGGCCCAATTCTGTCACGCAGGATTGTTTCAGTCACACAGGACGACTCGAGACTCCAAATGAGACGAAACCAACGCCAAAAGATCCGTCTTCTCCTTAGCTTTCTAAAAAGTCCAAGAATGCGCCAATCGGACTTCGTATGAGGAAGTTATGCCCATTTTGGTGCATGGTGGTTGATGTAGTCCGAACCAGCAAATTCTTGACTTCAAATCATCCGTGCGACCCCGTCTTCAACTCCAACTCTCCTATTCCATCTCCCATGTTCCTAAGCAAAAAATATCACTAGTATTCAGTAGCATCCCATCCAAACAAATATTAACATAGTTGCTAAGGAAAGAATTAACCTCATGGTTCAAGCGACGAGCACGGGCGCGTGTGATTGGTCCCTGTAATTGAATTGTAGGTTGATGGTGCATGTGTGTATCGTGGTGGTGCATGTGTGTATCATGTTGGTGCATGTGTGTATTATTGTGGTGCATGTGTGTATCATGTGAAGTGATGTCTTCATCATCCTCCCCCTCTTGAATTGGAGTCGTCCTCGACTCAAGCTCATCGTCATCTCCCAAATAGGGCTTTAAATCTGAAAAGTTAAATGTGGGACTAACCCCAAAAGCTACAGGCAACTCAAGTTTATATGCATTATCATTGATCTTCTCAAGCACACGGAAAGGACCATCAGCACGGGGCATCAATTTAGACTTTCTCAAATTAGGAAAACGATCCTTGCGCAAGTGCAACTAAACAAGATCACCCGGTTCAAATGTTATGTCTTTTCTACCCTTACTACCATAAGCACGATATTTCTCATTCATTTTCTCTATGTTTGCTTTAGTAGTTTCATGCATCTTAAGTAATAATTCAGCACGTGTAGTAGCATCAAAATTCAATTTTTCAGATGGTGACAATGGTAGCAAATCAATAGGAGCACGCGGATTAAAGCCATAGACCACTTGAAATGGACTTACCTTAGTAGTGGAGTGTACTGACCTATTATATGCAAACTCAATATGAGGTAGACACTCTTCCCAGAGCTTCAAGTTGGTCTTCAAAACAGCTACACCTTGCTACTTGGTTTGCCTTCCAAGCTACACCTTCTCTTGGTCAGAACAGGTTCACATCTTGCAATCGCCCACCACCCACCACCTGGTTTTTCACCTGTAGGCCGGTGACCTCACTGCGGCGTGGTAAGAACACTTGCAAGCATGGGTAAGGCGCTTGACAGATTTCTTCCACCACCCACCCACCACTCCACCTAGTTGCTCCCCATCAGGATTATTCTTTGTTGTTTTGTCTTTTCACTAACATGGCAGATAACAACGGTACCACTCCATCTGATTTTAATGAATGTGTCTCACGACGTGCTCTACTGGAGTCTCAGCGGCAGACCCAACACTCCATCGAACGTCTCGCGCGTACTGTGGCAGACCTACTAGACCGGATGACTGCCCTTGAGACACGATTGCCTGCTGCACAAGCCGATGATGACCATTATGAGGAGGAAGACGACCATGTTGAGGATGAAGACGACCTATCCTATGCTGGGAACAATGGCATTGACCCTGACGAGGCTGCACGTCATCGCTTTTAGTTCAATCGTCAAGGTATGGGCGGCCACCGCAACCGCCATCCTCGAGGTAACAATGACAACCGCAGGAACAATGATCCCTACTCTAAGGTAAAATTTTTAGTACCTCATTTTGCTGGAACCTATGATCCAGATGCATATTTAGATTGGGAGATGTCAGTCGAACAAAAATTTAATGCTCACATGGTTCCTGCTATCCACCGTGTGCGCTTAGCTACTAGTGACTTCACTGGATATGCTCTTCTTTGGTGGACTGAAATAGTTCAGGTTGGCAATGAACCACAAAACTGGAATATGTTAAAATGATAAATGCGTGGTAGACGGGTTCCTCCTTCATATAAACGTGATTTGAGAAAAAAATTGCAGCGCCTAAACCAAGGAAATAAATTGGTAGAGGAGTATTATCAGGAGTTGCAAATAGGTTGCATGCGTGCTGAAATTGAGGAGGACAATGAGGATAAAATGGCCCGTTTTTATGGTGGTTTAAGACGTGAAATTCAGGATATCATTGATTATAAAGAATACAATACTATCACTCGTCTTTTCCACCTTGCTATACTTGCAGAAAAAGAATTGCAGGGTCGCCAACAACCACAACGTAGCATGAGGACCAACATTGGTGGTGCCACTTCATGCTCAAGTGGGCAGCAGCAGCGACCACCACCACCTTCTCGACCGGCGGCTACATCAGCACCTTCTACATCTACAGCCCAGGCTGAGAGCTCCAAGGCTGCAGCATCCAAGGCGCCAGCCAAGCCCACCTCCTCGGCGGTTTCTACTGCATGTTCTGCAGCGATCCAGTGTCACCGATGCAAAGGATTCGACCACGTTATGAAGGATTGCCCTAGTCAGCGGGCTTATATTGCTACGGAAGACGGTGGCTATGTAAGTGCTAGTGATGTTGAAGATGAATACGCACTTGCTGCTAACATTGCAGGAGATTACGATGCTTCTGACGATGATGTTGTTTTTGCACCGGATGCCTCTGCCGACCATGAAGCACTTATTGTACAACGTGTATTGAGCACTCACATGGAGCAGGACGATCGGGCACAACGGAATAATCTGTTTCAGACCTTCTTCATCGTCAATGACCGTCGTGTACGTGTCATCATCGACAGCGGTAGTTGCAACAATTTGGTGAGCCACGACATGGTAACTAAGCTTCAACTTCCCACACGTGCACATCCACACCCTTACCACGTGCAATGGTTCAACAATAGCGGTAAGGTCAAGGTAACACAAACTGCTCACATCAGATTTTCCATTGGTACCTACTTCGGAGTCGCTGATTTTGATGTAGTACCAATGCAAGCATGTTCTTTGTTACTTGGTTGACCTTGGGAGTATGATACTGATGCTACACACCATGGTAGGAGCAATAAATACACATTTATGTATAAAGAAAAGAAAGTTACATTGCTTCCTATGACTCCTGCTGAAATTGTGAAATTTGAACAAGAAAAACATGCTAAGGACGCACAAAAGAGCACACAACCTTCTGAAAATCAGTAAGTAGCTAATACGCTTTTGAGGCAACAGAAAGATAAAGTTGCTTCTCCTTCTTCATCACAAGTTATTAATTTGAAAGGACGTGCCATGCTTGCAACTAAAACTGACCTTGCTGAAATTTGTGATGATACTCCCTTGATATATGGCTTGATTTGCACGAACGTGCTATTTTCACTTGCAAACATTCCTAGCTCTGTTCCTGTTGCAATCACTGACCTTTTGCAGGAGTTTAACGATGTTTTTCCTGCTGAGATACCACCCGGGCTGCCACCGATACGCGGCATCGAGCACCAAATTGATTTGATCCCGGGGGCGTCTCTTCCTAATCGTGCAGCGTACCGTACCAATCCAGAGGAGACAAAAGAAATTCAGCGCCAAGTACAGGACCTTCTTGATCGTGGGTACGTCTGTGAAAGCCTTAGTCCTTGTGCAGTACCCGTTCTTTTGGTGCCTAAGAAAGATGGTAGTTGGCGCATGTGTGTTGATTGTCGTGCTATTAATAATATCACCATTCGATATCGACACCCGATTCCTAGATTGGATGACATGCTTGATGAGCTTAGTGGTGCCATTATCTTTACTAAGATCGATCTCCGTAGTGGCTACCACCAAATTCGCATGAAACTAGGTGATGAATGGAAAACTGCTTTTAAAACAAAGTTTGGATTATATGAGTGGCTTGTCATGCTTTTGTACTTACTAATGCACCTAGTACCTTCATGCGCTTGATGAATGAAGTCCTACGGTACTTTATAGGACGCTTTGTAGTTGTATACTTTGATGATATCTTGGTTTACAGCAAGTCTCTCACTGAACATGTTGAACACCTACGTGCTGTTTTTTTGTCCTCCGTGAGGCTAGATTGTATGGTAACCTTGAGAAGTGCACATTTTGCACGGATCAAGTTGTGTTTCTTGGATATGTTGTCACTTCACAGGGCATTGAGGTTGACGCGGCAAAGGTAGAAGCAATCAACAGCTGGCCGCAACCCCAAACTATCACACAGGTACGTAGTTTTCTTGGTCTTGCAGGTTTCTACCGGCGTTTTGTGAAAGATTTCAGCACCATAGCCGGTCCATTGCATGAGTTGACCAAGAAGGGAGTTACTTTTACTTGGGAACCGGCACAAGAACAAGCTTTTGCCACACTCAAGGATCGCCTTACACATGCACCTCTACTTCAGCTACCCGACTTTAGTAAGACTTTTGAGTTAGAATGTGATGCTAGTGGTTTTGGGATAGGAGGTGTGTTGCTACAAGGAGGTAGACCTGTGGCCTATTTTAGTGAGAAATTACATGGTCCACAGCTGAATTATTCTACCTATGATAAGGAATTATATGCCTTAGTGCGTGTGCTTGAAACTTGGCAACATTACCTTTTGCCTAAGGAGTTTGTTATTCATTCGGATCATGAAGCATTGAAGCATATACGTAGTCAAGCAAATCTGAATAAACGACATGCTAAATGGGTAGAATTTATTGAGACTTTTCCATATATCATTAAGCATAAGAAAGGGAAAGATAATGTGATTGTCGATGCTTTATCTAGACGTTATACATTGCTTTCTCAACTTGATTATAATTATAAGATCTTTGGTTTAGAAACATTGAAGGACATGTATGCTACTGATTTGGACTTCAAAGATGCTTTTGTAAATTGTACAGATGACCGTGCTTGGAACAAATATGTGCTGAATAATGGATATCTTTTTCGTGCTAACAAGTTATTTGTGCCGGCTAGCTCTCTTCGCTTGTTGTTATTGCAGGAAGCACATGGTGGTGGTTTGATGGGTCATTTTGGATCAAAGAAAACTGAAGATGTGCTGTCCACACACTTCTATTGGCCTAGGATGAGACGAGATGTTGAGCGCTATGTGGCACGATGCACTACTTGCAATAAAGCTAAGTCCCGTCTAAACCCACATGGTCTTTATATGCCTCTGCCTGTTCCTAGTGTACCATGGGAGGATATTTCTATGGATTTTGTGTTAGGATTACCTAGAACTAAGAGGGGGAGGGATAGTATTTTTGTGGTGGTAGATCGGTTCTCTAAAATGGCGCATTTTATACCTTGTCACAAGAGCGACGACGCTACCAATGTTGTTGATTTGTTTTTCAGAGAGGTCGTACGCTTGCATGGAGTTCCCAATACCATCATTCCAGATCGTGATGCTAAATTCTTAAGTCATTTTTGGCGGACGTTGTGGCATAAGTTGGGGACGAAGCTGCTGTTTTCTACTACTTGTCACCCCCAAACGGATGGGCAAACAGAGGTCGTCAACCGTACGTTGTCCACTATATTGAGGGCTGTTTTGAAGACCAACTTGAAGCTCTGGGAAGAGTGTCTACCTCATATTGAGTTTGCATATAATAGGTCAGTACACTCCACTACTAAGGTAAGTCCGTTTCAAGTGGTCTATGGCTTTAATCCGCGTGCTCCTATTGATTTGCTACCATTGCCACCATCTGAAAAATTGAATTTTGATGCTACTACACGTGCTGAATTATTACTTAAGATACATAAAACTACTAAAGCAAACATAGAGAAAATGAATGAGAAATATCGTGCTTATGGTAGTTGATGGGGGATTGGTCCCGATCTTCCGCTAGGTAAAGGATAACTTGGGTTGGTGGAGAATCTCGACGTTGGCGATCCAAGGCTCCGGTCCGGTGTATCAAAACCTTGCAATCGTTACACCACTGTCTCCGTTGGTTATCAACCACGCAGAACGCGATTGACCTCACCACGAAGGCTAATTCCTGCAAGCGAACCCAAGAACAAAAGCAAGAACAGGAAGGATACAAGTCGAATGCCAAATCACAGACAAACGATGATAAGGTGAGGTTTCACAAATGCCAATGCAAGCAGCCAATCGGTCCGGTGCAAGAGGCGGGATCTAAACACACAAGTGTAGATGCAAACAAAGCAAAACCTAACCCTAAAGGCGGCTGGAGTGAATATATAGGGCGTGGCAGCCTGTAGAAGGCGAACAGACACGGGCTGTGGGCTAGAAGACGTACAGACTCAGGTTATGGGCCAACACGGCCCAGTTCTGTCACGCAGGACTGTTTTAATTACACAGATCGACTCGAGACTCCAAATGAGACGAAACCAACGGCAAAAGATCCTTCTTCTCCTTAGCTTTCCAAAAAGTCTAAGAACGCGTCAATCAGACTTCGTATGAGGAAGTTATGCCCATTTTGGTGCATGGTGGTCGATGTAGTCCGAACCAGCGAAATCTTGACTTCAAAACATCCGTGCGACTCCATCTTCAACTCCAACTCTTCTATTCCATCTCCTATGTTCCTAAGCAACAGAATATCACTAGTATTCAGTAGCATCCCGTCCAAACAAATATTAACATAGTTGCTAAGGAAAGAATTAACCTCATGGTTCAAGCGACGGGCACGGACGCGTGTGATTGGTCCTAGTAATTGAATTGTAGGTGGAGGTTCCATGTGTGTATCATGTGAAGTGATGTCCTCATAATCCTCCCCCTCTTGAATTGGAGTCGTCCTCGACTCAATCTCATCGTCAGCTCCCAAATAGGGTTTTAAATCATCAGCACGGGGCATCAATTTAAACTTTCTCAAATCAGGAAAACGATCCTTGCGCAAGTACAACCAAACAAGATCTCCTGGTTTGAAAAACATCTTCTTTCTTCCTTTATTTGTCTTTTGAGCAAAATAGCGTGCCTTCTTTTCTATAACTTCTTTGGTCTTGAGATGCATAGCTTTCACAAACTCTGCACGCTTAGTTGCCTCCATGTTTGCTCTCTCTTGAAAAGGAAGTGGCATCAAATCAAGTGGTGTGATTGGCTTAAAACCATACACCACTTCAGACGGGCACAATTGTGTTGTTGAGTGGACAACTCTATTGTATGCAAATTCAACATGTAGAAGACAGTCCTCCCATTCTTTCAAGTTCTTCTTAATCATTGTTCGCAGCAACATGGAGAGTGTACGGTTTACCACCTCTGTTTGACCATCAGTTTGCGGGTGACAAGTTGTTGAAAACAGCAATTTTGTGCCAAGCTTGGCCCACATTGTCTTCCAAAAGTAACTCATAAGTTTCACATCACGATCTGAAACAATGGTTCTAGGCATCCCGTGCAATCTCACAATTTCCCTGAAAAATAAATCAGCAATATGTGAAGCATCGTTGGTCTTGTGACAGGGAATAAAGTGTGTCCATTTTAGAAAACCTATCCACTCTTACAAATATGGAGTCTCTCCCCCTCTTTGTCCTAGGCAATCCCACAATAAAGTCCATGCAAATATCTTCCCAAGGTGCACTAGAAACAGGAAGTGGAGTATACAAACTATATGGGTTAAGTTTGGACTTAACTTTATGGTATGTGGCACAACGCTGCACAAATCGTTCAACATCTCTTCGCATCTTTAGCCAATAAAAATTATTGGAAAGCAGGGCCAAAGTCTTTTCTCTCCCAAAATGTCCCATTAAACCACCGCCATGTGATTCCTACAACAACAGCAAACATACGGGCGAATCTAGAACACATAGCTTGTTAGCATGGAACAAGAAACCGTCATAAACATGAAATTTTTTCCAGCCTTTCCCATCATTACATTTAGTGTATGGTTCAGCAAATTCTTTATCTACAACATACAAATCTTTCAAACTTTCCAAATCTGGAACGTTAATATCAAGTTGCGATAAAAGAACAATCCTACGAGACAATGCATCAGCAACCACACTTTCTTTGCCATTCTTGTATTTCACAATGTATGGGAAGATTCAATAAATTCAACCCATTTAACATGTCTATGGTTCAGTTTAGCTTGCCCTCTCAAATATTTGAGTGCGTCATGATCAGAATGTATAATAAACTCCTTAGGCAAAAGGTAATGTTGCCAAGTTTCAAGCACACGCACTAAGGCATATAATTCCTATTCAATTGTGGACCATGCAATTTCTCACTAGAATAGGTCACGGGTTTACCTCCTTGTAGCAGCACATCTCCTATTCCAACACCACTAGCATCACATTCTAACTCAACAGGCTTACTGAAGTCGGGTAGCTGAAGTAGAGGTGCACGTGTAAGGCGATCCTTGAGTGTGGCAAGAGCTTGTTCTTGTGCTGGCTCCCAAGTAGAAGTAACTCCCTTCTTGGTCAACTCAGGTAAAGGACCGTTTATGGTGCGGAAATCTTTCACAAAACGCCGGTAGAAACCTGCAAGACCAAGAGAACTACGTACAGCAAGGTTAGTTTTAGTTGCATGCATGACACGTCCTTTCAGATTAATAACTTGTGATGAGGAAGGAGAAACAACTTTATCTTTTTGTTGCCTCGAAAGTGTTTTAGCTACTTGCTGATTTTCAGAAAGTTGTTTGCTCTTTTGTGCGTCCCTAGCACGTTTTTCTCGTTCAAATTTCACAATTTCAGCAGGAGTCATAGGAAGCAATGTAACTTTCTTTCCTTTATACAAAAATGTGTACTTATTGCTCCTACCATGGTGTGTAGCATCAGTATCATATACCCAAGGTCTACCAAGTAATAGAGAACATGCTTGCATTGGTACTACATCAAAATCAGCAAATCCGAAGTATGTACCAATGGAAAATTCGATGTGAGCAGTTTGTGTTACCATGACCTTACTGCTATTGTTGGACCATTGCACGTGGTAAGGGTGTGGATGTGCACGTGTGGGAAGTTGAAGCTTCGTTACCATGTCCTGGCTCACCAAATTGTTGCAACTACCGCTGTCGATGATGACACGTACACGACGGTCTTTGGCGAGGAAGAAGGTCTGAAACAGATTATTCCGTTATGACTGGTCGTCCTGGTCCATGTGAGTGCTAAAGTCACGTTGTACAATAAGTGCTGCCATGTTAGTGAAAAGACAAAACAACAAAGAATAATCCTTATGTAAAACAGCTAGGTGGCTAGGTGGGTGTGTGGTGGAAGCAATCTGTCAAGCGCCTTACCCACGCTTGCAAGTGTTCTTACCACGCCACAGTGAGGTCACCGGCCTACAGGTGATGAACCAAGTGGAGGGTGGTGTACAATTGCAAGAAATGAACCTGTCCTGACCAAGAGAAAGGTGTAGCTTGGAAGGCAAAGTGAGTAGCAAGGATTAGCGATAATAATAACAGTTAAACCAAGTTCAATAAGTATTCCCTAGTACTCGTCAAAGTTGCTGGCCTTAGTGCTCCCAAAGTGAAAATTCAAGCAATAGAGGGAAACTATGTGCCCAAAACTCAAATGGAAGCAATAACAGGCCAAAATCAGCTCTCTGCAGATCGGACAAGAGATCGGACAAGAGATCGGACAAGGGATCGGACAAGCAGAATCTATTACTGCCGCTGATAATTATGTTACTACCGCTGACCAGACAAGAGTTCGGACAAGAGATCGGACAAGCAGAATCTGTTACTGCCGCCGATAATGCTGTTACTACCGCTTCTTCTCTTTTTTTGATTTTTTTTCTCTCTTCTTTTTTTTTCACTCTATTTTTTTGAACAAGGATGACCAGATATGCAACCACAAAAATTGGCACCTACAACTGAGGTGGGATGTGGCTCACAAAAATTCAACAAGTTCGCTGACCGGCGAGCAAAAACTTTGACCAATTTTTTTCTTTATCTTCCTGATTTTTTTGGCGATTTTGGTGAGGGCTAACAGGGGGAACCCAAGTTAGGGTACCCACCCAAATTGGGTCAGGAACACGCTCAAAAAATTTCAGATATTTCTGCCAAACGAGCAAAAAGTTATGTCTGTTTTACCGAAGGGGGTCACAAAGACTCGATGTGGAAAACGAATAGGGTTGCGGAAGGGGGGTTTTCGGTGGGGAATTTTTTTGAGACACCAGAACAACTACTACTCAAACGACACAAAGGGATTACTAAACCAGCAACAAGACTCGACCAAGAACACAAACTCAACAAGGTTAAAAACTGAAATTAAAATCGCAAGGCACAAAGGGGTTCTCGGTGGGATTTTTTTTGGTGCGGTTTTCTGGACTCTAGGTAAAAACAAAAGCAGATCGAGATTACCTAACGGGAAATCTGAGCTCTGATACCAACTGATGGGGGATTGGTCCCGATCTTCCGCTAGGTAAAGGATAACTTGGGTTGGTGGAGAATCTCGACGTTGGCGATCCAAGGCTCCGGTCCGGCGGATCAAAACCTTGCAATCGTTACACCACTGTCTCCGTTGGTTATCAACCACACAGAACGCGATTGACCTCGCCACAAAGTCTAATTCCTGCAAGCGAACCCAAGAACACAAGCAAGAACAGGAAGGATACAAGTCGAATGCCAAATCACAGACAAACGATGATAAGGTGAGGTTTCACAAACGCCAATGCAGCAGCCAATCGGTCCGGTGCAAGAGGCGGGATCTAAACACACAAGTGTAGATGCAAACAAAGCAAAACCTAACCCTAAAGGCGGCTGGAGTGAATATATAGGGCGTGGCAGCCTGTAGAAGGCAAACAGACACGGGCTGTGGGCTAGAAGACGTACAGACTCAGGTTATGGGCCAACACGGCCCAGTTCTGTCACACAGGACTGTTTTAATTACACAGATAGACTCGAGACTCCAAATGAGACGAAACCAACGGCAAAAGATTCGTCTTCTCCTTAGCTTTCCAAAAAGTCCAAGAACGCGCCAATCGGACTTCGTATGAGGAAGTTATGCCTATTTTGGTGCATGGTGGTCGATGTAGTCCGAACCAGCGAAATCTTGACTTCAAAACATCCGTGCGACTCCATCATCAACTCCAACTCTTCTATTCCATCTCCCATGTTCCTAAGCAACAGAATATCACTAGTATTCAGTAGCATCCCGTCCAAACAAATATTAACATAGTTGCTAAGGAAAGAATTAACCTCATGGTTCAAGCGACGGGCACGGGCGCGTGTGATTGGTCCGAGTAATTGAATTGTAGGTGGAGGTTCCATGTGTGTATCATGTGAAGTGATGTCCTCATCAGTAGTAAGGGTAGAAAAGAGATAACATTTGAACCGGGTGATCTTGTTTGGTTGCACTTGCGCAAGGATCGTTTTCCTGATTTGAGAAAGTCTAAATTGATGCCCCGTGCTGATGGTCCTTTCCATGTGCTTGAGAAGATAAATGATAATGCATATAAACTTGTGTTGCCTGCAGCTTTTGGGGTTAGTCCCACATTTAACATTTCAGATTTAAAGCCCTATTTGGGAGATGACGATGAGCTTGAGTCGGGGACGACTCCAATTCAAGAGGGGGAGGATGATGAGGACATCACTTCACACGATACACACATGCACCAGCATGATACACAGATGCACTAGCATGATACACACATGCACCAGCATGATGCACAGATGCACCAGCATGATACACACACGCACCAGCATGATACACACATGCACCATCAACCTACAATTCAATTACAGGGACCAATCACACGCGCCCGTGCCCGTCGCTTGAACCATGAGGTTAATTCTTTCCTTAGCAACTATGTTAATATTTGTGTGGACGGGATGCTACTGAATATTAGTGATATTTTGTTGCTTAGGAACATAGGAGATGAAATAGGAGAGTTGGAGTTGAAGACGGAGTCGCACAGATGATTTGGAGTCAAGATTTCGCTGGTTCGGACTACATCAACCACCATGCACCAAAATGGGTGTAACTTCCTCATACGAAGTCCGATTGGCGCGTTCTTGGACTTTTTGGAAAGCTGAGGAGAAGATGGATCTTTTGGCGTTGGTTTCGCCGAATTTGGAGTCTCGAGTCGTCCTGTGTGACTGAAACAGTCCTGCATGACAGAACTGGGCCAAGTTGGACCTTGTACTGAGTTGGAGGCCGTGTTGGCCCATAGCCCGAGTCGTGTGCGCCTTCTACAAGATGCCCACGCTATATATACTCACGACAGACGCCTTTAGGGTTAGGTTTTGCTTTGTTTGCATCTACACTTGTGTGTTTAGATCCTGCTCCTGCATCGGACCGATTGGCTGCTGCATCAGCGTTTGTGAAACCTCTCCTCATCATAGTTCATCTGTGATTTGGCATTCGACTTGTGTTCTTCCTGTTCTTTCTTGTGTTCTTGGGTTCGCTTGCAGGAACTAGCCTTCGTGGCAAGGTCAATCGCGCCCTGCGTGGTTGATAACCGACGGAGACAGTGGTGTAGCGATTGCAAGGGTTTGATCCGCCGGACCGGACCCTTGGATCGTCAACGTCGAGATTCTCCACCAATCCAAGTTATCCTTACCTAGCGGAAGATCGGCACCAATCTCCCATTAACCTTCGTGGGCACCCCCTGGAATGACTAAGTCTCAAAAGAGACGCTTACAACATCTTCGTGCCGATTATCTCAAAGAGAGGAAGGCCGGAGAATTTGAGGATAACCCGCTCGATGAGTCTAAAGCCCTAGCAAAGACACGACGGGTGTGGAAACCGAAGTTGGTTGATAAGCCAGCTTCTAGCCTCATTGAGTAAGGATGTGTCCCTACAAGGGACTTGGGAGGGAAAAACTAGTAAAAGCATTGAAGGCCGAGTTGGTGGAAAATTCGGCGCTTAAGTCCCCTAGTCATATTAGTAGTAATTCATGCAAATCGTCCTCGTCAAATTCGAATGTCTTGAGTTATGAAATGGACGTTTTGGTAGGCAAATAAATAGTGAGTATTTTTAAAGAACTCGACAAAACACTTGATAGATCGTAAGGCCGATATGAATTGTATCACCCTTAGCCCGTTGTGCTTTTAGCTCACTAAGTTTGCTAAAAGGCAGGGGCATGTGTTGATAGCAAAAAATGACATTAATTGTAGAAATTGTCAAAATATCATTTTTTGATAATTTGGGCCGAAAATATGCCCAACATGGCACATGCTGGTCCAAACGGCCATAGTAGGCCAGTCCAACCGGTCATGTAGGCCTAGTCAGACCGGCCTAATGGGTCCAATCAGACCGGCCCAAGTCTGAACATAAGAGATAGAGTTGGTTTCAAGCTGTTTTGATCTCTAATTAAATTTTAACAACTTTTGGCCGAATCCTACTGAGATTAGATGTCAGGAAACTTGAGACCAGCCCCTATAAATATAGCGGTGAGGTCGATTCAAAGGGTATATCTCCATAGATCAATACTTCAAAACCATAGTTTTGAATTGCACCTTTAATTCCAATCTACTTTCCTTTCCCTAGGTCCGCCGCGTCGTAATCACAGTAACCCTTGGTTATTCGCCCGTGAATCTCCTATTTAATCCACGTAACAGATTTTTATCATTTTCATCGGTTTTCTCCGCTACCATTAGAAATTCGGCCTTTGGCCGAGTTGCACTTGATCTATTCCTGTTTTTCATTACTCCCAAATACCTCGCCAAGGAGTTTGGGGGCGATTGGAGATCATCCACTGGATACGGCTTTGGACCTCGTGGTCGAGACTTTAGGCAGAACCGAGGATCGCGCTTTGAGCCGCATTCTAGTCTGAACTTTTATGATTCTTTTTGCTTTCCTTTTTTTGAGCAAATGGCTCAACACTGGTTTAGCTCTTTTGCTAAACCTGGTGCCAGACCATTTGCTCCCACTTACGACCACTGATCGTGTAGGATCGAGGACTAGAGGACGTGTGGATCATGGATTCAGGATGCTCTCGCCACATGACGGGACATCACAGATGGTTCTCCAGCCTCACTTCCCCGAGCTCCAAGGAGTACATCACTTTCAGGAACAGTGGTCAAGGAAAGGTACATGCCATTGGTTCAATTCGCATCTCTGATCATTTCTCTTTGAAGAATGTTGCTTTGGTTGGCAACTTGAATTTTAATTTGATCTCTGTTTCGCAACATCTTGAGGATGGTTTAGAGGTTCGATTTAAGAAGGGCATGTCTTCTGTTGTTGATTCTAGAGGATCTTTGGTTTGCTAGATCTTAACCTTCGGTAAGGTTTTTCGGATTGATTTCTCTAGTTCTTTTGGCCCTTCTCACTGTTTGATTGCTGGATCCTCCTCTGAGCTCTGGAAGTGGCATAGGAGGTTAGGCCATTTGAGTTTTGATATGCTAGTCAGACTAAGCTCTATGGACCTCATCTGAGGATTGCCCAAGCTTAAGATGGAGAAGGATATAGTTTGCCATCCCTGTCGTCACGGGAAAATGGTTGCCGCTTCTCACACACTTGTGACTCAGGTGATGACTTCGTACCCGAGAGAGCTGTTACACATGTACATTGTTGGTCCAGCTCAGGTACGCTCAGTCGGTGGGAAGTGGTACGCACTTGTGATAGTTGACGACTTTTCTCGATTCTCGTGGGTTTTCTTTTTGGAGTCTAAGGATGAGGCTTTTCAGTTTGTTCATGAGTTGATTTTGATGCTGAAGAATGAGAACAATGGTCGGATGCAAGCAATTTTCTCTGACAACGGCTCTGAGTTTAAAAATTCTCAGTTCGTCAGCTTCTGCAGTGATCAGGGTCTTGAGCACCAATTTTCTGCCCCTTACACTCCCCCACAGAACGACGTTGTGGAACGAAAGAACCACACGCTGGTCGAGATGGCCAGGACGATGCTCGATGAGCATAGGACTCCTATACGCTTTGGGCTAAAGCCATGAACACGGCTTGCTATCTGGCCAACCACATTTTTCTTAGAGCTTACTTAGGTAATACGTCATATGAGTCGCGGTTTGGCAGACAACCCAAGGTGAGTCACTTGCGAGCGTTTGGCTGCAAGTGCTTTGTGCTCAAGAAGGGAGGGCATTTGGACAAGTTTTAGTCTCGTTGCTGGGATGGAGTTTTTCTTGGTTATGCTTTGCATTCTCGAGGCTTCCGTGTTTGGAACCTTGACTCCCAACATCTTGTCGAGACTTGTGAGGTTTATTTTGATAAGTCCATGCCTTCATTGACTCCTTTTGAGCTTTCTAGATATGATGAGCTAGGAGAGTCCATCTTCGAGGAAGATGATGACACTCCTGTTGTTGATGAGGGTGGGCCTTCTGCACAATTTGCAGACCCCACACCTTCTGAGACTTCAACTAAGGACGAGGGCAGACCTCTGATCACTTCTTCCACTTCGATCGAGCCCCCTCAGTCGAGTCTAGAGGTGCCAGCTGCTAACTCCGGTGAGGTGACTTCAGATCACCTAGGATCCCGAGCAGTTCAGCGTTATCACCCCTCGGAGCTTATCATCGGTGATCTTACTAAGAGAACGTTGCGTTCTTCTGTTGACTCACTCGTTGTTTTTGCTGAGTCTGCGTTTGTTGCATCTTTTGAGCCCAGAGATGTCTCTCATGCTCTTTCTGATGCAAATTGGATAAACGCCATGCTAGAAGAGCTTGAGAACTTTGTTCGCAGTCGGGTTTGGACACTGGTTGAGCTGCCACCTGGATGCAACCCCATAGGCACCAAGTGGGTGTTCAAGAACAAGCAAGGTGAAGATGGAGTTGTGGTGCGCAACAAAGCTCGTCTAGTTGCCCATGGTTTTTGCCATAAAGAGGGTATTGACTTTGAGGAGACCTTCGCCCCTATTGCCCATTTTGAGTCCATTCGCATTCTTTTGGCATTTGCTGCTTCTAAAGGTTTTAAACTTTTTCAAATGGATGTCAAGAGTGCTTTTCTGAACGGGTACATAGAGCAGGAGGTCTATGTTAGGCAACCCCTCGGTTTTGAGAACCCTAAGTTTCCTCGACATGTTTTCAAGTTGCAGAAAGCTTTATACGGTCTGAAGCAAGCCCCCAGGGCTTGGTATGATCGCCTAAAGCAGTTTTTGTTGGGGAACGGCTTTGTGATGGGTTCTGTGGACAAAACCCTTTTCTTACTCAAAGATGGCTCAGACTTCTTGATTGCTCATATTTACGTGGATGACATTATTTTTGGTGGTTCTACTAATGAGCTTGTGTCCAAGTTTTCTGAGCAGATGCACAACGAGTTTGATATGAGCCTCATGGGTTAGCTCAAGTACTTTATAGGGCTCCACATAAAGCAGACCAAGGACGACGTCTTCATCCACTAGAGTAAGTACACGAGGGACATGTTGAAGAAGTTCAACTTTGGTGGAGAGCTGAAGACTCAGATGACCCCAATGGGTACATCTGGGGGCCTGGACAAGGACGAGAGCGGCGTCAAGGTCAATGAGAGAGAGTATCAAGGGATGGTCGGATCGTTGTTGTACTTGACGGCGACGAGACCGGACATTCTGTTTGTCGTGGGATTGTGCGCGCGCTTCTAGTCTTCACCACGTGCATCTCATCGACAGGCTATCAAGCACATTTTAAGGTACCTTACCTATGCGCCTGATCTAGGTCTTTACTATTTAGCATCATCGTCTCTTGATTTATCTGGCTTTTCCGACGCCGATTTTGATGGGTGTCGGCTGGATCGCAAGTCGACTTCCGGTACTTGCCAGTTTCTCGGTTCTTCGCTTGTTTCTTGGTCTTCTCAAAAACAATTTGGAGTTGCACTTTCTACCACTGAGGCTGAGTATGTAGCTGCTGCTAGCTGCTGCTTATAGTTGGTTTGGATGATTTCTACTTTGCGAGATTTTGGGTTGTTCTTCCCTGCCAGAGTTCCTTTGTTTTGTGATAGCACCAGTGCGATTAGTGTAGGGAAAACCCATGTCTTCATTCAAAAACCAAACACATTGATGTGTGCTTTCACTTTCTGAGGGATCAATGTGAGAAATGTGTCATTGACCTTGTTCATGTTGATACCCATCATCAGTTGGCTGACATTTTCACCAAACCCCTAGATCAGTCTAATTTTGAGCGTTTGCGAGGGGATTTGGGAGTTGTGTATCCTTTTTAGGATATTTTGAGTCAGTTTTCTTTCTTTACTCTTTTCTTGAGTCTTTTTGTGTGAGTTCATATCATGCATATTCACATATCACACTTTAAGCTTGCTTCTGTTATATGATTGATATGCTTTACTTATTCTAGCTAGTACATGCTTTTGAATACCTATCGATGATCATGCTTTGCTTCAGTTCATATGATATGTCTGATATCTGTCATATGCATGGCTTTTATACTTTAAAATTGAAAAATGATCACCATTGCTTCTGGTAGCTAGCATGTGTAGGCTGAATGTTTTTGCTATCTTTTACATGCCTAGTAGCTAGTTCCTCACTTAGATGGAGATATACAATTTGGACATCTATATGTTTTAACATGGAAAATGTGCTATAAAAATGATAAAAATCAGAAAAATGAAAAATCCATGCCTTTTTATGCATAATTTGAAAAGATCCAGGTGGGTTTGCTGTGTCGCATTGCACTGTTTTGGACTGCTTACCATAGCACTTTGGTATGAACTAGGACAATGTAATGTATGCCAAGACCAATGTCTTAAGCTTCTGATGGTCCAGTTCTGACATAGGCTTTACTTGGTCGGTTAGCATAAGGTTTGACATGCAAATAACCCCTAGCCAAAATGTAAAAGGAAAAGAAAAAGGCTGAAAATTAAAAAGATAACAAGTTTGCTGAAGCACTTTGTTCTGGGCAATGCTTATCTTGGTAGATATCAGCTAGCTTTTGCATCTCATACTTTCTTTGGATATCATCTGTTGCACTGATCATTCCATGTGTCTTAGACAGTATGTCTTTTGCTATACCTGCTAGATGTTGTAATTGCAGTCAATCATATCTGAGAAGCATGCTTTTTACACTCCACCTGCACCCCAATTGCATTCTGTTGGACCGGAAATGGTGACCAGAGGGGGGGTGAATGAGAGCTTTTAAAATTTCAGACTAAAAATAGCCTTCTGTTTTAATTCGGTCTTCTGCGGAACAGGCTTCGAACACACCCTTCGAAGTTCTGGTTCGGAGGTATTTTACAGCTCCGAATACAGGCTTCACAAGGAGTAAAAGTTCGAAGCCAAGAAGACTTCGCTCCACACACAAACCCAAAATTCAGCTTCTGCTCAGTTAGTGCAGCCTTCGCACACAAGGTGACTTCGTGCAGGCTTCACACTTCTCCCTTCGCAAGAGCGGACTTCCCTCTGCGGGTTTCGACCAAATACTCAGTGACAACAACTGGTGTTGGGCTTCGTACTTCGAAGGTCTAAATGCACACTTCACGGATTATGCTAAGGGCTTCGACTAGGGAAGAAAAACGGGCTTCGATCAGTGCTTCGCTAGTAATCAGAGAGGTCTAGCCTCCAGTTTACACAGAGCGAACACACACTGAAAAACACACTTCGCTCAAAACACACTTCGCCCAAACAGGCTTCGGTGCACAACCTCAAGTCAAATGAAATGACACACAAGAGATCGAAGCATGAAGCGAGGTATGCATACAAGCTCAAGCAGAAAGTGAACACAGAGTCAAGACTTCGATGCTTGAATAGGGAACACAAAATTGAACTCACAGGATGAATACAAAGTATGTGGTGGCTAGTACAGGAGCTCAACAATGAATGCTCAAAGTGTTAATGCGACCTACCCAGCCTCCACTATTTATAGGCACTATTTAGCCATGTGAATTGACTACTTTACCCCTAGGGTTTACATTGGTTTTGTCTCATCAGAACAGAGGGGTACAAAAGGTAGTCTACTTTATTTGGAGGCTTCTTTTGTCAGCTTTGCAGAGGGGACAGCGTCAGCTTTTTGCAGAGCAGACACTATCAGCCTTTACAGTCTTGGATTCTTCTAAAGCCCCCCTTCGCACGTGAGGGGTGCGGTAGCTTCAGTGAGAAGCCTTGAGCCTGATGTCCTTCGCTTCACCGAAGTCAGCCTTCGATACAGTGACGGTTTTGAGCCGAAGCTGTCAAAGCCCTTGGGCCTTCGCACCAACACCTTCAGAGTGGACCACCACGGCTTCGCAGCTTCTCCCAGCTCGAACTCCGTCAATCCGTGTACCGAAGCCATGCATGGCCGAAGTACCTCAAGTCATCCTCACTCCGGAGCCATCCTCGCTCCGAAGCCTGCTTCACTCCGAAGCCCCTCCTTCGGAGTACCACCCTTCGAAGTACCTCCTTCGTCCAAGGCCTCCGCATGAAGCATTCCAAGAGCACTTCGTCGCAGTGTCTCTCCCCGAGCACACTCCTCGACGAGCCTCACCCGGACAATGCCTTCAATGCACCTCGACTTCTGAGACTTTTGTCGGGTATTCCTTCGAGTGTCTCCCTCCGGAGCACACTTCGAACACCTTGCCTCTGCTGAGGACCTGATCCACCAAACTCCCAAGTAAATCCATTCGGAGTACCCTTCGAAGTGCCTCGCCTCCGAGGACTTCGTCTCGGAGTACCTTCACCCGGAGTCACACTCCGCACTTACTGCCTTCTCCTGGCGCACCTCGACCCGAGGTCCGACCTCGACCCCTTCGTAGTCTTCGTGACGGAGCTCCCTGCTCCCTTGGCATCAAGCCTCCCGCTTGACCCAGGTTCACTTGCTACGAACCGTCCGTCACCTCCGAAGTCCCCTGCGCACCACAGACAAGCAGACTAGTGTATCCAGTACCCCGGAGACCTCTCCGAGTGAACAACCTCCGATACACACTTCGGTGTACCGCCCAAAGTACCGAGACCTTTGGTACAGCCAATCATCGTGTACTGTCGGACCCCTCCGACAGGCACACTCCGCTGCAACAGCTGTAGCAACCAGAGCTCACCGAACCCTTCAGTGAAACAGCCTCCGAACCCCTTCGAAGGGACCCCTTCGAATCAGAGGGTAAAAACTTTCAATCACTCATCACAGACTCCGAAACCAACCCTTGGTTTCTCAATCTCCCCCTTGATGAGTGCATTGACAACCAAATTCAAGTTCAAGAAAATTTGAAAAATTTCAGCACACAAGTGACCATAAAAACTCAAAACCGAGCCAAATCATGTCACTTGACAAAAGAATTTTCCTCCCCCTTTTTCGATAGAGTAAAAAGCCCCTTCGGCAAAAGAATTTTCCTCTGCAAGATAAAAACTCCCTCTGAGTTAATTTTGCCCCTTTGCTGCAGAGAACTCAACAATTTCTCCCCCTTTGGAAATGCAAGCATCAAGGAGCATTTTTTAAATATGCAAAGCTTCGAAATGGGAAGAATTGCAAAGACATATAAAACAAAAATATGCCAATATTAATACCAATTATCATGTGCTCAGCTCAATTTAACATTCTCTAAAAACATGATGACAACATGTGATTTTATCATTTTGAAATAAAAGCATCACCACTCAATCAAGGTAACTAGACAGGTAAAAGCAGGGACTGCGCAAAGCTAGTCAATTTCTACTCTAGACAAACAAGTCCAGTTCAAATGGAGCATTGAAAGCAAACTTGATGATCAATGAATTTTGTTGTTCTTTTCATAATGCCAGGGGTTATTTGTTTGTCCACCTTATACTTTCCAATCAGGCCAAGCCTAGGCATGAAAGCCATCAGAAGCTTAAGGCAGTGATTTTGGCATACACTACACTATCCCAGTTCAGACCAATGTGCAATGGTAAGCAGTCTAGAATAGAGTAGTGCGACAAACAAACCCACCTAGATCTTTTCACTTGTAGCAGGCAAATCATGGAGTTTTGGATTTGAATTAAGTGAACAATTTGTTTAGCATTTGATGAATATCCATGAGTAAGTAGAACAATTTTTCAAGTTGCAATGTTTAACATCCTGAGAAAAAGAGTCTTGCTATCAAGCAGATAAAAGATAGCTAAAGCAATCCTGCCTAAACATGCTAGATTCAAGACTAAGCAGTGAGCATGATTTGATTTTGAAAAGAAGAATCATGCACATACTGTTTCAGACATATTAAATAGAGCTGAGCTGACATGATTTCATGAATTAAAATCAGGCATATAAGTGCAAAAGATGTAAATGCAATTTCACCCATAATGAGCATATGCACAACAATCAAAATCTGCTCCCCCTCACAAAATGCCGTAAGGGTGAAAAACACCAAGTTCTCCACGCAAGTAGGCAAAACGAGAAGCATCGAGGGGTTTTGTGAAAATATCGGCTAGCTGGTGTTGGGTATCAACATATTGAAGGTCAATATCACCCTTCTCATTATGATCTCTGAGAAAATGATATTGCACATCAATGTGTTTGGTTCTGGAGTGCTGAACCGGGTTGTTTGCAATACAAATAGCACTAGTGTTATCACAGAAAAGTGGAACACTCTTATAATCTAACCTGAAATCCCGCAAAGTGGAAACCATCCACAAAATCTGAGAGCAACAGCTAGTACAGCAACATATTCGGCCTCAGCCGTCAATTGTGCAACACTAGACTGTTTGCGAGAAGACCAGCAAACCAGAGAAGTACCCAGAAAATGACAAGTACCAGAGGTACTTTTTCTATCAATCCTACACCCAGCAAAATCCGCATCGGAATAACCTCGAAGACACAAAGAGGAAGACGCCGAATACCAAATGCCAAATTCAAGGGTATGTTTGAGATACCTTAGAATGCGCTTTACCGCTTGGTGGTGCGAAGCTCGTGGTGAAGCCTGAAAACGAGCACATAGACATACTGCGAAGTGTATGTCCGGTCTTGTAGCAGTCAAGTAGAGGAGGGAGCCGATCATGCTTCGGAACTCCTTCTGATCTACGACTTCTCCATCTTCGTCAAGATCCAATGCTACAGATGTAGCCATTGGAGTGGCGAGTGGCTTTGCATCAGCCATGTCAAACTTCTTGAGCAGGTCCTTGGTGTACTTCGTCAGGTGGACAAAAGTACCTTGTTTGCTTTGCTTGATTTGCAAACCAAGGAAAAAAGTAAGTCGCCCATCATGGACATCTCGAACTCCCTGCTCATGGCATCTGCAAACTCGGCAACTAAAGCATGAGAAGAGCCACCAAAGATGATATCATCCACATAAATCTGAACTAGGAGGAAATCTTTGCCATGCTTGAGAGTGAACAGGGTTTTATCAACAGAGCCCATCAAATACCCCCGCTCAAGCAGAAAAGACTTAAGTCTGTCATACCATGCCCGAGGGGCCTGCTTGAGTCCATAAAGAGCCTTATGAAGTTTAAGGACTTTATGTGGGTATTTGGGGTTTTCAAAACCAGGGGTTGTTTTACATAAACATCTTTGCCTATGAAACCATTAAGAAAAGCACTTTTGACATCCATTTGATAGAGTTTGAATCCCCGGGATGTCGCAAAGGCAAGCAAAATCCTAATGGCCTCAAGACGAGCAACATGTGCAAAAGTTTCAGTAAAATCAATCCCTTCTAATTGAGAATAACCCTGAGCTACAAGTCTAGCCTTGTTTCTAACTATAGTCCCATCCTCCCCTCGTTTGTTTTTGAAAATCCATTTTGTTCCAATGAAATGAACATTTGGAGGAGGATCAACTAAAGTCCAGACTTGATTTCTCTCAAAATTTTTAAGTTCTTCATGCATGGCATTGATCCAACTAGAATCAGAAAGTGCATGACTAACATCTAAGGGCTCGAAAGAAGCAACAAAAGCGGAATCAATGAAATGAGCATGAGAACGTGTTACCCTTTGATCAAGCTCACCAATGATCTGCTCAGGAGGATGCATCCTTTGAACATGGTGTGGATCCTCACGGCGAGATGCAGTCTCCCCCTCAACTTGTGCGTAGAAGTGGTCCAAGATGACCGATGTCGAGGTAGTTGCTTCGGGACCTTGTGCCGAAGTGGTCGAAGTGGGGTCGGCTTCGGGGGTTGATGTCGAGGGTAGTAGGGGTTCATCCTCGAACTCTCCGGGATCTTCTTCTTCGAAGATGGTCTGTTCCATATCGTGTTCATTTGCATGTTCAAGAGAAGAACTAACAAGGGGGGTTGATTCATCAAAAGTCACATCACATGACTCGATGACAGTGTTAGTCTCCAAATTATAAACACGATAAGAATGACCATGTATAGTATAACCCAAAAAGATCCCGTCAGAAGAACGCGACTCAAATTTGTCCAAATTTCCACGTTTTAGGATAAAGCAACGACGGCCAAAAACTCGAAGATGAGTAACCTTGGGCTGTCTCCCAAAACGTAGCTCATAAGATGTCAAATTCAAAATTGAGCGCAAGAAGATTCGGTTTGAGATGTAACATGCAGTGTTCATGGCCTCAGCCCAGAATTTTCTAGGAGTCTTATGCTCATCGAGCATTGTCCTATCCATCTCAACCAAAGTGCGGTTTTTTCTCTCAACAACACCGTTTTGTTGAGGAACCCGCGGAGCAGAGAATTGATGTTCTATGCCATGCTCCATGCAAAAGTCAACAAAGAGACTGTTCTTGAACTCAGTGCCATTATCACTTCGAATGAATTTCAATGCACCAGGGAGTTCAGTGAAAAGTCTCAAAGCCAAGCTCCGAAAGTGTGAAAACACTTCATCCTTGCTGGCAAGAAAGAAGACCCAAGAGTAGCGAGAGAAATCGTCGACAATGACTAACACATACCACTTGCCGCCTAAAGAACTAACCCGAGAAGGACCTACAGTGTCCATGTGGAGAAGTTCTCCGGGTTGTTCAGTCATCACTGTGGTGACTGGCGGGTGCGAAGCGGCAATCATTTTTCCATGTCGACAAGGAGCGCAAACTAAATTCTTCTCAAACTTGAGCTTGGGCAATCCTCGGATCAGACCTAGGACACTTAGATGAGCGAGCAACTCAAAGCTCATATGCCCTAGTCTCCTATGCCACTTCCAAAGCTCAGAAGTAGAATGTGCAACAAGACAATGAGAAGAACCAGATGACTCTGAAAAATCAGCTCCAAAAACTCTCCCAACTCTAAAGATCTTGTAGACAACAACGCCATCAGAATTGAGTACTTGCGAAGTATCGCGATGAAATCGCACTTCGAAGCCCTCATCAAGCAACTGAGATACAGAAAGCAAATTGTATCCCAGGTTTTCAACCAAAGCAACATCTTTGAGAGTGAAATTCGAGTTAATTCTTACCACACCTTTACCTTTCACTCTACTCCTTCGATTGTTCCCGAAGGTGATATGTTCCTTTTGCTTGGTTGTGGTGAGGCTGGAGAACCATGCTGCATCTCCGGTCATGTGGCGTGAACAACCGGAGTCCATGATCCACGTGCCCTCCAAGACTCGGTCTGTCGCCTACACATGATAAGAAAATCTCGATCGCTCAGTGCTGGGGTGAGTGAAAATATGACGAGGCATCCAACACTGAGTGATACAAGTAGTAGGCACAGTAAAAGTAGACTGTCTACGCACAAGATAATTAGAATGATGCAAAGCGCGAGGTCTACCTGCATGCTGTGATCTAACAACATGACGAGGTCTCCTACTCTGACGAGGTACAAAGATACTCGCCCAGGGGCTACCACCATATGGAACATGGTGAACACCTCGAGGAGCAAAACATCTCCGAGAAGCACGAGGAGCCTCAAAAACAGGACAATAGTAAAACTCAGACTCATGCATACCTAAAGATGGGTAATGCATGTCCTGGTAACTCATCGCCTGAGAGCATCGCTCATCCTTGATGCGATGAAAACAGAACCCAACCAAATGACCCACCCGCTGACAATAGGAACAATGAAAAATTCTCCTAGGGGCACTCTCATGGGTCATATGAGCAACTCTCATAGGATCCTTGGGCTTCTGCTGAGTGGTTTTCTTGGGAGGAACTCTTTTTGTGGGAGGAGTGGTTTTCTTTGGAGTTTGGGTAGGCTTTTTGGCTGATAGAGTGTCTAACAGAGTTCTCTCTTTTTCTAGGGTAGTGGGTGAGGTAAAAACAGTTTGTTTTCACTATCTGAAGGAATCCTCTCAAAACCCAAACCTAGAGCTAACCCTGCTCTGTTAGCACACATCTTGGTCTTGGCCAAGAGCAAATCCATCCTACACTTTCCCTCAGTGCATTTGTTAACCACAGAAAGAAGGTACTCATTCTCAGTCATAAGGTTTTCAGCTCGCTCTCTAACAGTGCATAGCTGGTCCTTAAGGGTCATGCAAGTGTCACACACAGGCTGCACATCCTTAGAACTACCGGCCCTCTCCAATCTAGCCTCTAAATCATGAACATGCTTATCACGTAAATCAATGCTCTCACGTAATAAAGGGCAGTTCATACATTCAGTTATATCCTGACTAGAATCCACCATCAAAAGCTGCTTTTGTGCAGTCTCAAGCTCAGATAGAGTTTGAGCATGTACAGAACGCAACTGAGCAAGCTCACCCATGACAACAGTACAAGATTCACATTCAGCATCATTAACTCTAGACTTAAGCATGGCATAATCAGTAGAAACAGTTTCTAGCCTAAGTCTAAGGTCTTTTCTATCTCTAGTGGCTTGCACAAGTAACCTATCCTGACCAAGAACTACTTCATTTAGTTCATCTAGTTTAATTGAAAGCTGGTCATAGGATAGTTGTACCTCAGATGAGTCAAGCTCATCGCCGCTGTGATCGCTGTCGGCCATGAAGCAAAGGCCGGTGAAATCTCGTCCCTTCTTGTCCTTCTTCTCCTCTTTCCTTGGGGACTCCTCCTCTTCAGAGCTCGACTCCTCAGTTGAGGAAGTGTCGATGTCACTGAGAGCAGCAACAAATGCTCTAGAAACGGCTTTGGCTACTCTCTTAGCCACCTTGCCGTGCTTGCCCTTCACAAAGGGTTTCCTCTCCTTGTGGTATTTTGGGCGCTCACTCTCATCTCTCTTCTTGAGTTTAGGACAATTTTCCTTGATGTGAGAGGTGTCGCCACACTCAAAACAACCACTAAAACCACCTCTCCTCTGATCCCATCTCTCATGGTGAAAACGGGTGAACCTTCTGGCAATGAGAACAAGCTCATCATCATCCAGAGTATCCACCTGCTCCTTAGTGACGGAGACCAGGGAGGACAAAGCAAAACCATCTGCAAGAACACAAGTGCCAGATGTGCTTGGTTCTGCAGTGGTGCCACGGCTATTGCTGGAAACCAGTGCCAATGGTTGTGGCAAGGAGTTCCTATGCACTGCAAGAGAAGCCTTGGCAATCTCTGTGGACTTCAGCTTGCTGAAGAGCTCATCATAGGTCAATGTGTCATAACCTGCGGACTCCTCAATGCTAGATATCTTCACTTCCCATATGCTACGATCAAGAGCATAGAGAAGCTTTATAGCCCTATCATGATCATTGTAAGCAAGCGTCCCGTTGGACCGCAAGTTACTCACTATTGCATCAAAGCGAGAAAACATGGCATCTATAGATTCACCAGGTGCCTGCACAAACAGCTGATACTGTTGATTGTATGTGCTTTGGCGCCTGGCCTTAATCTGTGTAGAGCCCTCATGAAAAATAGTGAGAGTGGTCCAAATTTCCCTAGCTGTCCTAAGGTGCTGCACCCTATCAAACTCACTTCTACTCAAACCAATGAACAATATATTTCTTACCTTGGAGTTGGCATTATACTGATCCTTCTCTGTTTGAGAGGTGCGAGTTTCAGGGATGGAGTATTGTGAGTCCACAATCTCCCAAATTGAATTTCCTTGGCTTAGCAAGTAAGCCTCCATGCGCACCTTCGAGTATGCAAAATCAGTCCCATCGAACAGAGGTATTTTACTAACTCTGTCCATGTCGCCAATAGATCACAAACCGATTAAGGTCAACTGGTGATCTTAACCCGCTTGATACCAATTGTTGGACCGGAAATGGCGACCAGAGGGGGGGTGAATGGGAGCTTTTAAAATTTCAAACTAAAAATAGCCTTCTGTTTTAATTCGGTCTTCTGCGGAACAGGCTTCGAACACACCCTTCGAAGTTCTGGTTCGGAGGTATTTTACAGCTTCGAATACAGGCTTCGCAAGGAGTAAAAGTTCGAAGCCAAGAAGACTTCGCTCCACACACAAACCCAAAATTCAGCTTCTACTCAGTCAGTGCAGCCTTCGCACACAAGGTGACTTCGTGCAGGCTTCGCACTTCACCCTTCGCAAGAGCGGACTTCCCTCTGCGGGCTTCGACCAAATACTCAGTGACAGCAACTGGTGCTGGGCTTCGTACTTCGAAGGTCTAAACGCACACTTCACGGACTACGCTAAGGGCTTCGACTAGGGAAGAAAAACGGGCTTCGATCAGTGCTTCGCTAGTAATCAGAGAGGTCTAGCCTCTAGTTTACACAGAGCGAACACACACTGAAAAACACACTTCGCTCAAAACACACTTCGCCCAAACAGGCTTCGGTGCACAACCTCAAGTCAAATGAAATGACACACAAGAGATCGAAGCATGAAGCGAGGTATGCATACAAGCTCAAGCAGAAAGTGAACACAGAGTCAAGACTTCGATGCTTGAATAGGGAACACAAAATTGAACTCACAGGATGAATACAAATTATGTGGTGGCTAGTACAGGAGCTCAACAATGAATGCTCAAGTTTTAATGCAACCTACCCAGCCTCCACTATTTATAGGCACTATTTAGCCATGTGAATTGACTACTTTACCCCTAGGGTTTACATTGGTTTTGTCTCATCAGAACAGAGGGGTACAAAAGGTAGTCTACTTTATTTGGAGGCTTCTTTTGTCAGCTTTGCAGAGGGGACAGCGTCAGCTTTTTGCAAAGCAGACACTGTCAGCCTTTACAGTCTTGGATTCTTCTGAAGCCCCCCTTCGCACGCGAGGGGTGCGGTAGCTTCGGTGAGAAGCCTTGAGCCTGATGGCCTTCGCTTCACCGAAGTCATCCTTCGATACAATACAGTGACGGTTTTGAGCCGAAGCCGTCAAAGCCCTTGGGCCTTCGCACCAACACCTTCGGAGTGGACCACCATGGCTTCGCAGCTTCTCCCAGCTCGAACTCCGTCAATCCGTGTACCGAAGCCATGCATGGCCGAAGTACCTCAAGTCATCCTCACTCCGGAGCCATCCTCGCTCCGAAGCCCCTCCTTCGGAGTACCACCCTTCGAAGTCCCTCCTTCGTCCAAGGCCTCCGCACGAAGCATTCCAAGAGCACTTCGTCGCAGTGTCTCTCCCCGAGCACACTCCTCGACGAGCCTCACCCGGACCATGCCTTCAATGCACCTCGACTTCTGAGACTTTTGTCGGGTATTCCTTCGAGTGTCTCCCTCCAGAGCACACTTCGAACACCTTGCCTCTGTTGAGGACTTGATCCACCAAACTCCGAAGTCACTCCATTCGGAGTACCCTTCGAAGTGCCTCGCCTCCGAGGACTTCGTCTCGGAGTACCTTCACCCAGAGTCACACTCCGCACTTACTGCCTTCTCCCGGCGCACCTCGACTCGAGGTCCGACCTCGACCCCTTCGCAGTCTTCGTGACGGAGCTCCCTGCTCCCCTGGCATCAAGCCTCCCGCTTGACCCAGGTTCACTTGCTACGAACCGTCTGTCGCCTCCGAAGTCCCCTGCACACCACAGACAAGCAGACCAGTGTATCCAGTACCCCGGAGACCTCTCTGAGTGAACAACCTCCGATACACACTCCGGTGTACCGCCCAAAGTACCGAGACCTTTGGTACAACCAATCATCGTGTACTGTCGGACCCCTCCGACAGGCACACTCCGCTGCAACAGCTGTAGCAACCAGAGCCCACCGAACCCTTCGGTGAAATAGCCTCTGAACCCCTTCGGAGGGACCACTTCGAATCAGAGGGTAAAAACTATCAATCACTCATCACAAACTCCGAAACCAACCCTTGGTTTCTCACATTCATTGCATATTTTGAGGGGGAGCTGCTTTTTAGGGGGAGTTTGAGTCTGTGTCTTTTTAGAGTGCTTTTAGTCTCACTTGATGAGTCCATTTGTCAACAAGGGGGAGAAATTTTGGGTTACTCGATCTTTTAGAAGAGTTTAGGGGGAGTTTTGGCTTTCTCTGGGATTTGTTTCGGGGGGAGTTTTAGTCTCTCTTTTTCCCTTACTCTTTGGATATCCTTGTTGATAATTCTGAGATTGCACTCGTTTTGAGTCTTTATTTTTGGTTAACCATAATGACTGTGTTCTGGTTTTTGTTCGACTTTGCTCATTAGGGTTAAACTTTTATTTTATTTTCTTCTTTCTGTTTCTTGTGTTTTGTTTTCGTGTTTCCACGTGATTTGCAGGTATCAAAGAATTGCTGAAGAGGGTGTTGACAATGCACTCATCAAGGGGGAGATTGACGAGCCATGATGAAGATCATGGGCCTCATGGCTCCAGATGTGATGAGTGATTGTCAACGGAAGTCAAGAGGACATGAAGAGAAGAGAAGACAGAGAAGACCTGTTGTGTCTTGTGTTTGGGCCGCATGTGACTCAGGTACACGGGCAGCGCGCGACTGCCGGGCAAAGGGACCGCGGAGTCGGGCTGGCCCAATCCGAGTACATGGGCTAGGAGCAGCAGAGGATCCACTGGTCTGTTGACCGGGATTGACTTAGGTACATGGGCGGTGAGCGATTGCCGGGCTGAGGGAACTGCAGAATCGGGCCGGCCCAATCCGGGTACCCGGTGTGAAGACGGTAGACACTTTGTTAGTTTCGGCGCAAAACTAACGACCGCTGATCTCAGATCTGACCGTTTTGAGGTGAAGCCGTATCTGCTACGAAAGCTCCGCATCAGGACAAGTTATCTTTATTTAGGTTTTTACTATTTTGCCATTAGGCCATAGGCTGTTAGTCGAGTCTGTAAAAAACCCTAAGGGCATTTTGGTCTTTGCATTTTGTTTCAGCGTCTATTTAAACCATAAGGGTATTTTTGGTTTTTCCTAGTCTATTGGGCTGCCTATAAATAGGGCCTCAATCCCCTAGTGTTAGGGTTAACTCACTTTAATCAAAACATCAGAGTTCATTCCTTTTTTCGTTCCTGTTTTTGTGCGCCGCCGCACTTTGGCTCTCCTGTTCATTGGCTCACCAAGCAAATCTCTAATCAGGTTTTATTCTTCCACTCCCAGCCATCGAGCGACACACCATTGATTTGTTTTCTATTGCCTCATTTTGCATGTCTAGTTGGTCATCTATATGTGATAGCTGGTGTTTAGCTATAGATTTTTCTGTCGTTTGTTTCATGTTCATCGTGTGGTGTATTACACCTATTGCACAACTAGGCTATAGGTTCTATCTTTCTGTGTGCTCGCTTTCTTGAAGCTATGTGCTAGACATCGCATGGCTAGGCCTTGGCAGGAAAATTAGCAGCGTTTCTCGTAATCGTAGCAACCTGCACGTAGGCTCTGCAGCCTAGATGTCATCTATGTGCTAGCTGTTTCTCGGTGGGCGAAGGCTGTAGAATAGTTCGGTGTATGCTTGAGCGAAGGTTGCAGTGGAGTTCGACGTGTAGACTTAGCAGTTCGTGGCAGGCATGCAGCAAGCGCGTGGGAGACAGCGCTGAAGCTCCGCACTGCACGAGGATTCGTCGAAGATGCGCTCTGTGCGAAGGGATTTGGGGTTGGACGTATTTTTCTTTGAGTATGCTAAGTCCTTGCGGAGGCTTCGTCGGTGCTAGTTTGTGCAGACTTTGGCTGACCAGCACACACGCTCTGACACTTTGACACTCAGGCGCACGGGCTTCGAAGGCTGCCGAAGCAGACTTCGACGAGCCAAATTTCAGACTCTAGTGACGAAGCAAGTTTTGAAGGCTTCGACATCTACCGGTGCAGGCTTCAGCAAGTTTCATCTAGGAGACAAATTTTGAATAGTATATCTTCGTCTCGTTTTGCATGCACTTAAATTAAATGTTTGTGATGATTTACTTTCATGAAGCTTGAAATACCCATGTTTTGAATGATCTGTTAATCCGCCTTTGAATACTGTGGTGGTGTCTTTTCAACTAGGACACCCCAACTAGGACACCGGTTGTTTTTAGGCTAGATTATTTTTAGCACCTATGATTCTTTTTAGTTTCCGCTGGATATTTTTTGAGGTGCGTTGGGTGTTGAGAGAAGGCCATTGATTCACAAGAATTTTTAGGCGCCCATTCACCCCCCTCTAGTCGCTACTTTTGGTCCTACACAGGTCACCTAGAAGGCTTCCCAGGCAGAAGCCACGTCCAAAGAAGGTCGCAGCATGTCCTCATCGGTGAAGCCTGCTGATGTGACGCCCCGATTTAACAAATCGGAACATTATTGAATTTCCAAAGAAAACAATAATACAAGAGGTTCATCATGCGACAACGTATATACGACAAGCATTCATGGTACGCAGACCATATTATTACATAAGAGTAAAAATAAAATAAACAATTAAAAGCATGACGAACGCCCTCTTCAGGATCTTCTTCATGACTGGGTTGCTACTCCAGACCATCCTCTGAATGGTGTGTCCAACGGGTATGAGTACAAGAGTACTCAACAAGCCACCACAAATGCAAGTAGTAATGCAAGATGGTAATAAGGAAGGATAATGGCTAAAGGTGCGGAAAAGAACATTTTTCAGTTATTGCATTTAGTGTAGTCAAATTTTATCATGCGGAATAATAAACATGAACATTCATAATACCGTCTAACTCGAGGAGTACGTTTTCCCTCCTCGCACAACAGTCCTTACATGTCAAATCATCATGCACATTCATTCCAAAAGTAAACTAACTGTGGGATGTCACGCAACCCGCCCTTGACCGTGGTTGCCCTTGACCGTGGGCTCGGCTTTTCGAAAAGATTTATGACTCTGATGTGTACCCACAAGGCACGCACTCATCCCAAACACCAAAGTGTAACGAGATGACCCATATCATGGGAACTCGTGCCAAAACCTCAGCATGAAATGCTCCAAGCGATAACCACCCGCTCTAGGTTTCGCCGGCGCGCCGGGCCGCATCCCGGCTAACGTCGCACCCCTTTTGCACCACGTCGGTACAAGCCACCCGCAGGTGCTGCTTGACCCATCTCCAAGTGGTGGCCTTGGTTTGGAACACTCCATACCTTAGTTAGGACTTACCCATTAGACTTGTGGTTAGTACGAAGTGTATGGCAACGGATACCGCAGACCGGTCCTTATAGTGCTCCTACCCTAGCTTGCACCCGGAACCCACCATGCATACACTCACAACCAAAACTCTATCACCAACAGAATTCCAAAGATAAGGATAACGGGGATCATATAGTAGAACCAAGTTGCTACGACTCATTTTTAATCCTATAGCAATCGTGTCGATACATTGGACACTAGCTAATAATACTAATCATATGGTGACAAGGAGTTTAGGCTAGATAGCATGGCTTGGTTGCACATCAAGGTCGGGGGATCCTAATAAATATATTGTAAGGGTTTCATTTGACTAATGCATGTATATTCTATGTGTTTTAGCGATAGTTTAATAAAACATGGGTTCAATATGCTCAAAAGATTGGGTTGGTGACTTGCCTTGTTCAGCAAAAGGCGACGGGGGAACCTCCGGGTAATATTCCGGCTCCTCCGCGGCGTCGTAGTCTTTTTAACATGAATAGTAAACATAACATTCAATAAACAATACAAAATCACACAACAAGCATATAGGTTTTGATTAAATAAAGTTGTTAGGTTTCTAAAATTCATTTTATGAATATTTAAAAATGAACTATAATGAAATATGGTTCTTTATAAATGAGATTTTAAGTGTGAACAATCTTATTTTAAGTTTTCTAACTAATTTAAAATGAGAGGTTCAGAGGAAACTTGGTGGTTTCATTCTATTAACAGGAAAAGGAAAAAAATATTTTTTTCTGAAATTGAAATAATTAAATTTGTAATTTACCCTAAAGAGCATTTGAATACTTTATTAAATAAGCATGAAATATTCAAAGTAAACATACTGTTTTTATTGTATTAACATGTAGAGAATAAAATTATGAATTTTCTGGAATTAAAATGGTAATTTTTGGAGTTAAAATGCGCCAGATATTAATTTTATAAGTTTAAAACTATTTCTGGAAATTAATTTAAATTCAAATACAGACGTCGGTCCATAGTGAACCAGATCCATTGTGAACCCGCGCACTGTGCGCGTGGTCCGGCCCATCCTGGACCGTTGGATCCAGATCCAACGCGTGAGGGCGAGGCGGAGGCGTTAAGTTAACGTGGACGGCTGAGATTAAAACGTCGAACCGGTACGCATCGGATGAGCGAGAGGCGATGCGGGATTTAAACACTAATGGACGCACGAGATCACACTGTACCGCTTTGCTAGGATCTGACAGGCCAGATTAAACCGAGGAATGGATTTAATCCTGGCCGTCGGATCGCGATCGTGCGGCTAGGGATGAATCCGACACGACACGGGTAGTTTACCTGCGTCGGTCGTCTTCTCCGGCGACGGCGAGCGGGCCAGGGGCCACGGCGAACGACGGTGGTCCAAACTACGCCTAGAAATGGAAAGAGGTCGTTAAGGGGAACACGGGGTACCGTTGTGGTGGTCCGAGGTCGATGGGGTGTGGCCGGCGACGAGCGGAGGCGGCGAAGACGTTTGGGTCCTCGTCGGCGGTGGCGTTCCGACGGGGTTCGTTGACGACGGAGTAGTGGCCGAGGTCGGGGTGGCGCTTGCGGTCACGGAGGTGCGGTCACCTAGGGCGGAGGAGGTCACCGGCGACGTCAAGCAGTGACCGGAGTTGAGGTGTTAAAAACCGAATTGAGGCGCTCTGGTTCGTTCTCAATGCGTTCGGGCGTGCGGGCTAGACGAGGGAGTGGCCGGGGGTTTAAATAGAGTCGTCGGCGGGGGTAGAGGGGGCGCAATCGGGGGAGGCCGAGAGTAAAACCTCTCTTCAACGCCGGCGAGCTCCTTCCTTGCATGCGCGCGCTCGATCCGGGGCGACGACACGTGAAATAAAGGGGGAAACGGTCGGCCGAGCGCGGGGGACCGTTTAATGGCGTCGAATTAATGGGGGAGGGGCCGGCGAGGCGGATCCGAGGAGGATTAGGGTTCTGGCTGGCGAGGGGGGGATTTGGGGGCGGATCATGCGGGGGAAGACGGATCCGACAGGTGGGGGCCACTGGGCAGCGGGCGCGAGCAAACGGGTGTGGTGACTGACGGGTGGGGTCGGGCTCAACCGTGAGGGGTGGGTTGGCGCCGACAGGTGGGGTCGGGTTGTCGGGCGCGTGCGCGGAGAGAGGGGGTCACTGACGGGTGGGTCCATTGGTCAGTCAGGGCGCGCGGGGAGGAGTGGGCTGGGCCGGCCGGGGGGAGAGAGAAGAGGGGGAAGGGTCCATTACTGTTTCAATTCCTTTTTGAATAAAAATAATCACAGAAATTGGTTTAAAATATTTGGGCTACTTCCAAGGGTGATAAAAATTTGTAAAAATTCTCAAAAATATATTTTGGCCTTGGGAACTCATACAAAATTTTCTAGCCTCTGGTTTGGTCATTTCAACTAGGTTCTAGTTCAAAAAGGCTAAGAAGGGTATTAAAGGTATTTCCCAAAAATAAATAATCCTAGAAAAATATATTAAATGATATTTTTATTTCTTTGAAAATTTGGGGTGTTACAAACCTATCCCCCTTACAAAGAATCTCATCCTCGAGATTGGAATGCTACTCGAATAACTCGGGGTATTGGGCTTTCAACTCGTCTTCTTTTTCCCATGTGGCTTCTTCAACGGGGTGATTGTCCCACTGAACCTTGCAGAAGCAAACCACATGGCTCCTGGTTACCCTTTCCTTAGTCTCCAGGATCTTGACGGGCTTCTCAACGTAGGTCAAATCCTCTTGGACGTTGAGTTGTTGGAGGTCGGCTTGTTCGGCGGGCACACGAAGACACTTCTTCAGCTGAGAGACGTGGAACACATTATGGACTCCTGCTAGAGATGGAGGCAGTTCTAATTGATATGCCACTTCTCCTTGTCGTTGGAGGATCTGAAAAGGTCCGACATAGCGGGGTGCTCGCTTGCCTCTCATGTTGAACCTTTGAGTCCCACGGAGGGGAGTGACTCGGAGATAGACATAGTCACCCTCCTCAAAGGTTAGGTCCCTTCGTCGGTTATCGGCATAGCTCTTCTGTCGGGACTGGGCTATCGGCATAGCTCTTCTGTCGGGACTGGGCTATCTTTAATATGTCCCTGATGATCTTGACCTTCTCTTCGGCTTCTCTTAGTATATCTGTCCCGAAGAGCTGTGACTCTCCGGTCTGATCCCAAAGTAAGGGTGTTCTGCACTTACGCCCATAAAGTGCTTCGAACGGGGACATCTGCAGGCTAACTTGATAGCTGTTGTTGTAGGAGAACCCCGCATAGGGCAAGTTCTTGTCCCACATTCCGCCAAAGTCTAGAGCGCAAGATCTAAGCATATCCTCCAACACCTGGTTAACCCTTTCGGTTTGACCATCGGTTTGTGGATGATAGGCGGTACTGAAGTTCAACCGGGTTCCGAGTTCCTCTTGAAGGTTCTTCCAAAATTTAGAGGTAAACTGACTCCCACGCTTCTTTGGAACTCCGTGTAGGCACACGATCCGGGTCATATACAACTCGACCAACTTGGCGACGGTGTAAGTTGTCTTGACGGGGATGAAGTGAGCCACCTTGGTGAGTCGGTCGACGATCACCCAGATAGAATCATGACCGGCTTGGGTCCTGGGTAGTCCCGTGATGAAGTCCATTCCTATCTCTTCCCACTTCCATTCGGGGACCTTGAGGGGTTGCAACAGTCTAGCAGGTATTTGGTGCTCTGCCTTGACTCACCAGCATGTGTCGCAATTGGCCACATACTCAGCTATTTCCCTCTTCATGCTGACCCACCAATATTTCTCCTTTAGGTCTTGATACATCTTTGTACTCTCGGGATGTATGGAGTATAGAGTATCGTGGGCTTCTTGAAGGATGAGAGTCCTCAACTCAGGCTTGTCGGGTACGCATATCCGGTTTCCGAACCAGATGGTACCATGCTTGTCCTCAGAGAATCTGGGGACTTTACCCTTCCGCATGTTCTGCTGGATCTCCAAGATGTTCGGGTCTTCCTTCTGCTTTTCTCGGATCTGGTCTATCAAGATAGGTCTAGACTCCAGAGCAGCGAGGTATGCTCGGGTGGTGATCCCTAAATTCAGCCTCTCCATTTCCTTATATAGAAAAGGGGCCTAGTCCTATATCATGATGGCATTGCAGTACCCTTTTCGACTAAGGGCGTCTGCCACCACATTGGCCTTGCCTGGATGATAATGGATGCCGAAGTCATAATCTTTGATTAGTTCCAACCATCTCCTCTGCCTGAGGTTCAGGTCCGGTTGGGTGAATATATACTTGAGGCTCTTGTGGTCGGTGAAGACCTCGCACTGATTTCCCATAAGGTAATGTCTCCATATCTTCAAGGCATGAACCATGGCTGCTAATTCCAGGTCGTGGGTTGGGTAGTTCAGCTCATGTGGTCTCAGCTGTCGGGGGGCGTAAGATATCACCTTCCCATCTTGCATTAAGACACATCCCAATCCCTGACGAGAGGCATCACACTAGACGTGGAAGTCCTTCCGGATGTCCGGCAGGGTCAGAATTGGGGCTGACACGAGCTTCCTCTTAAGGGTTTGGAAGAATTCTTCACAATCTGGGGTCCATTCAAACTTTACTTCCTTCTGCAACAGCCTGGTCATAGGCTTGGCTATCTTTGAAAAGTTCTCGATGAACCGGCGGTAGTATCCGGCCAATCCGAGGAAACTCCGGATCTCGGTCATGTTCGTGGGTTGCAGCCAGTTGGTCACTGCTTCCACGGTGGTTGGGTCCATAGCTATTCCTGCGGCAGATATGACATGATCGAGGAACTTCACCTTTGACGACCAAAACTCGCACTTGCTGTATTTGGCGTACAGTTGTTGTTCTCTTAGCTTTCCGAGGGTCAGACGGAGGTGGGTTTCATGTTCTTCCTTGGTCTTGGAGTAGACGAGGATATCGTCGATGACTACCATGATGAACTTATCCAAGAACTCCATGAATACATTGTTCATCATGTTCAAGAAAAAGGTCAGGGCATTCGTGAGTCCGAACGACATCACAGTATACTCGTAGAGTCCATATCGGGAGGTGAAGGCAGTCTTGGGTATGTCCTCTTCTCTAATCCTCAATTGGTGATAACCTGACCTGAGGTCAATCTTGGAAAACACCGAGGATCCTTTCAGTTGATCGAACAAGTCGTTGATCCGAGGCAATGGGTACTTGTTCTTGATGGTTACGTCGTTCAGGGCTCTATAGTCCACGCACATCCTTTTAGTCTTGTCCTTCTTCATGGCGAAGATGACCGGTGCACCCCAGGGTGAGGTACTTGGTCGGATGTACCCTTTCTGTTCCAGGTCTTCGATGTTGCTCTTGACTTCGGCTAGTTCATTAGCGGCCATCCGTTATGAGCACTTGGAGATTGGAGTGGTCCCGGGGACAAGCTCGATTCTGAATTCGATGTCTCGCTTGGGAGGCATCCCTGGAAGGTCCTCTGGGAAGACGTCCATGTACTCCTTGACTACGGGTACTTCCTCTAGGGCTAGCAAGTGGAGAGACATCTCACGAGGTTTGTGGCTGGTCATCCGAAAGGTGACGGCTTCGCCTTCGGGGTTGGTCATTGTCACGGACTTCCTGGCGCAATCGATCACTCCCTTGTGCTTCATTAGCCAATCCATCCCTAGGATGAGGTCGAGTCCGGTACACTTAATGAGGACTGGCTCGGCCCGGAATAATATCCCTTGGATCTCTATCTTAACCTTAGGACTGTATAAGTGGGCTAAGGTTTTATTGCCTAGAGTGGCAATCATCATGGGGGTCGGTAGAGGGAGTGCTTCCAAGTTGTTGGCGCTCACAAAATCTTCCGAGATGAAAGAGTGTGTTGCTCCAGAGTCAAATAGTATCATAGTTGGTATGGAATTTGTGGTAAACGTACCAAGCACGACTTCGGGATCCTCCTGAGCTTCCTCCACGCTGTTATGGTTGACGCGGGCACGAACCGCCTAGTTGGGTGCCGCGCCTTGAGGTTTCTTGGGGTGAGGACACTGGTGCGAGTAGTGCCCTTCCTTCCGGCAGTTGAAGCAGACGACCGGCTTCCCTTGGCGATCCCTCAAGATCGGGGCCTTGGCGGCGGGCGGCGGCGGGCGGCCGGAGCTGGTGGAGCGGGGCGGGGATGCCCGACGTTGGATCCACCGGCGGCGTGAGGCGGCTTGTAGGCGGGCGCTGGTGGTGGAGGGACGAAGCGGGGCCTTTGAGAATTCGCATGTTGATGCTTGAAGGCGATCATCTTCCTCTTCTTGAGGTCTAACTTGTTCTGCTCAGTCTCTTGGATGAGCGCCTTGTTCACCAACCGTTGAAAGTCGGCATAGTCGGTGGTGACGAGCTGGATGGACAGCTCATCCTTGAGTCCCCGGAGGAACTTGGCCTGGCGGAGGGCGTTGGTTCGCACCTTATCTGGCGCGTAGCGTGCCAGACGGCTGAACTCATGGAGGTACTCCATGACAGTCCGGTTGTCCTGCTGCAGGTCGCGGAACTCCTACTGTTTGACCGCGATTACTTCGGCGGGGACATGGGTGGCGCGAAAGGCGATGGTGAACTCCGCCCAAGTCAACATGTGGTCCTCTGGCTGGGACTCACGATAGTTGTCCCACCACTCTATGGCGGGACCCTGGAGCTGATGAGTGGCGAACGTCACTCTCTCCCGGTCGGTGCAGGGAAGGAGGTCCAACTTCTTCCCGATGGTGCGGAGCCAATCTCCGGCCTCCATGGGGTTGGTGGTGCTGGAGAAGATCGGTGGCCGCACGCGCAAGAACTCCGAGAGTTGAAGCACGGGTGCGGGTGCTGGTGCACGAGGGGCGGGCTCTACATTTTGCAGGCGGTCCAACTGCGCCTATTGGTGCTGCATTTAGGTGAGGAGGGCGGTGATCAACTGGTTTTGATTCGCCATCATTTCTGGCAAGGTGGGGTGGCTGGCGGATGGTGGCCCAGTCTGACGTTGGCCCGTTGCGCCCCAGTTGGGCACAACACTTCCGGGCAAACCGTTGCTTGCCCCTTCTCCATTGTTGGACCCGGTGTTCTAGTTGTCGGCCATCTTCTGAATATAAGAGTTTTAACCATAAGATAAAAAGATGATGAAACACAGATTTAACCAAAATAGCCCATTGAGGCTCATATATATATATCAAGTTTATTACATCCATGCTCTTATTTTATTCTACCTACAACACAAGTTGTTGTAGGTAGTGCCATACACACAAAATTATTATTATCAAACAACGATGGCTATCGTCTACTCTCCACCGGAGGCGGTCTCCGTGCTCTCGGAACCATGAGTACGCGGGTCCTGAGGGACAGTGGGCTCGAGAAAATTCTCGATGATGGGGTCGGAGACGAGGCCAGGGCACGGTGCAGGAGCGCTAGAGCTGGACGGTTCGGCGGTGGAGGGGTGTGGCGGGATCCTCTTGGGGCGAGGGGCGGGCTCGCGGATGGGCTTCCTCTTCCTCGGGACGAGGGGAACCATCTCCGCAATGTCCTTCTGCAGCTCGCCGTTCTGTTGGATCAAGCTCTTTGTTTCCTGACAAAGGAACTCGACCGCCTCATGGTGCTCCTCGGCGTCAAGCATGACCTCGGTATGGAGATCGTCCATGGCCTGAAGAAGACGTGTCTGCTAGGCCATGACCGGATCACGATCGGAGTGAACTCCGATGTAGATACTACGGTGGGCGCCGGGAGTGCGCTTTGGCATGAGCCGGAAGGACGAGTTCTGAAAACGATCATCGTAGATCATCCTCAACTCCATAAGGGCTTGGAGGGCGACGCGTTGGCACGCGACGTCGAAGGTTGGGCCCCCCAAGTGCTGCTGTGAAGAATGGCAGATGCTCGCCGGATCCGTGGATGGTGAGGGAGACGTCGCATGGTCTGGCGAACTCTTCCATGTATACCCCATGGAACTCGGGCTCAAATAGGAACCCAAGGAAGGTGACCATCATGCGGAGCTCCCTGATGAAGCCCTCAAAGTGGCGGCATAAGCTGTGCACTTGGTAGACCGTCATCTACAAAAACAACAAGTTGAAGAAAAGTGAGGGGAGGAACAAAGTTTATAAAGTAGGTTTTCGAGAAATAGTTTTCTGCAGCTATTGGCTAGGCTGGTCCGTTTAGCTTCCTACAGTCAAGTCGGCTCTGATACCATCTTGTGACGCCCCGATTTAACAAATCGGAACATTATTGAATTTCCAAAGAAAAACAATAATACAAGAGGTTCATCATGCAGCAACGTACATACGATAATCATTCATGGTACGCGGACCATATTATTACATAAGAGTAAAAATAAAATAAACAATTAAAAGCATGACGAACGCACTCTTTAGGATCTTCTTCTTGACTGGGAAACTACTCCAGACCATCCTCGTAGTAGGCATCCTCTGAATGGTGTGTCCAACGGGTATGAGTACAAGAGTACTCAACAAGCCACCACAAATGCAAGTAGTAATGCAAGATGGTAATAAAGGAAGGATAATGGCTAAAGGTGCGGAAAAGAACATTTTTCAGTTATCGCATTTAGTGTAGTCAAATCTTATCATGCGGAATAATAAACATGAACATTCATAATACCGTCTAACTCGAGGAGTACATTTTCCCTCCTCGCACAACAGTCCTTACATGTCAAACCATCATGCACATACATATCAAAAGTAAACTAACTGTGGGATGTCACGCAACCCGCCCTTGACCGTGGGATCGTCTTTTCGAAAAGATTTATTACTCTGATCAGAGGTGTACTACTGTACCCACAAGGCACGCACTCATCCCAAACACCAAAGTGTAACGAGATGACCCATACCACGGAAACTTGTGCCAAAACCTCAGCATGAAATGCTCCAAGCGATAACCACCCGCTCTAGGTTTCGCCGGCGTGCCGGGCCGCATCTCGGCTAACGTCGCACCCCCTTTTGCGCCACGTCGGTACAAGCCACTCGCAGGTGCTGCTTGACTCATCTCCAAGTGGTGGCCTTGGTTTGGAACACTCCATACCTTAGTTAGGACTTATCCATTAGACTTGTGGTTAGTACGGAAGTGTATTGCAACGGATACCGCAGACCGGTCCTTATAGTGCCCCTGCCCTAGCTTGCACCTGGAACCCACCATGCATACACTCACAACCAAAACTCTATCACCAACAGAATTCCAAAGATAAGGATAACGGGGATCATATAGTAGAACCAAGTTGCTACGACTCATTTTTAATCCTATAGCAATCGTGTCGATACATTGGACACTAGCTAATAATACTAATCATATGGTGACAAGGAGTTTAGGATAGATAGCATGGCTTGGGTTGCACATCAAGGTCGGGGGATCCTAATAAATATATTGTAAGGGTTTCATTTGACTAATGCATGTATATCCTATGTGTTTTAGCGATAGTTTAATAAAACATGGGTTCAATATGCTCAAAAGATTGGTTGGGTGACTTTCCTTGTTCAGCAAAAGGCGACGGGGGAACCTCCGGGTAATATTCCCGCTCCTCGGCGACGTCGTAGTCTTTTTAACATGAATAGTAAACATAACATTCAATAAACAATACAAAATCACACAACAAGCATATAGGTTTTGATTAAATAAAGTTGTTAGGTTTCTGAAATTCATTTTATGAATATTTAAAAATGAACTATAATGAAATATGGTTCTTTATAAATGAGATTTTAAGTGTGAACAATCTTATTTTAAGTTTTCTAACTAATTTAAAATGAGAGGTTCAGAGGAAACTTGGTGGTTTCATTCTATTAACAGGAAGAGGATAAAAATAATTTTTTCTGAAATTGAAATAATTAAATTTGTAATTTACCCTAAAGAGCATTTGAATACTTTATTAAATAAGCATGAAATATTCAAAGTAAACATACTGTTTTTATTGTATTAACATGTAGAGAATAAAATTATGAATTTTCTGGAATTGAAATGGTAATTTTTGAGTTAAAATGCGACGGATATGAATTTTATAAGTTTAAAACTATTTCTGGAAATTAATTTAAATTCAAATATAGGCGTCGGTCCACAGTGAACCAGATCCACATTGAACCCGCGCACTGTGCGCATGGTCCGGCCCATCCTGGACCGTTGGATCTAGATCCAACGCGCGAGGGCGAGGCGGAGGCGTTAAGTTAACGTGGACGACTGAGATTAAAACGTCGAACCGGTACGCATCGGACGGGCCAGATGCGATGCGGGATTTAAACACTAATGGACGCACGAGATCACACCATACCGCTTCGCTTGGATCTGATGGGCCAGATTAAACTGAGGGATGGATTTAATCCTGGCCGTCGGATCGCGATCGCGCGGCTGGGGATGAATCTGACTCGGCACGGGTAGTTTACCCGCGTCGGTCGTCTTCTCCGGCGACAGCGAGTGGGCTTGGGGCCGCAGCGAATGGCGGTCCAAACTATGCCTAGAAACAGAAAGAGAGCGTTAAGGGGAATACGGGGGTACCGTTGCGGTGATCCGAGGTCAACGGGGTGTGGCCGGCGACGAGCGGAGGTGGCGAAGACGTTCGGGTCCTCGTCGGCGGTGGCGTTCCGGCAGGGTTCGTTGACGACGGAGTGGTGGCCGAGGTCGGGGTGGCGCTTGCGGTCACGACGGTGCAGTCACCTAGGGCGGAGGAGGTCACCGGTGACGGCAAGCAGTGACCGGAGTGCGGGCGGCGGTGAGGTGTTAAAAACCGAATTGAGGCGCTCTGGTTCGTTCTCAATGCGTTCGGGCATGCGGGCTGGACGAGGGAGTGGCCGGGGGTTTAAATAGAGTCGTCGGCGGGGGCAGGGGCGCAATCGGGGGAGGCCGAGAGTAAAACCTCTCTTCAACGCTGGCGAGCTCCTTCCTTGCATGCGTGCGCTCGATCCGGGGTGACGACGCGTGAAATAAAGGGGGAAACGGTCGGCCGAGCGCGGGGGACCGTTTAATGGCGTCGAATTAATGAGGGGAGGGTCCGGCGAGGCGGATCCGAGGGGGATTAGGGTTCTGGCCGGCGAGGGGGGGATTTGGGGGCGGATCCAGCGGGGGAGACGAATCCGACAGGTGGGGGCCACCGGGCAGCGGGCGCGAGCGACCGGGTGTGGCGACTGATGGGTGGGGTTGGGCTCGACCACGAGGGGCGGGTTGGCGCCGACAGGTGGGGTCGGGTTGTCGGGCGCGTGCGCGAAGAGAGGGGGTCACTGACGGGTGGGGTCCATTGGTCAGTCGGGGCGCGCGGGGAGGAGTGGGCTGGGCCGGCCGGGGGGGAGAGAGAAGAGGGGGAAGGGCCCATTAATGTTTCAATTCCTTTTTGAATAAAAATAATCACAGAAATTGGTTTAAAATATTTGGGCTACTTCCAAGGGTGATAAAAATTTGTAAAAATTCTCAAAATATATTTTGGCCTTGGGAACTCATACAAAATTTTCTAGCCTCTGGTTTGGTCATTTCAACTAGGTTCTAGTTCAAAAAGGCTAAGGATGGTATTAAAGGTATTTCCCAAAAATAAATAATCCCAGAAAAATATATTAAATGATATTTTTATTTCTTTGAAAATTTGGGGTGTTACAACTGGCTTCGAACCCCTCATTGGAGCAACAGAGATCCCGATAGCTTCAAGGTGTCGAAGGACTCCGATCCCGGCTACTTGCCCGGAGATCTCTCCGTAGCGAGTACCGGAGCCCTTCATCATCTTCGTCGCCGCTTGGATCATCTTCAGCTTTCGGTCGAGAGGCTCTCTTACCGCAGATGAAGACGAGGGGCACATTGTGCCAAAATATTCAAGGACACCAAAATATTCAAGGACACCCCGGAGGGTATCCATAGTTTGATCAGCAACCACGATGTTTTCGCCTCGGCCTTCGTTAGATTAGAAGCAAAAGCGGAGATCTCAGCTATCCTTGATACCAAGGAATTCTTTTGAGCCAGCGCTTGTTTGACTGAATTTTGAAGCTCTACTAGCTGTGCGCTGGAGTCTGACTCTACTCGCCGAAGCCTCTCACCCTCGGCCCTTAGCACCACGCTCTCGGCTTGAATTTCTTCTATCGAAGATTTGAGTGTGGCACAGGTCTGCTGTTTGGCCCAGAGTGCTTCCTCTGCAATGGCCTTAGCCCTCCGCTCTTCGAGGAGCTCCTCCTCCAGTTGCAAAGTTTTGCCCTCGGAGCCCTTGAGGACATTCTAGAGGGTTGTAACCTTCCTCTTGAGCCGATTGGTTTCAAGCACATTGGAAGTTGATGCCGCTCTAGCAAGGACAAATTTCTACAAAGAAGCAAAGTGAGTACAATACCGTTTTTTATTAACTAAGTATACTTGTTGTATGTTGCATACCTGAAGGGTAGCCCTTTCGAGGGCCAAGTCGAGCTCTGATATGCTGGCCTCGCTTAAGATGGAGACCATCTCAGAACTCCTGACCTCTTGGCATTTATCTGCCAAGGGCTCCAAAAGGGCTCGGAGCCCTGTCCGCTGCTCCAGAAACGGAGCCAGTAGCGGGAGCCAGGATATGGCCTGTTGATCGTCTTTAGCAGGATCTTCTTCTGAAGCATCCACCAAAGGATCATTGGATGAGGGCGTCATCGTCAGAGAGGTGAGAGGGCCAAGACCCGTCTTGCCCTTACCTCTCCCTGGTACAAAAATTGGAGCTGCTGCCTTGACCAGAGTGGATCCTCCTTCGAGCATTGCTCCTTCAGGCGGAGTCACACCACCTGAAACAACATCGGTCGTCAGAGCTGCCACCTCGACCGGAGCCTCATCTCTGAGAGGAACCGAAGCTCCATCATGGGACGGAGCCATGTTGCTCCTCGACGCACCTGCAAAGTACAAGGTATTCATTAAATGTCCATTTAAGTACCAATGATGCATTGAAGTTGTTTCAAGAATTCAAAGGAAAAGTCGAGGGTATACCTTCGTCCAGTCCTTCAGGAAGAATTTTAGGGTCCCCCGATACTCAAACATCCGGAGGTATTCATCGAGGTCATCCCCCGGAGTTTGTGCCGTTGCAGCCGACGTCGAAGCCCTGACTTCCGTCGCCACTACTCCGATTATGGGCGAGTTAGGATTTCCTAACTCCACCACAGGTTAAACTCCGGCTAGTTCGGAGGGGGCTTCCACTATGGCTTCCATAGTCTCCCGAGGAGGATCTTCGGCTGCAGCATGAGATTCACCTTCATCGCCTTGCAGCAAGTATTCTTCCAGCTTCCTTCCCATCTGCACATTCGAATCTTTCTCTTCTAACTCCTCCGAAGAGGAGCTCCGAATGCTAAGCAGAGATGGAGAGGACGAAAGCATACGGGGCTTGGTGGTATTTTCCCCTCTCTTGATGGGAGTCTTGGCAGTCTTCTTAGAGGTCTCGACTCTCGACGGTGGTTTTTCTCTTTCAGGAGACCACTCCGGTCGAGTTGAAGCCTGGCAAAGGAGGAGGCTCCATTCCAAGAGCACTCCACACTCGGTTGGAGCACTCCCAGCTCCCAACTAGCTCCACCCTCCGCTGCTTCTCTACTGCAGTAGGGGCTCCAAGCACCTGTTCTGTGGCCTTGGCTATCTGCTCCGGAGCTAATGCTAGCGGAGCCGCTAAAAATAGGTAACAATCTGTTAAGCATAGTACTTGCTTTCTAATCAATGTTAATGCAGAAGATACGAAGGCTTACCCAGGCTTCGAAGTTCACCCTCCGAAGCATTTTGAAATGCGATGGGCCACTCAGCTCCGAGAGGAGGAATTCAGAGAGCAATGAATTCCTCGGCCAAGTCCCGCATGCTCATGCGCTTGGCCACCGAAGAAAGTAACCCAAGTCGTGTTGATAGCACACTTGGGTCCGGAGTTACTTCAGCTTCCTTCCAGTACCATATCTCCTGCATGGGCCCCACAAGGCTGGAGTCTTCTCCGACTTCAGCTTAGAACCACCGGAGTATCCAGTTGGTGTACCGCTGGTCATTGATTGCTTTTGCTGGAAAGTGATTCGAGTGCTCCTTCCGGAGCTGGAAGTTGACGCTTCTGAAGGCCACTAGCACTTTGGAGTCCCTAGGTCTGTCTTGCAGCTTTGACTGGCAGGAGACTTCGTGGGTTGTGGCGAAGATCTTAGACCGCCCTTCGCACCCTTCAGCCCGAAGAGCCCATTCGAAAATAGCCAATCTAGCGATGGTGTTTGGAGACAACTGCGGCAAAGTAACATGGAACATGTCTAATACCTCAGCCAAGAAGTCAATCACCGGAAGGCCTAGCCCGGCTTCGAAGAAAGCCTCTAAGACCACCACCTCTCCGCTCCGTGGCATCGGGGTCGCTTCCGTTCCAAGGACTCGAGTCCTCATCCCCGAACCCAACTTTCTATTCACCACCTCCTCAATGGATTCCACCGTGATCATTGACTGTCTGAGGAAGAAGCTTTGCTTCAATGGCTTCTTGGACGGCGGGCGGAGCTCCCACGGATTTTTAGGCCAAGAACCCCCCAAGGCTCTCGCCGCCATTGTCGCTGCTACTGACACAGCCCAAGCCTGCCTCTACGCCAAGGTCCCTGTCGCGGCCGGCACCGTCGCGCTGGTCCTCGCCATTGTTTGGTTGCTCAAGAAATTTGGGGAAAGTTTGAAGGTTAGAGAAAGGAAGCTTAGAACCAAAGCTCTGTAAAGGTTTCCGCTGAGGTTCGAGTCCCCTTTTTATAACCCTTTCACCTTCAATTGCTATGATTCGTGTATGCATTCACATTGCAGGTCCGACTTCTACCACTGATAGGTGGGACCAGAAAGTAAAAAAGGTGTGAACTCATAGTTAAAATTGTGTCTATTACTTTTTCAAGGGAGCCTAACGGTTACTTGAGAGGTAACGGATCAAATTTAACAGCTCTTTGCGATGATTCACCTTCGCAATGGTCCATTTCCCTGCGAAGCTTTCACACGGGAATTCAAGTTTGAAGCTTCTGTCATATACACTTTCGATGTCGAAGATACTTCGAATGGTTATAGTGCCTTGAATTTTTCTAAGTCCCTGAGCATGAAAATATTTTTTGCGTATACTGGTCCACTTGCCATATAGGTTACTCAGAGAAGCATATTCGAGGGGCTACTGTTGGGGGAAAATACTTCATCCCCAGGATCTTCAAGATTACAAGACAAAGACAACTCATAAAGTTCTAAGCCCAAGATTTGTCTCCGCACTGATGAAGGGTTAAGGCCGGAGGGTCCGTCCAGACCCCGGTCCGAAGATACCCTCCGAAGGCTCCACCTCCGTAGTGGAAAACAGCCGGACGGACGGGACGTCTGCCTTATCTACCTTCTCTAGACATACTTTACCATTTTAGCCCTATTAGGGGTACCGTAATAGTTTCCACTATGTCGGTTGTAATTGAGGGGTAAAAAGTCTTTTTCTTAGAGTTTTTACCTATAAATACCCCATTTCTCACCCTATAATAGGCATTGAATATTCAGATATTCAATACACAACTTCGAACTACTTCGAGCTATTATCCAATACGGAGGCTTGAGATAGTCTGCTTGCTTCACAAACCCTTCGTTTTAATCTTAGAGAACATGTTAGCGTAATCTTTTATGCCAACACATACTATAGGCCAAGGGATTCGAGAATCAAGACAGTTACCTTCTTGAGGGCTTGCTTCTTGTACGACTAGTGGAGGATGTCGGCCTCCACGCCGTCATTGCCATCATCCCATCTCTTGGTCTCCCTCTCCGGCTGTCATCCCATCAATGATGTCGTCCCGCGACCGACGCCATCCCGATGTCGTTGTCGTCCCGTCGCCACCCATCTCCCGCCAACATTGTCGTCCCATCACCGCTGACACTGTTGTCCCACCGACGCTGTCGTCCCATCGCCACATCTGTGGGAACACCATGCAAGTTAATAATTAGCAAACCCCTTCAAGCTTCCCTTCCAAATTATTCCAAGAAACTTCAGTACAAACTCTTCTGGGTCTATTTTTAACAATACTAGTGGCGACGTTGTGATTAACCAAGATGGAAAGTATCAAATACTTAGCACCCTAATGAAACAACTTTGTTGAAGTTTTCACTATTGCTAGGTGGAGACTGCGAACAAAAAAATAGGAAAGTAAGATTGTTAAAGCGAGATGGCGTCAATGGTGGGACGACAATGGCGACGAGAGATGGGCGGCGGTGAGACGGTAGCATCAGTGGTAGGGCGACGATAGGATGGTAGTGTCAGCATGACAAGGGCCAAAGAGGGAGACCAAGAGATGGGTTGCACGCATGATGAGGCTGGAGAGAGACTAGGAGATGGGTTGCACGTGTGACGAGGCTAGAGAGGGAGGCCAGGAGATGGCTTACACGCATGACAAGGGGTCGTCAAGAAATAAACACCGGAGAAGAAAAAAAAAATCGGACAAGTACATATAAGTCCAATATTGTCATTTCAGTGATTTATTTGATTTTAAAAAATGAAAATGGAGATAAAAGATCAATAGAATATAGGGTTAATTTCTTCCGTACCACCGTTATTTTCCAGAACGCCAAAAATACTATTAAAATTTCGATATTTGCTCATGTGATATTACTACTCTTGAACTCACTCTCATATACCATTTTATACACCCACGATTGCTATGAGCTCACCAGTAGGCTCCTAACATTTTGTATTGCCCATAATGCCCCTCGTGTTACACTGTTCATCTTCCTTGTGTTGGCACCCTCCTCTTCTTGTGAGTGATTCATTCCTCCTCTTCTTCCCCCTGCTCCATAGTGTTGGTCGCCGAGAGCACCGCCGAGGTGTTGGTCGCCATCTCATCCTTGGTGGCGGCACGTGCAGCGTCAGTGACGGATTTGAGCACTAGCAACGTCGTGAACACAAATACCATTAAGATCAAGAGTTGTACAAATTCAACACGTAGAAATATTGTTTATTGTTGTTGTTGTTCTAGCATTGGACAAGACGATCGATCAACTACAACAGTTGGGTCCTCATGGCCTTGATGCTGTCAGCGTCCACCTATCTCTTGATGGTCTCGAACCAATCACTTTCCCCTCCTGCTCATGGCTCACCCACAACTGGCACCTGGGAGGTTATCATGGTGGATGAAATGAGGTCCGGAGGCTAGGTCGGTGTTGTCGAGGATGAGGACGGTCCAGTGAGTGCCACCCTCGACATGGAAGACATTGGGGTTGTCATTGACAAGGTGGTGTGAGGCGAGGCGAAGGGGTTCATCGACGGCGACAAAGGAGGTGGGGTCGGGGAGGTTGGCGAGGAGGTGGGAATGGAGGAGGGAATAGGAGGAGCAGTGGTGGCGGCACGGGTGGTGTCACTAAGCAACTGAAGGAACCGGGTGAAAGAATAATAAGAAGAAGGGTAGGATTGGTAATACAAAAAATCTGACGCTTGTAGATGGGTCTGTATCACCTGCGCACGTAATAAGAAGAATGGTAGGATTGGTAATACAAAAAATCTGACGCTTGTAGATGGGCCCATATCACCTGCGCACATATAAAATAGCATGTGGATATCGAACAAAAAATAATAATGACATATAAACAAATACTAAAATTTTAATAACATTTGTGACGTTTTGGGAAATAAGTCAAATAACAATAGCATGGAGGAAATTAACTACTAGTTGTGCACATAAAATAAGTTATTTTTTATAATTAGTTGTATCAGGTCTAGTTGTCGTTTTTACAATGAGAACGAATAGAGTTTTTCTGGCATCAAGAGCACCGGCTTCATTTTCCGTTTGCTCCGAGCAACTCGGCAGGAAGGAGAGGATTACGCGAGATAGCTTTCGGAAACGAGACATACATCTTACGTTTCCTTAACCGGAAGGCGGTTTCAATGCGATCGGGCTTCTAATAAACCGGGCCATGGCCCGCACCTGCTGAACCACAAATTAAAACCAAACCGACAAATCGTGCAGATGTTTGGTCCTCACTATATGTCCTCGTTCATCTCCTAATATAACAATAATCTATATACAATCTAATACCAAATAAATATTTTATAACCACCGATTTATTATACTATAAAATATTTAAATTTATTGTAAAAATATCACATCCAATATTAGATTACTATATTAACAGAGTATTCTTACAGCTCTTTGTTTAATAGTAAATGCATCATGCATCTTGGAACGCTTGTTGAACGCAATGAATATCTATTAATTCGGGATATAACAATTGAAATGTGCGCCAATTCCGTTTCCTTCCGACTCTCGTCTCATGTTATTGACATGATATCTGGCGTTGTTCAACGTAATCTGCAATTGCATTAGATCACTCATCACTGGCTTGATCTACTCTGAGACCAGGGTGCGATCTACCAGATTCTCAACATAATTCGACGGTAAGTTCAGATATCTACTTTGCATAATTATCCTCAGAAAATATAAAAGAATAAACACCAAATTAATCATCAGTCAGCAATCATCAACGCAAGGGACCTTGCTTAATATTTAAAACAGCAAGCACCTTTGATGCTATACACCATATCATTCTTAGCAATACCCCCAGAGATAACTGGTAAAACATAACAGGAAGACACACACCATCAACTGGTAAAACATAACAGGAAGACACATCCTCATCCTCCACATGTCGAAACAATCTCACATTCCAGTACTAGGTGGGCATCAAACCAAAATGAGATGTAACTTTGCACTCTTGGGTAACTTCTGTTGCGGTGGCAGCCGCCTAAACAAGGGGGTTCTCATAATCTACCGACTAATTCACTTTTATTTAGCAAACTAGGCAATCTGATAAAACTTCTCTTTGTAGATACATGGCACCACAAACCCGTAAACAGTAATCAGAACCAGACCTCTTCTTTCTCTGGAGATATGTACATTCATCTCTGATTAGTCGAGGTTGTGTATATTCTCCAGGGGTCTCAGAAATGTGACCACTGTCACGAGGTACTGATGCCAACCTAATTTTCTTCCATTGCATCAGAATAGCAACCTTGGGCACAAATCAAATCTCACCCAAAGCAATCGAGAGCTACCTAAAGGTGGGTTATGTTAATTCACTATTGCTGTGAACCAAATCACATAGCTCCCTTTTCAGCTATAGCTGAGACTTCGATTGACAAATCTGAGATTGCATTTCATGGAAGAATATGACCAGGGGGCATTTTGCTAACATACTTCACAGGATCAGGCCGCAAAATCCAGAACATCTCCACAACTTGCAATATCTGTTTTGATGAGTGTTTCTGCAAATAAGATGATAAATTAGTGTGTATTTGGTGATGTCCTTCTTTTAACCTATTCTTTTGGTGCATGTATTTGTCAAATAAACACCAAAAACAAAATTTCTGGAGCACAAATGTAAAATAGATGGTGCTGCAAACATGAGAATCACAATTGCTTTATAAGGATCTGTTTGGAAAAACTCTAAATCTAAAATAGATCAAGGGTTGTGAAACGAGAAAAGGATGGCTCTATTCTTTCTATGCATTTTCTGGAGCAGACCGACCTGCTCCACTCTTAAAAAAATTAAGAATTTAAGATCTAGTTGCGTTTGGCTCAGCTCTAACTCCACGAGACAAGGATGGAGGAGCTGGAAACCTGACAAATAGGCCCCTAGTATATTATGAGCAAGGGGGCAAGGGTTTGGATATGGGATGAATAGACCTTTTTAGTTGCATAGCTTACCATCAATGGACAAAATCACAACGCCGAACTTGATTTTTGAACCCATACTTGCCTCTGCACGTGATATGATGTTTATAGTGTTAGAATTTTAGTGAATTAAGGTTTACAAAAACATAGGCACTTGAAATCAGACAAGGCGGAAGAAAATTTATATTCAAATCACACCTCATGAGCACCATAGTTAGCAGAGCCTCTCTTTGAAGGCTTTCCATCAGACACGCTATTAGAAATTTCCATCTCCTTCGGACCACGTGGAGGACCACGCCGGTTAGCATGCCTATGTCCTAAATAGAAGATTGACAGCATGAACCAAAGTACAGAAAATGATTAAGAGTAGTTTGCACTTTGCAGCATGTTTCTTGGTCACTAATTGAAATAACCAAATAAAAACAAACCATTTTCCACAGGACCACCACGAATGCCACCATGACTCCTTGGATCTATTTTTCTCTCTTCTTGGCCTGAATAATCAAATCACACAATTAATACAGTTATCTGAGCGCTGCAAATTATTAATAAAAAATTTGTTTCAGTGAGACTCATACCATCTGCTTGCTGACAGAAATTATCTCCAGACTGTGGTTGCATTGTTGAGAACTCAGATGATGAGGGATGTGCGCCACCTGATGCAGACTTGTCATAGCGACGAGGGGCCCATACACCACGATCAGGCCTATCTCTGTTTCTAGCATGTCTTTCAATCTTCTCACCAATGGGCCCAGAGCCATGGAGATGACTATGCTTGTCATCAAAATGGCTTTTCTCAGCATTTTCAACTATGTGATCTTTAACAATAGAACGCTGGTTTGGAATTCTTGGCGGCCGCTTCTCAGAATTAATTATGTGACCTTCCTGCTCATGTTGAGATGTAACCACATGTCGCCCTTCCTTGTTTGACAGTATAGTCTTAATAATTCTGCCACTGCCCTCAACTCGCTGGTCTTGCCTAGAACTCAATTGTGCTGCATTTTTCATAGGGGTCCCTGACTGCTGTTGAGTTGTGACATCAAATGTCTGACAAAAGCATATCGAATGATTTAGTAAATACAGTTACCAACAAAATGGCAAAAGTATTGTGGAACGCATTTGCTTACATTAGAATCAGCCCTTGTTCTCCCTTTCAAAAGCATGATTTTCTCCTTTTTGTTCTCAGCAACCTGAGCAGATCCAGAGGTTCCACCACTTGTAGCCTCTACAGCAAACAAACAGGACATCAATATTAACATCCAAGAAAAAAACTAGCATATGTATGTCGTCATATGGACAGAAAGTTTAAAAGCACAGCAAATAGCATGGAAAAACAACTTATCAATTGGAAGGCTAGAAGTTAACAGAACACGACAAGTTCAAAAGGAAATCGAGTAACAGAACTCAACATAAAGACAAAGTAATGAAAAGAACAATTAACAAATAAAATTCATTTTATGTGGAACAGGACAAAAATGTGATGGTAGAAAAAGTAGATGATGTCACCCAACGAGATCCTTGATTGCCATAAATGGATGGCAAAGGTAGACATAAAAACAGCCACTAGCCTATTGCAGCACATCAGTTATTAAACCAAATGAGCAAAAGGGGCAATGAAAATATTTGCTAATGTTGATCGTGCTTTTAACATTGTGGTGGCTTTTCTGTTCTGGAAAAAATATGAAATCACTAATGCCTGACATATTTTACTTGAAATGGTAAAGATTCCATATAATTAGCTAGATTCTGGAGCCATGTACAGCAGTTCAGTTATGCAGAGTTGAATTGAGAGGTATAATATCATGACTCCCCATTACCTAATTAAACTCAAAATTAAAGCAGGGGGCTTCAAGGCAGGTACCATCATCCATACATTAGCGGACACAACATTTTAACAACACATGTAACATGGATAGGTCAAAGACGAGAGCCAACACTTCAATGTAGGTTACGAAATAAAGAAATTGTTGATAACAACAATTACAATAAATTCATAGATCATAGTGATCAGCAACCTCTTGAATCAGTACCACCTGAAGTTCCAGCAATGTTTTTTTCCTTCTGCGTATGTTCATCTCTCTTTGGCACTAAGATATAAGTTGGCTTCTCCTTAGCATTCTCTCGTAAAACATATTGCTGAACATCACAGCCAAAAAAGATAAAATCAAAACAAAATTAATAACCTTTCATAGCTAGCCTTATACCATACTTTTATATTTCACTGTGCAGAACAAACAGGGATAACATGCATTGCTTTCTAGGTTTTGAAAGGGATTATGGGACAGGGAAACACCAAGACAGCTGGAAATAGGTACCTTTTTTTTTGAAACAATGCAACGTGAAACCCAAAATAACCAAATTGACGCACAGTACATTGTTAGTGAGCTTCTATTAAATATAATCCATTGATTCTTCTCTTTAAAACTTATGACAAACCACTTCTTTTACTTGGGTAGCATAAAAATCTTGCACAGGTCGAAATAAAACAGATGAAAACCCCACAACCATAAAGACAAAACAATTTTTATAGGGCACACAATATATAAAACAAATAGGAGCATACAATCCACAAGTTCCAGTGCAAACAGAAATGCATGGTGACATAACAATGGGCATAAGGATCAACATGTTAAATTGTGTTTGAACAAAAAGTAACCTGACCATAGGCCCACAGTACAAACAATTAGCTGAATTAGGCAAACGCCATGATGAGAATATGCTGTAAACATTAAAGGAAATAAAACAACCATTCAAAGGTAGGTATGCTCATTTTGTGACATCAAAGAACAGCATATGAAAACTTATATATGTTTAATATGTAAATATATAACAGTTAAGTTCCATTTCTTCTGACCATAAAAATTGTAGTATGCTTTACAACGAGCAATTTACCGCCGAAGTAGAGGTCCTGCGCTTCTCAGAAGCCCTTTTAGAAGGACTAGAACTGTTAGTTACAACACCTGCAACTTTTCTGTTGAGTCTGCTACTTCCAGATCTCTGTAACATATGAAAATGCTAGTTAGTTGACACATGAAAGTAATATAAAAAGAATGTGCATCTGCATTATAATTTAATGAACAAATATACCTGAGCCATACTCTTAGCCACCCTTTGCTGGCGAACAAAAACCATAAGAGGTGTCACAACAGGTGGTTCCTTTCCAGCAGCTGCAATAATAACCATGTAACAACTGACCCTTCTTTTTATGCTTGGCATCTTTAATAGCTATATAAATTAAGCAATAATGTGATGTTACAGAAAGGAAGTAATGATATCGTTTACCTGCCCTTTCAGCTTCTTTCCTTTCAAGTTGAATTTCAGCACTTGGCAGATGCTCAGCAGGCTTTGAAATTGATTCAAGAAACTCCAAGTATTCCGGATCTAGTTATTAAACCCCAAAAAGATGCCAGCTAAGTTTGGAATACAGATAAATATGAAATTATGTACCTATGGATGGAGAATCAGATTAAATGATTGTCTAGGACCTTTCATTATAGTTCCTTGACGAGCATCTTTCTTGGTATTTGACTTGGGAACCTGTTGCGATGGTGCATATTCCACAAGAGCTTTAAATTGAGCACCTGACAGAGAGCCATGGGCGACATGCATGATACTAAAATTTAAAACAATAATGTGTAGGCCAAAATTAAATCTACAACCATGTGTGCTTCTGTATGTAAAAAATAGACATGCTAATTGATTACAGTAAGTTAGTAATTTATGTTCCAACAAAACAGGCAAAGAATAAGATATATGATATATCAATCATAACAAGCAATAGTTGCTTGCAACCATCACCCTGAAAACAGTATCTAACCAAACAAACAAATTTGAACCAATAAGCACAGAAAATCCCAGAGCTAGAGTACCATGGTTATTACAACGATTTACTAATGTTCAATGATCCTGCCTTATTTATGTCCAACCCTGAATCTTATTTAACTTGAAAGTCAAAAATAAGAAAATAGTGTAACTTGAATGTCAATCATAGCGGCAAGCTGAAAATAGGCATCAGATAATTATACAATGATATGAAGTTTATAAGAAAGAATAGCAACAAAATATCAGTAATTGATAAATGATATCCCCTTTGGTTACAAAAAGTGGTATTTACAGTATGGTTTCCAAAATGCAAATTGGATTAACAAATATCAATTTACATTGTGATATATTTGTACGACCTATAGTACCATCATGGTACTCAATCGGGAATCTACTCATATTATTTACATATGGCCATCTTTCTATACACAAAGATATTGGTCAAGATTTAGGTAGTTTGAACACAGATTCAACTGTACAAGTAACGGAGAAAAGATCGCAAAACCACAGTTGTCTTATAAGTTATAAAAGAATCTTGACATTTACAGATGGAAAAGTTGGATAGCATGTAAAGGAGAAAACAGTTGTCAAATTAATTAAAACCTAGATAAAGTAAGATTAGAACTGCCACATGTGGACACTTGGACAGTTGGACTTCTAAATATCTAATATTACTAAGCATGGAAACAAAAAAGTTACGTTTTTTCAATTAAAACAATTTCCTTCATATTGGATTTTATTAGTGTCTTACTATTGGATCTTTTTATTTACTGCTCACCAATAAAAATGGAAAACAGATCCCTAGACATCAACAAGGTGAATAGGCACTTGCATGATATGGACAAAGGAAGACACCAATATCTATTAGGTATTTAGGTACTCCCAAACTCCTATTTAACATGATCAACCTCCAGTTCAAGGGCAATCCAGCAATGCAAATACTCAAGAATGGAAAATTTAATGCCAATAAGCTATGTTGTACACTAACATGGTTTGAGCAAAGATCCCAATGCATATAATGCTAAACTTAAAGCATCAATGGTAGGTAGAACACAAAGGGTGACACACATGTGAACTCATAGCTCTACTTCTCTAGTTTTGCATCTTGATTCTTGAATATAGTTTTTTCATTTTTCATGGGAGCAGTTCAGCAAACAAAACATACGGGATGCATAAATGAAAATATTACCCTTTTCATTCACAAATACATGAGCATTGAAGACCTCGGCAAACTCAACAACATCTTCTGGGCTCTTGAAGTTAAGGTAGAGTCGAGAATATCTGTGATTCTTTTGGCTGGATAAACAACATTTGTCAGCAAACTGAGAAAGATAATTGAAAAATAAGGATGCCATTATCATTTAGCTTCCATGGCTATAAAATTTATCAAAATATAGCAGAAAATGACTATATTTGAAGTAAAGATTAAAGAAAATCGCAGGCATAACAATTTAATCAGTAGCCGAATCAAAATGACCAGGATAAGTGGCTAATCACATGGTACAAAGTAAAAAAGCTGAATGTTATATAAAGTGCCCATGTGTTCTTATAGAAAGCTTACTCAATAACTAGCATGTTTAAGAAAATCCCACACAGCATAAAATGAAAAAGAACAAAACCTCCTAACTACAGTAGCCAACATGGTGATAACATAAGATGAAAGAAAAGGTGAGTAAATCATTGACCTCACTTATACCCTTTTTAGGCTGCTAAAAGCACATCTAGTTCGGTGATAGCTAAAACAAGTAATAAAAGGGGAGAAGGTTTACATGGTTGCACAACTAAGAAGCTGGGCAATGTATTCAAATTAATAATTCAGTAACAACCAATATTAAAGAAAATAAGAATAAACTAAAATACACTTTCAAAAATCCTAGCTGTTCACTTTGGTTCCAGAAAATGTTAAAAGATTGTAGAAGCTCCACAATCAGTGAGAATTAAAAGCTTATACAACTCGCTAACTATTTTATCGCAGCAACCTATTTATTGTAGACATAACCAAATGCGTTACATGGAAGCAGCATCCCAAACTATATTTCTGAGATGCACATTCCCATTTAGAATGTTCATTCCTAGCCACATAACTACATAGTTAAATTAGGCACCAAAATCGACTCATAGAATCGTGTGAAGTAGACCAACCCCTACCCTACAATTCAGCGGCTAAACAGCTTCGAACCCAATCCCTATCACCAGAATACCAGACCTAACGTGCGCCCGACCGACAGGCACACGCACCCTACGACGGGCGCGGGCGCACACAAGAGGAGCCGGTGGATAGGAATCGCGGACCTGGCATTGCCGGGGCTGAAGCTTGACCAGTCGTACCGGCCGGCGAAGCGCGCGTCGACCTGGTCCAAGACGGCCTGCTGCGCGATCGCCGGCGGCAGCCGCCGGAGCACCACCTTGGTGCGGAGCGCGGGGTCCTTCATGTGCGCGCGCGCTGCCGCCATCTCTTCGGATCTCCGCCCACGCCCTAGCCACAAACAGGAGGGCCGTCCGTCCGTCCCCACCCCCCACCCCACCAAATCACCGCCGCAAACCCTAGGGTGGCCCGGGCGGCCACATCGGCGCCCCGCGCCGCGGGATCTGGAGGAGGGGTTAGGGTTTGGGCAGCAGGTAGGGGAAACGACGAAGCCGAGATTTTTTTTTCTCCTCGCTTCCGTCTGCTGCTTCCCTCCCTCGCGCGGCTGGGGTTTGGGTTTGGGGTGCGGAATTAGAAAAACTGTCGAAGATTGGGAGAAGAGGAAGAAGAGAGCGAGGTGGGGGAAGGGAGACAACGAAAAAAAGAGAAGGAATTAATTAAAAAGAGGAGATATTAATGCGGGGATAAATTGTAGATTAGGAAAACCGTGGGAGCGAGCTGCTCAGCTGCGTCAGACTGGGGGTTTTCCTGACGAGCTCTTCGCCGTCGGCCCAGTATAAATTTCGGCCTTCTAGTTAATCCGGCCATGTGAATCTCATGCTTCTCAGCTCGCCCGACCCAAGGTAACTTCGGCCGAGACAAAACATGCGTTGAGTTGACCTGGTTTTGGCAGCTTCCAATTTCCAATTGGTTGTAGTTACTTCAGAAATTTTAGGAACTAGATGTTGGGTCACGCTTGGCGTGCCACTTGTAATGTTTGTTGTGACTAAGACATGTTAATGACGTGTTTAGATTGATGTTGGTTTGACGTATGTGTTTAGTTTGTGTGGATTATTATAAAATCAATCAAAGTTGTTCACGAAAATTATATCAGTTGTAAATCGATAAGAGAAATGCTGCTTCTCATCATACTTTGTCTATCATATGACTAAGACTGGATATTGAGTTTTTTTAAGCATGAACGACATTGCACTATAATTAGGTGGTGTTTGGTTCCCTGGACTAAAGTTTAGTCCGTGTCACATCGGATATTTGGACATCAATTTGAAGGATTAAACTTGAACTGATTATAAAAATAATTACAGAATTGGAAGATTATTCACGAGACAATTTTTTTAAGTCATTTAATTAATCCATGATTAGCAAATGTTTACTGTAGCATCACATTGTCAAATTATGTCGTAATTAGGCTTATTAGATTCGTCTCGCGAATAATCCACCGATTATGAAATGAGTTTTATAAATAGTCTATATTTAATACTCCAAAATAGCATCCAAACATCTGATGTGACGGGACTAAAATTTAGGACTAAAGAACCAAACACCCCCTTAACATGTCGATATAATTTATGTCGGTGACTATAGAATCATCATTCAAGAGTGTATTATGGATTGGTTTATGAGATAAAAAATTTCAATACTAATTAATTTCGATGTACCATTTCAATATTTAATAAAATAATATAAATCTAGTTTATACATTTTTATTAAAATATACCAAATATAGTGTATTACTTTAACATTATATATATTTTTAATTTAAGTAATATGTAACATATATATAATAAAATTTAGATCGGTATGAGCAATATCTATCGGTGTAAGTTTGGTATTGATTGAAACACATTACTTATCACACTATCTCCGTTTTACATGGCAATTTGACCGTCTTTCATGAGTTGGAGCTGCTCAATCTCCGTATCTTTTCGTATAATCGTGTCTTTCAAATACACAACCCGGACAAAGTATGTAAAGTGACACTTTTCAAATTAAGGGCATCACTGGTATAACATCATTATTTGACACTTCATATCTTTATATGGATGGCTATCCATAAAGACAGGAAAATATCATGTGCAATTGTTCATTTGGTGCAATCGTGCAATCAAGCGATCTGGTGCATCCAATCAAGGTCAAACGGTTACATATGAAAGGAGTTAAAAGTAAAAAAGTACTAGGTTTCAAGTGGATGCACCAGATCACTTGATTGGATGCACCAGATCGCTTGATTGCACGATTGCACCAATATAAATGATTGCACATGATATTTTCCCCATAAAAACGCTCTATCTATATCTTTTTTCACTCCACCAGACTATCTATATATCACACTCCATATTTCACTATTCTATATTTTAATAATTTTCTATAACTGCTAATTTTCAATAGATCGTAGGATTTGAGAACATCCATCAGTTAATCTATTTAAGGCAACAACCAAAATACAAATATGAATTAATAATTTGGTACAAGCCTGGGCCATCACTTCCATAAATGATGTTTCTGGTATAAGAGTGGTTTATAGAAAGATTTACTGAGAAACCAAGGGTTGGTTTCAGTGTTTGTGATGAGTGATTGACAGGCTTTTTACCTCTGTTCGAAGGGGTACCTCCGAAGGGTGTTCGGAGGTTGTACCTCCGAAGGTGTTCGGAGGAGGGTACCTCCGGAGGGGTTTCGGAGGTTGTACCTTCGAAGGGTGTTCGGAGGTGGTCTCACCGAAGGGTGTTCGGTGGCTGGTTGCTGCAGCTGTGCAGCGGAGTGTGCTTGTCGGAGGGGTCCGACAGTACACGATGACTGGGTTCGTACCGAAGTGTTCGGTACTTTGGGCGGTACACCGGAGTGTGTACCGGAGGTTGCTAACCCGGAGAGGTATCCGGAGTACTGGATACACTTGCCTGCTTGTCTGAGGTGCGCAGGGACTTCGGAGGCGACAGACAAGGTTTGCAGCAAGTGAACCTGGGTCAAGCGGGAGGCTTGATGCCAGGGGAGCGGGGAGCTCCGTCACGGTGGCTGCGAAGGTGGTCCGGGTCGGTCCTCGGGTCGAGGCGTGCCAGGTGAAGGCAGAGAGTGCGGAGTGTGGCTCCCGCTGAAGGTACTCCGAGACAAAGTCCTCGGAGGTGAGGCACTTCGAAGGTACTCCGGATGGAGTGACTTCGGAGTATGGTGGAACAAGTCCTCTACGGAGGCAAAGGGTTCGAAGTGTGCTCCGGAGGGAGACATTCGAAGATGCCCGACGAAGGTCTCAGAAGTCGAGGCGCATCGAAGGCATGGTCCGGGAGAGGCTCATCGAGGAGTGTGCTCGGGAAGAGACACTGCGACGAAGTGCTTATGGAATGCTTCATGCGGAGGCCTTGGACGAAGGAGGGACTTCGAAGGGTGGTACTCCGAAGGTGGGGCTTCGGAGGGAGGAAGGCTTCGGAGCGAGGCTAGCTCCGGAGCAAGGTTGACTTGAGGTGCTTCGGCCTGCATGGCTTCGGTACACGGACTAACGGAGTTTGAGCTGGGTGAAGCTGCGAAGCCGTGGTGGTCCACTCCGGAGGTGTTGGTGCGAAGGCCCAAGGGCTTTGACGGCTTCGGCTCAAAACTGTCACTGTATCGGAGGCTATCTTCGGTGAGGCAAAGGCTATCTGGCTTTAGGCTTCTCACCGAAGCTACCGCACCCCTCGCGTGCGAAGGGGGGCTTCGGAAAGGTCAAAGGCTGCAAGTCTGACAGTGTCTGCTCTGCAAAAAGCTGGCACTGTCCCATCTGCAAAGGCTGACAGAGAAGCCTCCAAATAAAGTTGGACTACCTTTTGTACCCCTCTGTTCTGTAGAGACAAAACTAGTGTAAACCCTAGGGGTAAAGTAGTTATTTCACTTGGGTGAACTGTGGGCTATAAATATGGGGGCTCGGTAGGTAACATTTAACACTTTGAGCATTTACTGTTGAGCTCCTGTAGCCACATACATCGCTGTATTCATCCAGAGTTCATTTTATTGTGTTCCTTGTTCAAGCGGCGAAGCCCTGCTTCTGTGTGCTTTTTGCTTGAGCTCGCGTTACATACCTCGCTAGTTGTAGTGCACCGAAGCCTGTCTAGGCGAAGGTTGTCTTTGTGCGAAGTGTGTTTTTCAGCGTGCTGTCGCTCTGTGTAACAGGAGGCAAGACCTCGCTGCTTACTAGCGAAGCCCTGATCGAAGCCCGTCTTGCTTCTTGTGTCGAAGCCCTTAGCGAAGTCTGTTTGTGTGCGTGTAGACCTTCGTGTACGAAGCACAACACCAGTTGCTGCTGCCAAGTACTTGGTCGAAGTCCTCAGAGGGCTGTTTACTCTTGCGAAGGGTGAAGTGCGAAGCCTGCTCGAAGCACCCTGTGTGCGGAGCCTGCACTGACTTAGCAGAGTAGATTTACGAGGGTAGTGAGTGGAGCGAAGTCTTCTTGGCTTCGAACTTTTGCTCCTGCGAAGCCTGTGTTCGGAGCTGTCGAAGTACCTCCGAACCAGACCTTCGAAGGTTGTGTTCGAAGCCTGTTCCGCAGAAGACAGAACCAAACCGAAGGCTAGTTTTTAGCCCGTAATTTTAAAAGCTCCCATTCACCCCCCTCTGGTCGCCGTTTCCGGTCCAACATTTACAAACAACACATAATTGCATTGAAGGAATTCAAAATAGAATTGCCAGGTTCTCTATACAGGTGGCAAAGAAAACATACACTGAGTAATTTTTAATATTACATAGTCCAAACGAATCACCGAGCTATGCTTTTAAAAAAAATTTGGAGCTTTCCAGTCAACTGGAACAGCTAAAAGCCAATGATTTGCTTTCACAAGTAATTTAGGATTGATTTCAATTTCTCCAAAGTTCAAACGGGATACACTACACATTGGGTGTGCACGTTGATAAACCTTTTATTAAGCAACTGTTAGCTGTAAGGGAAAATCTATAATTTTAGATTAAAACTGAAGCACGCACTTTTCAGTTGATCTAAACTAAAGCAAAGAAGTAAAAGGCCTTAGTACTACTGATAAAACTGAAGCACATACTTTGAGCTGATCCAAACAAAACTTTACACATTGCACTAAAGTGTAGAAAGCTAAAAAATTTATAGATGACACATCAAATATTTAAATACAATCACGACATATTACCATAAAAAACTGCTCATCAATTGTGTGCATAAGTTTGCCTGATTGGGGATCCAATATTTGATTGTTCTAAGCTTTATGCATCAGGAAAGGGCTGCATGAGTGGTTGGAAGGAAAAAAAGACATTACTTCTTGGCAATCTAACCATCCAGTGAACAATGTTAGCAGGATTAGCAAGAGTCAGCTGTTTCCATACCTAGCTTGTCTATTTTTGTATAGCTACAATCACGAGATGTATTTCCTTTCTTTGTACCTTCCTTTTGTACCTCTGAACCAATGCTATAAAGAGCTAAGACCGGCACCTGTCCAGCGTGTGCCGTGCTCTTCTATTCTCCTTTTCACATGGTATCAGAGCATCTGCTCAATCCTTGTTCCGCTGCTCCTCTCCCTTCTCCTCCACAGATACAATACAGAAAGAAGCATGGCTACCACCAGCGATTCCTCTTCTTCCACCATAACTCCCCTTGCACCTGCTGCCCTAAGCATTACCAATGTTAAAACACATGTTCCTGTTACTCTCGACATAAAAACTCCCAATTACACAAAATGGAGAACTTTTTTCGTGGCCTTCCTCGGCAAATTCGGCCTCCTCGGCCACATCAATGACGACGCCGCTCCAACTGATGACGCCTCCTGGACACAAGACGATTTTGCAATCCTCACTGCCCTGTACTGCTCCATCTCTAGCGATGTCCTTGACATCGTCATGGAACCAGATCAATCGGCCCGCAAACTTTGGCTCACCATCGAGTCTTAGTTCCGTGACCACAAAGAAACCAGAGCTCTTTACCTCGAGGCGGAGTTCCGGACGTTGATGCAGGGTGACATGTCCATCACGAACTACTGTCGCCGCCTCAAGAATCTCGCTGACGCTCTTCGCGACGTCGGCGAACATGTGTCCGATCGGACCCAAGTCCTCAATTTGATACGCGGCATGAGTCCACGGTTCGCGACGCAGATGGAGCTCCTTCCAGCGTAGGTACCCTTTCCCACGTTTGCCAGCGCCCGCTCACAACTTCTCCTGGCAGAAATGCGGCGACCTTCAGCTCCCGCGGGCGACACAGCCTTCATTGCGAATCCCACCGGAACTCCCCCCGACGGCAATCGCTGCTCCAGCGGCGCCTCTAGAGGGCGTGGTCGCTGCCGTGGTCGTGGGCGCAACCACGGGAGAAACGGCGACGGTGGCGGCCGCACATCCTGGGGCCGCGGAACTGGCGTCCGCCCCCTGGATTTGGCGATTTCTCCGGCAACCATTCTCCTGGCGCAGGAGGCGCACGACCTACCGGCAGCATTCCTGGGTCCTTCCCTCCGAATGGACCCTGGATGGTCTTCAATCCGTGGGTTGCATCCCCATGGGCCGGTGGTGGGCCACCTCAACCGTGGGCTGCCAATTGGCGACCACACGTGGGCCATGCAGCAGCCGGCCAAGGAATTCTTGGGCCAAGGCCCGTTTACACCGGACAACAGGCCCACTTCAGCCAGGCGCTCCAGGCTCCTTCACCGGCTCCTTCCGACGCTGTTCACAATCAGCCGAGCTGGGATCAATCTGGTCTCATTGCTGCAATGAATAATTTTTCTCTGCAGGACCCGAACAATGGTGGATGGGTGGTAGATTCTGGTGCCTCTACCCACATGACCTCATCGAATGGTATCCTTTCCTCTTCTGGTTCCCTTCCTTCTCCCATTTCTGTCACAATCGGCAACGGTACCTCCATTCCTGTCACCCATATAGGCTATTCTCCTTTACACCCTTTTACTCTTAAAAATGTTCTTGTCGTTCCATCCCTTATTAAAAATCTTATTTCCGTCAGTCAATTCACTCGTGATAACGATTGCACTATTGGATTTGACTCTCTTGGTTTTTCTGTTAAGGACCGGCGTACGGGGACCACGATTCGTCGCTTCAATAGCAGTGGTGAACTCTACACCATCCCAGCTTCGGTGGCATTCTCCTCACCACAAGCCCACATCTCCACTACTGCTTCCATCGACCTCTGGCACCACCGACTGGGCCATCCCGGGTCTAATGTCCTTCGTCACCTATCTAAAACCTCTAATCTCCCATGCAGATTGTCCGATAGTACCACTTGCAACACTTGCAGCCTAGGAAAACATACTCGCCTTCCTTTTTCCCGCTCCACTAGTATTACTTCAGCACCTTTTCAACTTTTGCATTGTGATTTATGGACATCACCTATTTCAAGTATCTCTGGATTTCAATATTATTTAGTTATCCTTGATGATTTTTCTCACTTTTTATGGACATTTCCATTACGTCAAAAATCTGATGTATCATGTGTCTTTCAAACTTTCATTCCCTATGTTAATACTCAATTCCAACTTCCCATTTTTGTTTCCAAAGTGATAACGGCCGTGAATTTCTTAACACCACCACCAATAACCTCCTTAATCACCATGGCATCATTTTACGAACCTCATGTCCCTACACCTCTCCACAAAATGGCAAAGCCGAACACATTATCCACACTACCAACGACATTATTCGTTGTCTCCTCATTCACGCTCACATGCCCGCACCTTACTGGGCCGAAGCTCTCGCCACAGCCACCTATCTTCTCAACCGGCGACCTTCTCAACCCATAAACTTCTCCACTCCCTTTGAGCATCTCTACAGATATCCACCTGACCTGTCCCACCTTCGAGTTTTCGGTTGCCTCTGCTACCCTAATATTTCTGCCACTGCACCTCACAAATTGGCTCCTCGCTCCACAACCTGTATTTTTCTAGGCTATCCTAACTCTCAAAAGGGGTACCGGTGTCTCGATCCCTCCACCCAGTGGGTCATCATCTCGCGGCATGTTATCTTCGATGAGACTACTTTTCCATTTTCTACAGCTGCAGGCCTCCAGAAAGATGACAGTAGCCTTGATTTTCTGGCTACACCTGATGGCGATGAAGACACTGTTCGGCTCCACCTCAACACGTCGCCAACACCGCCCGGTCCACACGGCAACTCTGCCGCTTCAGCCCGACCGATCCAGGCAGCCGCTCGGCCCATTGGAGTCGGGACTCTCGTAGACGGGCCCCAACCTGCCAGGCCGGTGCATGAGGCCGGTTCACCGCCAGCAGGCCTCCCCGCTTCATTCTCCAGGCCGGCCCAGGCGGCTGCCTCCCCACGAGCAGGCCTCCCCGCTCAACCGGCTAGGCCGGCCCAGGCGTCAGCTCTCCCGGGAGCAGGCCTCCCCGCTGAACCGGTCTGGTCAGCCCAGGCTTCTGACATCCCGGGCCCCCAGGTCGACAACTCCACCGGGCCTTCCTCCCTGTAGCTCGATCCAGCATCTACAGCCCACAATCTTCATCCCATGGTGACTCGTGCCAGGGCTGGCATAACAAAGTCGATTCACAAGCTCAACTTGTCTGCCGTCACGACTACGTCCACTGCTCCTTCTCCTGTGCCAAAGTCTTACCGTACTGCCTTGCAGGACTCACAGTGGCTACAGGCCATGCAAGACGAATACGACGCCCTGGTCCATAACAAAACTTGGACGCTCGTTCCTCGTCCACCGTCTGCAAACGTCGTTTCCGGCAAATGGATATTTAAACATAAATTTGCTGCAGATGGATCGTTGGCTCATCATAAGGCACGGTGGGTGGTTCGTGGCTACTCTCAGTAGCCCAGCATCGACTACGATGAGACATTCAGCCTAGTGGTCAAACCAGCCAGCATCCGTATTGTTCCCAGTCTCGCCATCTCTTGTTCATGGCCCATCCACCAGCTTGATGTGAAGAATGCTTTCCTCCATGGGACACTTGATGAGACCGTCTATTGCCAGCAACCCTCCGGTTTCATCGACCCGGCCTACCCTGATCATGTGTGTCTTCTCCAGAAGTCACTCTATGGTCTCAAGCAGGCGCCGCGTGCATGGTACCAGCGCTTCGCCACTCACGCTCGCTCCCTCGGCTTCACATCGACTACCTCCGACACTTCACTGTTTGTCTACCACAACGGAGCAGATACGGCTTATCTTCTACTCTACGTTGATGACATTATCCTCACAGCTTCATCGACTCGGCTTCTTCAACACCTTTCGGCTCGCCTTCACGATGAATTTGCCATGACGGACTTGGGAGCTCTCCACTACTTCTTAGGAGTGTCTGTCACACGCACTCCTGCAGGTCTGCATCTATCTCAGCGCCAGTACTCCATCGAGCTCCTCCAACACGCCGGGATGATCGATTGTCACTCCACCACAACTCCGATTGACACTAAGGCCAAGCTATCCACCTCCACTGGCGAGCTTCTTCCTGATGCTGCCGCCACTGAGTATCGAAGTATCACTGGAGCTTTATAGTACCTCACTCTGACACGGCCTGACATTGCTTACGCTGTTCAACAGGTTTGCTTACACATGCACGCCCCCCGAGATGCTCACATGGCTCTCATCAAGCGAATTCTACGATACATCAAGGGTTCCTTGGATCTTGGCTTATTTCTTCACGCCACTACCTGCACCACAGTGACAGCCTACACTGATGCTGATTGGGCCGGATGTCCTGACACCCGTCGGTCTACGTCGGGCTATTGCATTTTCTTTGGTGATAATCTTGTTTCATGGTCATCAAAACGGCAGACTACAGTCTCCCATTCCAGTGCTGAGGCAGAGTACCGTGCTGTCGCCCACGCAGTTGCTGAATGTTGTTGGCTTCGCCAGCTACTACTCGAGCTACATGCGTCCTTGACTGCTGCCACGATCGTCTTCTGTGACAATATCAGTGTTGTCTATCTATCTGCCAATCCTGTCCAGCACAAGAGAACAAAGCATATTGAGATCGACATCCATTTCGTACGGGAAAAAGTCACTCTCGGACAGATACGGGTCCTCCATGTCCCTTCAGCTCTTTCAAGACTTTCGCTCCAGCCTTCACGTGGTGGATCCCCATGATTCGCCTGCGGGGGGGTGTTAGCAGGATTAGCGAGAGTCCGCTGTTTCCATACCTAGCTCGTCTATTTTTGTATAGCTACAATCACGCGATGTATTTCCTTTCTTTGTACCTTCCTTTTGTACCTCTGAACCAATGCTATAAAGAGCTAAGACCGGCACCTGTCCAGCGTGTGCCGTGCTCTTCTATTCTCCTTTTCACAAACAAGAATGTTTTACCTACAAAGACGTCGGCTAGCTTGGAGGGAGGACGTCTGCTGGGCGCTGGCTTAGAGGGAGGAAGGCACCGGCTGGCTTAGAGAGAGGAGAACTCCAGATGGACGTGGTGGATGATGAGCCACCAACAGTTGGAGGATGGCAGCAGAGAGGAGGCACGCTTCTTCTAGCGTGTGGGCCGAGCAGGATGGTGGCCAACCATTTTTGGCTGACATGATGTCGGCTCTACCGAAAACAGATTTGTGTGCTACAGCCGCCAAAAAAAGGTGGAGCGTGTGATAGCGCGAGGCGCGAGTGGCGGAGATGCTCTAAGATGACAGAATATTCATACTTCATAGTAAAAGATAATCATTATTATTACAATAGCATGTGTCATTGGCAAGCACAAAACATTTTTGTCTAAAAACATCAAAGAACTTTTAAAGGTGGTTTACTGGTTTAAAAATTTTAGCTGAGAGAAGTCATCACAAGTCATCTTTTTCCCGTTTTAGATCTATTTATGCAAACTTCAATTTTCATTCAGTGTGTAACTTCTATTCCATGTCCAATTAACTTAACTTTCACATTTACTTACTAAGAATGCATGTTACATACCAGAGGGGTTTCTTCTCTAGGAAGGCTTGTCAGTAGGGAACTCCCCATGGTGCGCCACCTATAATGGTCGTTGTAGCTGTACCGTGCCAATGACGTGCTTGCGATGATATTGGTTTGGCATCTGCTTTTGTTTTAAAAAATAATCATGTAAGACCAAATAAAACACTGGGCGTTAGAACATTGCATTTGTTACAGTTCAGTCAAAATTGTGCACAAATGAGTATCAATCTAGTCTCAAGCCAGTTCAGTCAAAATTGTGCACAAATTGGTATCAATCTAGTCCCAAACAAATTCATGTCATATGAATCTTGAAATCGCCCGGTCTGCAATCAGCATGAAGATGTCATCTATATGAAAAGACTAAAACACCAACTACTTGTCCGTTGTCATCTTATTATTAGGTTTTCTCATATAGTTTAGAATCTGAAAAAAATAGAAATCAGTCCACATCCCCCATGAACTATCAAAATGAGAATTTGATTCGATGTATTTAAAGCGGAATAAGAATTTTACAACAGATATAAGCCTCACCTAATGACCTAATAATAAGTACAACTTCGAAAAAACACCCACACATATGTACTTCACATGGTTTGTCACTAAATTAAACAAAATGACAAGATTATGAGTTCATGGAATTGACCATGTTCTAACGGGAGCAATGACTACATGTGTATCATCTAATCATTCAATCTTACAAATGTCTAATAAACAATCACTTCTGCTTAAAATCCACGCCTTGCAGGTGTTGATAGCAAAAAAATGGCATCAATGGCTGATATTGTCAAAATATCATTTTTGATGATTTGGGCCAAAAATACACATGTCCGGGGTCAGGCCGAAGCCCTACAGGACCGAGGGTCCATTGGGCTATGGGCTCCAAAAGCCTCTGACCAGCCCACGGCCTTCGGCCAGGAAGCCTTCGGAGGCCCACGCCGCCGAAGCTTCGGCCCGAGGAGCAGGCTTCGACGAGCCTGGCCGAAGCCCACTTCGGCAGAGACAGAGTTGGATACAATTCCGGCTAAGTTTTTATCTCTATCCAAGCAAAATTATAGCAGATTAGATCAGAAGTTTGGCCCCTATAAATAGAGAGGCGAGGCCAGCTTAGAGAGCCCCCCAACACAAATCAAACACAAAACCCTAGCTTTGATCGCATTTATTTACCTTTACTTTTCTGTACCTCTTCGTGGGTTTGCCTGGAAGCCCTCCGCCGGCCACTTCAGAACAGTGGTAATCCTTGTTACTTCACTTGTGAATTATCCGTTAATCTACGTAATAGATTGCTATCGCCTTGTTACTTCACCTGTGAAGTATCCGCTAATCTACGTAACAGATTGCTACCTTCGCTACTAGTGCAACACTTAGAGTAATTCGGTCCTCAGACCGAATTAGTACTTCGAATCCTCTCTGTTGCAGGTTTTCACGTTCGGAGCTACTTCGCCGGAGGTGTCCGGAGCCTGAGAGATCGGTTTCGGAGGTTGCCAGAACACCCTTCATCGGGACTTCTGCTTCGACCGCACGCTTCGCCAGCACTCTTCGTCACGACAGGCTTCGCCACGTTTGTACTCTGCTCTGGACAAAGTCACGCCCACGCGCGACGTTTGAGTTGTCATTTTGTACCTCGCTGTATCAGGGACTTCGCGCCGATCCCCACCGTTCGGAGGTGATTGTCGCGCCCGGATCCGTTCAGAGTTCATCTTCGACCGGATCAGTCCGAACGCTGAAGGTACCCTTCGGCGGGACACTTCGCACCGAACGCCGAAGGTATACTTCGGTGACCCCCTTCGCCAGCACACTTCGAAACAGACAGGCTTCGACCGGTTTGCTAATTTTATTCTGTTTAATATATTTCTTTCAGCTAATTGGATTATTTTGTGTGATCTGATTGCCTGGCGACTCCACCCCCCTTATCACGACTAAGGGTAATCAGAACACGACATCGGTGTTGCGTCACGCTTAGGCTTCTCCCTAAGTATCCGCACACTTTTGGATCATCGAACTGACCCAAGTGTGGGGGCACGTTTTCGTGTCAACACACTTTTTGGCGACTCCACTGGGGAAAGCTACGCCAACATGACGAGTACGTCTAGATCGGCCACCAGTACATCTACATCGACTACTACGTCTACACCGCCGATGGACACCATAGGAAGCACGGATATCGACAACCGCAACATCCTGACATTCACTCTTGAAGATATTCCCGCGGAAGACCGAGCGGAGATCGAGGCGAAGCTGAAAGCACTCCAGGACATGATGCTTGGGGGCTATGTCAAGACACGCGCAAGCTTCATCAAGCGCGACATCGTCACCCCCGACCTCGCTCAGGTCCAGGTAACACCTGTATTGCCCCGTTTATCTTCTTTAGAGATTGAGCAGAAAATAGCCGCATCAGTAGATCAGGCCGTTAGCGCTTCGCTAGACAACCGTTTAGATTCAACAGTCAGCTCCCAAGTAGAGGCAGCTCTTAGAAGGTTCGGCTTTACTGAGGTCGTACCTCCGGTCCCCATTGCTAGTGCACCTCCGGTAAACCAGATGTACGGCAGAACTGACAACAGCACTGGTACGACCATAATGTCTCCAGCCTCAGCACTTATGGCCGAGACTAATCATTATACTTACGGCCAAACTAGCACTGCATACCATGCACCACCACCTGCACCGGTACCCACGCTACCCGCACCACATGCGCAGGTACCCGAACACGAGCACGTCATGCAGATAGCACGCAGGGAAGAGGCCCATGGTAGACACGCCGATATCCCATTGCGTGTCGCGCCCCCGCATGAGAGGCGCGCGCAGGCAACATGCCAAGATGACATAGAGGAGCGGGTTCGCGCACTATTTAGAGAGTGTGCCGGCTTCGTGCCCAAGGGACAGATTAGGGTTTACCGTAAGCCATACCCCGACGATCTCGATACAATACCCTACCCCCACGGCTATAGAATCCCTGAATTCACCAAGTTCGATGGCGAGGGTAGCAAAACCACACTAGAGCACGTTAGTCAATTTTTGGCACAGTGTGGAGAAGTTAGTAGGATAGATGCCCTAAAAGTAAGACTATTTTCTCTCTCGCTATCCGGCACCGCTTTCACTTGGTTTTCGGCGCTCCCCCCGAACTCCGTTCAGACGTGGAATGATTTAGAGCGAAAGTTCCATGATTATTTTTACACGGGCGAGACAGAACTTAGGCTTTCACACTTGACATCGGTTAGACAGAAATCTAACGAGAACGCCTCTGAATACATCAAATGTTTTAGGGATACTAGAAACCGATGTTTTAGCCTTAATATTTCAGAAAGGGACTTGGCGGAACTAGCTTTTAATGGGTTACGTTCCGAGATTAAGGAAAGATTAGACAACCAAAACTTTTTAGAAGTTAGCCAAGTTTTACAGCAGGCTATGGTCCAAGAAGGCCGAGCTAAAGATAAAAAATTTGTTAAGACGTTTAACAAGCCTAGGGCTGAAATCCACATCATGGAACACTCCGACGAGGAGGAATCAGAAGAGGAAGATTCGGCCGACATGTACGCAACCGAATAGGTGTGGAACGCTAAGAGTAAACCTATCACTTGCTCCGAATTACGACCGTCTCCCACCAGGAATCGACTTAGTGATGTCAAGTACTTGTTCGATATAACTAAGTGTGATAAAATATTTGACTTTCTCTTGAAGAACCAGCTTCTTAGGTTGCCTAAAGGTCAAGTCATTCCATCTGCCGATGAGTTAAAGAAGCATCCATACTGTAAGTGGCATGATTCACACTCACATAACACTAACGACTGCAATGTTTTTTGACGGCAGGTCCAATTGGCCATAGAGGAAGGACGATTGAAGATAGACTATAATCCAAAGATGAAGCTGGACAAAGATCCTTTTCCCATCAACGCCGTCGACCTCGGCGAGAAGAAGGTATTGATTCGGCCAGAACAGGCCGAGTCGGCTAAGGGGAAAGGATGTAATTGTTGGAGAGCCGCGCACTCGCACGCTCATACCAAAGAACCCTGAGGTAGGAGTGTGGAAATAGAACATTAACACCCCTTCGACCAAAACTCACAAGAGGCCAAAGGTAACGTACAACATGCTGTTGAACAACCATCGGAGAAAAGCCCAGGAAACAGGTCCCCGCGCTAAAAGACTAGGACAGCCGAAGGGCCCAAGGCTTTCGGAGGGTAGCTTCGGACCGAAGCAGGCAAACCCTCTCCACGGCGGCTTCGGGCCACGGTGGACTGACACTCCGCACGGTGGCTTCGAGCCTCAATGGCCGAATCCCCCATACAATAACTTCGGCCCCCAATGACCGAACCCCGCACCATTTTGGACTTCTCCGATAGGAGGCTTCGGCCCGCACTGGCCGAACGTACCTCCGGCCTGGCAGGACCCTTCGCTGGTATGGTCTGAGACACCGTCAACTCTGCCGAACCCCCCTTCGGGTAACGAGTTCGGCTCTTAGTGGGCAAGGCCACTAGAACCACCTATGCCTCCGCCGTACAACTGGGCAGGAACCCCGTGGGCTCTGTACGTATCTAGATCGGAGTACCCTCCGCAACTTAACACTATGCCTTGTTTTCCTTCGGAGTATTATGGATGGCAGGGACAAGCAGACGCAGCGGAGGGGGCATCGTCCACAGACTATCCGTGGTGCCTCCGAATCAAACCATGCAGAGTGAAGCCGAAGGGTACAGGCGCGAGGAGGCTGAGGAAAGGGAGTCCGAAGCCATCACCATCAGAGTGGGGTCTCAGGAAGTCCCAATCCCAAAGGCTTTGTCACTGAAGTCTGACGGAGGTGAGTCCCATGCTTCGGCCGAGCTCTACACCGAAGCCTGGTTCGATCGGCCGAACAAGGCCGGTCCGTCCACCGGGGTTCACAGTGAAGGCCCCTCTGAGTGTAGGGTGCGCAAGGCCAAAGGAGACAGTACCACTTCGGCCAGAGTTGGTAGGAGCCAGGCAGTAGCACCCGACACCAAGCCACAACCATCTTGGGCACCTCCAGGCATGTCCAAATCACAGAAGAGACGTCTACACTGACTACGGGCACAGGAGATGCGCGAAAAGAAAGCCGAGGACGAGCGCGACGCTGTCTTCGAGGAAATCCGCCCTCGGCCATCTACAAGACAGGTATGGAGGGAGAAGCCAGTTGAGATAACCAACCCGACTCCTAGTCTGAGCGACGATGACGAAGACATGCTCGACGATGACTACTCACCCGTTTCCGAAGGGCCCGCACCCCAGGTGATGGACATCAACATTGTCACGCTGCCCGCCGAGTTTGCCCTACCACAGGACGAGGCCGAGGTCGCTCAATTGAACCTCGGCCCGCGCAATGCCATCTTCGAGAAGCCCGAGGACTCGGTTCGCCATCTGAAACCCCTCTACGTCAGAGGTCACATTGATGGAAAGCCGATTTCCCGAATGCTCGTCGACGACGGTGCCACTGTTAACTTAATGCTTTACTCCTTGTTGAAGAAACTTGGCAGGGGCGAGGATGATCTGAAGAAGACTAACTTTATGCTCAACGGCTTCAACGGCGAGAGCTCCGAGTCCAAGGGCGTACTCTCCATGGAGTTGACGGTGGGCAACAAGACGTTGCCAACAACGTTTTTCGTCGTCGATGTACAAGGTAACTACAGCGTTCTACTTGGGCGCAACTGGATTCACGCGAATTGCTGCATTCCTTCTACCCTACACCAGTGCCTGATTCAGTGGGATGACGATGAGGTAGAGGTCATTCCCGCAGATACTTCAGCCCAAGTAGCATTGGCCGATGTATCGGTTGACGCCCTCCATAATAAAGTAGAGTGTCTGTCAGGTAGGGATCTTTCAGATTACGATTTTGTTAGCGTATCCGGAGGAAGTTTTGTTCTAGTGTATGTAAAGCCGGCTGGAGTAGCACAACTATTTTTGTATTGATAGTCATGTCTAGCAAGAGTAATCTAGATTGGCTAAAGTCTCGTGTGGAGCAATATCGGTCTAGCAAAGATGGTATTGCCGAGGCCATCAGAGACTTTAGCGAAGTAGAGAAATTAGGACAAGGCTTTGCGTCGGCCGATCCCTTGGAGGAAGTTGACATAGGTAATGGTAGCATCCCGAGACCGACTTTTGTAAACCAACATTTACAGCCTGATGAAAAGGCCGAAGTAATAAAGTTACTTCGGTCGTATGTCGATTGTTTTGCATGGGAGTATAGCGAGATGCCAGGACTAAGTCGTGAGCTCGTGGAGCATCGGCTACCTATCAAGTCTAGATTTAGGCCTTATAAGCAACCTCCTCATCGCTTTAACTCGGCCATCTATGACCGAGTTAAAGAAGAAGCAGAGCGACTACTCAAGGCTGAATTTATTAGGCCATGCAGGTACGCGGAATGGGTTGCTAACATTGTACCTGTAGAGAAGAAAGGGAGCGGCGAGATACGGGTATGTATTGATTTCAGAGATCTGAACAGAGCCACTCTGAAAGACGAGTATCCAATGTCAATAGCCGACATGCTGATCAACGATGCTTCAGGACACAAGGTACTGAGTTTTCTTGATGGCAATGCTGGTTATAATCAAATCTTTATGGCCGAAGAGGACGTCTACAAGACTGCCTTTCGATGCCCTGGTTTTGTTGGTTTATTCGAGTGTGTCGTTATGACTTTTGGTTTGAAGAATGCTAGCACCACGTATCAACGCGCTATGAACTTAATCTTTCATGACTTGCTAGGGGTTATGTTAGAAGTTTACATCGATGATGTTGTAGTCAAATCGGACACTATGGGGAGCCATTTAGCCGATTTGAAGGTTGCTTTTGATAGGATGCGACAGTATGGTCTGAAAATGAACCCACTCAAGTGTGCTTTTGTTGTGTCAGCAGGTAAGTTCTTAGGTTTCATGATTCACGAGAGAGGCATAGAAATTGATCCTAAGAGGCTTGAGAAGATTAGAAACATTGCAGCGCCGACATGCAAAAGGGATGTACAGAAGTTGCTAGGCAAGATGAATTATTTGTGTCGCTTTATATCCAACTTGTCCGACAAGATTAATGCATTTGTCCCCATACTCCGGCTAAAGAACGAAGTCGAGTTCACTTGGGAGGCAAGCCAGCAAAGTGCCTTTGAGAAATACAAGGAGTGCTTGTCATCACCGCCTGTGGTGAGAGCACCCAAAGCTAGGATTCCGTTTCGGCTATACATCGCTGCTGAAGATAGCGTGATTGGGGCCGTGCTAACCCAGGAGGTAGAGGGAAAAGAGTACATCATCACGTTCTTGAGCCGCCGCCTGCTGGATGCCAAAACCAGGTACGCATTTGTGGAACGTTTGTGTTTATCACTTTACTACACGTGCACCAAATTACACCATTATCTGCTCCCTACTACATGTGTTGTCGTTTGCCAAACCGATGTTATAAAGCACATGTTACAGAAGCCGATTCTGAGTGGAAGAATCGGAAAATGGGCTTACGTGTTAATTGAGTATGATTTGGCCTACGAACCCCTGAGAGCAATGAAAGGCCAAATCTTAGCCAACTTTATAGTTGATCACGACATAGATGTCAACTGGAGTGACAATATTGCTCTAGTTGAGGTAGTGCCATGGAAACTTTATTTTGATGGTTCGGCTTGCAAGAGTGGCCAAGGTATTGGAGTGGTTCTCATATCACCTAATGGAATGCACTTTGAGACTTCGACCCGTCTAGAATTTCCTTCCACTAATAACCAAGCTGAATACGAAGCTTTATTGCTAGGTCTTGGATTACTAGAGTATGTAGGTGCTAAACATGTCCACGCATATGGTGATTCCTTGTTAGTAGTGCAACAAGTAGCTAAAAGTGCTCAATGCTTTAACGACTTGCTGAATAGTTACTTGGATAAATGTCTAGACATAGTTGCTGCTTTTGATGACTTCAAAATCTCTCACGTGTCAAGAGAAGCCAATTCAGTCGCAAATGATTTGGCTCAGCAAGCATCTGGTTACCAAGTCAGGAGAGGAAAATTTTCTATAAGGGAGAAGCCGATGCTTGGTCTCACTGCTGAAGCCAGTGACGGTGGGCAAGCGCACCCTCTGGGTCGGACCCCTCCGGCCACCGAAGGCCACTGCGAGACGAGGTCCCTGGACCAGAGTACTCTACCAACCGAGGGACATGGCATGCCGAAGGCCATAAGACGAAGCCTCCCGCACGGTGAGGGCTTCCGGGAGTCCGAACCCTCCGGAGGGCTTTGGCCCAGCACACTCCGAATGCCCAGCCCGACCAGACTTCGGCAGGAGCAGGAATGGCTCGGGGGGCACCCCGAAGTTAGTAGTTTAGAAATTTTTTCAGAGGGTGAGCTAGCAAGACCCTCTGAAGCCCATAAGAGCGATTGGAGAGTTCCGATCATCCAATATTTGAGAGACCCTAGCCAAAGGGTTGATCAAAAGGTTCAGCGACAAGCGTTCAAATTCGTGCTGATAGACGACACATTGTATCGCCGAACCATCGATGGAGTGTTGTTGAAGTGTTTAGACCGTGAACATTCCCAGGTGGCTACAGGAGAAGTCCATGAAGGACTTTGTGGCACTCATCAGTCAGTCTAGAAGATGAGTTGGATGCTCAAACGAGCAGGTTTTTATTGGCCGACTATGACTGAGGATTGTTTTAAGTATTATAGAGGGGCGTGAAGCATGTCAAAAGTTTGGCAATCTTCAGCTAGCTCATGCCTCATTACTCAGCCCTATTGTCAAGCCATGGCCGTTTCGAGGTTGGGGTTTAGACTTCATCGGCCAAATTCACCCTCCTTCCTCAAAAGGGCATCGGTTCGTGTTGATGGTGACGGATTATTTCACTAAGTGGACCGAGGCCGTACCTCTCAAGAACATGACTCACAATGAGGTACGTGATTTTATCTTGAAGCACATCATACATAGATTTGGCATTCCTCAAACTCTTACTACAAATCAAGGTAGTTCATTTGTTTCTAGAGAAGTGAGGGACTTCGCCGAATGTTATGGTATTAAGTTGATAAACTCTTCACCTTACTATGCTCATGCCAATGGTCAGGCCGAGTCTAGTAATAAAACCATGATTAAGCTCATTAAGAAGAAAATTGAAGAGTTTCCTAAAAGGTGGCATGAAGTGCTTTCCGAGGGACTATGGGCTTGTAGAATTGCAAAGCACGGTGCTACCAAAGTCAGTCCATATGAGTTGGTATATGGACAAGAAGTCGTTCTGCCTGTAGAGGTAGATCTTGGCTCCTTAAGAGTGTTAAAGCAAGATGGCTTATCGGTCAACGAGTATGAAACTCTTTTGAAGGATAATCTAGAGGAAGTGACTGATAATAGACTAAGGGCTTTAGAAGCCATAAAAGTAGACAAGATGAGAGTAGCTAAAGCCTACAATAAGAAGGTTAAACCAAAATCATTTCAAGTAGGAGATTTGGTTTGGAAGACGATTTTAACCTTAGGCACAAAGAGTCCCAAATTTGGTAAATGGTCACCTAGTTGGGAAGGTCCTTTTAAGATAGCCAAAATCGCTCTTGGCAATGCATACGTGTTGGAATCTCTACAAGGAGAGCAGTTTCGAAGAGCTTTGAATGGTAGGTACTTGAAAAGGTATTTCCCAAGCGTGTGGCAAATAGCGTTGTTGGGGGAAAATATTCCATCCTCAGGGTTATTGCAGTAACAACACAAAGGCAGATAACAGATTCGAAGGTTTCCAGCATGCATCTTCGGAGATGCCTTGAGTCAAGCTCGAAGTATGAAGATGGACCTTAGTTCGGAGTATATCTTTGAAGCTTGGACTCTTCTAAGATCTTTTCTGCCAGCTAAGATGGAAGACTTATCTTCTTTCTCATTAGATTAGTCTTTTACCATTTTAGCCCTATTAAGGGTACCGAATAGTTTCCACTATGTCGGTTGTAATAGAGGGGTAAATAGGTCTTTTCCTTAATATTTAGGCCTATAAATACCCCCCGTTTCACCCTGTAACAGAGACACCGAATACAAGTTATTCAATACACACATTCGAACTATTCTAAGTTATTATCCTTTCGGAGGCTTAGAACAGTTCACTTCGCAAACACTTCGTTTGTTAGTTTCTAATCTTCAGAAACCTGTTAGCGTAATCTTTTACGCCAACAGTTGGCACCGTCTGTGGGGAACCTAGTCCAAGAAACTTCGTTCTCTACCAACTTCTTTCATCATGCCTCCTAAGCAGAGCGCATCTCGTAACCCTGTTCGGAGGTGCCCTCGGATCTCCGGAGAGGCACCTCCCGACACTGTTGAGGTTGGAGGACCTTCGACGTTTCCTCACCCCAAACTCCGGAAGGAGTTCCCATTCCTCGAGCATACAGAGTTCCTCCGCCAACTCCCTCTATACTTCGACCACCCGGAGTTCCTCTTCCACCTCAAGTCCCACTCCGAACTGATCCTCTCAGTTCTCAAGACCCGGAAGATCCTTTCGGAGGAGATGAAGACAATCTTGGTGATATGGCCGCTCAAATGGCCAGTCTCCAAGCCAAAGTAGCGAGATGACGGCAAGAAGCTGCAAATAGGCTTCGCTCTCAAGCCATCCCTGTTATTCCAGAAGTGCTTGAAGACGACGAACCCATCTATCCCGAAGCCCCAGAGAACGCCTCCTTTGATACTGAATCTTCGGTGCATCCTGAACTACAAAAGGTTCGCTTCGACCCAAAGTTTAAGACTTCGAAGCTTTGCAAGTATGCAGGAGATGAAGATCCGGGAGAATTTGTCCGTTCTTATGCTCTAGCAATTGAAGCCAGTGGAGGAGTTCGAGATACCATGGCAAAATGCTTCCCCTTAGCTCTTCAAGGAGTAGCATTAAGGTGGTTCTGGTCTTTGAAGCCAGGATCAATTAATTCATGGGGGCAGCTGAAGAAGAAGTTCGTAAGCAATTTTCAAGCCACCTTCGTGCCTCCAATGTCGACGGGAAGTCTTTTCCAGGTGAAGCAACTCCCTGGAGAGACATTGAGGCAATATTTCAAGCGCTTCGCTCATACGAAGTCGCAGATCCGAGGGTTAACTACATCTTCGGTAGTTGACGCAGCTCGGGAAGGTGTCAGTCATCAAGGCCTCCTTGATAAGCTTCACCGGAAAAGCATATCTTCTGTTTCTCAGCTGATGTCATACTTTGAAGAATATGCAAGGTCGGAAGAAGGTTGGCTTCGAAGAACTGCAGCTACTCCATCCATACTGCAGGAAGTAAAGGTGGAAGTAAAAACTTCGGCGCAGCCGCGAGAACCAGTCTTCGAAGTTCAGCATGATAGGAGAAGGGGGAAAAAGCATCCCCGTTCTGAAGTCCTGAACATTGCACCCCCGCAAAAGTTCACCCAGAGAGCTCCACAACCTTCGGGAAACAAGGTCAACGGCTGGAGGCCACCAGGGAAAACGGCTGGCAAAGGCCAGACCCTTTTCTGCTGTATTCATGGTGAAAACCGAAGCCACGCAACTGATACTTGCAAGGCTATACTTACTCTGAGAGGAGAGTATCTAGAAAGAACTTTGGGTCGAGGTACTACTGACCGAGTTCTAGCTGAAGTGCGCCCGGAGCCTGTCCAGGCTGTGGCGCGGATAGAAAACTTTGAAGCTGCAAGGCGCCCTCCGGTGGCCAATGTTATGCCACCTCCGAAGCAAGAAGAAGGGCAAGACCGAGGAAAAAGAGTAGTCCTCCCCATCTCCGAAGGAGGTACCCTTGGAAGCATGTCAAAAAGGCAGAGAAGAGACTATGTCAAAGAAGTGGGCCACATTGGAACTTCGTCATCCGCAGCTGCTATGCCGGAATGGTCTCATGTACCAATATCTTTTTCTGCAGAGGATGCAGTTGGCATTAAATTCCCACATGCGGACCCACTTGTCATTACTGCTGACATTGCAGGAACTGAGGTTCGAAGGGTGTTAATTGACGGAGGCAGTTCGGTAGACATTATTTTTATTCAAGCCTTCGATCAATTGTGCATCTCCAGAAAACACCTTCTTCCAGCGGCTCGTCCTTTGCAAGGCTTCGCAGGACCTCCGCTTGATGCACTTGGCCAAATTGGTTTGGAAGTTACATTCGGAGAAGGATTGTTAGCCAGGACAGAGGAAGTAATCTTCGACGTTGTAGATGCTCCATATGCCTACAACGTCATCTTTGGAAGAGGCATGTTAAACCAGTTCGGAGCTGTGGCACATCACAATTATTTGTGTATGAAGATGCCCACGCAAGAAGGAGTCCTTACTGTCTTCGGAGATCAAGCTACTGCCCGAAGAGCAGAATATGGTCATGGCCCCCCTCTTAATCCAAGACAAGTAAATAGCGTGCAAGATGATCAAGAAAATTTTTCAGCTCCTTCTGAGTCTTCGAAGAAATCCTTCCCAAGACCAAGTCCTGAAGGAGAGATTGCAACGGAGATTATTGTTAAAGATGGTAAAGAATATACATTTCAATTTGGTAAAGATTTACCTCCAGAAGTTGCAACCTCCTTGGAAAAAGTGGTGGAAGAGAATTTAGATGTCTTCGCTTGGTCTGACGAAGATATCACCGGAGTTGATCGGGATATCATTGAGCATAGTTTGCTTGTAAACCCGAAGGCCCGGCCTGTTCGGCAAGGACTCCGAAAAATGTATGCAGAAAGAGCTGTTCTGGCGAAGGACGAAGTCGAAAAATTGTTGAAGGCTGGGATTATCAGAGAAGTGGCTCACACAGAATGGTTAGCCAACCCAGTCTTCGTCAAAAAGAAATCCTCCGGGAAGTGGTGCATGTGCATTGATTTCACATCCTTGAATAAAGCATGCCCTCGTGACCCCTACCCCATGCCCCGAATTGATCAATTGGTCGACTCCACCGCAGGTTCGGAGTTATTAAGCTTCCTTAACGCATATTCTGGTTATCATCAAATATGGTTAAAGCGCGAAGATGAGATCAAGACAAGCTTCGTAACTCCCTCGGGAGTCTTTTGTTATGTAAGAATACCTTTTGGCTTAAGAAATGTCGGGGCTACTTTTTCGAGGTTAGTTGCTAAGGCTCTAGGTCATCAATTAGGTCGCAATGTGGAGGCCTATATGGATGATATTGTAATAAAGAGTGCTTTAAAGCACCAACATAGCCTAGACTTAGCAGAAACATTTAATAGCCTTCGGGCATGTGGGATCCGTCTTAACCCTGAAAAATGCATCTTTGGGGCTAAGGCTGGGAAGTTGTTAGGGTATTTAGTTTCAAGCAGGGAGATTGAAGCTAGCCCTACTCAAATAACTGCGCTACAAAAGATGGCTCCTCTGGAAAATCTAAAGCAAGTGCAAAAGTTGACCGGACGTCTGGCAGCACTTAGCAAGTTTTTAGCAAGGTCTGCGGAGAGAAGCTTGCCTATATTTAAAGCATTGAAAGGGTCCGAAGATTTTGCATGGACACCGGAGTGTCAGAAAAGCTTCGAAGATATTAAAGAATATCTCAGTAATCTCGCTACACTCACGGTGCCTACTGCGGACGAAACCCTACTCCTTTATCTTGCAGCTACAGGTTCTGCTGTCAGTGCAGTCCTGGTCAGAGAAATGGATTTCAATGGGAAGTTGGTGCAAAATCTTGTTTATTTTGTGTCAGAAGCATTATCAGGAGCGAAGACAAGATATTCCGAACTCGAAAAGTTCGTTTATGCTCTGATAATGGCTTCGAGGAAATTAAGACATTATTTTTTGGCTCACAATGTAATTGTACCAACTTTGTATCCTTTGGGAGATATGCTCCGAAGTAAAGACTCCACTGGAAGAATTGGAAAGTGGGCAGTCGAACTAGCACCCTTCGGAATATCTTTTCTGGCAAGGACAACAATCAAATCGCAAGTCTTAGCAGATTTTGTAGCAGAGTGGACTCCACCTGCAACTTTGGTTCCGGAGAAGTCAAGTGACGGAGTTTGGACTGTTTATTCCGATGGGGCTTTCCAAGCATCCGGAGCAGGTGTTGGAGCAGTGTTGATTTCGCCTTCAGGGCAAAGAGCAATGTACTCCGCAAGACTCAACTTTAAGTCTACCAATAATATAGCGGAGTATGAAGGGATTTTACTGGGACTCCGAAAAGCACGTGCTCTAGGGGCTACAAGAGTTGTTATAAAGACAGATTCTCAAATAGTAGCAGGGCACGTAGATAAAAGTTTTCAAGTTCGACATCCGCAGCTTGCAAAGTACTTAGAAGAAATCCGTAAGATCAAAGCACACTTCAAGGGTATTTCCATTCGGAGTATACCAAGAGCAGAAAATGTGCAAGCGGACATCTTAGCAAAAGCTGCAGTCGGAGCTGTGGATATACCAGAGGAAGCTTTTTATGAGGAGCTTAGTACACCTTCAGTGCTACAAATTCCCTCTGCAGAGATTCTTTGCATTCCAAGTGCCGATTGGAAAAATTCAATCATGGAACTTTTACAAGGAGGGACAAATTTGCCTGAAGAGCCACAGCTTTCAAGATTGAAATTCAGGGCTAGAAATTATCAAATAATCAACGGTATTTTATACAAGGCCGGAGTATGTTACCCTCTACTCCGATGTATATCTCAAGCCGAAGGTCAAGAAATCCTTCGAGAAATCCATGAAGGACTTTGCGGTAGCCATTTAGCCCCTCGAGCTTTGGCAGGAAAAACACTTCGCCAGGGGCTTTATTGGCCTACAATAACAGCTGATGCGGAGAGCTTGGTCCGCACTTGTCAAGGATGTCAGTGGATGGGTCGACGGAGTCATCGCCCACCAACAGCTCTTCAAGTTATTGCTCCGGTATGGCCTATGGCCAGATGGGGTATGGATTTAATTGGTCCCTTTCCAGTAGCTAAGGGAAATTTAAAGTTCGCAGTGGTAGCTATTGAATATTTTTCTAAATGGGTAGAAGCAGAGCCCTTAACAGCTATCACTTCGAACAATGTACAGAAATTCTTTTGGAAAAATATCATTTGCCGGTTCGGAGTGCCTAGACAACTCACAGTTGATAATGGAACACAGTTCGATGCAGAACCTTTCAGGGAGTTTTGCGAAGATATAGGCATCCAGTTATGTTTTGCTGCAGTAAGGCATCCTCAGTCGAATGGAGCTGTAGAAAGAGCCAATAGAACTATTTTGTCGGGGCTAAATCGAAGGATAGTAGGATTAGCAAAAGGACTGTGGACCGAAGAACTTCCGAAGATTTTGTGGTCCATTCGGACTACGCAAACAAGGTCCACAAGTTTTACTCCATTCAGATTACTATTCGGAGACGAAGCTATGACTCCAACGGAGCTCAAAGGAGGATCACTTCGTAGCATCGAACCGGAGATTGAAGAAGAAAGACAAGCTTCGCTAGATTTATCAGAAGAAATAAGACTTCGAGCTGTGGCCAATTTATCAAAGTATCACCAGTAGACGAAGGCTTGGTATGACCCGAAGGTTAAGATCAATGAGCTTAGACCGGGTCATCTTGTTCTGCGAAGCATTATAGCGCCAGGGAAATTAGGAAATAAATGGGAAGGTCCATACTTAATTGTTCGTTCAGGACGCCCTGGCTCTTTTAAATTAGCTAATTTAGAAGGTGAAGAATTAGCACATACTTGGCATGCGGAGCACCTAAAGCGATACTTCGCATAAGGGCTCCTTGTAAACCACTTGTAATCATCTTCTGAATTAATAAAGCATATGGTTCAGATAGTGCCTTCCCCTCATAAACCTCCAGCTTCCGAGTGGACGCACTGGAACCGCGGGGTTGACCGAGAGGGAAGTGTCATAAAGCTGAATCATATTTTCGGACTTCGAATCATTGGTTCGAAGTTTCCGACGTGGGGGCTGACATAATCCGGAGTCCAAGCCACCGGCTTATAGGCATCCGTAAAAGAGCCCAAAATCACATCATACGGAGTCCAAGCCATTGGCTGGTAGACATCCGTAAAAGAGCCGAAGGTGGTCAAAATATGCGGAGTCCAAGCCATTGGCTGGTAGACATCCGTAAAAAGAGCCGAAGGTGGCCAAAATATGCGGAGCCCAAGCCACTGGCTTGTAGGTATCCGTAAAAGAGCCGAAGGTGGCCAAACTATGCGGAGTCCAAGCCACTGGCTTGTAGACATTCATAAAAAGAGTCCAAAGAGACCACTGCGAACTCCGAACCACTGGTTTGACAGAGTTCGCAAAAAAGAGCCGAAGGTGGCCAAAACAGAATAGAGTTTGAGCCATGAGCTTCGAATGTCTGTTAACATAGTCCAAAGTGACAAATTATCTAAGACACTAAAGTGTCCTAAAGTTATCTCAAGTGATTTCTTTCAAAAAACAAAGGGTACTAAGTTGCCATTCTTCAGACTACAAATAGTCAAAGACATTTTATAAGATTTTAAAAGATCTTCAAATTGAAGAGGGGCTCCGAACCCCAAAAAATTGTACTCCGAAGTTTTTCTTTGCGCATAACCATCTTTGAATACAGTTCGAAGTTGCTTATACCCAAAGAGGGCCTATTAAATAGGGAGACAATTTTAAATTGATATTTATTATTCGAACGAATTTGATTACAGATTACATCATGAAAAATTGGTATCTATACCAAGAAGGAATCGAAGACCTCTTCGATCTCTAGAGCTAGGGTTGGAACGACTAGTTCCAGTGCCGGGAGTTCTAACAACTTTACATTTAACTCTCTTGCCTCCCTTCGAAGCTCTAAAGTCTTTTTGTTCTTGTTGAAGCTCGGCCCAAGTTCGAAGCCGTTCGGGGCTCCTTTCCCAGCTTCCAAGTTCTTCAGGCTTTTTACTTCGAGCTTCATCTTCGTCTTCGGACCATATAACGTCTTCAGAAGACGAAGTTTCCGAGTTAACCTCTTTTTCTTCCTCTTTAATATAAGATAGTATATCTTTGCTTACTTCGGGCGTAATTGCACCGGAGTTATCTCGAGGAACTAAAAATCGAGGCCGCTTGTAAACTTTTAAAAGATCGAAGGTAGCCCATAATGAGCGAAGCTCGTCGTTAATGTCTAACACTTCGATATCTTCCATATGAGGCAAAGCCTAAAAACATGATAAACAAATTTTCATTGATAAATGTACATAAGCACAAAGCTTTACATAGTCAAAGATCCTAAGACATATCTAAACCTGCGGGTTCAGAGGAGGCTGACTGCTCGAAGCTTGGGTCCGAGCTTGCTTCTGGCATTGTCCTTCGTCGATCCAAGCCTTGATCGCAGAGCGACCTTCGGCTCTCCATGAAGTTTGGAAGGCTTGCCAGGCAGCGGCCACACCTTCGGAAGGAGTCAGAAGCTACTCGTCGTCGAAGGTAATTAGGCCCTCTCCTGCGCTCGGAGTTATCGATCGGCCCAGATCCTCGTAGTAATGAAGTAGGCCAACAACAGCCACTTGTCCGGAGAGTTCTCCGTAGCGAATGCCTGCTGTCTTCATCTGCTTCGCCACTCCTTGAATCCTTTTCAACCGGCGCAGAAGGGAAATGTTGTCATCAGAAGGAAGCATCCCGGTAGTACCGAAGTACTCCAGAACGCCTAGCAGTTGATCCATAACTTCCGCAGCTACCTTCTCGGACTTCTGCTTATCTTCGATCAACGCGTCCTTCGCTGAGGTTAGCTCTTCCAGAACTCCGGAAAGTCTAGCAGCTTCTGTAGTTAAGGAATTCTTTTGATTCAAAAGCTGGCTAGCTTCCTCTCGGAGCCTAACAAGCTCGGTCCCCACAGTAGCGTGTTCCGCCCGCATTCTTTCAACTTCTGTTCGAAGCACAATTCTTTCTGCTTCGAGTTCCTTGTTCGCAGCCTCCAAGCCTTGTCTGGCCCTGCGCTCCGTTGACACCATGCTGTCCATATGAACCACTCGGCCTTCGGAGATAGTGAGATTCCGTTGAAGAGTTTCGTTTTCCTCTCGAAGGCGAGCGATTTCTCTTTCATTTGATATATTCGCAACTCGGGCCAAGACTGTTTGCTGCGAAAAGAAAAAACCAAGGTAAGAAATTATTTGTATGTAAATTTGATGTTATTTCACAGATGCTTCGTACCTGGTAGGCTGCACGTTCCATGGCAGCGTTAAGCTCCGAGCTCTCCGCCTCGCTCAGAATGGCCACCAAGTTTGTCTCCCCAATAACGCGACTAGCTCGATCCAAAGGCTCGAGCAAAGTCCGAAGACCAGTTCTTCGCTCTAAGAAATGAGCTAGAAGGGGGAGCATATTTAAAGCTTGTTGGTCATCTTCGTTCGACGAAGGCCCGGAGTGTTGAGCTGTAGTCTTCGGAGCCCCCGGAGACTGGCCCCCCTCGGAAGATTGGCTCTCATCTGTTGACTCAGAAGGAGTTGATCCGGAGCTTGCAGAGGGGAGGGAGTCCATCTTTCCTTTGCCTTTGCCAGGCCCCATCTGAGTGGCTCCTGGGATTGGCTTCGAAGCTGTCGAAGGTCCAGGAACTATATCTTCCGGACGGACCTCTTCAATGGAAGCGGACTCTGTAAAAACAAAAGTGTTATACATCGTATAAATACGCAAAATAAACATAAAAGAATTATTCGAAGGTTACCTTCAACGTTCTGATGGCGGGTGAGCATCGGACTGCTTGGCGGATTGAAGGCGAGTTCTTCGTCCGAATCAAGCGTCAAGTCTTCGACTGCCGGTACGTTCTCCTGAACAGTCGTTGTTGCTTCGTCTGGAATCGAAGCCATAGTAACTTCGACTCCACTTTCATCTGCAGGAACTTCGTCCTGAGGTAAATCCTCTTGGACTGCCGAAGTCCTCATTTTCTCAAGGTTTTCTTGAGGCTCCTGCACGTTCGCAGGTTCATCAACTTGTGCAGTCCTTTGGGCTGCATCTTCGTCAATCAGCTGCACAAGCAACCTACCTTCGTCCTCTTGGGAATCGGAGACTGAAGCCCTTGGGCTCGAAGGAGCAGGGTTCTTTGGCTTTCGAGCCACCTTCTTGACCGGAGTCTTGGCGGAGCTCGAAGTCCCAGCTTCAGCTTTCCTCTTCTTGGGCCCCTTCTCCGAGGGCACCCAATCCACCAAAGGAGGCGGAGCCAATTCGAGCAGCCCCCACACTCGGTTGGATCGCTCCCAACTACCAACCAACTTGATTCTCCATTCCTTTTCGGTCGGAGTTGGGACGCCCAGAATCTTTTCCGAAGCTCTTACAATCTGCTCCGAAGTTATAGGGGCTGAGGAGGCTGAAAAACAAGTTAAGTTAGTTATTCTTTCGAATGAATATGTATAATATATGTTGTTTTCGAAGTTACCTGCAGGGCTTGAAGTCGAAGTAATCTTGCGAAGACCACCTTCCGAGTCCTCTTCGAAAATGATTGGCCAGTTGGCCATCAACGGAGGGATTTGGAGCCCGATGAACTCTTCGGCTAAGTCTCACATGCTTAACCTTCGACTGATCTTTTGAAGCAAGCTGAGGCGAGCTTCGAGCTGGCCCAGATCTGGGTGCACAGGGGCTTCCGTTTCGGAAGTTGATATCTTGAAGAGGTCCAGCTAGGCAGTTGCTCGCCCCAACTTCGGCGTAGAACCATTTCAAGATCCAGTCGGTGTACCATCTTGCATTGATAGCTTTAGCAGGAAACCGAATGGCGTACTCATCCCAAAGTCTAAAATTGATGCTTCCGAAGGCCACCACCAGCTTTTCACCTCTGGGGCCTACGAAGGTCTTCGGTTGACAGGAAGCTCTATGTAGCGCTGCAAAGATCTCTGCTCTTCCTTCGCAACCTTCGGCTCGTAGCGCCCATTCGAAGATGGCAAGGCGCGCTACCGCACTTGGAGAAAGTTGGGGGAGGGTGACGTGGAACAAGTCCAAAACTTCTCCCAAAAAGTCTATTGCCGGAAGCCCCAATCCAGCTTCGAAGAAGGCTTCGAATACAACCACCTCTCCAGGCCTTGGTGACGGAATTTTTTCCTTTCCAGGTTTGCGAATCATCACCCCTGAACTAATTTTCCCTTCTACTGCAATCGCCAGCGATTCCCTACTGCAGGTAGACGGGCCCAATTGATGAGACAGGTCCAAATACTTCGTCGACGCCGGAAAGAGGTCTTGGGATCCGGTGCTTTGGGGATTTCCTCCCACCGGCGCCATTGTCGCCACTGAAGGATTCGGAGTCGATGCTGACAAGGTTGCAGCCACCGCTGCTGCTGCCGCTTGTTGCCGGGCCAAGGCTGATGGTGCTCCAGAACCTTTGGTTTTTGCCATTGAAGCTACTGAGTTGCTTTGGAAGAAGAATGGAGGCTAGAGCTCAAAGGATGGCTTGTTTGCAAGAAAGCAGTGGAAAGGTACTCAGGAAAGTTCTAGGCCCTCTATTTATAGCCTAGACTTCACATTTTTTACCGTTTGTCCATTCCGTTTCGCATTCTTGCCCGTTACTTTTTTCCGAAATTAACGCACTGCGTAACTTCCGTTAGAAGAAAGAAGCCAACAGCTATTTCTTCTAAGTATAAAAAGGCTTTCGGGCTTCCTGAGTTAGTTCTAAGAAGGTTCGAAAGTAATTGTCTTAAAACTGATTCGAAGTTTTATATCTCCATACATTTCGGAGATAGATTAAAATTTAATAACCCCTACGCATGGTTATTTTTCTTCCGTATACTGCTCTCCTAACATTACAGGTTTAACGGAGAAGCATATTCGAGGGGCTACTGTTGGGGGAAAATATTCCATCCTCAGGGTTATTGCAGTAACAACACAAAGGCAGATAACAGATTCGAAGGTTTCCAGCATGCATCTTCGGAGATGCCTTGAGTCAAGCTCGAAGTATGAAGATGGACCTTAGTTCGGAGTATATCTTTGAAGCTTGGACTCTTCTGAGATCTTTTCTGCCAGCTAAGATGGAAGACTTATCTTCTTTCTCATTAGATTAGTCTTTTACCATTTTAGCCCTATTAAGGGTACCGAATAGTTTCCACTATGTCGGTTGTAATAGAGGGGTAAATAGGTCTTTTCCTTAATATTTAGGCCTATAAATACCCCCCATTTCACCCTGTAACAGAGACACCGAATACAAGTTATTCAATACACACATTCGAACTATTCTAAGTTATTATCCTTTCGGAGGCTTAGAACAGTTCACTTCGCAAACACTTCGTTTGTTAGTTTCTAATCTTCAGAAACCTGTTAGCGTAATCTTTTACGCCAACAAGCGTAAAAGGTGTCGAAAAGCCGATATGGATGGTATCGTCTTTAGCTCGTTGTGCTTTTAGTTCACTCAGTTCACTAAAAGGAAGGGGGGCATGCGTTGATAGCAAAAAATGGCATCAATGGCTGAGATTGTCAAAATATCAATTTTAATGATTTGGGCCAAAAATACACATGTCCGGGGTCAGGCTGAAGCCCTACAGGGCCAAGGGTCCATTGGGCTATGTGCTCCGAAAGCCTCTGGCCAGCCCACAGCCTTCGGCCAGGAAGCCTTCGGAGGCCCATGCTGCCGAAGCTTCGGCCCTAGTAGCAGGCTTCGACGGGCCTGGCCAAAGCCCACTTCGGTGGAGACAGAGTTGGATACAATTCCGGCTAAGTTTTTATCTCTATCCAAGCCGAATTATAGCAGATTAGATCAGAAGTTTGGCCCCTATAAATAGAGAGGCGAGGCCAGCTTAGATAGCCCCCCCAACACAAATCAAACACAAAGCCCTAGCTTTGATCACATTTATTTACCTTTACTTTTCTGTACCTCTTCGTGGGTTTGCCTGGAAGCCCTCCGCCGGCCACTTCGGAACAGTGGTAATCCTTGTTACTTTGCTTGTGAAGTATCCGTTAATCTACATAATAGATTGCTATCGCCTTGTTACTTCGCCTATGAAGTATCCGCTAATCTGCGTAATAGATTGCTACCTTCGCTACTAGTGCAACACTTAGCAAAATTCGGTCCTCAGACCAAATTAGTACTTCGAATCCTCTCTGTTGCAGGTTTTCACGTTCGGAGCTACTTCGCCGGAGGTGTCCGGAGCCAAGAGATCGGTTTCGGAGGTTGCCAGAACACCCTTCGTCAGGACTTCTGCTTTGACCGCACGCTTCGCCAGCACACTTCATCACGACATGCTTTTCCACGTTCGTACTCCGCTCTGGACGAAGTCACGCCCACGTGCGGCGTTTGAGTCGTCATTTTGTACCTCGCTGTATCAGGGACTTCGCGCCGAACCCCACCGTTCGGAGGTGATTGTCGCGCTCAGATCCGTTCGGAGTTCATCTTCGACCAGATCAGTCCGAACACCGAAGGTACCCTTCGGCGGGACACTTCGCACCTAACGCCGAAGGTATACTTCGGTGACCCCCTTCGCCAGCACACTTCGAAACAAATAGGCTTCGACCGGTTTGCTAATTTTATTCTGTTTAATATATTTCTTTCGGCTAATTGGATTATTTTGTGTGATCTGATTGCCTGGCGACTCCACCCCTCTTATCACGACTAAGGGTAATCGAAATGCGACGTCGGTGCTGCGTCATGCTTAGGCTTATCCCTAAGTATCCGCACACTTTTGGATCATCGAACTAACCCAAGTGCGGGGGCACGTTTTCATGTCAACACACTTTTTGGCGACTACGGAGGGGAAAGCTACGCCAACATGACAAGTACGCCTACATCAGCCATCGGTACATCTACATCGACTACTACGTCTACACCACCGATGGACACCATAGGAAGCACGGATATCAACAACCGCAATATCCTGACACTCACTCTTGAAGATATTCCCGCGGAAGACTTAGCGGAGATCGAGATGAAGCTGAAAGCACTCCAGGTCATGATGCTTGGGGGCTACGTCAAGACACGCGCAAGCTTCATCAAGCGCGACATCGTCACCCCCGACCTCGCTCAGGTCCAGGTAACACCTGTATCGCCCCGTTTATCTTCTTTAGATTCAACAGTCATCTCCCAAGTAGAGGGAGCTCTTAGAAGGTTCGGCTTTACTGATGCCGTACCTCCGCTCCCCATTGCTAGTGCACCTCCGGTAAACCATATGTACGGCAGAACTGACGGCAACACTGGTACGACCGTAATGTCTCCGGCCTCAGCACTTATGGCCGAGACTAATCATTATACTTACGGCCAAACTAGCACTGCATACCATGCGCCACCACCTGCACCGGTACCCGCGCTACCCGCACCACATGCGCAGGCACTCGGACACGAGCACGTCATGCAGATAGCACGCAGGGAGGAGGCCCATGGTAGACACACCCATATCCCACCGCGTGTCGCGCCCCTGCATGAGAGGCGCGCGTAGGCAACATGCCAAGATGACATAGAGGAGTGGGTTCGCGCACTATTTAGAGAGTGTGCCGGCTTCGTGCCCAAGGAACAGATTAGGGTTTACCGTAAGCCATACCCCGACCATCTCGATGCAATACCCTACCCCCGCGGCTATAGAATCCCTGAATTCACCAAGTTCGATGGCGAGGGTAGCAAAATCGCACTAGAGCACGTCAGTCAATTTTTGGCACAGTGTGGAGAAGTTATTGGGATAGATGCCCTAAAAGTAAGACTATTTTCTCTTTCGCTATCCGGCACCGCTTTCACTTGGTTTTCGGCACTCCCGCCGAACTCTGTTCAGACGTGGGATGATTTAGAGCGAAAGTTCCATGATTATTTTTACACGGGTGAGATAGAACTTAGGCTTTCACACTTGACATCGGTTAGACAGAAATCTAACGAGAACGCCTCTGAATACATCAAATGTTTTAGGGATACTAGAAACCAATGTTTTAGCCTTAATATTTCAGAAAGGGACTTGGCGGAACTAGCTTTTAATGGGTTACGTTATGAGATTAAGGAAAGATTAGACAACCAAAACTTTTTAGAAGTTAGCCAAGTTTTACAGCAGGCTCTAGTCCAAGAAGGCCAAGCCAAAGATAAAAAGTTCCTTAAGACGTTTAACAAGCCTAGGGCTGAAATCCACATCATGGAACGCTCCGACGAGGAGGAATCAGAAGAGGAGGATTCAGCCGACATGTACGTAGCCGAATGGGTGTGGAACGCTAAGAGTAAACCTATCACTTGCTCTGAATTACGGTTGTCTCCCACCCGGAATCGGCCTAGTGATGTCAAGTACTCGTTCGATATAACTAAGTGTGATAAAATATTTGACTTTGTCTTGACAAACCAGCTTCTCAGGTTGCCTAAAGGTCAAGTCATTCCATCTGCCGATGAGTTAAAGAAGCATCCATACTGTAAGTGGCATGATTCACACTCACATAACACTAACGACTGCAATGTTTTTCGACGGCAGGTCCAATCGGCCATAGAGGAAGGACGATTGAAGATAGACCATAATCCAAAGATGAAGCTAGACAAAGATCCTTTTCCTGTCAACTTTTCTGTACCTCTTCGTGGGTTTGCCTGGAAGCCCTCCGTCGGCCACTTCGAAACTGTGGTAATCCTTGTTACTTCGCTTGTGAAGTATCTGTTAATCTACGTAATAGATTGCTATCGCCTTGTTACTTCGCCTGTGAAGTATCTGCTAATCTGCGTAACAGATTGCTACCTTCGCTACTAGTGCAACACTTAGCAAAATTCGGTCCTCAGACTAAATTAGTACTTCGAATCCTCTCTGTTGTAGGTTTTCACGTTCGGAGCTACTTTGCTGGAGGTGTCCGGAGCCGAGAGATCGGTTTTGGAGGTTGCCAGAACACCGTTCGTTGGGACTTCTGCTTCGACCGCACGCTTCGCCAACACCCTTCGTCATGACAGGCTTCGCCATATTCGTACTCTGCTTTGGACGAAGTCACGCCCGTGCGCGGCGTTTGAGTCATCATTTTGTACCTCGCTGTATCAGGGACTTCGCGTCGAACCCCACTGTTCGGAGGTGATTGTCGCACCCAGATCCGTTCGGAGTTCATCTTCGACTAGATCAGTCCGAACATCGAAGGTACCCTTCGGCGGGACACTTCGCACCGAACGCTGAAGGTATACTTCGGTGACCCCCTTCGCCAGCACACTTCGTAACAGACAGGCTTTGATCGGTTTGCTAATTTTATTCTGTTTAATATATTTCTTTCAGCTAATTGGATTATTTTGTGTGATCTGATTGCCTGGCGATTCCACCCCCTTATCACGACTAAGGATAGTCAGAACGTGACGTCGGTGCTGCATCACGCTTAGGCTTGTCCCTAAGTATCCGTACACTTTTGGATCGTCAAACTGACCCAAGTGCGGGGGCACATTTTTGTGTCAACAGCAGGCATCGCAATATCAAAACAGCTGGATTTGGTGAGTGCTACACTACCACAAAAATGGTCTTTAGTGACGCGACTTTAGTGACGGGCAAAAGACATGCATTAGTAATACACTTTTAGTGACAGGTTGATTCACACGTGTCAGTAATGTTGTATCATTAGTGACGAGTCGTGGTATGACCCGTCACTATAGATGAGGCTGGCGGGGGCGCCCACGTTAGTGACAGGTCATACAGTTACTCATCACTAAAGGTACCACATTAGTGACGGTTGGTAGTACCACCCATCACTAATGAGTGTTGCCCGAAACCATAAGGCCACCTTAAGTGACGTGTTATATTTATACCCATCACTAATGACTCCCGCTTATAAATAGGCAGGGTAGGAAGTGGGTTGTCACGCTTTCATTTCGCGCAACCCTAACTTACTCCCGCCGCTGCCGTTGTCTTTGTCGCTATGTCACCTTCGTCACTCCGTTGTCATCCTCGCAAGTTTGTCTATGCTTACTATTAAATCTCAATTTATAGATTGATCTTCATGTAAGCAAAATTTGTTTATTGAATTTGTGAATTAGGGATATGGCAACGTATCTAAACAATCTACAAGTACCAACCTATATTCCTGATAGTTGCTTAATAAAGATTAATCATCTCATTCACGGGGGCGTCACCAGGTCAATTTAGTTATAGTTTTTTGTACATTGTATGTCCTATTTTTTGTGTTAATTAACAAACTGAAGCACATCTATTATTGTTGTAGTATTTATCAAAAAGATTTTGTGAAGTCAATAACATTCGTGTGGACGACTCCCTCAAAATAATGACAAAAGATGGGTGCACCATTGCGGTTGAGGTTGTGAGCTATGGGGGCGGTGGTACGATATGCCTCCACAAAGGGTGGAGTGAATTTATCCACAGAGATGGCTTAACACAAGGGGACTATTTGGTATTAACAATGGGACAAGCCCCATTGACTGTTATGGAAAAATTCTACACTATCTTTGGTGATGAGAAGACCCCAATGGCCATCACAGTAGATGACAACGACAATAGTGGTATACATAGAGAAGCGACGACATCACTTAACATGGACATCTTTTGTTTATGTTCTTATCACGCATGGTTTCTTATAATGTCAGGGGCGGGTCCTAGCAATGTTGCAGACAGGAAGGGGAAGGTGATAGCTAGGGAGGTTGACACCAACCAAATGGACCAATTGAAGCACATCTGTTATTTTGGCAATCCAACAGATGTAACTCCAGCAAGGAAGACTCTCCTACAAGACATCTCGGCAGGTTTATCCTCTGAGAGTCAGCTATATGTCTGCACAATAAATAATACAATCATCAACAAGAAGTCTATGGTAAGTTATTTGATCATGTACTTAATTTATACAAATAACATTCTCTAATAGTTTTGTTTAAATTCTATTTTATAGTACTTCTCAAGGCATTACTGTGACGAAGTATATCACATCTCACCTACACCAGCAAACCACCGGGATCCAAGTGGCCGCAGCAGGGTCTGACGCAGTCCCAATTGCGATGCATCAAGGGACGGATGGACGGTGCTATCTAACTAAAGGTGCATAATGTGCACCTATCACTGATGACTCCTCCTACGCGGGTACTGAGGGTCGGCCTTTCATTTCCCACAACCCTAACCCTAATACTCCCACCACCACCGTCATTAGTGACGGGTCATAATGTGCACCCATCACTGATGACTCCTCCCACCTATAAATTGGCGGGTACCGAGGGTCGAGCTTTCATTTCCCGCAACCCTACCCTAACACTCCAGCCGTTGTCATCGGCTTCGTCGTGCTCCTGGCCTGGCCACATGTCCCGTTGGCGCGCGTGGCCGCCCTACTCGTTGCCACCATGGTTGCATCCTCCTCCTCCTAAGGTTCATCATCGTCCTCTTCCTCGTTTTGTCTAACTTCTGCCACTTTTTGTCTAACTAGCTAACTTCCACCACCATTGTTACAGGGTATCCTGACCTACAGATTTTAGCCAATTTCTCCGAGATAATTGATGGTCTTAGCCAATTTCTTCGAGATAACGCCTTCGAAGTTGGCATGACTCATCGTGATGGTGCTCCTACCCATGGACAGTAGGTTCTCCTGCTACCCATGGCTGGTGGGGCTCCTGTACTACCCATTAGGCTTCTACTGGCCATGCTACAAGCTTGGAAGACACTATCCAAGCTTTGGATATAGCTATAGGGGCTTCAAGATACTATACAAGCTCTCAATATAGCTATAGGGTAGATATTATTCAAAAGCCATGTGATCATCTTATGTCGCTCTTCGTTTTACCTATAGGTTTATAGTTAGTAGCCATGAAACTGTCTTGTGTCGCTCATTGTTTTAGCCATTTCTTCGAGATAACGAGATAGAAGTTAATAAATGTGCTAAAAATTTGGCAATGAATATTCTGTGATGTATTGTCTATGATATGCTTTTGATGTTGCATGTGTTAAATGGCTGTCAAATCCTGGTTGCAGCATAAAATATATTTTTTAAATGACCATAATATTAGTGACGGGTGATAATAATCACCCGTCACTAATGAAAACATCAGTGAAGTGCCACAATGGTCGCCCGTCATTGATGAATACATTTTTTTTGAAATGACCATAATATTAGTGACGGGTGACAGTTATCAACCGTCACTGATGAGCACATTAGTGATGGGTGATAACTGTCACCCATCACCAAAGAGGCGTTATAGGTGAGCCCATTGGACTGAGGTCGAGTCTTTAGTGACGGGTGTTTACCCATCACTATTGTTGCCACATTACTGACTCGATAAGGGTGATGGAAGACATGCCCGTCACTAATGTACGCTATGACCCGTCACTAATGTGTGTTTCTGTGGTAGTGCTAGTTGATTTCAGATGGTGACTTTGACTTAACAATTTCGATGTTTCTTATTAGTTTTGTTTTGTGTAAGAGCCATCCAAGAAGAAGTTTTTAACTGGTGTCTTCTGATCAGGTCTAAAGGATCATTTCATAGGGCTTCATTCGCAATACAACGATTGACCAATTTTCACCACACTCACCATGTAACTTCCAAGCCTCATGATGACGAAAACAATTCTAAGACCTGCAGGATTCATAAATGGATTTGCACTGAAGTGAGTTTTGAAAAAAAATTAACAAAAGAAGAAATTGTTTTTTGTGTCACTGCTTTAAAATGAGGTTGTATTAGGTTATTTGTAAAGGGATCTCTATCAACAAGTTCCCAAATTTTTTTAATGGAATCAATAAAAATAATGTGATCAACAAAAAATGCTAGAATGGTATTTGCAAACCCACCTGCTTTTGAACCTTGATAATCATCTCCTCATTTGGAAATGGTATGTAAGGATCACCAGGGGTTAACACAGCTCTACAAACAAAGTAGTAGTGCAATGTGTTGGCTCAGCCCCTCGGATCGCTCGCTCTCTTTTCTTACATGGCTGAAGGTTGAAGATGAACAATGCTCTAGTTTTTGCATGACGAAATGTTGCTCAACTCAGCTATGAATAACCAACTGATTACACTGCATTTTATAGCCTAGCACAACCCACATGGAACGCCATACAACTATCCTGCACTATGAATGCACACATGCAAACAACCAGTCCTAACTCTTCTCTAACTAACGCACACACGGAGCAACAAACTCACGCGTAGCTCCTCCACGACGTACAAGAAGCTCTTGCATGCACGCGCTGCGACCGAGTCACACTCACACACGCCTCACAGGTTGCAAGACACATATGCACACACGCGCACATATGCACATACACGTACATCTTGACTACGTACACACGTTATCAACAATATTGTTGGGTTTATTCTAACAATCTCCCCCAAACCCAGCACCGCCGTTCCGCACTCACTAGAATGTCGCTTCCTTGTCAGCGCTGAACGCCGCCATCTCGCCACGCTTTGAATGCAGCTTCATTCGATGAGCGACACACATCCCCAGGCGTACAAACGCCTCTTCTCTTAGTGACACATGCCATCTTCATCATCTTCGGCGACCACACGCCGCTGATCCGGCGACCACACGTCGTCTTCTCCGCATGAGCGCAGGTACCATCCTCTTCCTTGTCTCTGGCAACACACGTCGTTGCAACCACCTCTATGTCCATCTTCTTCAACACACAAATGCCTCCTCCAAGCGATACACGCCTGTCACCGACGAACGCCATCTTCTTGTCTGGGTGACTCATGCCCGCCGGTGCACGACGTTGGCCGCCGTGCACGCCGCACACACACCGAGCATCACACGCATTCCATGTCATGGCCCTGCCACCCGCCACCAGTGACGCTGTGTCGCTAGTCGCCGCCCCTCTCCTCAACGAGCTCTGATACCAAATGTTGGCTCAGCCCCTTGGATCGCCCGCTCTCTTTTCTTACATGGCTAAAGGTTGAAGATGAATAGTGCTCTAGTTTTTGCACGACGAAACACTGCTCAACTCAGCTATGAATAACAAACTGATTACACTGTGTTTTATAGCCTAGCACAACACACATGGAACACCATACAACTATCCTGCACTACGCATGCACACATGCAAACCAGTCCTAACTCTTCTCTAACTAACGCACACACAGAGCAACAAACTCATGCGCAACTCCTCCACGACGTACAAGAAGTTACTGCATGCACGCGCTGCGACCGAGTCTCACACTCATGCACGCCTCACGAGCTGCAAGACACATACGCACACACGCGCACATACACACATACACATACATCTTGATGACATACACACATCATCAACAACATTGCTGGGTTTATTCTAACACAATGTGAATTTATTTGCAACATCAATTCAATTTGGTCCATGAAATTCAGCATGTCATACATTCAGGTGGGCCATCTCGGCCTTCCATTGAGTTCTAAAGAAAGAACAGAATAATAGTTTTACTGCACTAATCACCTAGTAACCTGCACTTGTAAAGATAAACCACAATTTTAAACTTAACATCTAAAACAATGAATGTTATTGTTGATAGCAAAAAATGACATTAATGGTTAAGATTATCAAAATATCAAGTTTGGTAATTTGGGCCGAAAATACACGTGACCTGGACTGGGCCGAAGCCCTATAGGGCCGAAGACCCATCAAGCTGTGGGCTTCGGAAGCTTCCAGCGAGCCTGCAACCTTCGGCCCGAAGGCCTTCGGAGGCCCACCTCACCGAAGCTTCGGCCCGAGGAGCAGGCTTTGGCAGGCCTGGCCGAAGGCCCACTTCAGGTAGGAAATCAAAAATAAAAGATGAGTCTGATTCTATTAAGTTTTATCCCTACATGAGATTAGGCCGAATCGTATTAGATTAGGCTTAGAGATTAGAAGTCTAGCCCCTATAAATATAGGGGTTAAGCCGGTTCATTAACCCCCCCAACACAAATCATCACAAATCCCTAGCTTTGAATCGTACCTTTATTTTACCTTTACTTTCTGCAATCTTCGTGGGTTTGCCTAGAAGCCCTTCGTCGGCCACTTCGGAACAGTGGTAATCCTTGTTATTTCGTTTGTGAACTATCCATTAATCTACGTAATAGATTGCTATCGCCTTGTTACTTCACCTGTGAAGTATCCACTAATCTGCATAACATATTGCTACCTTCGCCCCTAGTGCAACACTTAGAAGAATTCAGTCCCCAAGCCGAATTGGCACTTGATATCTGTTCTGTTGCAGGTTTCATCATTCGGAGCCACTTTGTTGGAGGTGTTCGGGGCCAAGAGATTGGTTTCGGAGGTTGCCCGAACACCCCTCGACGGGATTACTACTTCGACTACCCGGGCCAGACCGTCACGCTGTTGTCCGTTTGACCAAGTCCCGCACGCCAACACGCTTCGCAATAGGCTCCGTCACGATAGGCTTTGCCACGCTCATACCCCGCATCAGACGAAGTCATGCCCGCGTGTTGCGTCTAAGTTATTTTAGTGTATCAGAGACTTCACGCCGAACCCCGCTGTTCGGAGGTGATTGTCGTGTCAATATTTGTTCGGAGCCTGTCTTCAGCCAGATCAGTCCGAACACTAAAGGTACCCTTCGGCGGGATACTTCACACCAGACACCGAAGGTACCCTTCGATGATACCCTTTGAACTGTACGCTTCGAATCAGTCAGGCTCCGATCGACTTGCTGATTTGTTCTGTTTAATATATTTCTTTCGGCTAATTGGATTATTTCTGTGTGATCTAATTACCTGGCGACTCCACCCCCTTACCACAGTTAAGGGTAGTCGAAATGCGACGTCGGTGTTGTGTTACGCTTAGGCTCGTCCCTAAGTATCCGCACACTTTTGGATTGTCTAACTGACCCAAGTGCGGGGGCACGTTTTCATGTCATCACACTTTTTGGCGACTCCGCTGGGGAGGGCTGCGCCAACATGACAAGTACATCTACATCGGACGCATGCACGTCTACGACGACTACTACGTCTACATCGTTTATGGATCCCATGGGAGGCGTGGATATCAACAACCGCAACATCATGATGCCTACCATTGAGGATATCCCCGCTGAAGAATGAGCAGAGATCGAGGCAAAGATGAAGGCACTCTAGGACCTCATGCTTGGGAGCTACGTCAAGACACGTGTGGGCTTCATTAAGCGCAACATAAATGCCCCTAACCTTGCTCGGATCCAGGTAACACCAGTATTGCCTCGTCTGTCTTCTTTAGAAATTGAGCAAAAGATAGCCACGTCAGTAGATCAAGCCGTTAGGGCTTCACTATCCAACCGTTTAGATTCGACAGTTAGCTCTCAAGTAGAGGCGACACTTAGAAGGTTCAACTTTACCGAGGCCGTACCTCCAGCTCCTATTGCTAGTATACCTCCGATAAATCACATTTACAGCAAAACTGACGGTAGTACTGGCAAAACCATTGCGTCTCCAGCCTCAGCATCCACAATCGAGACCAATCTTTGTGCTTACAGCCAAGCCAGCACCACCTACCATACGCCGCCTCCACCTACACCAGCGCCAGTTTTGCCCACGCTGCCCGCACCACATGCACAAGCGCATAGACCCGAGCACGTCATGTAGCTAGCGCATGAGGAAGAAACCCATGGCCGACACACCGACATCCCACCACATGTCACGCCCCCGCATGAGAGGCGTGCACAGGCAGCGGGCCAAGATGACATCGAGGAGCAGATCCGCACACTGTTTAGGGAGTGCACCGGCTTCATACCTAGGGGTCGAGCTATGGTTTATCGGAAGTCATACCCCGATCATTTTAGATACAATACCTTACCCTCGCGGATATAGAGTCCTTGAATTCACCAAGTTTGACAGTGAGAGTAACAAAACCACACTAGAGCATATTAGTCAATCTTTAGCACAGTGTGGAGAATCTAGTGGGTCGGACACTTTAAAACTTAGACTATTTTCTCTCTCACTATCCGACACCGCTTTCACTTGGTTTTCGGCACTCCCGCCGAACTCTATCCAAACGTGGTCTGAGTTAGAACAGAAATTCCATGACTACTTTTACATGGGCGAAACAGAACTTAGTCTTTCACACTTAACATCAGTTAGACAGAAATCTAGCGAGAGCGTCTCTGAGTATATCAAGCATTTTCGAGATAATAGAAATCAGTGTTTTAGTCTTAATATTTTAGAAAGGGATTTGGCGGATCTATCCTTTAGTGGGCTGCGTTTTGAGATTAAGGAGAGACTAGACAGCCAGCACTTTTTAGAGGTTATCCAAGTCTTGCAACAGGCTCTGGTCCAGGAAGGCCGAACTAAAGATAAGAAGTTTATTTAGACATTTAACAAGCCTAGGGCTGAAGTCCACGTCCTGGAACACTCCGACGAATGGGTGTGGAACGCTAAGAGTAAACCTGTCACTTACTCCGAATTACGGTCGTCTCCTACCAAGAATCGGCCTAGCGAGGTAAAGTACTCATTTGATATAACTAAGTGTGATAAAATATTTGATTTCCTCATGAAGAACCAACTTCTCAGGTTGCCTAAAGGCCAAATCATTCCATCTGCCGACGAGCTAAAGAAACACCCATACTGTAAGTGGCATGATTTGCATTCACATTATACTAACGACTGTAATTTTTTCCGTCGACAGGTTCAATCGGCCATAGAAGGACGATTGAAGATAGACCCCAGTCCAAAGATGAAGCTGGAAAAAGACCCTTTTCCTATGAACACCGTCGATCTCGACGAAAAGAGAGTGCTGATTCGGCCAGAACAGGCCGAGTCAGCTAAGGGGAAAGTGGTCGTAAGTGGAGAACCGCGCACACGCACACTCGTACCTAAGAACCATGAAGTAGGAGTGTGGAAGCATAATGTTAGCACATCTCCTTCGGCTAGGGCTCACAAGAAGCCGAAGGTAACATATCAGATGTTGTTAGATAAGCATCAAAGAAAAGCTAAGGAAACAGGCCCCCACGCTAAAAGGCTAAGTCAGCCGAAGGGACCCAAGCGGTTGGGGGGTGGCATCAGACCAAAGTGGCCGAACCCTCTGCATGAGGACTTCAGACCACAGTGGCCGAACCCTCAGCGTGAGGACTTCGGGCCACTGTGGCCTAACACCCCCTGCGGTGGCTTTGGACCCCAGTGGCCGAACACTTCATACAGTGGCCTCGGACCCTAGTGGCCGAACCCCATGCAGAACGAGTTCGGCCCCCAATGGCCGAACCTAGCACCGCTCTGGACGAACCCCCGGCAGGAGGCTTCTACCCGCATTGGCCGAACATACCTCCAGCCGGGCAGGACCCTTCGCTGATATGGTCCAAGACACCATCAACCTGGCCGAACCCCCCTTCGAGTAACGGGTTCGGCTCACAATGGGCAAAGCCATTGGAGCCACCAATGCCTCCGCCATTTAACTGGGCGGGGACCCCGTGGGCTCCGTACGTATCACAATCGGAGTACCCTCCATAACATAACATTGTTCCTTGTTTTCCTTCGGAATATTATGACTGGCAGGGACAAGCAGACACAGTAGAGGGGTCATCATCCATAGGCTATCCGTGGTACCTCCGAACCGACTCGCGCAGAACGAAGTCAAGGAAGATGAATGCGAAGAGGCAAAGGACAGGGAGTTTGAAGCCATCACAGTCAGAATAGGATCTCAGGAAGTCCTAATCCTAAAGGCCCCTTCGCCGAAGCCTGATAGAGGTAAGTCTCCTACTCAGGTCAGAGCCCGCGCCGGAGCCTAGTCCGATCGACCGAGCGAGGCCGGTCCGATTAACAAGGTCTGCATTGAGGGCCCCTCCGATTTTGAGACATGCGAGGCCAAGCTAGGCAGTACCCCTTCGGCTAATAATAACAGGAACAAGGGAGTGGCACCTGGTACCAAGCCACAACCATCTTGGGCACCTCCAAATATGTCCAAATCGCAGAAGAGGTGTCTGCAACGCTTACGGGCACAATAGATGCGCGAGAAGAAAGCCGAGGATGAGCGAGACGCCATTTTTTAAGAAATCCGCCATCGGCCAATGATGAGACAGGTATGGAGGATCAAGTCGGTTGAGATAACCAACCCGGCTCCTAGTCCTAGTGACAACGATGACGACATGCTCGACGCCGACTACTCGCCCATCTCTGAGGGACCCGCACCCCAAGCGATGGACATCAACGTCATCATGCTGCCTGCCGAGTTCGCCCTGCCATACGATGAGGCCAAGGTCGCTTAGTTGAACCTCGGCCCATGCAATGCTATTTTTTAGAAACCCGAGGATATGGCTCGCACTCTAAAGCCTCTCTACGTCAGAGGTCACATTGATGGGAAGTTGATCTCCAGGATGCTTGTCGATGGTGGCGCCACTATTAATTTAATGCCTTACTCGCTTTTGAGGAAACTTGGCAGGGGAAAAGAGGACCTGAAGAAAACCAACTTGATGCTCAATGGCTTCAACGACGAGAGTTCTAAGGCCAAAGGCGTGCTCTCCATGGAGTTGACAGTAGGCAACAAGACATTGCCGATAGCATTCTTTGTCGTCGATGTGCAAGGTAACTATAGTGTGCTACTTGGGCATGATTGGATTCACGCAAACTACTGCATTCCTTCTACTTTGCACCAATGTCTAATTTAGTGGGATGACGATGAAGTAGAGGTCATACCCGTAGACACTTCGGCCTAGGTAGCATTGGCCGATGTATCCATCGATGCCATCCACAACAAAGTAGAGTGTCTATCAGGTAGTAATCTTTCGGATTATGACTTTGTTAGCGTGTTCGGAGGATGTTTCGTACCAGTGTTTGTAAAGCCGGCTGATGTAGCATGGCTATTTCTAAATTAGTAGTCATGTCTAGCAAGAGTAATCTAGATTGGCTAAAGTCTCGTGTAGAGCAGTATCGGTCTGATAAAGATGGTATTGCCGAAGTCATCGAGGACTTTAGCGAAGTAGAGAAATTAGGACAAGGTTTTGCGTCGGCCAATCCTTTAGAAGAAGTTGACATAGGCGATGGTAGCATCCCAAGGCCGACTTTTGTAAACCAACATTTAAAGCCTGATGAAAAGGCCGAAGTAATGAAGTTGCTTCGGTCGTATGTCGATTGTTTCGCATGGGAGTATAGCGAGATGCCGGGTTAAGCCGTGAGCTTGTGGAGCATCGGCTACCTATCAAATCCAGATTTAAGCCTTATAAACAGCCTCCTCGACGCTTTAATTCAGCCGTTTATGACCGAGTTAAGGAAGAAGTGGAGCGACTACTCAAAGCTGAGTTTATTAGGCCGTGCAGGTATGCTGAATGGGTCACTAACATTGTGCCTGTAGATAAAAAGGGGAGCGGCAAAATACGAGTTTGTATTGATTTCATGGATCTAAACAAGGCCCCTCCAAAGGACGAGTATCCAATGCCGATAGCCGACATGCTAATCAACGATGCTTCAGGACACAAGGTAGTAAGTTTTCTTGATGGCAATGCTAATTATAATCAAATCTTTATGGCCGAAGAGGACGTCTACAAGACAACCTTTTGGTGCCCTGGTTTTGTCGGTTTATTTGAGTGGGTCGTTATGACTTTTGGTTTAAAGAATGCCGGCACTACATATCAACGTGCTATGAACCTGATCTTTCATGACTTGCTAGGAGTTATGTTATAAGTTTACATAGATGATGTTGTAGTCAAATCGGATGCTATGGGAAACCATTTAGATGATTTGAGAGTTGCTATCGATAGGATGCGAAAGTATGGCTTAAAAATGAACCCGCTCAAATGTGCTTTTGGCGTGTCGGCAAGCAAGTTCTTAGGATTCATGATTCACAAAAGAGGTATAGAAATTGATCCTAAGAGGCTTGAGAAAATTGGAAACCTTGCAGCGCCGACATGCAAGAAAGATGTGCAGAAGCTGCTAGGCAAGATGAATTATTTGCGTCGCTTTATATCTAACTTGTTTGGCAAGATAGATGCCTTTGTCCCCATACTCCGGCTAAAGAATGAAGCCGAGTTCACTTGGGGGGCAAGTCAGCAAAGCACATTTGAAAAGATCAAGGAGTGCTTGTCATCGCCACACGTTGTGAGGGCACCAAAAGCCGGGATACCGTTTCGGTTATACATCGCTCCTGAAGATAGCGTAATCGGGGTCGTGCTAACCCAGGAGGTGGAGGGAAAGGAGTACATCATCATGTTCTTGAGCCGCCACCTACTAGATGGCGAAACCAGGTACATGTTTGTGTAACGCTTATGTCTATCACTTTACTACGGATGTACCAAATTACGTCACTATCTTCCTCCTTCTACATGTGTTGTCGTTTGCCAAACCGATGTTATAAAACACATGCTACAAAAGCCGATTTTAAGTGGAAGAATCAGGAAGTGGGCTTATGCTTTGATTGAGTATGATTTGGCCTATGAACCCCTAAGAGCTATGAAGGGCCAAATTGTCGCTAACTTTATAGTTGATCACCACATAGATATCAGTTGGGGTGACAGTGTTGCTCTAATTGAGATAGTACTATGGAAACTTTATTTTGATAGTTCAGCTTACAAAAGTGGCCAAGGTATTAGAGTGGTTCTCATATCACCTAGTGGAATGCATTTTGAAACCTCGGCTCGTTTAGAATTTCCCTCTACTAATAACCAAGCTGAATATGAGGCTTTATTGCTAGGACTTGAATTGTTGGAATCCATGGGTGTTAAACATGTTCATGTGCATGGTGATTCTCTGTTAGTGGTGCAACAAGTAGCTAAGAGTGCTCAATGTTTTAATGGCTTGCTAAACAACTACTTGGATAAATGCCTGGACATAGTTGCTACTTTTAATGACTTCAAAATTTCTCACGTGTCAAGAGAGGCCAATTCCATTGCAAATGATTTGGCTCAGCAAGCATATGGCTATCAAGTCAGGAGAGGTAAATTTTCTGTACAAGAAAAGTCGATGCTTGGTCTCACTGCCGAAGACAGGAGCTTCGGGCAGGCGCGAGGGGTGCCGAACCCTCCGGGTCGAACCCCTCCGGCCACCAGGGACTACCGCGTGTCAGAGCCCTAGGCCGGAATACTCTGCCCACCGAAGGACCTAGCGCACCGGAGCCCCTGCGCCGAAGCCCCCTAAACAGTGAGGGTCTTAGAGATCCAGAGCCCTCCAATAGGAGGCTTTGGCCTGACCAACTTCCCGCAGCCAGCTCAAGCAGGCTTCGGCAGAAGCAGGAAAGGCTCGGGGGGCACTCCGAAATCAGTATCTTGGACGTCACTCTAGGGAATGAGCTAGCAAACCCTTCAGAAGCCCATAAGAGCGATTGAAGATCTCCAATCGTCCTGTATTTGAGAGACCCTAGTCGAAGGGTTGATTGGAAAGTTCGGCGATAAGCATTTAAATTTGTGTTGCTAGATGATACACTATATCGCCGAACTATTGATGGAGTACTGTTAAAGTGTTTAGACGATGAACGGTCCCAGGTGGCTACGGAAGAAGTCCATGAAGGGCTTTGTGGCACTCATCAGTTGGCCCAAAAGATGAGTTGGATGCTTAAAAGAGCAGGTTTCTACTGGCCAACTATGACTGAGGATTGTTTTAAGTATTATAGAGGGTGTGAAGTGTGTCAAAAGTTTGGCAACATTCAGTTAGCTCCCGCTTCATTGCTTAACCCTATTATCAAGCCATGTCCGTTCCGAGGTTGGGGTTTAGACTTTACCGGCCAAATTTACCCTCCTTCAAAAGGGCATCAGTTCGTGTTGATGACGACGGACTACTTCACCAAATGGACCAATCTCGTAACTCATTTTCCACTTAAATTTATATTCCAATTTAATCTAATATATCTGGTAGCTTTCCTGCTGTTTTTCAAAAAAAAAAGTTTTTTTGATTGTTAGGTAATCCATCAAAACCTTATGCCCACTTTTGTTTGAGTCTATCATTTAGAGATCCACTTGAAATTGTTTCAGCATTTTTAGTAGTTTATTAATAAATATTCAGTGATTTGCCGTAGATGCTACCATTAGTTACAAACTTACAATCCTCAGCTAGTGACCACTTTTCTGTTTTTATTTTGATACTAGAAGTCATTCATTACAAAATCGTTAAAATAAGCTATTACATGAACTGAAACAATAGTTAATGTGGAAGATTTATCACCCAAATATTATCTATCACGATCCAGACCAATGCCAAATATATAGTTTTAACTAATTTGTGTCGATCTAATATTGCATTTGGACAAATTAAATCCAGTGGCATGGGTTAATACAGAAACTCTGCACTTGCTCTTTTCCTTGATAGGTTTGTTTGACGAGGACATTAAAGCTGAAGTTGTGCGTAAAGAGATCGTGAAGTGTATGGATATGTCCAAAGATGGGATACATGCAATTCTTATGGTTCTTTCAGCGGCCACTCGCTTTTCTTGCGAAGACAAGAATACAATTGAGTCCATAAAAATGTTTTTCGGCAATAAGATCCTGGACCACATGATATTAGTTTTCACGCGGGGAGATGAGGTCGGTGAAGAGATCAGTTGGAGAAAAATGCTAGCTGACGACTCCCCTCCATAACTTCAGGTACAATCACTACGGGACTGCCCTTGTTTGCCGAGTGCCTAGGGCACTCGACGAAGCCTCTTTTGCACTCGGCAAAGGCTCCGCCGAGTGCCACACTCGGCGAACCCCACTTGGCACCAGCCTTATCGGCGACATGGGGGTTCGCCGAGTGCTTTTTATCGGGCACTCGGTGAAGTCTTTACCGAGTGCAATGTGGCACTTCGCCGAGTGTCACGGTGGCACTCGACAAACACACCCGTCTGATGACTGGGGTGGCCGTTAACGGGAGTTTGTCGAGTGCCCCACGTGGCACTCGGCAAAGGGGGTTTGCCGAGTGCCACGTGGGCACTCGGCGAAGGGGGTCGGGGCCACGTGGCACTCGGGTGGTAGGGGCCTTTGCCGAGTGCCCCATGTGGCACTCGGCGAAGGGGGTCAGTGGCACGTGGCAGGGGCCTTTGCCGAGTGCCCCACGTGGCACTTGACGAAGGGGGGCTTTGCCGAGTGCCACGTGGCATGTTTCTGTGCATGTTTCTGTGCTATTTAGGTGGCATTGCCGAGTGTAGCACTCGGCAATTTTTTTTGATTTTTTTTTCATTTATTTAATGCATATTTCATCCAAAAATCACATTCAATCACAAAATGCATCACAATTTCACATTTAGTCACAAAATTCATTCCAAAATTCATATTCAATCACAGATATTCACATTCAATCACTATATGAATCAAAAATCACATTCACATCATAAAAATCACATTCACATCACAAAATTCACGATCACATCACAAATTCATGTTCACGTCACAAATACAAGTTCAAATTGACATCACAAGTTCAAGTTCACGTTCATGGTGACAAGTTCAAGTTAATTAACAATTTCATAACGACAACTCACACCACGCCTCACAAGTTAGCATTACCGCTATGCCCAGTGTGTGGAGATGGCTGCGTGTTTGATCCTGCTGCCGATGAATGAAACTGAAAAAAAAGAAAAATAGTTAGAACAATTGTATATAACAAAAATGACAAAAACAATATTAGAAACTCACATTGCCACTCTGTGGAGTCCGTGGAGATTGTTGAGGTTGAGGAGGAAGTCTAGGCAGGCCCATATGACCTAAAAAAGATCCACCCATCTGCGCAAACCACTGATGCATCTGGGTCTGCATCTGAGCCTGCAGCCGAGCCTCCATCTGGGTCTGCCACTCGGTCCTTTGTGATCTTTCTTCATTTAGTTGGGCCTACAAAACGTTAATTCACAGTCATTAATGTTCCAAAATAAACAAATTGAAGTGTTCGATGATTGATGAAAATGAACTAACCTGTAGATCAACAATCAGACCCATAGATGTGTCTCGGCGAGGGTGTATACCCGGACCAGAGGTTGAGCTCCGAGCTCTCACCTCAGATAGAGAGGGGGTACTATGGGTATCAATGGCGCCATCGCCCATCAAATATCACCCATGTCTCTTGCCTCCTCCAGCCCTCATGACCACCTCGCCATCGATGTCATGTGCGACTGGGTCATAATCGGCGTCATGCACTTCCCTTGCCATCTCTGAATAGTCCTGGAGGCGTTGATATGCGTTTTGATTAGTGTACAACTCAGCGGGGTCATTTGGATTGTAAGTATTGCCTTCAACCGCCCTCCCTTTGTGAGCCAGAGCATATGCCATGACTTGGGAGCATTCCTGACCCGCATTGGCCGTTGACTGAAACAAGAAGATATGTAGAGTTATATTGTGCAATTAAGAGAAAAAAAGAAACATGTAACTACATAACCATCTCACCCTGAACTGGTCGAGGTTCAGCGAGCCTTGATGGTGTGCTGCCCCCGGCATGAGTAGGTGTCTCTGGCGGCATGCATCGTGACTGCTCTGTCACTCGGCAGAACACCACCTATCAACAATTTGGCCCCACCACTCAAGAACACCGACTACATGGACACCAGGTCTTGTCACGTACATTCTGTCTACCAAACGCCGTCTCTAAGAATACTTCAGTGTTCTTGATCCAATCCATGGTCACCTCGTCCTGACTAGGACGACCCGTGTACGTCCACTCACGATGATCCATCTTATACTAAACTAGGAAACAACATCCGTGTTTACGGGTTAGTGAGAAACGAGATGAATCTAACAGTCTAATAGGTAAGATAGGTCCTAATCCCACCAGAGAATGCGAAGATTGAGCTCGTTTTCACGCTCCGTTCTGATCCAACCCAAAATTTCGGCAGCACCTCCATGCTGCTCTCCAAACGCACGTCTGGGCAACATGCCAAGAGGATGTGCGTTCGGAGAACAACAGGGAGGTGCTGCCGAAACCATGAGTCGAATCGGAACGGGGCATGAAAACGAGCTCAATCTACGCATCCTCCGGCTGTCCAAACATGGACAATTCGAAATAGTTATGGCCACAAATATGCAAAGACATGCATATTCCAAACCGTAACTCTTCCGAATGGGAGACGCCTAGGTTACGCGACAATAACCAAAAAATAATTTTTTAAAAACATCATGCATAAATCGAACGACACGATGGCCGTCACCCACATACACATCACGACGCGATAGCCGACATCCACATACACACATATATATAATGGCACTATGGTCGGCATCCACATACACAAGATATTAATCAACATAACCATTAAAACATAAAAAGTATTACAACGATTTTATTAAAATTTCTAAAACATGTATATTAGAACAACATGGTATTAACATGGAATTTAACATGGCATTATTAATAATTAAATATGTGATTAAAAATTACATTAAACTTGGCATTAAATTGTCTCATCTAATAATATATATATATTAGTTTGATACTATAGCTAGTTCCTAGCTCATTAATCAGTTAGTTTAATTTATTTTTTGTTCGGTCATATATAGGCTATATATATGATTTAATTCACTCTAACCTATAATATATATATTACTGTATTAATGTAAACCATCTTTTATCTCAAAAAAATATCACCTAAAGGGGTCATGAGGTTTCCGATAATTAGTGAAAAAATATCACCGGAGCGAGGGGGCCGGTGGCTGGAGGAGGGGCCGGGGGCGCCGAGGGCGGAGGAGGAGGGGCCGGGGGCGCTGGCGGCCGGAGGAGGCCAGCGGCGGGGGCGCCGGCGCGGCCGGCGGCGAGGGGCGTGGGAGCAGGGGGCAGGGGACGGCGGGGCCGGCGAGGGCAGCCACCGGCGCCGGTGGCCGGGGGCCGGCGAGGGCGGCCGGGGTCGGGGCTTGATGGGGGAATGGTCCCGGTCTTCCGCTAGGTAAAGGATAACTTGGATTGGTGGAGAATCTCGACGTTGGCGATCCAAGGCTCCAGTCCGGCGGATCAAAACCTTGCAATCGTTACACCACTGTCTCTGTTGGTTATCAACCACGTAGGACGCGATTGACCTCGCCACGAAGGCTAATTCCTGCAAGCGAACCCAAGAACACAAGAAGAACAGGAAGGATACAAGTCGAATGCCAAATCACAGACAAACGATAATAAGGTGAGGTTTCACAAACGCCAATGCAGCAGCCAATCGGTCCGGTGCAAGAGGCGGGATCTAAACACACAAGTGTAGATGCAAACAAAGCAAATCCTAACCCTAAAGGCGGCTGGAGTGAATATATAGGACGTGGGCAGTCTGTGGAAGGCGTACAGACTTGGGCTGTGGGCTAGAAGACGTACAGAATTGGACTATGGGCCAATACGGCCCAGTTCTGTCACGCAGGACTGTTTTAAACACACGGTTCGACTCGAGACTCCAAATGAGACGAAACCAATGGCAAACGATCCATCTTCTCCTCAGCTTTCCAAAAAGTCCAAGAACGCGCCAATCGGACTTTGTATGAGGAAGTTATGCCCATTTTGGTGCATGGTGGTCGATGTAGTTCGAACCAGCGAATTCTTGACTTCAAAACATCCGTGCGGCTCCGTCTTCAACTCCAACTCTTCTATTCCATCTCCCATGTTCCTAAGCAACAAAATATCAATAGTATTCAGTAGCATCCCGTCCAAACAAATATTAGCATAGTTGCTAAGGAAAGAATTAACCTCATGGTTCAAGCGACGGGCACGGGCGTGTGTGATTGGTCCTTGTAATTGAATTGTAGGTGGAGGCTCCATGTGTGTATCATGTGAAGTGATGTCCTCATCATCCTCCCCCTCTTGAATTGGAGTCTTCCTCAACTCAAGCTCATCGTCATTTCCCAAATAGGGCTTTAAATCTGAAATGTTAAATGTGGGACTAACCCCAAAAGCTGCAGGCAACTCAAGTTTATATGCATTATCATTTATTTTCTCAAGCACACGGAAAGGACCATCAGCACGAGGCATCAATTTAGACTTTCTCAAATCAGGAAAACGATCCTTGCGCAAGTGCAACCAAACAAGATCACCCGGTTCAAATGTTATCTCTTTTCTTCCCTTACTACCATAAGCACGATATTTCTCATTCATTTTCTCTATGTTTGCTTTAGTAGTTTCATGCATCTTAAGCAATAATTCAGCACGTGTAGTAGCATCAAAATTCAATTTTTCAGATGGTGGTAATGGTAGCAAATCAATGGGAGCACGCGGATTAAAGCCATAGACCACTTGAAACGGACTTACCTTAGTAGTGAAGTGTACTGACCTATTATATGCAAACTCAATATGAGGTAGACACTCTTCCCAGAGCTTCAAGTTGGTCTTCAAAATAGTCCTCAACATGGTGGACAATGTACGGTTGACGACCTCTGTTTGCCCATCCGTTTGGGGGTGACAAGTAGTAGAAAACAGCAATTTTATGCCAAGCTTGGCCCACATTGTCTTCCAAAAGTAACTCATAAACTTCACATCACGATCTGAAACAATGGTTCTAGGCATCCCGTGCAATCTCATAATTTCCCTGAAAAATAAATCAGCAATATGTGAAGCATCGTTGGTCTTGTGACAGGGAATAAAGTGTGTCATTTTAGAAAACCTATCCACTCTTACAAATATGGAGTCTCTCCCCCTCTTTGTCCTAGGCAATCCCACAATAAAGTCCATGCTAATATCTTTCCAAGGTGCACTAGGAACAGGAAGTGGTGTATACAAACCATATGGGTTAAGTTTGGACTTAGCTTTATGGCATGTGGCAAAACGCTGCACAAATCGTTCAACATCTCTCCGCATCTTTAGCCAATAAAAATTATTGGATAGCAGGGCCAAAGTCTTTTCTCTCCCAAAATGTTCCATTAAACCACCGCCATGTGATTCCTGCAACAACAGCAAACGTATGGACGAATCTGGAACACATAGCTTGTTAGCATGGAACAAGAACCCGTCATAAACATGAAATTTTTTCCAGCCTTTCCCATCATTACATTTAGTGTATGGTTCAACAAATTCTTTATCTACAACATACAAATCTTTCAAACTTTCCAAATCTGGAACGTTGATATCAAGTTGAGATAAAAGAACAATCCTACGAGACAATGCATCACCAACCACATTTTCTTTGCCATTCTTGTATTTCACAATGTATGGGAAAGATTCAATAAATTCAACCCATTTAACATGTCTACGGTTCAGTTTAGCTTGTCCTCTCAAATATTTTAGTGCTTCATGATCAGAATGCATAATAAACTCCTTAGGCAAAAGGTAATGTTGCCAAGTTTTAAGCACACGCACTAAGGCATATAATTCCTTATCATAGGTAGAATAATTCAACTGTGGACCATGCAATTTCTCACTAAAATAGGCCACGGGTTTACCTCCTTGTAGCAGCACACCTCCTAATCCAAAACCACTAGCATCACATTCTAACTCAAAAGGCTTACTGAAGTCGGGTAGCTGAAGTAGAGGTGCATGTGTAAGACGATCTTTGAGTGTGGCAAAAGCTTGCTCCTGTGCTGGCTCCCAAGTAAAAGTAATTCCCTTCTTGGTCAACTCATGCAAAGGACCGGTTATGGTGCTGAAATCTTTCACAAAACGCCGGTAGAAACCTGCAAGACCAAGAAAACTACGTACTGCAAGGTTAGTTTTAGTTGCAAGCATGACACGTCCTTTCAGATTAATAACTTGTGATGAAGAAGGAGAAACAACTTTATCTTTTTGTTGCCTCGAAAGTGTTTTAGCTACTTGCTGATTTTCAGAAGGTTGTTTGCTCTTTTGTGCGTCCCTAGCATGTTTTTCTCGTTCAAATTTCACAATTTCAGCAGGAGTCATAGGAAGCAATGTAACTTTCTTTCCTTTATACATAAATGTGTACTTATTGCTCCTACCATGGTGTGTAGCATCAGTATCATATACCCAAGGTCTACCAAGTAATAGAGAACATGCTTGCATTGGTACTACATCAAATCAGCAACTCCGAAGTATGTACCAATGGAAAATTCGATGTGAGCAGTTTGTGTTACCATGACCTTACCGCTATTGTTGAACCATTGCACGTGGTAAGGGTGTGGATGTGCACGTGTGGGAAGTTGAAGCTTAGTTACCATGTCGAGGCTCACCAAATTGTTGCAACTACCGCTGTCAATGATGACACGTACACGACGGTTATTGACGAGGAAGAAGGTCTGAAACAGATTATTCCGTTGTGCCCGATCGTCCTGGTCCATGTGAGTGCTCAAGTCACGTTGTACAATAAGTGCTGCCATGTTAGTGAAAAGACAAAACAACAAAGAATAATCCTTATGGAATGCAACTAGGTGGGGTGGTGATGTGTGGTGGAAGCAATCCGTCAAGCGCCTTACCCACGCTTGCAAGTGTTCTTACCATGCCGCAGTGAGGTCACTGGCCTACAAGTGATGAACCAAGTGGAGGGTGGTGTGCAATTGCAAGAAATGAACCTGTCCTGACCAAGAGAAAGGTGTAGCTTGGAAGGCAAGTGAGTAGCAAGGATTAGCGATAGTAATAACAGTTAAACCAAGTTCAATAAGTGTTCCCTAGTACTCGTCAAAGTTACTGGCCTTAGTACTCCCAATGTGAAAGTTCAAGCAATAGAGGGAAACTATGTGCCCAAAAATCAAATGGAAGCAATAACAGGCCAAAATCAGCTCTCTGCAGATCGGACAAGAGATCGGACAAGGGATCGGACAAGCAGAAACTGCCACTGCCTGCCACTGATCGGACAAGAGATCGGACACGAGTTCGGATAAGGGATCGGACAAGCAGAAACTGCCACTGTCTGCCACTGATCGGACAAGAGATCGGACAAGAGTTCAGACAAGGGATCGGACAAGCAACTAACAAGACCGCTTCTCTTTTTTTTATATATTTTTTTCTCCCTTTTTTTCACTCTATTTTTTTTGAACAAGGATGACCAGAGATGCAACCACAAAAATTGGCACCTACAACTGAGGTGGGATGTGGCTCACAAAAATTCAACAAGTCCGCTGACCGGCGAGCAAAAACTTTGACCATTTTTTTTCTTTATCTTCCTGATTTTTTTGGCGATTTTGGTGAGGGCTAACAGGGGAACCGTGTGAGGGTACCCACCCAAATTGGGTCAGGAAGACGCTCAAAAAATTTCAGATTTTTCTGCCAAACGAGCGAAAAGTTATGCCTGTTTTACCGAAGGGGGGTCACAAAGACTCGATGTGGAAAACAAAATAGGGTTGTGGGGGGGGGGTTTGGGGTGGGGAATTTTTTGAGACACAAGAACAACTACTACTCAAACGACACAAAGGGATTACTAAACCAGCAACAATACTCGACCAAGAATACAAACTCAACAAGGTTAAAAACTGAAATTAAAATCGCAAGGCACAAAGGGGTTCTCGGTGGGGATTTTTTTGTGAGGGTTTTCTGGACTCTAGGTAAAACAAACGAAGATCGAGATTACCTAACGAGAAATCTGAGCTCTGATACCAACTGATGGGGGAATGGTCCCGATCTTCCGCTAGGTAAAGGATAACTTGGATTGGTGGAGAATCTCGACGTTGGCGATCCAAGGCTCCAGTCCGGCGGATCAAAACCTTGCAATCGTTACACCACTGTCTCCATTGGTTATCAACCACGCAGGACGCGATTGACCTCGCCACGAAGGCTAATTCCTGCAAGCGAACCCAAGAACACAAGCAAGAACAGGAAGGATACAAGTCGAATACCAAATCACAGACAAACGATGATAAGGTGAGGTTTCACAAATGCCAATGCAGCAGCCAATCGGTCCGGTGCAAGAGGCGGGATCTAAACACACAAGTGTAGATGCAAACAAAGCAAAACCTAACCCTAAAGGCGGCTGGAGTGAATATATAGGGCGTGGGCAGTCTGTGGAAGGCGTACAGACTTGGGCTGTGGGCTAGAAGACGTACAGACTTGGACTATGGGCCAATACGGCCCAGTTCTGTCACGCAGGACTGTTTTAAACACACGGTTCGACTCGAGACTCCAAAAGAGACGAAACCAACAGCAAACGATCCGTTTTCTCCTCAGCTTTCCAAAAAGTCCAAGAACGTGCCAATCGGACTTCGTATGATGAAGTTATGCCCATTTTGGTGCATGGTGGTCGATGTAGTCCGAACCAGCGAATTCTTGACTTCAAAACATCCATGCGGCTCCGTCTTCAACTCCAACTCTTCTATTCCATCTCCCATGTTCCTAAGCAACAAAATATCAATAGTATTCAGTAGCATCCCGTCCAAACAAATATTAGCATAGTTGCTAAGGAAAGAATTAACCTCATGGTTCAAGCGACGGGCACGGGCGCGTGTGATTGGTCCTTGTAATTGAATTGTAGGTGGAGGCTCCATGTGTGTATCATGTGAAGTGATGTCCTCATCAGGGCTGGGGGCAGCAGGGGCGGCTGGCGGCGGTGCGGGGAGCGGGGGGGCGTCCGGCGGCGGTGCGGGGAGCGGGGGGCGGCCGGCGGCGGGGTGACGGCGGCGGGGGAGCAGACGGCGTGGAGTGGGGGGAGCAGGCGGCGGGGTGCTGCGGGGAGTGGGGAAGGCAGATCTGGGCGCACTTAATACGCCCAGATCTGCGGGGCTGTTTTTAGGGTATTTCCAAGGTTCACCGAGTGCCAAATTGGGAGGCACTCGGCGAACGAATTTTTTTAAAACGTTTACCGAGTGCCACCAGTAAAGCGCTCGGCAAATGACATTTTTTTTAAATAAATCATTTCTTTGCCGAGTGCCAGGGATAATTGCACTCGGCAAAGATTTTTTTAAAAAAAATATAAAATAGAAAAAAGAAAGTAAAAAATCCCATAATTTGGCATTATATAATATACACTTATGTTTACTCCTAGAAATGTTCTTTGTTCAAATAAACAAATTTAATGCACTTGTAGTTCAAATTTGGGATCTTTTAATTAAATTCTATAAAGAATTTCAATTAACTAAAAATAGCAAGCTAGTACTAAAAAATCCCAAATTTGGACATGGTATAAGACACATTGGGTTTTAGTAGTACAAAAAGTTTTAATTTCAAACAAAGATTTTAATATCGATTTGCTTCTAAACCTAGTTCATTCCATCCCTAAACACATTTACCTTCTCGTGGATTCTCCACTTTCCAAACGTCGCACATGAAAACTTTGTCGAAACATTATGAAATTTTTACCACAGTATATATGTATGCTATAATGACATCATGTCAAGTATCATATTTTTTAGGCATCAATTAAATTTTCTATAATTAAAAAACCATTAAGCTCCATGTTGCTCGTCTTGTGTCGTAAATTATATTTTTTTAAAAATAGTTATATGTAGTGCTAAAAGATTAAAAATAGACTCATTAACATAAATATATTTTTTATACAATTTATTATTCATTATTTCATGTACATGCAGTTCAATTTTGACCTACTTCGAATTAAAACCTAGAAACATGATTAATTATTTAAATATAGCAAATTCACTCCGAAAAATATGAAACTTTACCATGAATTACAAAATGTTGAATTACAATTTTTAAAAAATAAATTTCAAAAATATATAAAATGACATATGTGTGCATACATTATGAGTTCACATGAAATAATGGGTTCCTACACTACTTTGCCGAGTGCTTTTTAAATAGCACTTGGCAAAGAATATTTATTTACTCTTTGCCGAGTACCACAGATAATTGCACTCGGCAAAGATTTTTAAAAATTGTTTTAAAAAAAACTAAATTAGAATAAAGACAGTAAAAAATCCCATAATTTGGCATTTTATAATATACACTAATATTGCATCCTAGAAAAATTTTAAGTTCAAATAAACAAATATAAGGCACTTGTAGTTTAAATTTGGGATCTTTTACTTAAAATCCTATAAACAACTTAAATTAACCAAAAATAGCAAACTAACTCTACAAATTGCCAATTTTTGACATGATATAAGATAAATTGAGTTTTAGTACTACAAAAGTTTTAAGTTCAAACAAAGATTTGAATATCAATTTGCTTCTAAATCTCACTCATTTCATCCCTAAACTCCTAAACCTTCTCGAAGATTGTCAAATTTCAAAAGGTCATACATGAAAATTTTGTCGAAACATTACGAAATTTTTACCACAGTATATATGTATGCTATAATGACACCATGTCAAGTGTAAAATTTTTTATGCATCAATTAAATTTTCTATAATTAAAAAACCATTAAGCTCCATATTGTCGGTCGAGTGTCGTAAATTAGATTTTAAATATTTAGTTATATTTAGTTGTAAAAGATTAAAAATGTAATCATGAACATAAATATGATTTTTCTATAATTTTTGAGTCATTATTTCATGTACGTGCAGTTGAAATTTGACCCACTTCGAAGTAAATCCTAGAAACATGATTAATTTATTACAAATAGCAAACCCACTCTGAAAAATATGAAAATTTTCCATGGATTAACAGATGTTGAATTATGACTGTAAAAAATTCAGGTTTAAAATATTTTTAAAATATGATATGGACTCAAAATATGTTTTCACATGAAATAATGGCAACTAGATATTATTTGCCGAGTGTTTTTATTTGTGGCACTCGGCAAAGGATAGAATTTGTCGAGTGTCCGTTAGTGGCACTCGGCAAAATTACATTTTTACCCCTGCCGCCATAACGACGTCAGCAAAAAATGGGCGGACGATTTTTCAGGTGCTTTGCCGAGTGCCTATGGCGTGACACTCGGCAAACCCTAGTCTTTGCCGAGTGCCACATATTTTGCCGAGTGCATTTCATAGGGCACTCGGCAAACACCTTTTTGTGCCGAGTGCCCGATGAAATGCACTCGGCAAAGTATGTGGCACTCGGCAAATAGACTCTTTCCGGTAGTGAATCCATATCCATCATTTGTATTCCTTATAATGTTTTGTCAAGTTCAATGTGATTGTTATTTCAGCATGGCTGCATTAGGCTTACATTTGAATGCTTTTATTTACAGAGCATTGTAGAACAATGCACAAATAGGATTGTTCTATTCAACAATAAGACCGGTAATAGTCTGCATCGTCAGTAACAACTCAGAAAGTTGCTTGATGCGGTGGACTTTGTAATATCAAGCAATCAGGGGAAGCCTTTTTCAAATCAGTTGTTCACTCAGATTCAGGTGGTTATCGCTTCTAGTGTAATTACCTTTGATTGAGTCAGTTCTCATTTGTGGCTTAATTAACACAGGAAGCGAATGACAGACAGAAATATGTCAATGCTGAGGGACTTTCATTAAAGAAAGACATATGCGGTGACTACATTACACTTGTTACCAAGATGGTAAGACGTTTGTAATGCATAAGTTTAATTCACAAACATATAATGCTTGTCTTGTCCACTGAGTTTTGGCACATAACTTTTTAGTGAACTTTGCATATTATTTGTTACCCTAGTTACTTCCAGTTACTGTTGGTAATTATACTTTTTTTCTTGATAAAAGTACTTAGGGGTTTATTAGGGAACTAGCAATGTCGAAACTTTTGAACCATATCACCCTTTCCTGACAACATGTAGTCTTCATTGCATTTATTGTAATGCATGCATGTTTAGTTATTTAAGAATAAAACTTCAGGGCTTATTGTGATGAGATTGACAGTTTCTGCTCATAAAATAAGACGATTGTTGTCAGCTACCTGTTACCACTACCATTATTGACTGAAATATACATGTTATTGATAGGTAGAAGAAAGGCTTAACAGCGCAATCCAGAGGCTGGAACAGAAGCTTCAGGAAGAGCGTGAAGCAAAGCTTGAGATTGAATTAAAGATGAAGGAAGCGATCTTCAGATCAGAAGAGGAAGTACGGAAAATGCAGGAGAGCCTAGAGAAAGCTCAGCAAGAGAGAAGTAATGCTCGAGAAGAAAACGAAAAAATTAAAGAATGGGAGAAGGCTAGGCAAGAAAAGGACAATCAAAGAGAAGAGGAGATGAATGATCTTAAAGAGAAACTGAAGAAGATGCAGGAAGAAAGTGAGAAAAAGTGCATCATACTCTAATAACTCTCATGTGTCCTCTTCTGTTGGCCTATTGGGAAAGCCCGCCCCTTGGATCATTGCTATCTGGAGATCACTGCCAGTTTTGAAGTATGTGCTGCGTGTTTTTTTGCCTTGATATAGGCCAACTATGATTTGTGTATCTTGCTTTCTTCGTTCAGCTGAAAAGCTTGGTCAGTTGATCCTGTCTTTTGCTGAATGTGAAAACTGAACCTGCCTGCAGACTAGCAGTTGCCCTTGTTAGTAATTGTCGTTTCAAGCATTTCTCCTATCTGTGGATTAATCATCGTTCCCCTACCTGCATTTTTTCCTCAGTATCTCTAATAGATGCTCTTAAAATAGTGTACTTATATTTTTTTGAGATTCATTTTTATATAAATTTCTCTCTCTATATGTATATATTAGTTTCTCTCAACATAATCCTTAAATAATCTATTATGGTCCCACCAGGCCATCGTACCAATAACCAAAAGTTTCCGGAATCCGGATTCTTCTTCCTGTGCTTTGTTGGTATTACGAGAAAAATAGGATACAAAGATTACGTGAAAGATTATCTTTTATTGATCTTTACAGTACATGGTACATACATATATATACAAGAGGAACAATCGCGTTGGTTCATGAATAGACGCCCGTTGGAAAAGTGGCGTCTGCATGTTGGAGCCGTTGGCACGTTGGAGCCTGACGCGGCGGTTGCGTCGCCTGCACGTGCCTGGTTTCCCGCATGGGAAAACGTCCTTCGTGAGATTAAATATCTCAACACTCCTCCTTAATCGAACATTCAATGAAATGATTGATATCATATAACTTAATAAAAACTCCTTTAAAAACCCCGTGGGAAAATTTTAGGAGAAAATAGATAGTATATCTATGTTGTGTAAGTATTGCCTCGTTAAAAACCTTTATTTAGAAAACTTGAGTGTAAACTTTATAAAGGAAAAGAGTACAATTTTTAGATGATCTGATGACCATAAATGGAGCATATTTTATAATATGACTCCCCCTGAACTTTGTAAATCGCGAAGTCTTCGCATACCTATTCCTTTAACACATTTTTGAAATGTTGAGGTTGGTAGCGATTTCGTGAATAAATCTGCTAGATTTTCACATGATTTTGTTTGTAAAACTGTTATTTCCCCATTCTTTTGTAATTCATGTGGGAAAAATAATTTAGGGGCAATATGCGTAGTTATATTATTCTTAATGTAACCAGTTTGCATTTGGGCGATACATGCTGCATTATCTTTATAGATAATTGTGGGTGATTCCGATGAACCAACATCGCATGTTCGTTGTATATGATTAATCATTCTTCGAAGCCATACACATTCACATGAAGCTTCATATAAAGCTATAATTTTAGAATGATTAGTCGATGTAGCAACAAGAGTTTGTTTCGAGGATTTCCATAAAATGGCAGTACCTCCATATAGGAAAACAAATCCTGTTTGTGATCTGGCATTACGTGGATCAGACATATACCCAGCATCAGTATATCCTATCATGGATAAATCTTGATTTTCCTGATAGAATAAACCAAGATCTCTTGTACCATTTAGATATCTTAAGATTTATTTTGCTCCAACAAAATGCCTTTTAGTTGGAGCCGCACTGTGTCTTGCTAGCAAATTTACCGCAAATGCAATGTCCGGTCTTGTACAATTTGCTAGATACATAAGTGCTCCTATTATGCTTAAATATGGAATATCAGGTTCTAATAGTTCTTCACCTTCTTCCCTAGGTCGGAATGAGTCTTTATCCATTTCTAGAGATCGAACAACCATAGGGGTCTTTGATGGATATAATTTATCCATATTAAATTTTTGCAACATTTTTTCAATATATGCAAATTGGTGAATTAATATTCCTAATGGAAGATGTTAAAGTTGTAAACCAAAACATAATTTAGTTTTACCTAAATCCTTCATTTCAAATTCCGTCTTAAGATGATTGCTAGCTTCTATTATATCTTGTATAGTTCCAATGATGTTGAGATCATCAACATACACTGAAATAATACAAAATCCAGTGATGGATCTTTTAATAAATACAAAAGGATAATAATCATTGTTAGAATAACCTTTCTTAAGTAGGAATTCACTTAGTCGGTTGTAACACATTCTACCCGACTGTTTTAAGCCATAGAGTAACTTTTGTAATTTTACACAAAATTTGTTGCGATTTATATTTGGATTCGGAGTATCTAGTCCTTCAGGGACCTTCATGTAAATATCTGAATCCAATGACCCATATAAGTATGCGGTCACAACATCCATTAACTGCATGGATAAATTCATTTGTACTACCAATGATATTAAATATCGGAATGTTATTCCACTCATAAATGGAGAATATGTTTCATCATAATCGATGTCAGGTCTCTGCGTGAACCCTTGTGCTACAAGTCTCGCTTTGTATCTCACCACCTCATTGTTTTCATTTCGTTTACGAACAAAAACCCATTTCGATCCAATGGGGAAAACATTTTGAGGAGTAGGTATTACTGATGTAAATACCTCTCTTTTCCTTAGCGAGCTTAATTCTGCCTCAATAGCTTCTTTCCATTTGATCCAGTCTGAGCGCTTAAGGCACTCTGCCATGGTCTTAGGTTCTGGATCTTCCTTGAGGTCATTAGCTATATTTGAGGAGAAATATATGTCGACAATTGTAGTCTTTCTATTATAAGATTCTCCTGAATTAATGTAATTTGTGGATATTTCTTCTAACTCTTGAGTATTTCCCATATTAATAGAGTTAGCTACTTCCGATGGTCTAGCATTTGTATTGGTGCACCCATCTATGCTAGATTTAGGATGAGAATCATCAATCTAGTGTCTTTCAACATGAGGTTGAATTTCATTTACTGTTTTAGAAGATATCTTCCTTTGTTTTTTTAGATTTCTTTTGAGAAGCATCAGTTGCAACCAGATCTCTCCCCCTGATTTTAGGATTTGGGATTTGAGTTGCTTGATGAGGTATTTCAACTCTTTCTGGTGCATTAACTACAGGAATATGAGATTTTTTGACACCTTTATAATCAGTAAATGCGTCTGGCAGATTATTTGCAAGTTGTTGCAAATTTATTATTCTCCGAACTTCTTGCTCAGATTCTATAGTACGTGGGTCTAATGATTAAAAACCAGTGGCATTCCAATCAATTTCCTGACATTTATTATGGTACAAATCTCCCCCTAATGCCGGGAAATTATCTTCATCGAAGATGCAATCAGCATACCGGGCAGTAAATAAATCCACTGTTAGGGGTTCGAGGTATTTGATGATTGACGGTGAATGATACCCGATATATACGCCTAATTTTCTATGGGGGCCCATAGAGGTACGCTGCGGTGGTGATATCAGTACGTATACAGCGCAACCGAATATTCGTAGATGGGAAATACTTGGTTGATTTCCACGTACTAATTGTATCGGGGATGTTACATGATATGTAGTTGGTCTAATTTGTATTAAATCTATGGCGTGTAAGACCGCATGACCCCAACAAGAGGTTGGTAATTTGCAATTATGTAAAAGTGGTCTCGCAATTAATTTTATTCTCTTGATTAGAGATTCAGCAAGCCCATTTTGGGTATGAACATAAGGTACCGAGTGTTCTAGATTGATACCTAAAGCCATACAATAATCATTAAATGCACGTGAGCTAAATTCAGCGGCATTGTCCATCCTGATGGATTTTATCCTATGTTCAGGATGGCTAGCTCTTAATTTGATAATTTGAGCCATTAATTTTGCAAATGCATGGTTCCTTGTAGATAAGAGACATACATGGGACCATCGTGTAGATATATCTATAAGCACCATAAAGTACCTGAATGGTCCAGATAATGGTTGTATATGACCACAAATGTCGCCTTGAATGCGTTCAAGGAAACTGATTTTTTCATTTTTAATATTAAGATATGATGGTCTTAAAATTATTTTTCCTGTGGCACATGCTGTGCATGTAAAATCTGATGAACCAGGAAATCTTGCAAGATTAATATTGTGACATATAGAATTGCTAATAATTTTTCTCATCATCCCTATTCCGGGGTGACCAAGGCGATTGTGCCAAGTCTTGAATTTATCAAGATTTTGAAAAATTATTTTAAATGCAACATGTGATACAAGTTTTATGTATGTGTAGTATAAACCAGATTAAAATGAAGGAAATTTCTCAAGTATCTATTTGTTTAATCCGTTGGATTTAGTGAGAAATAAGTATTCTACATTATTTTTAGTTTGAGTTTCAATATGGTAGCCATTTAGACGGATGTCTTTATAGCTAAGAAATGTACGAGTTGAATCGGGATACATGAGTGCATCCTCAATTATTAACTTCGTACCCCTTGGGAGCGTAATCGTGGCTCGACCTGAGCCCACAATTAATGCGTCGCGTCTAGCGATAGTCATGATATTTCCATGTTTCTTATGTAGATTTTGGAAATATTTAAGCTCACGTAGAATTGTGTTAGTATAGGCACTATCTACTAAACACATTTCCTCATCTTCCATTTATGTAAAATCCCGTAAATAATGATAATAAATACTATATATAAATGAGAGATAAAGAGATATAATATCTACATAATATATATACATATGATGTTTATTATAACATGTCAAATACATATTACAATATATATTTATACAACATTTATAGTTCTAATTGGCTATTACATATGAAATATGTATAATTTATTTGAGATCCCCATATATATCTTCAGTGTGATATTCTATTATCATATTATCGAAATTGGATGGGTCTTGCTCCTTCTTTTGAACTTCATTTTGATGGGCGCTTTGAGAAGGTCCCGTAGGTAAGTCGTTGACTTGTTGTTCATTGAAGTGTGTCTCAAATTTATTCCAACGAACTTGCTTATCCTTACCAAACTTTAGATAAAGTTTGGCCAAATGTTTTGGGATCCTACATTTATTAGTACGATGATTCGTACATCCACACCTTTGACAAATTTCCAATTTGTCTTTAGGATTGTCCTTAGATGGACTTTTACCTTTATTTGTCTTATACTCATGCCTGTTATTTTTAAACTTTGACTTTCCTTTGAAGTTTTTATTCCGTTTGTTGCCATGAAATTTAGTACGCTGAGAATTAAAATGTACTTCAGGAAGAGGAGCGGCGCCTGTTGGGCAATTTTGATGATTTTTCATCAAATATTATCATGCTTCTCTGCTTGAAGTAATGTGTATATTAACTCAGAATACTTTGTATATTTCTGTTGGCGGTATTGCTGTTGCAATACCCGGAATGTTGGATGGAAAGTACATAAAGTTTTTTAGATCATTGCTTCTTCCGAAACAGGTTGATCACAAAATTTCAATTTAGAGCAGATTTTATATACGACGGGATTATAATTTGCTACTGATTGAAATCTTGAAAGCGATTTAGTGACCACTCGCGTTGGGCTTCGGGTAATATGACATTTTTTTGCTGCTCATATCGATCTTTAAGGGATTTCCATAGAGCAAGGGGTCTTCTTCCATCACATATTTAGATTTTAAACCTGAGTGTAGGTGATGTCGCAGAAAATGGAGTATGACATATTTGTTGTAGTCCGGGATCTCTGGTGCATTTGGTATTGGATCCATAATTGTATTAATACATCGACGAGCTGTTAAATTTATTTTAACATCTTGTGCCCAAGTCAAATAATTGATACCATCTAAAGCAAGTTCGGGGAATTCTTTCTTTGAAATGTCAGCCATGTCCTACATGTAGGGACATATTTTAATTTACTAAAGAGAGTAAATATATAAATGTTGTAAAATGCTAATCATAAAACTTATTATGCATGACACATAGTGTAGATGACTTTTTAATATGTAGGTAATGATTTACCATTAATATGTTATGTAATATTCCTGATGGATTAAACAACATATAGTTTATTTTATAGAAACAAGTTGGTATTTTAATATTGAAGGTAATCACCAAATGGTGTAGACCTATCAATATTGGGAAAATGATGCTTGTGATACGAATAACATCTAATCAAGGTGGATGATATTGATCATTATAGTCGTATCCAAGTCTCTAATACTTTGTTTTTAATCCAACATTTGTTTAAGTGATGGTCATCAAGCTTAGGTAGCATTTTTTTGAAGCTTATGCTTCAAAAGACATGTATAAAGAGAACATGCATATATATGACAACGATATTGTATTTCTGCCTTATTACAATGATGGTTACAACACTGATAGTATTTAAAACAAACATTGGCAGAAATTTAAACATTTAAAGATCTATTCATAGATATGTGGTGCTGATGGACCACTTGTGAGGAACGCCATGTAGTCCTCTATAGGAGCATAGGAGTACACTCCATATTCCTTCTTCTCTGCCCTTGTAGTAGGTGAGAGCCCTGGTATTGGTATATAGGACAGAGGGGTCGGCTGTGGGGACTCCGTTGGAGTTGGCAGCGATGCTTGGAAACCGGACAACAATGTGTTGTTCCAATCATGCGTAGTGCAATCACACCTAGCAGCCATAGTTGTAGGTGGCTTTCCTTGGAGGTGCATGGCCGACGGCGTGGCGTGAAGTGGAGGAGGCGGCATGCCACGGATGGCGGGCGGCAGCGCGGAGCGCGCGCGGCGGCACAGCAGGGAGCTCGCGCGGTGGTGTGACGCGGAACGCGCGCATCGGCGGAGGCTGGATGCGGAGGCTGGGCGGTGGTGGCTGGGTGCGGAGGCTGCGCGGCGACGGCGGGGCACCGAGCCCACGCGGCGGCGTTGCGGGCGCGCTAGGCTGTGGCGGCGCGTGCGGGCTAGCCAGGGGCGGCCGGAGCGTCACGGGCAGCGGCATGGGCGCGCCAGGCCATGGGCGGGGCGGCGGCATGGCGAGCCGGAGCACTCCATCTGGTTGAATCCATCCCTGTGAAGGAAAAACAAAAAGAAACTACAGTTTCGTACCTTTTCGCTGGGAAAAGACAACTAGTAGAGTCTTCATGCTGATAACGTATTACGAGAAAAACGGGATACAGAGATTACAGTGAAAGATTATCTTTTTATTGATCTTTACAGTACGTGGTACAAACATATATACAAGAGGAACGATCACGTTGGTTCATGAGTAGACACCTATTGGAAAAGTGGCGCCTGCATGTTGGAGTCGTTGGCACATTTCCCGAGAAAAGCAAGTTCTAGTGCAACCGGCGCATCGCTTGGCGCGCCGTTAGGCCGCCTAACGCGGCAGTCGCGTCACCTGCACACGCCTGTTTTCCCGCATGGGAAAACATCCTTCGTGAGATTAAATATCTCAATAGTTGGATCGACGCCACCATCCTCCGACGTCGCTTGGTTTGCGGCACACCTAGCTATTTCGCCCGACATGCACTGCCTTGGCCATTCATGAATATAAATATTAAAATATTTGAATTATTTATATTTATATTCGAATAACAGTATTTGAATAACAGTAAATTTGGATATCCTTATTCGTATTCGAAATAATTATTGGACCAGAAACGGCGACGAGAGAGGGGTGAATGGGAGCTTTTAAAATTTCAGACTAAAAATAGCCTTCTGTTTTAGTTCTGTCTTCTACAGAATAGGCTTCGAACACACCCTTCGAAGTTCTAGTTCGGAGGTATTTTACAGCTCCGAAAACAGGCTTCGCAAGGAACAAAAGTTCAAAGCCAAGAAGACTTCGCTCCACCCACAACCCCGAAGATTCAGCTCTGCTAAATCAGTGCAGGCTCCGCACACGGGGTGCCTTCGAGCAGGCTTCACACTTCACCCTTCGCAAGAGCAGACTTCCTTCTGAGGACTTCGACCAAATACTCAGCGATAGCAACTGGTGCTAGGCTTCGTACTTCGAAGGTCTAAACGCACACTGAACACACTTCGCCGAGAACTTCGACAAGGGAAGAAAACGGGCTTCGATTCAAGACAGACAGTGCTTCGCTAATAATCAGAGAGGTCTAGCCTCCAGTTTACACAGAGCGAATAGACACTAAAAAACACACTTCACCCAGACAGACTTCTCACACACCTCTCCAGAAAACCCACAAGAAGATGGTGCACAGAGAAATCAAAGCATGCAGTGCAACACACAGTACAAGTTCAGGCAGTGAAAGAGGAACAGAACCAAAACTTCATTACATGAACAGGGAACACAAAATGAACTCACAGGATGAATACAGATAGTGTGGCGGCTAGCACAAGAGTTCTACAATGGCTGCTCAAAAGTGTTGATGTGACCTAGCTAGCCTCCACTATTTATAGGCACTATTCAGCCCTATGAATAGACTACTTTACCCCTAGGGTTTACACTGTTTTTGTCTCATTAGAACAGGGGGTACAGCTGGTAGTCTACTTTATTTGGAGGCTTCTTTTGTAAGCTTCACAGAGGGGACAACATCAACTTTTGCAGAGTAGACACGGTCAGCCTTTGCAGTTTTAGAGCCTTCTAAAGCCCCCCTTCACACGCGAGGGGTGTGGTAGCTTCGGTGAGAAGCCTTTAGCCTGACGGCCTTCGCTTCACCGAAGTCAGCCTTCGATACAGTGATGGTTTTGAGCCGAATCCTTCAAAGCCCTTGGGCCTTCGCACAAACACCTCCGGAGTGGACTACCACGGCTTCGAAGCTTCTCCCAGCTCGAACTCCGTCAGTCCTTGTATCGAAGCCATGCATGGCCGAAGTACCTCAAATTAGCCTCACTCCGAAGCCCCACCTTCGGAGTACCACCCTTCGAAGTCCCTCCTTCATCCAAGGCCTCCGCACGAAGCATTCCGTGAGCACTTCGTCGCAGTGTATCTCCCCGAGCACACTCCTCGACAAACCTCACCCGGACCATGCCTTCGATGCACCTCGACTTCTAAGACTTTCGTCGGGTATACCTTCGAGTGCCTCCCTCCGGAGCACACTTCGAATACCTTGCCTCATTGATGAGGACTTTGTCCACCATACTCCGAAGTCACTCCTTTCAGAGTACCCTTCGAAGTGCCTCGCCTCCGAGGACTTTGTCTTGGGATACGTTCAACCGGAGCCACGCTCCGCACTCTTTGCCTTTTCCTGGCGCACCTCGACCCAAGGTCCAACCTCGACCCCTTCGCAACCTTCATGACAAAGCTCCCCGCTCGCCTGGCATCAAGCCTCCCGCTTGACCCAGGTTCACTTGCTGCGAACCGACCGTCACCTCCGAAGTCACCTGCGCACCACAGACAAACAGACAAGTGTATCCAGTACCTCGGAGACCTCTCCGGGTAAACAACCTTCGGCACACACTCCAGTGTACCGCCTAAAGTACTGAGACCTTCGGTACGACCCAGTCATTGTGTACTGTCGGACCCCTCTGATAGGCACACTCCGCTGCAACAGCTGCAGCAGCCAGAACCCACCGAACCCTTCGATGAAGCAACCTCTGAACCCCTTCGGAGAGACCCCTTCGAATCAGAGGATAAAATCTGTCAATCACTCATCACAGACTCCGAAACCAACCCTTGGTTTCTCAATCTCCCTCTTGATGAGTGCATTGACAACCAAATTCAAGTTCAAGAAAATTTGAAAAATTTCAGCACACAAGTGACCATAAAAACTCAGAAACGAGTCAAACCATGTCACTTGACAAAATAATTTTCCTCCCCTTTTCAAAAGAGTAAAAGCCCCTTCGGCAAATTTTTTGTTTGCAAGATAAAACTCCCCCTTAGTTATTTTACCCCCTTGCTGCAGAGAACTCAAAACTTTCTCCCCCTTTGGCAATGCAAGCATCAAGGAGCATTTAAAAGATGCAAAGCTTCGAAATGGGCAGAATTGCAAAGACATATAAAGCAAAAATATGCCAAAATTAATAGCAATTTTTCATGTGCTCAGCTCAATTTAACATTCTCTAAAAACATGATGACATCATGTGATTTTATCATTTTGAAATAAAAGCATCACCACTCAATCAAGGTAACTAGACAAGTAAAAGCAGGGACTGGGCAAAGCTAGTCAATTTCTACTCTAGACAGACAAATCCAGTTCAAGTGGAGCATTGAAAGCAATCGTGATGATCAATGAATTTGTTGTTCTTTTCATAATGCCAGGGGTTATTTTTTTGTCTACCTTATACTTTCCAGTCAAGCCAAGTCTAGGCATGAAAACCATCAGAAGCATAAGGCGGTGATTTTGGCATACACTACACTATCCCAGTTCAGACCAATGTGCAATGGTAAGCAGTCTAGAATAGAGTAGTGCGACAAACAAACCCACCTGGATCTTTTCACTTGTAGCATGAAAATCATGGAGTTTTGGATTTTAATTAAGTGAACAATTTGTTTAGCACTTGATGAAAATCCATGAGTAAGTAGAACAATTTTTCAAGTTGCAATGTTTAGCATCCAGAGAAAAAGAGTCTTGCTATCAAGCAGATAAAAGATAGCTAAAGCAGTCCTGCCTAAACATGCTAGATTCAAAACTAAGCAGTGAGAATGATTTGATTTTAGAAAGAAAAATCATGCACAAAATGTTCCAGACATATTAAATAGAGCTGAGCTGACATGATTACATGAATTAAAATCAGACATATAAGTGCAAGAAATGTAAATGCAATTTCACACACAATGAGCATATGCAAGACAATTCAAATCAGCTCCCCTTCACAAAATCCCATAAGGGTGACAAACACCAAGTTACCCACGCAAGTAGGCAAAACGAGAAGCATCGAGGGGATTTGTGAAAATATCGGCTAGATGGTGTTGGGTATCAACATATTGAAGTTCAATATCACCCTTCTCATTATGATCTCTGAGAAAATGATATCGTACATTAATGTGTTTGGTTCTGGAATGCTGAACCGGGTTGTTTGCAATACACATAGCACTAGTGTTATCACAGAAAAGTGGAACACTCTTATAGTCTAACCCAAAATCCCGCAAAGTGGAAATCATCCACAAAATCTGAGAGCAACAGCTAGCTGCAGCAACATATTCGGCCTCAGCCATCGATTGTGTAACACTAGACTATTTGCGAGAAGACCAGCAAACCAGTGAAGTACCCAGAAAATGACAAGTACTAGAGGTACTTTTCCTATCAATCCTACACCCAATAAAATCCGCATCAGAATAACCTCGAAGACACAAAGAGGAAGACGCCGAATACCAAATGCCAAATTCGAGGGTATGTTTGAGATACCTGAGAATGCACTTTACCGCTTGGCGGTGCGAAGCTCGTGGTGAAGCCTGAAAATGAGCGCACATACACACTGCGAAGTGTATGTCCGGCCTCATAACAGTCAAGTAGAGGAGGGAGCCGATCATGCTTTGGAACTCCTTTTGATCTACGACTTCTCCATCCTCGTCAGGATCCAATGCTTTCGAAGTAGCCATCGGAGTAACGAGGGGCTTCGCATCAGCCATGTCAAATTTCTTGAGCAGGTCCTTGGTGTACTTTGTCTGGTGGATGAATGTACCTTGTTTGCTTTGCTTGATTTGCAAACCAAGGAAAAAGGTGAGTTCGCCCATCATGGACATCTCGAACTCCCTGCTCATGGCATCTGCAAACTCGGCAACCAAAGCATGAGAAGAGCCAACAAAGATGATATCATCCACATAAATCTGGACTAGAAGGAAATCTTTGCCATGCTTGAGAGTGAACAGGGTTTTATCAACAGATCTCATCAAATACCCCCGCTCAAGCAGAAAAGACTTAAGTCTATCATACCATGCCCGAGGGTCCTGCTTGAGTCCATAAAGAGCCTTATGAAGTTTAAGGACTTTATTTGGGTATTTGGGGTTTTCAAAGCCAGGGGGTTGTTTTACATAAACATCTTCGCCTATGAAGCCATTAAAAAAATGCACTTTTGACATCCATTTGATAGAGTTTGAATCCTCGGGATGTCGCAAAGGCAAGCAAAATCCTAATGGCCTCTAGACGCGCAACAGGTGCAAAAGTTTCAGTAAAATCAATCCCTTCTAATTGAGAATAACCCTGAGCTACAAGTCTAGCCTTGTTTCTAACTACAGTCCCATCCTCCCCTTGTTTGTTTTTTAAAATCCATTTTGTTCCAATGAAATGAACATTTGGTGGAGGATCAACTAAAGTCCAGACTTGGTTTCTCTCAAAAATTTCAATTTCTTCATGCATGACATTGATCCAACTAGAATCATAAAGTGCATGACTAACATCTAAGGGCTCAAAAGAAGCAATAAAAGCGGAATCAATGAAATGAGCATGAGAACGTGTTACCCTTTGATCAAGCTCACCAACGATCTGCTCAGGAGGATGCATCCTTTGAACATGATGTGGAGCCTCGCGGCGGGATGCAGTCTCCACCTCAACTTGTGCGTTGGAGTGGTCCAAGATGACCGATGTCGAGGTAGTTGCTTTGGGACCTTGTGCCGAAGTAGTCGAAGCGGGGTCGGCTTCGGGGGTCGATGTCGAGGGTAGTAGGGGTTCATCCTCGAAATCTTCGGGATCTTCTTCTTGAAAGATGGTCTGCTCCATGTCGTGTTCATTTGCCTGTTCAAAAGTGGAACTAACAGAGGGGGTTGATTCATCAAAAGTCACATCACATGACTCGATGACAGTGTTAGTCTCCAAATTGTAAACACGATAAGAATGACCATGTGTAGTGTAACCCAAAAAGATCCCGTCAGAAGAACGCGACTCAAATTTGTCCAAATTACCACATTTTAGGATAAAGCAACGACAGCCAAAATCTCGAAGATGAGTAACCTTGGGCTGTCTCCCAAAACGTAGCTCATAAGATGTCAAGTTCAAAATTGAGCGCAAGAAGATTCGGTTTGAGATGTAACATGCAATATTCATGGCCTCAACCCAGAATTTTCTAGGAGTCCTGTGCTCATCGAGCATCATCCTAGCCATCTCAATCAAAGTGCTGTTCTTCCTCTCAACAACACCGTTCTGTTGAGGAACCCGCGGAGCAGAGAATTGATGTTCTATGCCATGCTCCATGCAAAAGTCAACAAAGAGATTGTTCTTGAACTCAGTTCCATTATCACTTCGAATGAATTTCAATGCACCAGGGAGTTCAGTGAAAAGTCTCAAAGCCAAGCTCCGAAAGTGTGAAAACACTTCATCCTTGATAGCAAGAATGAACACCCAAGAGTAGCGAGAGAAATCGTCGACAATCACTAACACATACCACTTGCCGCCTAAAGAACTAACCCAAGAAGGACCTACAGTGTCCATGTGGAGAAGTTCTCCGGGTTGTTCAATCATCACTGTGGTGACTGGCGAATGCGAAGCGGCAATCATTTTTCCATATCGACAAGGAGCTCAAACTAAAGTCTTCTCAAACTTGAGCTTGGGCAATCCTCGGATCAGACCTAGGGCACTCAGACGAGCGAGCAACTCAAAGCTCATATGCCCCAGTCTCCTATGCCACTTACAAAGCTCAAAAGTAGAATGTGCAACAAGACAATGAGAAGAACCAGATGACTCAGAAAAATCAGCTCCAAAAACTCTCCCAACTCTAAAGATCTTACAGACCACAACACCATCATAATTGAGTACTTGCGAAGTATTGCGATGGAATCCTACTTCGAAGCTCTCATCAAGCAATTGAGATACAAAAAGCAAATTGTATCCCAAGTTTTCAACCAAAGCAACATCTTTGAGAGTGAAATTTGAGTTGATTCTTACCACACCTTTACCTTTCACTCTACTCCTTCGATTGTTGCCGAAGGTGATATGTTCCTTTTGCTTGGTTGTGGTGAGGCTGGAAAACCATGCTGCATGTCTGGTCATGTGGCACGAACAACCAGAGTCCATGATCCACGTGCCCTCCAAGCCTCGGTCTGGCGCCTACACATGATAAGAAAATCTCGATCGCTCAGTGCTGGGGTAAGTGAATACATGACATGGCATCCAGCACTGAGTGATACGAGTAGTAGGCACAGTAAAAATAGACCGTCTACGCACAGGATAATCAGAATGATGCAAAGTGCGAGGTCTACCTACATGCTGTGTCCCAAATGCATGACGAGGTTTCCTACACTAACGAGGTACAAAGCTACTCGCCTGGGGTCTACCACCATATGGAACATGGTGAACACCTCGAGGAGCAAAACCTCTCCGATAAGTATGAGGAGCCTCGAAAATAGGACGTGAGTACAACTCAGACTCATGCATACCTCGAGATGGGTAATGCATGTCCTGAAAACTCATCGCTTGAGAGCGTCGCTCATCCTTGATGCGACGAAAACAGAACCCAACCAGATGACCCACCCACTGATAGTAGGAACAATGAAAAACTCTCCTAGGGGCACTCTCATGGGTCATAGGAGCAACTCTCACAGGCTCCTTGGGCTTCTGCTGAGTGGTTTTCTTGGGGGGAATTCTCTTTGCAGGAGGAGTGGTTTGCTTAATGTACTCAGAGATGCTCTCGTTAGCCTTCTGTCTAACCGATGTCAAGTGTGAAAGTCTAAGCTCAGTTTCCCTAGTATAAAAGTAGTCATGGAACTTCTGCTCCAACTAGGCCCAAGTCTGAAAGGATTTCAGTGGTAACATCGAAAGCCAAGTAAAAGCAGTGTCGGAAAGCGATAGAGAGAATAACCTAAGCTTCAACGCATCTGAACCACTAGCTTCGCCACACTGCGCTAGGAATTGGCCTATGTGCTCTAGGGTGGTCTTACTACCTTCGCCATCAAATTTTGTAAATTCGGGACCCTAAAGCCACACCGATATGGGATGGTGTCGAAGTGATCAGGATATGGCTTGTGATAAACCTAACCCGACCTCTAGGTGTCCAACCCGCACACTCTCTAAACAGTACCCGAATTCGATCATCAAAGTCATCTATGACTCCTGCCTGTGCGTCTCTCGTGCGGGGGCGCTACATGTGGTGGTATATCATGGTGTCGGCCATGCGGCTCCTCCTCTCGTGGTGGCTCATGATGCGGGACGTAATCGACCCTATGCGGGTGTGCGGGAGTAGGAGGTCCGGGAAGCATGTGATAAGGTAGTGTAGGTGCAGGCGGCGGTGCGTGGTGTGTCACAGGGGTGGTCTGACTGGCCATAGGTCTGGTCTGAACGAGGGTGTGATAGCCGTTCGGACCGACCTGATTGTTGGTCTAACCGACAAGGATATATGTTGCCTCGGCCATGGATGGTGTGGCCGTGGATGCTATGGTCTTTCCGGTACTCCCATTGATCCTACTATGTATGTGGTGGACACGGGGTACTGAGAAACCAAGTTGAGAAGTGCCTTAGTTTCAAGTCTGTGATGAGTGATTGACAAGTTTCCTTCTGAACGAAGGGGTCCCTCCTAAGGGGTTCGGAGGTGTTTCACCGAAGGGTTCGGTGCTTAATGGTTGTACAAGTGTGCAACAGAGTTTGTCTATCGAAGGGGTCCGATAGAATATATTTCGGAGATTGTACCGAAGGTTTCGGTATTTTGGGCGGTACACTGGAGTGTGTACCAGAGGGTGTTTACCCAAAGAGGTCTCCGGGGTATCGGATACACTTGTTTGATTGTCGGTTGTATGCAGGTGACTTCGGAGGCAATGAGATAGTTCATAGTAGGTGAACCTGGGTTAGGCAAGGAGCTTGATGCCAGGCGAGCGGGGAGCTGAGGTCACGGAGGCTGCGTGGAGTCGAGGTTGGTCCTCAGGTTGAGGTGCACTAGGCGAAGGCAGAAAGTGCGGAGGGTGGCTTCGGCTGAAGGTACCCCAAGAAAAAGTCCTCTACAACGAGGCGAGGCTTTCGAAGTGTGCTCCGGACAGAGGCACTCGAAGGGTCACCTGACGAAGGTCTCAGAAGTCGAGGTGCATTGAAGGCATGGTCCGAGTAATGCTCTTCGTGAGTGTGCTCGGGGATGAGACACTGTGAAGGGGTGCTTATGGAAATGCTTCATGCGGAGGCCTTGGACGAAGGAGGGACTTCGTAAGATGATCGTGTCTGCTCTGCAAAGTTGATACTCTCTGCTCTGCAAAGCTGATATTCTCTCCTCTGTGAAGCTGACAAAAGGAGCTTCCAATTAAGTAGACTATCATCTGTACCCCCATGTCTGCCAGAGACAAAAACAATGTAAACCCTAGGGGTAAAGTAGTCTATTTGCATGACTGAGTTGTGCCTATAAATAGTGAGGCCGACTTTGTCTAGGTAACACTTTGAGAAATCATTCCATAACACCTAGAGCCAGCCGCCATTCTCATGTACTCAGTTCTATGAGTCTTTTTGTGTTCCCTAGTTCTTGCAATGAAATTTCCATTCTGTTTTCCATTGATTGCATGAACTTGTATCTGTGATTCACACCGTGTGGGTTGAGTTTTCTGCTTCTCATTTCGCTCTGTGCAAACCAGAGTTCTTACTCGGTGTTCATCTGAACGAAGTGTTTTTGTCTCATGTATGTGCGATTTCTGTGAGTGACTTTGGTGTATGTTTGCTCTGTGTAAATTGGAGGTTAGTCCTCACTAATTACTAGCGAAGCATCCTGTGATGTATGCGTTCGAAGCCTATTTTCTTCTCAGTAGATGAAGTCCTCCTTGCAGTGAGTTTTGCATGTATATGTTACTAGTGTGGAGTATCTATCTAGAGCACTCTGAGGGAACCATACTTGTGCGAAGTACGGTAGTGTGAAGCCTGCTCGAAGGCACCTCGATGTGCGGAGCCTGCACTATCTTTGCCGAGTATAGTGCGTTTCTGAGATTCTGAGTGTGAGCTAAGTCCTATGAACTTCGAACCTTTACCCCATTCGAAGCCTATGTTCGGAGTGTGTTCGACACCTCCGAACCAGACACTTCGAAGGGTGTGTTCGAAGTATGTTCAACAGAAGATAATTTTTAAAGCTCCCATTCACCCCCCTCTGGTCGTCTGTTTCATTCCAACAATTGGTATCAGAGCTGGGTTAAGATCACCAGTTGACCTTAATCGGTTTTGTGATCTTTTGGTGACATGGACAGAGTTAGTAAAATACCTTTAATTGATGGAACTGATTTTGCATACTGGAAGGTACGCATGGAGGCTTGCTAAGCCAAGGAAATGCAATATGAGAGATTGTGGATTCACAATACTCTATCCCTGAGACTCGCACTACTCAGGCAGAAAAGGATCAGTATAATTCTAACTCCAAAACTTGAAATATATTGTTCATTGGCTTGAGCATAAGTGAGTTTGATAGGGTAAAACACCTTAGGACAACTAAGGAAATTTGGACCACACTCACTATTTTTCATGAGGGCTCTATGCAGATCAAGGCTAGGGGCCAGAGCACACACAATCAACAATATCAACTGTTTATGCAAGGCCCTGGCGAATCTATAGATGCCATTGTTTTCACAGTTTGATGCGATAGTGAGTAACTTGAGGTCCACTAGGATGCTTGCTTACAATGATCATGATAGGGCTATCAAGCTTCTCTATGCTCTTGATCATAGCATATGGGAAGTGAAGATATCCAGCATTGAGGAGTCCACAAGGTATGACACATTGACCTGTGATGAACTGTTCAGCAAGCTGAAGTCCACAGAGATTGCCAAGATATCTCTTGCAGGGCACATAAACTATTTGCCTCAGCCTTTGGCACTAGTTTCTGGCTCTAGTCATGGCACCACTGCAGAACCAAGCTCATATGGCACATGTATTCTTGCAGGTGATTTTGCTTTGTCCTCCATGGTCTCTATTACTAAAGAGCAGGTGGATACTCTGGATGATGAAGAGCTTGCTCTCATTGCTAGGAGATTCACCCGTTTTCACAATCAGAGACGAGATCAACATAGAAGTGGCTTTAGTGGGTGTTTTGAGTGTCGTGCACTTCTCACATCAAGGCCAATTGTCCTAAGCTTAAGAGGAGAGAGGAGAGTGAGCGCCCCAAACACCACAAGAAGGAGAGAAATCCCTACATAAAGGGTAAGCGCGGCAAGGTGGCTTAGAAGGTAGCCAAAGCCGCTTCCAGAGCTTTTGTCGTGACACTCAGTGACATCGACACTTCCTCAACTGAGTAGTCGAGCTATTATGAGGAGGAAGAGCATCCAAGGAAGGAGGAAAAGAAGGAGAAGAAGGAAGAGATTTCACTGACCTTTGCTTCATGGCCGTCAGCACTCATAGCGGCGATGAGCTTGACTCATCTGAGGTACCACTATCCTATGACCAGCTTTTCATTAAAGTAGACGAACTGAATGAGGTAGTTCTTGGTCAGGATAGATTACTTGTTCAGGCTGCTAGAGAAAGAAAAGACCTGAGACTTAGGCTAGAATCTTTTTCAACTGATTATGTCATGCTTAAGTCTAAGATTGATGATGCTAAATGTGAATCTTGCATTATTGTCATGGGTGAGCTTGCTCAGTTGCGTTCTGTGCATGCTCAAACTATTAATGAGCTTGAGACTGCACAAAAGCAGCTTTTGGTGGTGGAGTCTAGTCCTCATGTTGTTAATGAATGCATGAACTGTCCTTTACTTATTGAAAGTATTAATCTGAGGGATAAGCTTGTTCATGATTTAGAGGCTAGATTGGAGAGAGCTGAGTGTTAGAGAGCAAGTTGAAAAACTCATGAAAGAAAATAGTTACCTTCTTTCTGTTGTGGATAAATGCACTAAAGGGAATGGTAGAGTAGATTTGCTCTCGGCCAAAAGCAAGATGTGTGCTGATAGGGCAGGGTTAGCTCTAGGATTGGGTTTTGAGAGAAACACCACAAATATTCAGAGCAAAACTGTGTTTTCCTCACCCACTACCTTAGAGAAAGAGAGAGCCCAGTTAGACACTCCTACAAAAACCAAGAAGGCTACCCAGCCTCCCAAGAAATTTCCACCTCCTCCACTGTTGGGGGAAAATACTTCATCCTCAGGGTCACTGCTGTAACAAGACAAAGGCAGGCTATTTGGCCGAAGGTTTCCAGCATCTAAACTTCGGCTTAGTACTGGGACAAGTTCGAAGGATAGAGGTGAACTCTAGTTCAGAGTATATCTTCGAACGTAGAATCTTCAGAGAACCTCCTTGCCAGCTAAGATGGAAGGCTTATCTTCTTTCTCATTAGATTAGTCTTTTACCATTTTAGCCCTATTAAGGGTACCGAATAGTTTCCACTATGTCGGTTGTAATAGGGGGGTATAAAGGTCTTTTCCTTAAGGTTTTGGCCTATAAATACCCCCCGTTCTACCCTATAATGAGGATCGAATACTGAGTTATTCAATACACATCTTTGAACTGCTTCAAGCTATTATCCAATTCGAAGGCTTGAAATAGTTCACTTCGCAAACACTTCGTTTGTTAGTTTTCAATCTCTGAAAACCTGTTAGCGTAATCTTTTATGCCAACAGTTGGCGCCGTCCATGGGGACCTTAGACCAAAAAACTTCGTTCTATACCAAGTTCTCAAACCATGCCTCCCAAGCGGAGTTCAGGTGGTAGTCCTACTCGGAGGTCCCCTCGGACCTCTGGAGTAAGATCTTCAAACACAGTCGAGGTCAGAGGATCTTCGGCAATTCCTCCACCTCAAACTCCCGAAGGGATTCCCCTTCCTCGAGCATACGGAATTCCTCCCCCAACTCCATCCATACTTCGGCCAACCGGAGTCCCTCTTCCAACTCAGATTCCACTTCGAACTGACACGTATAGTTCTCAAGACCCGAAAGGTCCTTCCAGAGGAGATGAAGATAGTCTTGGTGATGTGGCCGCCCAAATGGCCAGTCTCCAAGCTGAAGTGGCGAGGTGGAGGCAAGAAGCCGCAGATAGGCTTCGTTCTCAGGCCACCACGGTCATCCCCGAAGTGCCCCAAGACGACGAACTTCTTTATCCCGAAGCCCCGGAGAACGCTTCCTTCGACAGCGAGTCTCCGCTGCATCCCGAGCTACAGAAAGTGCGCTTCGATCCTAAGTTTAAAACTTCGAAGCTCTGCAAATATTCTGGAGACGAGGACCCTAGGGAGTTCTCCCGTTCTTATGCATTGGCAATTGAAGCCAGTGGGGGAGTGCGAGACACCATGGCCAAATGTTTCCCTCTAGCTCTTGAAGGGGTGGCTCTGCGGTGGTTTTGGTCCCTAAAGCCAGGGTCAATTAGAAGCTGGGAGCAATTAAGGAAGAAGTTCATAAGTAACTTCCAGGGTACCTTCGTACCCCCAATGTCTACAGGAAGTCTTTTCCAGGTGAAGCAGCTGCCCGGAGAGACTCTAAGACAATATTTCAAGCGTTTCGCTCATACGATGTCGCAAATTCGAGGCTGACTACATCCTCCATAGTTGATGCAGCTCGAGAGGGAGTTACCCATCAGGGCCTCCTTGATAAACTCCATCGGAAACATATATCTTCTGTTGCTCAGTTGATGTCTTATTTTGAAGAGTATGCAAGGTCAGAAGAAGGGCGGCTTCGGAGAACTACTTCAACTCCGTCAATCCTGCAAGAAGTCAAGTTGGAAGTGAATACTTCAACACCTTCGCAGGGCCTAACTTTGAAGTTCAGCATGACAGGCGTCGGGGGAAAAATCATCCTCATTTAGAAGTCTTGAACATTGCACCTCCACAGAAATTTGCCCCTAAGACTTCACAAGCTTCAGGAAGCAAGACCAGCGGCTGGAGGCCGCCAGGGAAGCCGGCTGGCAAGGCCCAAGCTTTCTTCTGCTGCGTCCATGGTGAGAGTCGAAGTCACACAACTGATGCGTGTAAGTCTATACTCACTTTAAGAGGCGAGTACCTTGAAATTACCTCGGGTCGAGGCACTACTGACTGAGTTCCTTCTGAGGTGCGTCCAGAGCTTGTCCAGGCTGTGGCACGTATAGACAATTTCGACCCTACAAGGCAACTTCTGTTGGTCAATATTATGCCACCTCTGAAGCAGGAAGATGGTCAAGATCGAGGGAAAAGAGTAGTCCTCCCCATTTCCAAAGGAGGGACTCTTGGTAGTATGTCGAAGAGGCAGAGAAGAGAATATGTCCCAGAAGTGGGTCATATTGGAACTTCTTCGTCCGCAGCTGCCATGCCTGAATGGTCCCATGTGCCGATATCTTTTTCCGCAGATGATGCAGTTGGCATAAAGTTTCCGCATGCAGATTCGCTTGTCATCACTGCCAACATAGCAGGGACTGAAGTCCGAAGAGTACCAATTGACGGAGGGAGTTCAACGGATATTATCTTCATCCAAGCCTTTGATCATCTCTATATCTCCAGGAAGCATCTTCTCCCAGCAGCTCATCCTTTGTAAGGCTTTGCAGGACCCCTCTCAATGCCCTCGGCCAAATAGGTCTAGAGGTCACTTTCGGAGAGGGGCTACTGTCCAGGACAGAGGAGGTGATTTTTGATGTTGTGGATGCCCCATATGCATACAATGTTATCTTCGGGAGGGGCATGTTGAATCAGTTCGAAGCTATGGCGCATCATAATTATTTGTGTATGAAAATGCCCACACAAGCCGGAGTGCTCACTGTTTTCGGAGATCAGGCCACTGCGCGAAGAGCGGAATACGGTCATGGCCCCCTTGACCCGAGACAAGTGAACAACGTGCAAGGCAACCCAGAGGATATCTCTGCTTCAGGTGAACCTTCGAAGAAGTGCTTCCCAAGGCCAAGCCCCGAAGGAGAGATTGTAACGAAGGTTATTGTCAAAGACGACAAAGACTATTCATTTCAGTTCGGCAAGGATTTGCCCCCAGAAGTCGCTACTTCGTTAGAAAAAGTAGTTGAAGAAAATTTAGATGTCTTTGCATGGTCTGATGAGGACATTACCAGAGTCAGTCGGGATATTATTGAGCATAGTTTACTTGTGAACCCGAGGGTTTGGCCTGTCCGACAAGGACTCTGGAAGCTATCTGCGGAGAGGGCCGTCCTTGCTAAAGCTGAAGTGGAAAAGTTGTTGAAGGCTGGGATTATCAGAGAAGTAGCTCATACGGAGTGGCTAGCCAACCCAGTCTTCGGCAGGAAGAAATCTTCTGGGAAATGGCGCATGTGTATTGACTTTACATCTTTGAATAAAGCATGCCCCCGTGACCCCTATCCCATGCCCCGAATTGATCAATTGGTTGACTCCACTGCTGGTTCGGAGTTATTAAGCTTCCTTGACGCGTATTCCGGTTATCATCAAATCTGGCTAAAGCGTGAAGATGAAATCAAAACAAGCTTTGTAACTCCTTCGGGAGTCTTCTGCTATGTAAGAATGCCTTTTGGCTTAAGAAATGTCAGGGCAACTTTTTCGAGGTTAATTGCTAAGGCTCTAGGTCATCAAATGGACCGCAATGTAGAAGCCTATATGGATGACATTGTAATAAAGAGTGCTTTAAAAGCACCAACATAGCCTAGACTTAGCAGAAACGTTCAATAGCCTTCGGGCATGTGGAGTCCGTCTTAATCCCGAAAAATATATCTTCGGGGCTCAAGCTGGAAAATTGTTAGGGTATCTAGTTTCAAGCAGAGGGATCGAAGCTAGCCCTACTCAAATAACTGCATTACAAAGGATGGCTCCTCCGGAAAATTTGAAGCAAGTGCAAAAGCTAACTGGCCGCCATACAGCACTTAGCAGATTCCTAGCAAGGTCCGCGGAGAGAAGTTTGCCCATTTTCAAAGCATTGAAAGGGTCCGAAGATTTTGCATGGACATCAGAGTGTCAAAAGAGTTTTGATGATATTAAGAATTATCTCAGTAACCTCGCTACACTCACGGTGCCTGTTGCGGATGAAACCCTACTCCTTTACCTTATGGCTAATGGCTCCGCTGTCAGTGTAGTCCTTGTCAGAGAAGTTGATTTCAATGGGAAGTTGGTACAGAATCCAGTCTATTTTGTATCCGAAGCATTGTATGGAGCAAAAACAAGATATTCTGAGCTTGAAAAGTTCAACTATGCTTTGATAATGGCTTCGAGGAAGTTAAGGCATTATTTCCTAGCACATAATGTGATCGTACCAATCTCGTATCCCTTAGGAGATATGCTCCGAAGTAAGGATTCCACAGGAAGAATTGGGAAATGGGCCGTTGAATTAGCACCCTTCGGCATCTCCTTCGTGGCAAGGACAACAATTAAGTCACAGGTGTTGGCAGACTTTGTGGGAGTATGGGCTCCGGAGAAATCAAGTGAAGGAATTTGGACCATATACTCCGATGGAGCCTTCCAAGCATCTGGAGCAGGTGTCGAAGCGGTAATAATTTCGCCTTTAGGGCAAAGAGCAATGTACTCCATAAGGCTTAACTTTAAGTCCACCAATAATACAACGGAGTATGAAGGAATTTTGTTAGGACTTCGAAAGGCATGTGCTTTGGGGGCTACAAGAGTTGTTATTAAAACAGATTCTCAAATTGTAGCAGGGCACGTGGATAAGAGTTTTCAAGTTCATCATCCACAGCTTGCAAAATATTTAGAAGAGATCCGTAAGATTGAAGCAACATTTAAAGGGATTTCCATTCGAAGTATACCTAGAGATGAAAATATGCAAGCTGATACCTTGGCAAAAGCTGCAGCCAGAGCTATGGACATTCCGGTAGAAGCTTCAATTCACCTTCGGTAACACAGATCCCTTCTACGGAAGTTCTTTGCATTCCATGTACAGATTGACGGAGTTCAATTATGGAATTGCTGCAAGGAGAAGCAAATTTGCCTGAAGGGCCACAACTTTCGAGGTTAAAGCTCAGAATTCGAAATTATCATATAATCAACAGTATTCTGTACAAGGCCGGAGTATGTTCCCCCTTGCTCCGATGTATATCTCAAGCCGAAGGTCAAGAGATTCTCCGAGAAATTCATGAAGGACTTTGTGGTAGCCATCTGGCCCCCCGAGCTTTGGCAGGAAAAACACTTCGCCAGGGGATTTATTGGCCTACAATAATGGGTGATGCGGAGAGCCTAGTCCGCACATGCCAAGGTTGTCAATGGATGGGAAGAAGAAGTCATCGTCTGCCAACAACTCTTCAAGTAATTGCCCTAGTATGGCCCATGGCCAGATGGGGTATGGACCTTAATGGCCCCTTCCCAGTAGAAAAAGAAAATTTAAAATTCGCAGTGGTAGCAATTGAGTATTTTTCCAAGTGGGTCGAAGCAGAGCCCCTCACAGCTATCACTTCGAATAATGTACAAAATTTTTTCTGGAAAAGTATTATATGTCGGTTCAGAGTACCACGACAGCTTACAGTTGACAATGGGACACAGTTTGATGCAGAGCCCTTCAGGAAATTTTGTTAAGATCTTGGCATACAAATATGCTTCGCTGCAGTGCGCCATCCTCAGTTTAACGGAGCTGTTGAAAGAGCCAATGGTAATATCTTGTCAGGGTTGAATCAGAGAATAGTAGGATTGGCAAAAGGACTGTTGATGGAAGAGCTCCCAAAGATTTTATGGTCCATTTGGACCACTCAAACAAGGTCCACAGGTTTCACTCCTTTCAGACTATTATTCGGAGATGAAGCTATGATGCCAACAGAGATCAAAGGAGGATCCCTTCGCAGCACCAAACCAGAAATAGAAGCAGAAAGACAAACTTCACTTGATTTAACAGAAGAAACAAGACTCCGAGCTGTCGCTAATTTGTCAAAGTATCAGCAGTAGACGAAGATTTGGTTTGACCCGAAGGTTAAGCTTAATGAACTTAAGTCGGGTCATCTGGTTTTGCGAAGCATTATAGCACCAGGGAAGTTAGGAAATAAGTGGGAAGGTCCATACGTTATTCTCCGCTCAGGACGCCCTGGTTCTTTTAAGTTAGCTAATTTAGAAGGCGAAGAATTAAAGCATGTCTGGCATGCGGAGCACTTAAAGTGATATTTTGCATAGGGGCTCCTTGTAATCATATGTAAACACCTTCTGAATTAATAAAGCTCATGGTTCAGATAATGCCTACCTCTCAAACACTTCCTACTTCTAGTGGACGCACTGGAAGAACGAAGTTGGTTGTGAGGGAAGTGTCATTCATTTGAACCAATTTTTCGGACTTCGAACCACTGGTTTGAAGCTTCCGACGAGGTGGGAAAGTCACTGAAAAATGGATTCCAAGTCACCGGCTTGAAAGCATCCGTAAAAAGAGTCGAAGGAGACCAAATAATGCGGATTCCAAGCTTCGGCTTGAAAGCATCCGTAAAAAGAGTCCAAGGAGACCATTGCGAATTCCAAACCACCGGTTTGATAGCATTCGCAAAAAGAGCCGAAGGAGGCCAAATAGAACAGAATTTGAGCTGATAAGCTTCAAATATTTGTAAAAATAGTCCAAAGTGACCAATCGTTCTAGATGCTTATGTGTCCAGAAAATTAGTCTGAAGCGACTATTTTCAAACAAAAGGTACTAAGCTACCAGTTTTCAGACTCCAAGTAGTCGAAGACATTTTGTGAGATTTTAATTAATCTCTAAGTTGATTAGGGGCTTCGAGTCTCCAAAATTGTACTCCTGTCTTTTTCTTTGTGCCTAACCATCTTCGACTACACTTCGAAGTTGCTTATGCCCAAAGAGGGGCTAGGAAGTAAGGAGACAATTTTGAAATCTTTATCTTTATTATTCGAACAGATTGCATTACATTACGAAAAATCTGTGTCTATACTAAGAAGGAATCGAAGACCCCTTCGATCTCTAGAGCTACCGCTAAAGCCGGAACAACTAGTTCTAGAGCCGGGAGTCCTGATAACCTTACGTTTATTTCTTCTCCCTCTCTTCGAAGCTCGAAAATCTTTTTGTTCCTATTGAAGTTCAGCCCAAGTTCGAAGTCGCTTGGGGCTTCTCTCCCATCTTCGAAGTTCTTCAGGCTTCTTTCCTTGTTCTTCAGCAATACTCTCTTCTTCGGACCATTCAACGTCTTCAAAAGATGAGGCTTCCAAGTTAACTTCTTTTTCTTCCTCTTTAATATAAGATAATATATCTTTACATATTTCGTGCGCAATTGCACCGGAGCTGTCTCGAGGAATCAAAAATCGAGGTCGTTTGTGAAGTTTTAAGAGATCGAAGGTAGCCCATAGCAGCCGGAGTTCTTCGGTAACATTTAATACTTCGACATCATCCATACGAGGTCGAGAAGCCTAAAAACATGATAAATAAGTTTTCATTCATAATATATGAAAGCATAATTTTTACATATTTGGACCCCTAAACAAAACTAAACTTGTGGGTCCAGCGGAGGCTGGCTGCTCGAAGCTTGAGACCGAGCTTGTTTTTGGTGACGCCCTTCATCGATCCAAGACTTGATCGTTATTCGATCTTTGGCTCTCCATGAAGCTTGGAAGGCTTGCCAAGCTGCGGCCACATCTTCGGAAGGGTTTAGCAGTTGGTTGTCGTCGAAGGTAATGGGAGCCGCCCCCGAATCTGGTGCTACTAATAGCCCTAGATCCTCGTAGTAGCGAAGTATTCCGAGAGCAGCTACTTGGCCGAAGAGTTCTCCATACCGAATACCTGCCGTCTTCATCATCTTCGCTGCTCCTTGGATCATTTTAGCCGTCGTAGTAAGGGGATATTGTCACTCGAAGTTAGTGTCCAAAGAGTACCGAAGTACTCTAAAACACCTAAGAGATTATTCATGACCTCCGTAGCTACCTTCTCCGACTTCACTTTATCTTCAATTAAAGCATCCCTTGACGAAGTTAGCTCATCTACCACAGAGGATAGTCTAGCTGCCTCTGTAGCTAAAGAGTTTTTCGAGCTAAGTAGGTTGCTGGCTTCCTCTATGTCTTTAGTCTTCTACTCTTGAAGCTTAACCAGCTCGGCCCCCGCCGTGGCATGTTCTGCCCGCATCTTCTCTATTTCAGCCCGAAGCACGATTTGTTCGGCTTCAAGCTTCTTATTTGCAGTCTCCAGACTAAGTCTGGCCCTCCTCTCCACTGCAACCATATCGTCTAAGATGGAGATTCGAATTTCGGAGCCTTCAAGACTCCTCTGGAGAGCAGTAATTCTCTCCTAAAGACGAAGGCTTCCTCGCTCGTTCGAGACGGCTGCAGCTCGAGCCAAGATTATTTGCTGCGAAAAGAAAAAGCAAGGTGAGGAATTGTTCATAAGTTGAAATTAATCTTGTTTTGCAGATACTTCATACCTGGTATGATGCCCGTTCCAAGGCTGCGTTCAGCTCTGAGCCCTCAGCTTCGCTAAGTATGGTTACTAAGTTCGTTTCCCCAACTTCGCGGTTAGCTCAATCCAAAGGCTCGAGCAGGGCCCGATGTCCGGTCCTTCGCTCCAGAAAAGGAGCTAAGAGGGGGAGCATGGACAGAGCCCTTTGATCGTCTTCGTTCGGCAAAGGGTCAGAGCGCTGCGCTACATCTTTGGAGACCTCGGTGGACTGCCCCCCCTCCGTAGATTGACCTCCGTCTGTTGATTCAGACGGAGTTAATCCAGAGTTCAGAGCAGGAAAGGGGTCCATTTTGCCTTTACCTTTTCCAGGTCCCATTTGCGCAACTTCTGGAACCGACCCTGGAGATGTCGAGGTCCCAGGAGCAGTATTCACGGGAGGAGTCACCTCCATGGGAGCGGACCCTGCCAAAACAAAGGTATTATATATTGCATAATTTTGCAGGGTGAAGAAAAAGGTGGTTCAAGTGAAGTTTACCTCCGAAGTCCTGTCAGCGGATGAGTACGGGGCTACTCGGAGGGTCGAAGGCCACTTTGAAGTCGTCATCAGGACTAGAAGTTTGGAACCGAAGGGTTGATTGTGGGAGCCTCCCTTGGAGCCACAACTACCATTTCGTTCGGGAATCGAAGCTTGTTCAGCTGTAACTTCGACTCCACCTTCAGTAACAGGGGCTTCTTGATGCGGCAAGATAGGCTGGACGCTTGAGGTCCCGGCCTGTTCGGAGCTCCCTGGAGCATCTGGCACGTTAGCTGCGTTGCCAGTGTCTTCAACGACATTTGCTTGTGCTTCATCTTCAGTAATTAGGTCCACGAGGACCCTTTGCATTTCTCTAACTCCCTCATCTTCAGATGAATCGGAGGGCAAAGCCACAGGTCTTGAAGGAGCCACATTCTTCGGCTTTCGGGATAGTTTTTTCACTGGGGTCTTGGCCGGAGCCGAAGTCCCAGCATCCGCTTTCCTCTTCTTTGGAAGCTTGCTCAGAAGGCACCTAGTCCGGAAGAGGGGGGCTGCAACTCCGAGTACGCCCCATACTCGGTTGAGTCGCTCCCAATTACCCACTAGCTTTGTTCTCCACGCTTTTTCGGCCGGAGTTGGAGCTCCCAGAATCTTCTCCGAAGCTCGAACAACATGCTCCGAAGTCATAGGGGCTTGAGAAGCTAAAAGATAAGTTTGCATTAGTCATTTCATCAAACAATTGTATATAAAACATGTTGTTTTTCAAAGCTACCTACATGGCTCAAGTTCGAAGAAATTTTTCGGAATCCACCCTCCGGATCTTCTTCGAAGGTGATAGGCCAGTTGGCCATCAGAGGTGGAATTTGAAGTCCGATGAATTACTCTGCTAAGTCCCACATTGTAACACCCCAAATTTTCAAAGAAATAAAAATATTATTTAATCCAATTTCCTGGAATTATTAATTTTGGAAATGCCTTTAATACCCTCCTTAAACATTTTGAACTACAACCTAGATGAAATGGCCAAACCAGGAGCTGAAAATTTTTATGTATGATCATAAAGCCGAGATATATTTTTGGGAATTTTTACAAAATTTTATCAAACCTGGAAGTAGCCCTATTATTTTAAACCAATTTTTGCAATTATTTTTAATCGGAAAACCTTTTTAACATTAATGGGCATTCCCTCTCCTTTTATCTCTCTCTCGGCCGGCCCAGCCCGCTACCCTCACCCGCCTCGGGCTGACAGCCTGACCCCACCCATTAGTGAGCCCCTCCCCCCTCGCGCGCGCGCCCGACAGCCCGACCCCACCTGTCGGCGCCAACCGCCCCCTCTCACGGCCAACCCCGACCCCACTTGTCAGCCACCTCCCTCGATCGCTCGCGCCCGCTGACATGCGGCCCCCGTCTGTCAGGCCCTTCATCCCCACGAGATCCACCCCCAAATCCCCCCTCGCCGGCTGAAGCCCTAATCCCGCCTCGGATCCGCCCTCGCCGACCCCCTCCCTTTAATCCATCGCCGGCAATGAATTCCCCTCAACGCGCCGACCGTTTCCCCCTCTTCAATTTCAACCAATTCACGTCCAGGTGCGTTGAACCCTTGCAACCGAGCTCGCCAGCGTTTAAAAACGCGTTTACTCCCAGCCACCGTCAATTACGCCCCCTCTACCCCCGCCGACGACCCTATTTAAACCCCCCGGCCGTCTGCATTGCACCCCTACGCTCACACGCTGCGAGAACAAACAGAGCACTTGCATTTTGAGTTTTAGCACACCACCTCCGCCCACACTCCAGTCGTCGCTCGCCGTCACCAGAGTCCCCCTCCACCCTCGCCGACCGCACCGCTGTGACCGCACGGACCTCGCTAGCCTCGGCCACCACTCCATCGTCGAAGAACCCCGCCGTATCGCCGTCGCCGCCAAGGACCCGAACGCCTTCGCCGCCTCCGCTCGTCGTCGGCCTCGCTCCGACGATCATTCGCCCCGCAAACGGTACCCTCATGTTCCCCTAGTCGTCCTCTTTCCGTTTTAGGCCTTAGGCACGACCGCCGTCGCTCACCGTGGCCTCTGGCCAGCTCGCCGTCATCGGAGAAGATGATCAGCACGGGCTGAGTACCCGTGCCGTGTCGGATCTAACCACGGCCGTGCGATCGCGATCGGACGATGCCAGTTTCACCACATGTGTGATCTAATCTGCACCGTCGGATCTGGATGAAACATTACGTTTTAATCTCGCGCGTTCATTTCTATTTAAAACCTACGTTTAATCTGGAACGTCCATCGCACACCGGTTCAGTGTTTTAATCCTGGCCGTCCGCGATAACTTAACTCCTCCGCCTCACTCTCGCGCGTTGGATCTGGATCCAACGGCCCAGATCGATCCGGCGCATGCGCACAGTGCGCGGGTTCACCGTGGGCCTTGCTCACCATGGACCCGAGGGGATTTAAAATTTGAAAATAAATTCCAGAAATTGTTTTAAACTTGTAAAATTCATATCTTGCGCATTTCAACTTGAAAAATTATCATTTCAATTTCAGAAAATTTGTAATATTATTCTCTTCATGTTCATCCAATAAAAACAATATGTTTACTTTGGATTTTTCATGTTTATTTAAATAGGTATTCAAATGCCCTTAGGGTAAAAGTGCAAATTTAATTATTTAAATTTCAGTAAAGCTTATATTTATTTATTCCCTGTTAGAATAATGAAACCACTAAGTTTTCTCTGAACCTTTCATTTTAAATTATTTAACTTAAAATGAGATTATTCACATTTAAAACCCATTTTTATAAAGGACAATCCTTCATTATAATTCCTTCTAAATTATTTCTAAAATAAATTTCAGAAACTTAACAACTTGATTTCCTTTAAATTAAAACCAATTTAAACCTGTGTGCGTGTTGTGTGGTTTTAGATTGTTTAAATTGAATGTTGTATTTATTTTCATTTTATTTATATTGGGAAGACTACGACGCCACCGAGGAGCCGGAATATTTCCCGGAAGTTCCTCCCTCTCCCTTCGTTGAACAAGGCAAGTCACCAAATCAATCTTTTGAGCATATTGAACCCATGCTTTATTAAACTATCGCTAAAACACATAGGAAATACATGCATTAGTCAAATGAAACCCGTACAATATATTTATTTAGGATCCCCCGACCTTGATGTGCAACCCAAGCCATGCTCTCTAGCCTAAACTCCTTGTCACCATATGATTAGTATTATTAGCTAGTGTCCAATGTATTGACACGATTGCTATAGGATTAAAAATGAGTCGTAGCGATTGGTTCTACTATATGATCCCCGTTATTCTCATATTTGGAATTCTGTCGGTGTTGGAGTTGTGGTTGTGAGTGAATGCATGGTGGGTTCCGGGTGCAAGCTAGGGCATTGGTCGGTAGCACCCGGGGCACTATAAGGACCGGTCTACGGGATCCGTTGCAATACACTTCCGTACTAACCACAAGTCTAATGGGTAAGTCCTAACTAAGGTATGGAGTGTTCCAAACCGAGGCCACCATTTGGAGATGGGTCAAGCAGCACCTACGGGTGGCTTGTACCAATGTGGCGCAAAAGGGGGTGCGACTTTAGCTGGGATGCGGCCCGGCGCGCTGGAGAAACCTAGAGCGGGTGGTTATCGCTTGGAGCATTTCATGCTGAGGTTTTGGCACGAGTTCCCGTGGTATGGGTCATCTCGTTTGGGATGAGTGCGTGCCTTGTGGGTACAGTAGTACATCTCTGATCAGAGTCATTAATCTTTTCGAAAAGTCGAGCCCACGGTCAAGGGCGGGTTGCGTGACATCCCATAGTTAGATTACTTTTGACATGTATGTGCATGATGGTTTGACATATAAGGACTGTTGTGCGAGGAGGTAAAACGTACTCCTCGAGTTAGATGGTATTATTGATGTTCATGTTTATTATTCCGCATGATAAAATTTGACTACACTAACTGCAACAACTGAAAATGTACTTTTCCGCACTTTTAGCCATTATCCTTCCTTTGTTATTATCTGGCATTATTACTTGCATTCACGGTGGCTTGTTGAGTACTTTTTGTACTCATACCTGTTGAACACCACAGAGGATGCCTACTATAAAGATGGTCTGGAGTAGCGACCCAGTCAAGTGAAAAGATCTTGAAGAAGGCGTTCATCATGCATTTTAATTATCTTTATTATTGTTTTTATCAAACTCTGATGTAATAAATATGGTCTGCGTACCATGAATACTGTCGTATGTACGATTGTCGCATGATGAACCTCTTGTATTATTGTTTTTCTTATGAAATTCAATAATGTTCCGATTTCGGTAAATCGGGGCGCCACAAGATGGTATCAGAGCCGACTTGACTGTAGGAAGCCAAACAGACCCGCCTAGCCAATAGCTGCAGAAAATTATTTCTCGAAAACCTACTTTATAAACTTTGTTCCTCCCCTCACTTTTCTTCAACTTGCTATTTTGTAGATGCCTGTCTACCAAGTCCACAGCTACTGCCGCCACTTTGAGGGCTTCGTCAGGGAGCTCCGCATGATGCTCATATTCCTTGGGTTCCTCTTCGAGCCCGAATTTCAAGGGGTGTACTTGGAGGAGTTTGCCGGGCCTTGCGACGTCTCCCTCACCGTCCCTGGCTCCGGAGAGCACATGCCACCCTACACCACCGCACTTGGGGGCCCGACTTTCGACGTCGCGTGCCAACGAGTCACCCTCCAGGCCCTCATGGAGTTGAGGATGATCTATGATGATCGTCTTCAGAACTCATCTTTCCGGCTTGTGCCGAAGCGCACTCCCGGTGCCTACCGTAGCATCTACCTCGGAGTTCACTCCGTGTGTGATCCGGTCATGGCCCGGTAGTCACGTCTTCTTAAGGCTATGGACGACCTCCATACTGAGGCGGTGCTCGACGCCGATGAGCACCATGAGCCTGTTGAGTTTCTTCATCAGGAGACGAAGAGCTTAATCCAACAGAACGGCAAGCTGCAGCGCAAGATTATGCAGCTGCAGAAGGATATCACAGAGATGGTTCCCCTCCTCCCGAGGAAGAGGAAGGCCATCCGTGAGCCCGCCCCTCGCCCCAAGAGGATCCCGCGACACCCCTCCACCGCCGGACCTCCTCCCCTGCACCACGCCCCGCCCTCGTCTCCGACCTGATTATCGAGAACTTTCTCGAGCCCACCATCCCCCGGGAGCCGTGTACCCGTGATTCTGAGAGCACGGAGACCACCTCCGGTGGCGAGTAGGCGCTAGATACCGCTTTCTAATAAAATAATTTTTGTATGTGGTGCTATCTAGAACGAGTTGTGTTGTGGATGGAATAAGAGCTTGATTGTAATGAACAATTTTACCACTTGATTGACATGTATGCATGAGCCTTATGAGCTATTCTTAATTATATTGTTAATTCATCATCTTTTGCCTTAAAACGTTGTATGTTCAGAAGATGGCCGACCACAAGAACACCGGCTCCAACAACGGAGAAGGAGGAAGCCGTGATGCGCCCGAGGGTGTTGTACCCAACTGGGGTGCAACGGGCCCACGATAGTCTCGGTCGCCATCTGCCAACCATCCCACCTTGGCGGAAATGATGGCGAACTAGAACCAACTAATCACCGCAATCCTAACTCAAATGCAGCACCAACAAGCTCAGTTGGACCGTCTACAGAATGGGGAGCCTGCCCCTCGCGCACTAGCACCCGCACCCACTCTCCAACTCTTAGAGTTTCTGCGCGAGCGCCCGCCCATCTTCTCTAGCACCACCAACCCCATGGAGGCCGGAGATTGGCTCCGCACCATTGGGAAGAAGCTGGACCTCCTCCCCTGCACCGACCGGGAGTGAGTGGCCTTCGCCACTCACCAACTCTAGGGTCCCACGGCAGAATGGTGGGACAACTACCGTGAGTCCCAGCATGAGGACCACGTGGTGACATGGGCGGAGTTCACTATCGCCTTCCGTGCCGCCCACGTCCCCGTCGGAGTCATCGCGGTCAAACAGCAAGAGTTCCGCGACCTGCAACAGGGCAACCGAATGGTCATGGAGTATCTCCATGAATTCAACCGTCTGGCTCGCTACACGCCGTAAGAGGTGCGGACCGACGCCCTCCGCCAGGACAAGTTCCTCCGGGGACTTAAGGATGAGCTGTCCATCCAGCTCGTTGCCACCGACTACACCGACTTCCAACGGCTGGTAAATAAAGCGCTCATCCAAGAAACTGAGCAGAACAAGTTGGACCTCAAGAAGAGGAAGATGATCGCCTTCAAGCATCAACAGGTGAATTCCCAGAGGCCCCGCTTAGGTCCTCCGCCACCAGCACCCGCCTACCATCCTCGGCCTGCCTACAGGCCGCCTCACTGTAGGACCAAAAGTAGCGACCAGAGGGGGGTGAATGAGTGCCTTAAAAATTTCTTTCGAATTTATGGCCTGCTCCCAACACCCAACGCACCTCAAAAGACTAAGCAGCAAAGCGTGAATAGATTGCCTAAGTCTACAAGTTTTTAGCCTAGAAAAGACTGGTGTCCTAGATAGAGGAACACCAATACAGGCAGATAAACAAAATATTCAAAACATGGCAAATCAAGCTTCTCAGCAGATGATCTAAGTGTACATGAAAAGAGATGAGAAGTTACTGTTCAAATTTGTGTACTGTTCGAAACTTGGCGAAGCCTGCTTCGTAGTGTTGAAGCCTGCTTCGCAGTGACGAAGCCTGCTTCGGAGTCCCTCGTCGAAATCTAGAGAAGGTTGTCGTTGAAGTGCCGAAGGTTTGTTGAGTCAAGCCTAGTTTGAGTGTGGCAGAGAGCGAAGTATGCTTCGAAGCAAAGTATGAAAGTATCGAAGCATGCTTCGACCAGTGTACTTCGAAGCCTATACTTCGATCAGAAAGCTTCGAACAAAGTTCACAGAAAAGCAACCTTTGAAATAGAAGCGAAGCCACACACGCTGCGGCAAGACCGAATCAAAGCCTACACTCTACCTTCGAAGCTAGCTTGATCGAGGTATGAATACCGAAGTGGTAACCTCCGAATCACAAACCAACTTCGAATCGAAGTGCGCTGATGCTCTCACAAGAGATCGAAGCCTTGAAGCATACTTCGAAAAACAACCTTCGAACACACACTGTGACTCGAACAAGACAACAACACACTCCGAGCGAAGTCTATCAGAGAGACATGCTTCGAAGCTAACTTCGAAGCCTATGGAAGTATTGACTTTGAAAAGCTTAAGTCGGAGTATACCTTCGCAAGGACTGCCGAAGTATGCCAAGCTAACAGACACTAAGCACAAAACATACTTCGAAGCTAGTACAAAAACGAAGTTGAAGTTCTAGCAAAGCCCTCGAAGATGTCAGATCGAAGCCTGCCTCACGGAGTTGAGGGACTTCGAACAGAGAAGGGGGCTTCGCCAGAAACAGCCAGAGAAAAGGCTAAGTCCTGTCTACTCAATCAAAAAGGCTATGCTCGACAGGGATGACAAAAACAGCCAGAAACAGGTGAGTGGGACGCGGCAACCATTTTCCCATGACGACAGGGATGACAAACCAGATCTTTCTCCATTTTAAGCTTGGGCAATCCTCGGATGAGGTCCATAGAGCTTAACCTGACTAGCAGATCAAAACTCAAATGACCTAACCTCCTATGCCACTTCCAGAGCTCAGAAGAAGATCCAGCTATCAAACAGCGAGAAGGGCCAAAAGAACTAGAGAAGTCAATTCGAAAAACTTTACCAAATGGTAAGATCTGGCAAATCAAAGACCCTCTAGAATCAAACACAGAAGAATTGTCCTTCTTAAAACGCACTTCCAAACCATCCTCAAGAAGTTGCGAAACAGATATCAAGTTAAAGTTCAAATTTTTAACCAAGGCAACATTCTTCAAAGAGAAATGATCTAAAATGCGAATTGAGCCGATGCCACTAACCTTCCCTTGACCACTGTTCCCGAAAGTGATGTACTCTTTGGAGCTCGGGGGAGTGAGACTGGAGAACCATCTGCGATGTCCCGTCATGTGGCGAGAGCATCCTGAGTCCATGATCCACACGTCCTCCAGTCCCCGATCCTACACAATCAGTGGTTGTAAGGGGGAGCAAATGGTCCGGCACTAGGTTTAGCAAAAGAACTAAACCAGTGTCGAGCCATCTGCTCAAAAGACGGAAAGCGAAAACCATCAGAAGATTTTGGACCAAAACGCGGCTCAAAGCGCAGTCCATGGTTCTGCCTAAAACCTTGGCCACGAGGTCTAGGACCGTAGCCAAAATGGCCTGGAGCTCTACCGGAATGAACACCACCATCAGGAGCACGGGCATGGAAGCCGTCTCCTCGACCACCACCTACACGGCACGACCTGGCCTCCAGCCTCTCCCCGCGTCGAGGAACACGCAGTTTACCACCCTACTGGTAGAACTTCTCCTGACCACCACGAGCTCTCTCTGCTCTCTCAACCCGCTTCCTCCTGAAGCAAAACTCCGCAAGATGCCCGTCTCTCTGACAATACTCACAATGATAGGTGGTCTTCTTGGGATGTGGTTGAGGCTTGGGGTTCTTGGGCTTAGTGGTGTTTGGTGTCGTCTTCTTGGGTTGAGAGGGTTCGGGAAGAGAGTCAAGAGAAGTGTGGAGGTGTTTGGGCTTTGGAACCCAGATGGGCTTCTTGGGTGGAGCTTTGGGCTATTCATGGATCACTCTATCCTTGGGCTGACTAGCCAGGGAAGACTCAGTGTAGTGAGTCTTGGGGTATCTCTACTCAGGAGTCATTTTACTCCACTCCACTGCCCGGCTAATGGCACTCTCAAAGTCAGCCTTGGTGTAGGTGTAACCTACCCCAAACCCATCCTGCCTCTTGAACTGCTGGATCATCATGCCAAGCTGTGGCTCTCTGGCACTGATCCAACTCAGGATAGAACGGAGGTAAAAGTTCTCATTCTGAGAATTAGCTAGCTCCTCTCTCAAGGAAGCTAGTACCTCCACCTGAGACAAGCAGGTCTCACACTCGCTATCTACCTGGACAGACTTCTCGGCTTTCAGCTTAATCAACTCCATTCTAAGAGACAGACAGTTCTCACAGACAGTGGGTGGAACTGACAGTGTCGCAAGCTCTAGCCTAGTCTGCGCCAGCTCAGCTCTCACTCTCTCCAAATCCCCCAAATGCTCACCGCCCTTGGCCTTCAGCTCAGCTAAGACAGCTAGATGAGATGGGCAATCAGCACAGGGCACGACAACATTGGCTTGAGCATCTTTCAGCTCCAGCTGAGCACTCTCAAGCTCAGTGGCCAAAGCGTCCCTCTCATCAACCCTTTCTGTGTACTTGGACTTCAGAGTCGACAAGTCACACAGAAGCACCTCACACTTTGGGCACTCACTGCTATCACCCAAGAAGGGGGAAGAAGATAGACTCTCAATTCTGCCGTTGGCTACGGCAAGCTCACTCTCTAACTCATCTATCCTCTTCTTAGCCCCCCTAAGTAGTTTTTCCCGATATTTTAACTCCTGACGATTGCTTTCAAGTAAATCAACGATTTCGCGCTCATAAGATGATACCTTTTTGTTGTCGTCGTCGGAGTCATCGGAGGAGCTCTTCTCTTCCTTATCCCCAAGAGCCATTGAGCAGAAGCTCTTGTGGGATCTTCGACGCTGGTGTGAGCGGCTCTTCGGTCTATCCCCGAAAGCCATGAAGAAAAGACCCGCCGGATCGTCCTTGTCTTTCCCCTTCCTGATGACAATCTCCTCATCGCTTGAGCTCGATGAAGAGGAAGAAGACGTGGACCGCTTGGAGTAGCTCTTCTCCATCTCGGCGAAGAAGGCCTTGTCGCGCTTCTTGTTCTCACGCTGGTAATCCTTCAGGGCCTTTCTGAAGAACCTTGTTTTTGGCTTGCCCTTGTTGAAGGAGGAGTTGTCGTGCTTGCCGGAGTCGTGGAAGCCACCACCGGTGCCCTTCTTTTGTCCATTGCGCTTGGGGCAGTCGGCGATGAAATGTCCTGGGTCACCACACTCAAAACACCTGGATTTTGTGCCATGTCTCTTGAACATTCGTTTGTCATAAACACGATGCACCCGGTTGTTAAAAAGACACAAGTCATCATCTCCCAAAGACTCAAGTTGGTCCTCAGTGATATACATCAAAGAGAACCCAGCACAACTCATAGAAGAAGGATCAACAGAAGGTGTAGCAAGGGACAGGGACTTTGATCCAGAGCAAGTGAGATTTGATCTCAGCTGGATATCAACCTTAGTGGCCTTCAGCTTGCTAAACAACTCAGAAATGGTCAAGGTATCATAAGAAGTGCTCTCAACGATAGAGGATACCTTGATCTCCCAAATCTTTGGGTCCAAGGTATGGAGAACCTTGAGCGCCTGCTCGTGATCTGAGACTAACTGAGCACCCTCAGCCTTGTTGTCCCGAAGCTTATTTATGATCGATTGAAAACGACCAAACAACGCTTCAACAGATTCACCCGGCTTTTGTGTGAAGTTCTCATATTCACGCCGGTAGGTATGATAGAGCCGAGCCTTGACCTGGGCTGTCCCCTCATGGTGTGCCTTGAGGGTAGCCCAGATCTCTCTCGCAGTGGAAAGATGGCTCACACGCTCAAACTCAGTGGGACCTAAACCAGAAAACAGAATGTTCACAGTTTTACTATTGCTCAGATGCTGGGCAATGATACCAGGAGTACCATGCTCACCAACTGACAATATAACAAACGTATCATGAACGCAAATGTCCCAGATGTCCGAGCCCTGGCTCATGAGATAGGCTCGCATGCGAGTCTTCCAATAGTTATAGCCATAAGCTTCCAAGGACGGGACCTTGCCAGGAGAAGTCATGATCACTACTGGGGTTTAGAACCGGTTAAGGTATGGAAAAACCCTAACCAGGCTCTGATACCACTTGTAGGACCGAAAATAGCGACCAGAGGGGGGGTGAATGGGCGCCTTAAAAAATTCTTTCGAATCTATGGCCTGCTCCCAACACCCAACGCACCTCAAAAGACTAAGCAGCAAAGCGTGAATAGATTGCCTAAGTCTACAAGTTTTTAGCCTAGAAAAGACTGGTGTCCTAGACAGAGGAACACCAATACAGGCAGATAAACAAAATATTCAAAACATGGCAAATCAAGCTTCTCAGCAGATGATCTAAGTGTACATGAAAAGAGATGAGAAGTTACTGTTCAAATTTGTCTCCTTTTTGAAACTTGGCGAAGCCTGCTTCGCTGTGTCGAAGCCTGCTTCACAGTGTTGAAGCCTGCTTCGCAGTGACGAAGCCTGCTTCAGAGTCCCTCATCGAAATCTAGTGAAGGTTGTCATTGAAGTGCCGAAGGTTTGTTGAGTCAAGCCTAGTTTGAGTGTGGCAGAGAGCGAAGTATGCTTCGAAGCAAAGTATGAAAGTATCGAAGCATGCTTCGACCAGTGTACTTCGAAGCCTATACTTCGATCAGAAAGCTTCGAACAAAGTTCACAGAAAAGCAACCTTCGAAATAGAAGTGAAGCCACACACGTTGCGGCAAGACCAAATCAAAGCCTACACTCTACCTTCGAAGCTAGCTTGATCGAGGTATGAATACCGAAGTGGTAACCTCCGAATCACAAACCAACTTCGAATCGAAGTGCGTTGATGCTCTCACAAGAGATCGAAGCCTTGAAGCATACTTCGAAAAACAACCTTCGAACACACACACTGTGACTCGAAAAAGACAGCAACACACTCCGAGCGAAGTCTATCAGAGAGACATGCTTCGAAGCTATCTTCGAAGCCTATGGAAGTATTGACTTTGAAAAGCTTAAGTCGGAGTATACCTTCGCAAGGACTACCGAAGTATGCCAAGCTAACAGACACTAAGCACAAAACATACTTCGAAGCTAGTACAAAAACGAAGTTGAAGTTCTAGCAAAGCCCTCGAAGATGTCAGATCGAAGCCTGCCTCACGGAGCTGAGGGACTTCGAACAGAGAAGGGGGCTTCGCCAGAAACAGCCAGAGAAAAGGCTAAGTCCTGTCTACTCGATCAAAAAGGCTATGCAGTAAAAAGAAAAGCTAGAGTACTAGTGTACTGTTGCTACAGAGAGTAGGTACTACTTGCAACAGCAAGAACTAGTACTACTTACGGGAAGAACAGAAGCAACAAACACAAACGCTCAGGAAAAACTAGCTGCGCACGTCAAACGAAGCCATAAAATACTGCAGAATCGCTGCACACCACACAACATGAACAGGGAATAGAAACTCACTGCATCAAGAAGAACAGAAGGGATGCAGGAAAAAATGGCTTGCGCAAGAGCCTGGCGGCGCACAAACTGGAGAGGGAAAATGCAGGAAACACAAAATGACCCAATCCTTGAATAAAAAGTGATTTCTGGAAGGGTGACCTAACCCTAGGGATTGGGGCCCTATTTATAGGCTGCCCAATAGCTAGGAATATTCCACCAGCCCCTTAGGGTTTTTACAGACACCAAAATAAAGGAAAAGACTAAACTGCCCTTAGGGTATTTTTACAGACTCGACTGACTGACTGTGGGCCTAGGGACGAAATAGTAAACTCCTATTTATAGATGACTTATCCGGAAGCTAAGCTTTCGTAGTTTTGCGCCGAAACTGACAAAGCCTGCACCGACTTTGCACCAGGTACCCGGATTGGGCTAGCCCGACTCCGCAGCTCTCTCAGCCCGGCAATCGCTCGCTGCCCGTGTACCTGAGTCAATCCTGGTCAACAGCCTAGTGGGTCTTCTGCTGCTCCTAGCCCATGTACCCGGATTGGGCCAGCCCGACTTCGCAGCTCTCTCATCCCGACAGTCGCTCGCTGCCCGTGTACCTGAGTCACACGCGGCCCATGACACAACAGATCTCCTCTCTTCTTCTGTCCTCTTTGACTATCGTTGACAATGACTCATCACATCTGGAGCCACGAGGCCCACGATATTCAGCATGGCTCCTCACTCACGCCGCCGGTGGATCCAACGTCGGGCATCCCCGTCCCGCTCCAACAGCTCCGGCTGCTCAGCCGACGCCCGCCAAGGCCCCAGTCTTGAAGGATCGCCAAGAAAGGCTAGTCGTTTGCATCAACTGCCGGAAGGAAGGGCACTATTCACACCAGTGTCCCCACCCCAAGCAGCCCCAAGGCGCGGCACCAACCAGGCGGTTCATGCCCGCGTCAATCACATCACAGTGGAGGAAGCTCAGGAGGCCCCCGAAGTCGTGCTCGGTACGTATACTGCAAATACCGTACTGGCTATGATTTTATTTGACTCTGGAGCAACACATTCTTTCATCTCGGAAGATTTTGTGAAAACCCACAACTTGGACGTACTCACTCTATCCGTCCCCATGATGATTGCCACTCCAGGCAATAAAACCTTAGCCCACTTATACAGTCCTAAGGTTAAGATAGAGATACAAGGAGTATTGTTCCGGGTAGAGCCAGTCCTCATTAAGTGCACTGGACTCGACCTCATCCTAGGGATGGCTTGGTTGATGAAGCACAAGGGAGTGATTGACTGTGCCAACAAGTCCGTATCCGTGACCAACCCCGAAGGTGAAGCCGTCACCTTTCGGATGACCAGCCGCAAACCCCTTGAAGCGTCTCTTCACTCCCTAGCTCTTGAAGAAGTGCCCATCATCAAGGAGTTTATGGACGTCTTCCCAGAGGACCTACCAGGAATGCCTCCCAAGCGGGACATCGAATTCAGAATCGAACTCATCCCCGGGACCACTCCAATCTCCAAGCGCCCATATCGGATGGCCGCAAATGAATTAGCCAACCGAGTACCTCACCCTGGGGTGCACCGGTCATCTTTGCCATGAAAAAGGACAAGACCAAGAGGATGTGCGTGGACTATAGAGCCTTGAACGACGTAACCATCAAGAACAAGTACCCATTACCTCGGATCGATGACCTGTTCGATCAACTAAAGGGATCCTCGGTGTTTTCCAAGATTGACCTCAGGTCAGGTTATCACCAATTGAGGATTAGAGAAGAGGACATACCCAAGACCGCCTTCACCTCCCGCTATGGACTCTACGAGTATACAGTGATGTCGTTCGGACTCACGAATGCCCCGGCCTTTTTCATGAACATGATGAACAATGTATTCATGGAGTTCTTGGATAAGTTCATCGTAGTATTCATCGACGATATCCTCGTTTACTCCAAGACCAAGGAAGAACACGAAACCCACCTCCGTCTGACCCTCGGAAGGCTAAGGGAGCAACAACTATACGCCAAATACAGCAAGTGCGAGTTTTGGTCGTCAGAGGTGAAATTCCTCGGTCATGTTATATCTGCCGGAGGAATAGCAGTTGACCCAACCACCGTGGAAGCAGTGACCAACTGGCTGCAAACCCACGACCGTGACCGAGATCCAGAGTTTTCTCGGATTGGCCGGATACTACCGCTGGTTCATCGAGAATTTTTCAAAGATCGCCAAACCTATGACTAGACTATTGCAAAAGGAAGTAAAATTTGAATGGACCCCAGATTGCGAAGGAAGCTTCCAAACCCTCAAGAAGAAGCTCGTGTCAGCCCCTATTCTGACTCTACCAGACATCCGAAAAGACTTCCACGTCTACTGTGATGCCCCTCGTCAAGGATTGGGATGTGTCTTAATGCAAGAAGGGAAGGTTATATCTTACGCTTCCCGACAGCTGAGACCACATGAGCTGAACTACCCAACCCACGACCTGGAGTTAGCAGCAGTGGTTCACGCCTTGAAGATATGGAGACATTACCTTGTGGGAAATCGGTGCGAGATCTTCACCAACCACAAGAGCCTCAAGTACATATTCACCCAACCGGACCTGAACCTCAGGCAAAGGAGATGGTTGGAATTGATCAAGGATTACGACTTGGGCATCCATTATCATCCAGGCAAGGCAAATGTGGTGGCAGACACCCTTAGTCGAAAAGGGTACTGCAATGCCATCATGATACAGGACCAAGCCCCTTTGCTCTACAAGGATATGGAAAGGCTGAATCTAGGGATCACCACCCGAGCGTACCTCGCTGCCTTGGAGTCTAGGCCTCTCTTAATAGACTAGATCCTAGAAAGGAAGAAGGAAGACCCGGACATCTTGGAGATCCAACAGAACATGCGGAAGGGTAAAGCCCCCGCATTCTCCGAGGACGAGCATGGTACCATCTGGTTCGGAAACCGGATATGTGTACCAGACAAGCCCGAATTGAAGACCCTCATCCTTCAAGAAGCCCACGATACTCTATACTCCATTCATCCCAGGAGTACAAAGATGTATCAAGACCTGAAAGAGAAATATTGGTGGGTCAGCATGAAGAGGGAAATAGCTGAGTATGTGGCCAAGTGCGACACATGCCGACGAGTCAAGGCAGAGCATCAAAGGCCTGCTGGACTTCTTCAACCCCTCAAGGTCCCTGAATGGAAGTGGGAAGAGATAGGGATGGACTTCACCACGGGACTGCCCAGGACCCAAGTTGGTCATGATTCTATCTGGGTGATCGTCGACCGACTCACCAAGGTAGCTCACTTCATCCCTGTCAAGACAACTTACACCGTCGCCAAATTGGTCCGAGTTGTATATGACCCGGATCATGTGCCTCCATGGAGTTCCTAAGAAGACCGTATCTGACCGTGGGAGTCAGTTTACCTCCAAGTTTTGGAAGAACCTTCAAGAGGAACTCGGCACCCGGCTGAACATTAGCATCGCCTATCATCCACAGACCGACGGTCAAACCGAAAGGGTCAACCAGATATTGGAGGATATGCTTAGAGCTTGCGCTCTAGACTTTGGTGGAATGTGGGACAAGAACTTACCCTACGCGGAGTTCTCCTACAACAACATCTATCAAGCCAGCTTGCAAATGTCCCCGTTCGAAGCAGTTTATGGGCGAAAGTGCAGAACACCGCTGCTCTGGGATCAGACTGGAGAGTCACAACTGTTTGGGATAGACATACTAAGAGAAGCTAAAGAGAAGGTCAATATCATAAGGGACCGATTGAAAATAGCCCAGCCCCGACAGAAGAGCTACGCCGATAACCGTCGAAGAGACCTAACCTTTGAGGAGGGTGATTATATCTATCTCCGAGTCACTCCCCTCCGTGGCACTCAAAGGTTCAACATGAAAGGCAAGCTAGCACCCCGTTACGTCGGACCCTTTCAGATCCTCCGACGGCAAGGAGAAGTGGCATATCAACTTGAGCTGCCTCCATCTTTGGCAGCGGTTCACGATGTGTTCCATGTCTCTCAATCGAAGAAGTGTCTTCGCGTGTCCGCCGAGCAATCCGATCTTCAACAACTCAACGTGCAAGAAGACTTGACCTACATCGAGAAACCCATCAAGATCTTGGAGACCAAGGAAAGGGTAACCAGGAGTCGTGTAGTCTGCTTCTACAAGGTTCAGTGGGACAACCACCCTACCGAAGAAGCTACGTGGGAAAAGGAAGACGAGCTGAAAGCCCAATACCCTGAACTATTCGAGTAGCGCTCCAATCTCGAGGATGAGATTCTTTGTAAGGGGGATAGGTTTGTAACACCCCAAATTTTCAAAGAAATAAAAATATTATTTAATCCAATTTCCTGGAATTATTAATTTTGGAAATACCTTTAATACCCTCCTTAACCATTTTGAACTACAACCTAGATGAAATGGCCAAACCAGGAGCTGAAAATTTTTATGTATGATCCTAAAGCCGAGATATATTTTTGGGAATTTTTACAAAATTTTATCAAACCTGGAAGTAGCCCTATTATGTTAAACCAATTTCTGCAATTATTTTTAATCGGAAAACCTTTTTAACAGTAATGGGCCTTCCCCCTCCTTTTCTCTCTCTCCCGGCCGGCCCAGCCCGCTACCCTCGCCTGCCTCGGGCTGACAGCCTGACCCCACACATCAGTGAGCCCCTCCCCCCTCGCGCGCGCTGCCCGACAGCCCGACCCCACCTGTCGGCGCCAACCGCCCCCTCTCGCGGCCGACCCCGACCCCACTCGTCAGCCACTTCCCTCAATCGCTCGCGCCCGCTGACATGTGGCCCCCGTCTGTCAGGCCCTGCATCCCCGCGAGATCCACCCCCAAATCCCCCCTCGCCGACCGAAGCCCTAATCCCGCCTCGAATCCGCCGCCGTCGGCCCCCTCCCTTTAATCCATCGCCAGCAATGAATTACCCTCAACGCGTCGACCATTTCCCCCTCTTAAATTTTGACCAATTCGTGTCCAGGTGCGTTGAACCCTTGCAACCGAGCTCGCCGGTGTTTAAAAACGCGTTTACTCCTGGCCACCGTCAATTACGCCCCCTCTGCCCCCGCCGACAACTCTATTTAAACCCCCTGGCCATCCGCATTGCACCCCTACGCTCACACGCTATGAGAACAAACAGAGCACTTGCATTTCGAGTTTTAGCACACCACCACCGCCCACACTCCAGCCATCACTCGCCGTCGCCGGAGTCCCCCTCCGCCCTCGCTGACCCACTGCTGTGACCGCACGGACCTCGCCAGCCTCGGCCACCACTCCATCGTCGACGAACCCCGCCGGATCGCCGTAGCCGCCAAGGACCCGAACGCCTTCGCCGCCTCCGCTCGTCGCCGGCCTCGCTCCGACGACCATTCGCCCCGCCAACGGTACCCTCATGTTCCCCTAGTCATCCTCTTTCCGTTTTAGGCCTTAGGCACGACTGCCGTCGCTCGCCGTGGCCTTTGGCCCGCTCGCCGTCGTCGGAGAAGATGACCGGCACGGGCTGAATACTCGTGCCATGTCGGATCTAACCACGGCCGTGCGATCGTGATCGAACGACGCCAGTTTCACCACGTGCGCGATCTAATCCGCACCATCGGATCTGGATGAAACATTACGTTTTAATCTCGCGCGTTCATTTCTATTTAAAACCTACGTTTAATCTGGAACATCCATCGCGTACTGGTTCAGTGTTTTCATCCTGGCTGTCCGCGATAACTTAACTCCCCCGCCTCGCTCTCGCACGTTGGATCTAGATCCAACGGCCCTAGATCGATCTGGCGCACGCGCACAGTGTGCGGGTTCACCATGGGCCTGGCTCACCGTGGACCCGAGGGGATTTAAAATTTGGAAATAAATTCTAGAAACTGTTTTAAACTTGTAAAATTCATATCTTGCGCATTTGAACTTCAAAAATTATCATTTCAATTTCAGAAAATTTGTAATATTATTCTCTTCATGTTCATCCAATAAAAACAATATGTTTACTTTGAATTTTTCATGTTTATTTAAATAGGTATTCAAATGCCCTTAGGGTAAAAGTGCAAATTTAATTATTTAAATTTTAGTAAAGCTTATATTTATTTATTCCCTGTTAGAATAATGAAACCACTAAGTTTTCTCTGAACCTTTCATTTTAAATTATTTAACTTAAAATGAGATTATTCACATTTAAAACCCATTTTTATAAAGGACAATCCTTCATTATAATTCCTTCTAAATTATTTCTAAAATAAATTTCAAAAACTTAACAACTTGATTTCCTTTAAATTAAAACCAATGTAAACCTGTGTGCTTGTTGTGTGGTTTTAGATTGTTTAAATTGAATATTGTATTTATTTTCATTTTATTTATATTGGGAAGACTACGACGCCACCGAGGAGCCGAAATATTTCCCGGAAGTTCCTCCCTCTCCCTTTGCTGAACAAGGAAAGTCACCAAATCAATCTTTTGAGCATATTGAACCCATGCTTTATTAAACTATCGCTTGAGTGGCATATGAGACTAGGTCATATGAGCTTTGAGTTGCTATCCCGCTTGAGTGCCCTAGGTCTGATCCGAGGATTGCCCAAGCTCAAATTTGAGAAGAATTTGGTTTGCGCTCCTTGTCGACATGGAAAAATGATTGCTGCCTCGCATTCACGAGTCAATATGGTGATGACTGAACAACCCGGAGAACTTCTCCATATAGACACCGTAGGTCCTTCTCGGGTTAGTTCTTTAGGCGGCAAATGGTATGTTCTTGTTATTGTCGATGATTACTCTCGCTACTCTTGGGTCTTCTTTTTAGCAAGCAAGGATGAAGTGTTTTCACACTTTCAGAGCTTAGCTTTGAGACTTTTTACTGAACTTCCAGGTGCATTGAAATTCTCTTGGACCGAAATAGGCGATCAAAGGGGGGTGAATGGGAGCTTTTAAAAATTCTCTTCTGTTGCACAAACTTCGAACACACCCTTCTAAGCATCTGGTTCGAAGTACAGAAGACTTTGCTCGCACTCAGAAACCCAAAAACGTACTGGAGTTCACAAGGATTGTGCAGGCTCCACACATGAGGTGCCTTCGAGCATGCTTCACACAACTGAACTTCGTACAGGTAAGTTTCCCTCAGAGCTCCGAACAGATGCTTTGGACTAGTATCTGGTACTAGACTTCGCACTTCGGAGTACTATAAATAGGAGCACCCAAAAACTAACTGCAAGGAGGACTTCGGCTACAAGAAGAAAATAGACTTCGCATGCATACTCCACACGGTGCTTCGCTAGTAACAGCGAGGACTAACCTCCATTTTACACAAAGCGAACATGCACCAAAGACACTCATAGAAATCACACATATATGAGACAGAGCACTTCGTTCAAGTGAACATCGAGTAAAAACTCTGGTTTGCACAGAGCAAAATAAAAGGCAGAAAACTTAACCCACATAGTGTGAAACACAGATACAAGTTCATGCAATTAGTGAAAAACATAATGGAAATTTCATTGCAAGAACAGGGAACACAAAAACTCACAGAACTGAGTACATGAGAATGGCGGCTGGCTCTAGGAGTTCTAGAAAATAGTTTTTCAAAGTGTTACCTAGACACAACCAGCCTCACTATTTATAGGCACAACTCAGTCATGTGAATTGACTACTTTACCCCTAGGGTTTACAGTGATTTTTTCTCTGGCAGACAAGGGGGTACAAATGGTAGTCTATGTTATTGGAAGCTCTTTTTGCCAGCTTCACAGGACAGACAGTATCAGCTTTTGTAGAGTAGACACGATCAGCTTTTGCAAATCAGAATCTTCTGGAGCCCCCTTCGCACACGAAGTGTGCAGAGGCTTCGGTGACATGTTTTGAATCCAAAGGCTTTCGCTTCACCGAAGTCAGTCTTCGATACATTGATGGTTTTGAGCCGAAGCCGTCAAAGCCCTTGAGCCTTCGCACCATCACCTCCGGATTGGACCACCACGGCTTCGCAGCAACTCTATCTCGAACTCCGTCCGTCCGTGTATTGAAGCCATGCATGGCCGAAGTACATCAAGTCATCCACACTCGGAAGCCCCACCTTATGAGTATCTTCACCACCTTTCGAAGTCCCTCCTTCGTCCAAGGTCTCCACATGAAGCATTTCCATAAGCACTCCTTCGTAGTGTCTTCGCCCAAAGCACACTCCCGAAGAGCCTTACCCGGACTATGCCTTCGATGCCCCTTGACTTTTGAGACCTTCGTCAGCTGTCCTTCCATGTGTCTCTGTTTGGAACAAACTTGGAAGCCTCGCCTCATTCCTGAGGACTTCGTCTGCCATCCTTCGAAGTTACTCCTTCGGAGTCACCCTTCAAAGTGCCTCGCCTCCGAGGACTTTGCCTCGGGATACCTTCAGCCGGAGCCACCCTCCGCACTTTCTGTCTTCGCCTGGTGCACCTTGACCCGAGGACCGACGTTGACTCCACGCAGCCTCCGTGACCGAGCTCCCCGCTCGCCTGGCATCAAGCTCCCTTCTTGACCCAGGTTCACCTACTTTGAACCATCCCGTCGCCTCCGAAGTCACCTGCACACCACCGATAAGAAGACAAGCATTTCTAGTACCCTAGAGACCTCTCTGGTAAACAACCTCCATTACACACTCTGGTGTACCATCCAAAGTACCGAGCCCTTCGGTACAGACTTCTCATCGTATTCTACCGGACCCCTCTGACAGACATACTCCACTGCACACTTGTAAAGAAGACAAGCACCGAACCCTTCGGTGCAACACCTCCAAACCCCGTCGGAGGGACCCCTTCGCCTAGAAGGACACTTGTCAATCACTCATCGCAGACTTGAAACCAAGGCACATCTCAACTTGGTTTCTCAATCTCCCCCTTGATGAGTGCATTGACAACCAAATTCATCCTCAGAAAAAAATGAAATTTTTCAGCACACAAGTGACCATAAAAACTCAGCAAAGAGCCAACTCATGTCACTTGAAAAAGAATTTCTCCCCCTTTAAAATAAAAGGCCCTTTGGCAAACCTCCCCCTTTGGCAATGGATACAACTATTCCTGAATTACAACTTCTCCCCCTTTGACAATGCAAGAGTCAAGGATAGCAGATGCAAGCTTCTAAAACATGATTAGCAGCTATTACTGTACAAAACTAGCATTTTCCTTGAATATTGTCTAAAAGTACGACATGATAAGCTCATATGAATCATATCCAAGAAAAGGCATGAGCAAGCAGTTTCAAATTTTAGCAGATAAAAGCATCACGACTTAGACTAGCCTACTAGACAAGGTAAAGCACGGAATGCAAAAGCTAGCAAGTACAACCTAGACATGCATAGTCAAAAAACATGGAGCTTCAACAAACTTGTAATCATTTAATATTGTCAAGATTTTTATCCTTTTTCTTTTGATCTTAATGCTAAGGGTTATTTGCATGTCAACCTTATGCTAACCGATTAAGACAAGCCTAGGTCAAGCAAAGACCATCATAAGCTTAAAGCATTAGTCATGCCATACACTACAATGTCCCAGTTCATACCAAAGTGCTATGGTAAGCAGTCTAGAACACTATAGTGCGACAAAACAAACCCACCTGAATCTTTTCAATCATAAGAACAAAAGTCATGGATTTCAGTGCACCAGGGAGTTTAGTAAAAAGTCTCAAAGCTAAGCCCCGAAAGTGTGAAAACACTTCATCCTTGCTATCTAAAAAGAAGACCCAAGAGTAGCGAGAGAAATCGTCGACAATGACAAGGACGTACCACTTACCACCTAAAGAACTAACCCGAGAGGGATCTACAATATCCATATGGAGAAGTTCTCCGGGTTGTTCTGTCATTATCATAGAGACAGGTGAATGCGAAGCAGTAATCATTTTCCCATGTCGACAAGGAGCGCAAACTAAATTCTTCTCAAATTTGAGCTTAGGCAATCCTCGGATCAGACCTAGGGCACTCAAGCGAACTAGTAACTCAAAACTCATATGCCCTAGTCTCTTATGCCACTTTCAGAGCTCAGAAGTAGAATGTGCAACTAAGCAGTGAGAAGAACCAGATGACTCTGAGAAATCAGCTCTCAAATTCATTCGAAGTAATAATGGCACCGAGTTCAAAAATAGTCTCTTTGTTGACTTTTGCATGGAGCATGGCATAGAACATTAATTCTCTACTCCGCAGGTTCCTCAATGGAATGGTGTTGTTGAGAGAAAGAACCACACTTTGGTTGAGATGGCTAGGACGATGCTCGATGAGCATAGGACTCCTAGAAAGTTTTGGGCTAAGGCCGTGAACACCGCTTGTTACATCTCAAACCAAATTTTCTTGAGCTCAATTTTGAACTTGACTTCGTATGAGCTGCATTTTGGAAGACAACCCAAAGTCACTCATCTTTGAGTATTTGGCTGTCAATGTTTAATCCTAAAACGTGGAAATTTGGACAAATTTGAGGCGCGTTCTTCTGATGGAATCTTTTTGGGAGACACTACCCATGGTCATTCTTATCGTATTTTCAATTTGGAAACTAACACTGTCATCGAGTCATGTGATGTAACTTTTAATGAATCGACCCCCTGTGTTAGCTCCTCTTTTGAACAGGCAAGTGAACACGATATGGAACAAACTATCTTTGAAGACGAAGATCCAGAAGACTTCGAGGATGATCCACTACTACACTCTACATTGACCCCCGAAGCCGACCCCACTTCGATCACTTCGGCAAGAGGCCTTGAAGCTACTACCTCGACATCAGTCATCTTTGACCACTACCTGGCACAAGTTGAGGGGACTACATCCCACCGCGAGGCTCCACATCACATCCAAAGGATGCACCCTCCTGAGTAGATCATTAGTGAGCTTGATCAAAGGGTAACACATTCTCATGCTCATTTCATTGATGCTACATTTGTTGCTTCTTTTGATCCCTTAGATGTGAGTCATGTTTTATCTGATTCTAGTTGGATCAATGCCATGCATGAAGAACTTGAAAATTTTGAGAGAAACCAAGTTTGGACTCTTGTAGATCCCCCTCCTAATGTTCATTTTATTGGAACAAAATGGATTTTAAAAAACAAGTAAGGGGAGGATGGGTCTATGGTTAGAAATAAAGCTAGACTTGTATCTCAAGGTTTTTCAAAAATTGAAGGGATTGATTTTGTTGAAACCTTTGCACCTATTGCTCGTCTAGAGGCCATTAGGATTATGCTTGCATTTGCTGCATATCGTGGTTTCAAACTTTATCAAATGGATGTCAAAAGTGCTTTTCTTAATGGCTTCATTGATGAAGATGTTTTTGTAAAACAACCCCCTGGCTTTGAAAACCCCAAATACCCCCATAGAGTTTTTAAACTTCATAAAGCTCTTTATGGACTCAAGCAAGCCCCTCGGGCATGGTATGATAGACTTAAGTCTTTTCTGCTTGAGCGAGGGTATTTGATGGGATTAGTTGATAAAACCATTTTCACTCTCAAGCATGGCAAAGATTTTCTCCTAGTTCAGATTTATGTTCACAATATCATCTTTGGTGGCTCTTCTTATGCTTTGGTAGCTGAATTTGCAGATACCATGAGCAGGGAGTTCGAGATGTCTATGATGGGCAAACTCATGTTTTTCCTTGGTTTGCAAATCAAGCAAAGCAAACAAGGTACCTTTGTCCATCAGACGAAGTACACCAAGGACCTACTCAAGAAGTTTGACATGGTTGATGCGAAGCCCCTTGCCACTCCGATGGCTACTTCGGTAGCTTTGGATCCTGACGAGGATGGAGAAGCCGTAGATCAGAAGGAGTTTCGAAGCATGATCGACTCCCTCCTCTACTTGACTGCTACGAGGTCGGACATACACTTCATTGTGTGTCTGTGCACTCATTTTCAGGCTTCACCAAGGGATTCACACTGCCAAGCAGTAAAACGCATACTCAAGTATCTCAAACATACCCTTGAATTTGGAATTTGGTATTCTACATATTCTTCTTTGTGCCTTCGTGGTTATTCAGATGTAGATTTTGCTCGGTGTAGAATCGATAGGAAAAGTACCTCCGGTACTTGTCATTTTCTGGGTACTTCTCTTGTTTGTTGGTCTTCCCGCAAATAGTCTAGCGTTGCACAATCTACACCTGAGGCTGAATATGTTGCAGCAGCTAGCTATTGCTCACAGATTTTGTGGATGGTTTCTACTTTGTGGGATTTTGGGTTAGATTATACAAGTGTTCCACTTTTCTGTGATAACACTAGTGCGATTTGTATTGCTAACAACCCAGTTCAGTATTCCAGAACCAAACACATTGATGTGAGATATCATTTTCTTAGAGACCACAATGAGAAGGGTGATATTGAACTTCAATATGTTGATACCCAGAACCAGCTTGCCGATATTTTTACCAAACCCCTTGATGCTTCAAGATTTTCTTATTTATGTGGGTAACTTGGTATTTCTCACCGTTCTGGCATCTTGTGAGGGGGAGTTGTGTGTCATTGCATAAGCTTCTGTCATATGATTAACTGCTTTTAAAGGTACTTGCCTATATATGCCTTTGACTTATTGTCTTTAATCATGATGATTTTGCTCTGTTGAATATGTCTGATATTTGTCATGAGCATGGATTTTATTTCTGAAAATTAAAATATGATCACTGCTTAGTTTGGTAACTAGCATGAGTAGGCATAGTGCTTTTGCTATCTTTTACTTGCCTGGTAGCTACGTCTGTTACACTTGGATGCAAACATGCAACCTGAACACTTACATTCTTTCATGGAAATCTTGTACTGACAATTGATAAAAACATGAAATTGATATCCATGTCTGTTGGCGTAAAAGATTACGCTAACAGGTTTAAGAAACTGTATGTGTAACAAACGAACTGTTTGTGAAAGCGAACTATCTCAAGCCTCCGATTAGGATAATAGATCGAAGTAGTTCGAAGTTGTGTATTGAAAATCTGAATATTCGATGCCCTTTACAGAGTGAAGAGGGGTATTTATAGACCGAATATTAAAGGAAAGACTCCTTTACCCTTTAATTACAACCGACTAAGAAGATATTATTTAATATTCTTCATAGGGGTAAAAAGGTAAAAGACTAATTTAATTAGAAAGAAGATAAATCTTCTATCCTCGCTGGCAACGCCCCTTTAGGTGGAAAGGCTTCAGGAGGCTTCGTCGCGCCGAAGCCTTGACGGAAGTCTCTGCTATACAGTATTCCGAATACAGCAAAACCTTGATGATTTTAGGATCTTCAAAGATCCAAGATTTTGACTTTGTTTCTTCTTCTTGGATCTACAGGGAAATGTCCTTGACCTCTGAAGGATGAAATATTTTCCCCAACAGTAGCCCCTCGAATACTTCTCTCTGAATTGCCTATACAATAAAGAGGGCAGTATATGCAAGAAATAATTTCATACTTAGAATCAAAAACTTAATGAGTTTTACCACTCTTTGGAACATTGAGAGGCTTGGAGTCTTCGGACCAACTTTTATGTGAAGGTACGTATTGAAAAGGCTTCGAAGATAGATCCTTGTGAAGCTGAAATAACTGTTAGACTCATAGAAATAGTTGTTACCTTTTCTAAAGGCTAACGATTGCTTCGTTTCTGGAGGCGTGATTTCTCATGAGGAGCCTCAGTGAATCATAATGGTAAAGAAGATGTAACGGTGCACACGAATGGTATGCTGCAACTGCAATTACATACTATAAATAAGAAGGTAAGGGTGAGTTTTGGATACTTTACCAACTGCTCTCGCATTTTCCCTTTCTGCTTCCTGAGCCCATCTCCCAATCTTCATCTTCTCCAATGGTGAAAACAAGCCACAAGGTTCCTGTTCCTGCTTCGTCTTTGGCTAGGCAACAGGTGATGGTGGCAGCAGCAGCGGCGGCGCCTTTAGACAACCCTCGCCCAGCCGGTCCTCATGATCTCCGCCCGACATCCACCAAATATACGGATCAATCGTATAGTTTGGAGCCCTCAACATGTTTGAAGAAGTCGATTGTGGTGGTGACTGTTGGGAAGACAGGACCTAGAGTTAAGATTCGCTAGGCTGGCGGTGAGGTGATTACCACGCCATGAACCGAAGAGGTGGTGGTGTTCAAAGCATTCTTCGAAGCCGGATTAGGGCTTCCGGTAGTGGAGTTCCTTTCTAAGGTACTAAACTTGTTCCACATCACTTTGACTCAGCTTTCTCCTAATGCAATCGCTTGCCTAGCGATCTTCGAATGGGCGATGCGAGCCGAAGGGTATGCCGGGATAGCCGAGATCTTCGCGACTCTTCACAAAGCTTCGTGCCAGCTGAAGACCTATACCGGAACCAGAGGATAAAAGATGGTGGTCGCCTTTCGGGAGCATCAATTTTCAACTTCGCGAAGAGTACCAAGACCGGTTCCCAGCGAAGGCCATTAACGCCAGATGGTACACAGACTGGATTCTTCACTAGTTTTATGCCAAAGTAGGAGCGGACTGTGGCTTGGCCGGACCTTTGGAGGACATCTTTTATCGGAGGGAAGCGGAGGTCCAACCGGACCCAAGTCAACTTGAAGTCCACCTCGGGCTGCTGCAATCAGTAAGTCATCGCATGAGTATGCGTGACTTGGTGGAGGAGTTCATCGGACTCCGGATTCGCTCCTTGATGGCTAGCTGGCCAATTAACTTCGAAGAGAACCCCTTGTATGTCATGCAAAATATTTTTACATGTGTTGATAGCAAAAAATGGCATTTATGGCTAGATTGTCAAAATATAAATTTTTGATAATTTGGGCCAAAAATATTCATGTCCAGAGTCTGTCCGAAGCCCCATAGGGCCGAAGTCCGTCAAGCTTTGGGCTCCGAAAGCCTCTAGCCAGCCCATGGGCTTCGGCCAGGAAGCCTTCGGAGGCCCACGCTGGCCGAAGCCCACGCTACCGAAGCTTCGGCCCGAGGAGCAAGCCTCGATGGGCCTGGCCGAAGCCCACGCTACCGAAGCTTCGACCCGAGGAGCAAGCCTCGACGGGCCTAGCCGAAGCCCACGCTATCGAAGCTTCGGCCCGAGGAGCGGGCCTCGGCTGGGTCTGGCCGAAGCCCACCTCAGGAGAGATAGAGATAGACGTGTTTCCAGCTCAACCTCTATCTCTATCCGGCCAGATTAATAGCAGATTAGATTAGGAGTTAACCCCCTATAAATAGAGAGGCCTGGCCAGCGTGAGAAGCCCCCCCAACTCAAACTAAACCAAAGCCATGCTTTGATCGTACCTTTACATTTACCTTTACTTTTCCGTACCTCTTTGTGGGTTTGCCTGGAAGCCCTCCGTCCGCCACTACGGAACAGTGGTAAGCCTTGTTACTTCGCCCGTGAAGTATCCGTTAATCTACGTAATAGATTGTTATCGCCTTATTATTTCGCCTGTGAAGTATCCACTAATCTGCGTAACAGATTGCTACCTTCGCTACCCGTGCAACACTTAGCAAAATTCGGTCCTCAGGCCGAATTGGTACTTCGCATAGTCTATTGCAGGCTTCGCACGTTCGGAGCCCCCTTCGCCGAAGGTGTCCGGAGCTGAGAGATCGGTTCTGGAGGTCCCCAGGGCACCCTTCGACAAGACCGCAGGCTTCGACAACAGGCTTCGCTAGCATACTTCGTCATTACAGGCTTCGCCACGACCATACTCCGCACTAGACGAAGTTGCACCAGTGCGTGGCCCACGCGTCATTATCTTGTAGATTACTTCATCGGAGATATCACGCCGAACCCCGCTGTTCGGAGGTGATCATCGCGTCCAGATCCGTTCGGAGTCCACCTTCGGCCGGATCAGTCCGAACGCCGAAGCACCCTTTGGCGGAGTACGTCGCACAAGACACCAAGGTTCACTGTACCAGAGATATCACGCCGAACCCCGCTATTCCGAGGTGATCATCGCATCCAGATTCGTTCGGAGTCCACCTTCGGCCGGATCAGTACAAACGCCGAAGCACCCTTAAGCGGAGCACTTCGCACCAGACACCGAAGGTACCCTTCGGCGCACCCTTTGCATCAGACTTCGAACCAGACGAGCTCCGACTGGTTTGTTGATTTTATTCTGTTTAATCCATCCTTTTCGGCTAATTGTGTTATTTTGTGTAATCTGGTTGCCTGGCGACTCCACCCCCCTTATCACTATTAAGGGTAGTCGGAACGCGACGTCGGTGCCACGTCATGCTTAGGCTTGTCCCTAAGTATCCGTGCACTTTTGGATCGTCGAACTGACCCAAGTGCGGGGGCACGTTTCCGTGTCAACACACTTTTTGGTGACTCCGCTGGGGAAGAGCTACGCCATCATGATGAGTACGTCTACATCGGCCACGGGTACATCTACTTCGACTACTACGTCTACAACGCTGATGGACGCTATAGGAGGTGCGGATATCGACAACCGCAACATATTGTCACCTACACTTGAAGATATCCCCGCAGCAGACCGAGCAAAGATCGAGGCAAAATTAAAGGCGCTCCAAGACATGATGCTTGGAGGCTACATCAAGACATGCGCGGGCTTCGTCAAGCGCAACATCATCACCCCCGACCTCGCTCAGGTCCAGGTAACACCTGTATCGCCTCGTTTATCTTCTTTAGAAATTGAGCAGAAAATAGCCGCGTTAGTAGATCAAGCCGTTAGCGCTTCGCTAGCCAACCGTTTAGATTTGGCAGTCAGCTCACAAGTAGAGGCGACTCTGAGAAGGTTTGGCTTTACTGAGGCCGTACCCCCGGTTCCTATTGCTAGCGCACCTCCGACAACCCACGTATACTATAGGACTAACGACAGCACATTCATGTCTCCGGCCTCACCACTTATGGCCGATACCAATCATTATACCTATGGTCAAACTAATACTACATACCACGCATCACCTGCACCAGTGCCCGTGCTTCCCGCACCACACGCGCCGACGCTTGGACACGAGCACGTTATACAAATAGCACGTAGGGAGGAAGCACACGGCCGACACGCCGATATCCCATCATGTGTCGCGCCCCCGCATGAGAGGCGCGCACAAGCAACATACCAAGATGACTTAGATGAGCGGGTCCGTGCACTATTTAGAGAGTGTGCCGGCTTCGCGCCCAAGGGACGAGTTAGGGTTTACCGTAAACCATACCCCGATCATCTTGATACAGTGCCCTACCCCCATGGCTATAGGATCCCAGAATTCACTAAGTTCGATAACGAGGGTAACAGGACCACACTAGAGCATGTTAGTCAATTTTTGGCACGGTGTGGAGAGGTTAGCGGGATAGATGCCCTAATGGTTAGGCTGTTTTCTCTCTCGCTATCCGGCACTGCTTTCACTTTGTTTTCGGCGCTCCCGCCGAACTCCATCCACACGTGGGACGATTTAGAGCGGAAATTCCACGATTATTTCTACACTGGTAAGACATAACTTAGGCTTTCGCATTTGACATCGGTTAAGAAAAAGTCTAGTGAGAGCGCCTCTAGGTATATCAAGCGTTTCAGGGATACTAGAAACCGATGTTTTAGACTTAATATTTCGGAAAGGGACTTGGCGGAGTTAGCTTTTAATGGGTTGCGTTCCGAAATTAAAGAAAGGTTAGATAACCAGAACTTTTTAGAAGTTAGCCAAGTTCTACAGCAGGCTGTGGTCCAAGAAGGTTGAACCAAGGATAAGAAATTTATTAAAACGTTTAGCAAACCCAGGGTCGAGATCCACATCATGGAACGCTCTGACGAAGAGGAGTCAGAGGGGGATGAGGATTCGACCGACATGTATGCGACCGAATGGGTTTGGAACACTAAGAATAAACCCATCACCTGTTCCTAGTTACGACCATCCCCCACAAAGAATCGACTTAGTGAGGTCAAGTACTCGTTTGATATAACTAAATGTGACAAAATATTTGATTTTCTCTTAGAAAGCCAGCTTCTCAGGTTACCTAAGGGTTAGGTCATTCCATCTGTTGACGAGTTAAAGAAGCATCCATACTGTAAGTGACATGATTCACATTCTCATAATACTAACGATTGCAATGTTTTTCGACGGCATATACAATTGGCCATAGAGGAAGGACGATTGAAGGTAGACCATAATCCAAAGATGAAGCTAGATAAAGATCCTTTTCCAGTCAACGTCGTTGACCTCAGCGAGAAGAAGGTGTTGATTCGGCCAGAACAGGCCGAGTCTGCTAAAGGCAAAGATGTGATTGTTGGAGAACCGTGTACTCGCACACTCGTACCAAAGAACCCCGAGGTAGGAGTGTGGAAACAGAACATCAATACCCCTTCGGCTAAGGCTCGCAAGAGGCCGAAGGTAACATATAACATGTTGTTGGACAAGCATCAGAAGAGGGCCAAAGAAGCAGGTCCACACGCTAAGCTAAAACAGCCGAAGGGGCCAAGACCTTTGAAGGGTGGCTTCGGACCGAAGGTTGCGAACCCTCCGCACGGAGGCTTTGGGCCGTGGTGTCCTATGCTCCGCACGGTGGTTCTGAGCCACAATGGTCGAACCCCCCGTGCGACAACTTCGAACCCCAGTGGTCGGGTCCCCCGTGCAACAACTTCGAACCCCAGTGGTCGGGTCCCCCGTGCGACAGCTTCGGCCCCCAATGGCCGAACCCCGCACCATGGTGGACGTCTCCGATGGGAGGTTTCGGCCCGCACTGGCCGAACATACCTTCGGCCTAGCGGGATCCTTTGCTGGTGTGGTCAAAAACACCTTCGACTTGGCCGAACCCCCCTCCGTGTAACGGGTTTGGCTCGCAGTGGATGAGGCCACTAGAGCCTCCGATTCCTTCGCCGTATGACTGGGCGGGGACCCCATGGGCCCCGTACGTATCTGGGTCAGGGTACCATCTGCATATTAACCCTATGCCTTGTTTTCCTTCGGAGTATTGTGAATGGCAGGGGCAAGCAGACACAACGGAGGGGGCCATCGTCCACAGACTGTCTGTAGTACCTCCGAATCGGACCCTACAGAGCGAAGCCAAAGGGTGCGAGCACACGGAGGTCGAGGTCAGGGAGTCCAAAGCTATAACTATCAGAGTCGGGTCTCAGGAGGTCCCAATCCCGAAGACTTCATCGTCGAGGGCTGAAGGAGGTAAGTCGCATGCTTCGGCCAGGCTCCGAGCCGAAGCTTGGTTCGATCGGCCGAACGAGGCCGATCCGTTCGACGGGGTTCGCAGTGAAGCCCCCTTTGAACGCAGGGCGCCCGAGGCCGAAGGGCACACTTCGGCCAGGATTAACAGGAGTCAAACAGTAGCTCCGGGCACCAAGCCTCAGCCATCTTGGGCTCCTCCAGGCATGTCCAAATCACAGAAAAGACGCCTACAAAGGCTGCGAGCACAGGAAATGAACGAGAAGGAAGCTGAGGCCGAGCGCGATGCCATCTTCGAAGAGATTCGCCCTCGGCCAGCTACCAAACAGGTATGGAGGGAGAAGCCGGTTGAGATAACCAACCCGGCTCCTAGCCCGAGCGAAGATGACGATGACATGCTCGACGACGATTACTCGCCTGTCTCTGAAGGACCCGCACCCCAGGCGATGGACATCAACATCGTCACGCTGCCCGCCGAGTTCGCCCTGCCACGGGACGAGGCCGAGGTCGCTCAATTGAACCTCGGTCCGCGCAACGCCATCTTCGAGAAGCCCGAGGATTCGGCTCGCCATCTGAAGCCACTCTACATCAAGGGTCACATCGATGGGAAGCCAATTTCCCGGATACTCGTCGACGGCAGCGCCACTGTTAATCTAATGCCTTATTCATTGTTGAAGAAACTTGGCAGGGACGAAGAATACTTGAAGAAGACTAACTTGATGCTCAACGGCATCAACGGCGAAAGCTCCGAGGCCAAGGGAGTACTCTCTATGGAGTTGACGGTGGGCAACAAGACGTTGCCAACAGCGTTCTTCGTCATCGACGTACAAGGTATCTATAGCGTGTTACTCGGACGCGACTGGATTCATGCAAATTGTTGCATTTCCTCTACTCTGCACCAGTGCTTGATACAGTGGGATGGCGATGAGGTGGAGATCATCCCCATGGATACTTCTGCCTAAGTAGCTCTGGCTGATGTGTCGGTTGATGCCGTCCACGACAAAGTAGAGTGTCTATCAGGTAGAGATCTCTTGGATTATGACTTTGTTAGTGTATTCGGAGGTAACCAGTGTCTGTAAAGCCGGCTGGAGTAGCACGGCTATTTTTGTATTAATAGTCATGTCTAGCAAGAGTAATATAGATTGGCTAAAGTCTCGGGTAGAGCAATATCGATCTAATAAAGATGGTATTGCCGAAGCCATCGAAGACTTTAGCAAAGTAGAAAAATTAGGGCAAGGTTTTGCGTCGGCCGACCCCTTGGAGGAGGTCGACATAGGAGATGGTAGCATCCCAAGGCCGACTTTTGTAAACCAACATTTGCAGCCCGATGAAAAGGCTGAAGTAATAAAGTTACTTCGGTCGTATGTCGATTGTTTCCCATGGGAATATAGCGAAATTCTAGGGCTAAGCCATGAGCTCGTGGAGCATCGGCTGCCCATCAAGTCTGGATTTAGGACTTATAAACAACCTCCCCGTCGCTTTAATTAGGCCGTCTATGACCAAGTTAAAGAAGAAGTGGAGCGACTACTCAAGGCTGAATTTATTAGGCCATGCAGGTACGCATAATGGGTTGCTAACATTGTGCCTGTAGAGAAGAAAGGGAGCGGCAAGATATGAGTATGCATTGATTTCCGAGATCTAAACAGAGCCACTCCGAAGGACGAGTATCCAATGCCAATAGCCGACATGCTGATCAATGATGCTTCAGGACATAAGGTACTAAGTTTTCTTGATGGCAATGCCGGTTATAATCAAATCTTTATGGCCGAAGAAGACGTCTATAAGACTGCCTTTCGATTCCCTAGTTTTGTCGGTTTGTTCGAGTGGGTCGTCATGACTTTTGGCTTGAAAAATGCCGGCGCCACGTATCAGCGCGCTATGAACTTGATCTTTCATGACTTGTTAGGAGTCATGTTAGAAGTTTACATCGATGATGTCGTGGTCAAATCGGACGCTATGGGAAACCATTTAGCCGATTTGAAGGTTGCTTTTGATAGGATGCGACAGTACGGGTTGAAGATGAACCCACTCAAGTGTGCTTTTGGCGTGTCGGCGGGTAAGTTCTTAGGTTTCATGATTCATGAGAGAGGCATAGAAATTGATCATAAGAGACTTGAAAAGATTAGAAATGTTGCAGCGCCGACATGCAAAAAGGATGTGCAAAAGTTGCTAGGCAAGTTGAACTATTTGCGTCACTTTATATCCAACTTGTCCGGCAAGGTTGATGCCTTTGTCCCCATACTCCGGCTAAAAAACGAAGCCAAGTTCACTTGGGGGGCAAGCCAGCAAAGTGCTTTTGATAAGATCAAGGAGTGCTTGTCATCACCGCCTGTGGTGGGAGCACCCAAGGTCGGGATTCCGTTTCGGCTATACATCGCCGCTGAAGATAGCGTGATTGGAGCTGCACTAACCCAGGAGGTGGAAGGGAAGGAGTACATCATCACATTCTTGAGCCGCCGCCTGCTGGACGCTGAAACTAGGTACGCGTTTGTGGAGCGATTATGTTTATCACTTTATTACGCGTGCACCAAGTTACGCCATTATCTTCTCCCCACCACATGTGTTGTCTTTTGCCAAACCAATGTTATAAAGCACATGTTACAGAAGCCGATTCTAAGTGGAATAATCGGAAAATGGGCTTACGCGTTGATTGAGTACGATTTGGCCTACGATCCCCTAAGAGCGATGAAATGCCAAGTCGTAGCCAACTTTATAGTTGATCATCACATAGATGCTAGATGGAGTGATGCAATTGCTCTAGTTGAGGTAGTGCCATGGAAAATCTATTTTGATGGTTCGGCTTGCAAGAACGGCCAAGGCATTGGAGTGGTTCTCATATCACCTAGCAATATGCGCTTTGAAACCTCGGCCCGACTAGATTTTTCTTCCACTAATAACCAAGACGAATACGAAGCTTTGTTGCTAGGCCTTGAACTGTTAGAGTTTGTAGGAGCTAAACATGTTCACGCGTATGGTGATTCATTATTAGTAGTACAACAAGTAGCTAAGAATGCTCAATGTTTTAATGGCTTGCTGAATAGCTACTTGGACAAATGTCTAGACATAGTTGCTACTTTTGATGATTTCAAAATATCTTATGTGTCAAGAGAAGCCAATTCAATCGCCAATGATTTGGCTCAGCAAGCATCTGGCTACCAAGTCAGGAGAGGAAAATTTTCTGTATTGGAGAAGCCAGTGTTTGGTTTAACTACCAAAGCCAGTGATGCTGGGCGGGCGCACCCTCCGGGTCGAACCCCTAGGGTCACCGAAGGCCCCCGCGCACCGAAGCCACTGGATCGGAGTGCTCTGCCGATCGAAGGATTCGGCATGCCGGAGCCTATAGTCCGAAGCCTCTCGGACGGAGAAGGCTCCCCAAGGTCCGAACCCTCCGAAGGGCTTCGGCCCAGCACACTCCGAACAGCCACCTCGGCCAAGCTTCGGCAGGAGCTGGAATGGCTCGGGGGGCACCCCGAAGTCAGTGTTTTAGTAGTTTTTCCAGAGGGAGTACTAGCGGAGCCCTTTGAAACCCAGAAGGGCGATTGGAGAGTCCCAATCGTCCAGTATTTGAGAGACCCTCGTCGAAGGGTTGATCGAAAGGTTCGGAGACAAGCGTTCAAATTCGTGTTGGTAGACGACACATTGTATCACCGAACCATTGACGGAGTGATATTGAAGTGTTTAGACCATGAGTAGTCCCAGGTGGCTATAGGAGAAGTCCATGAGGGGCTTTGCGGCACTCATCAGTTGGCCCAAAAGATGAGTTGGATGCTCAAAAGAGCGGGTTTTTATTGGCCGACTATGACTGAAGATTGTTTCAAATACTACAGAGGGTGTGAGGCATGTCAGAGGTTTGGCAACATCCAGTTGGCTCCTGCCTCGTTGCTCAATCCTATTGTCAAGCCATGGTCATTTTGAGGTTGGGGTTTAGACTTTATCGGCCAGATCTACCCTCCTTCCTCAAAGGGGCATTGGTTCATGTTGATGGCAATAGACTACTTCACCAAATGGACCGAGGCCGTACCTCTCAAGAACATGACCCATAATGAGGTACGCGATTTTATTTTAAAGCACATCGTGGATAGATTCTGCATCCCTCAAACTCTTACTACGGATCAAGGTAGTTTATTTGTTTCTAAAGAGGTAAGGGTCTTCGTTGAATACTACGACATTAAGTTGATAAACTCTTTACCTTACTATGCTCAGACCAATGGTCAGGTCGAGTCTAGTAATAAAACCGTGATTAAGCTTATTAAGAAGAAAATTGAAGAGTTTCCTAAAAGGTGGCATGAAGTGCTTTCCGAGGCATTATGGGCTTGTAGGATTGAAAAGCACGACGCCACCAAGGTCAGTCCATATGAGTTGGTATATGGACAAGAGGTCGTTCTGCCTATAGAGGTAGATCTCGGCTCCTTAAGAGTGTTAAAACAAGACGGCTTATCGGTCGATGAGTATGAGGCTCTTCTGAAGGATAATCTGGAGGAAGTGACCGATAAGAGACTAAGGGCTTTAGAAGCCATAGAGGTAGACAAGAAGAGAGTAGCTAAAGCCTATAATAAGAAAGTTAAACCAAAATTGTTCCAAATAGGGGACTTGGTGTGGAAGACGATTTTGCCTTTAGGCACGAAGAGTCCCAAATTTGGCAAATGGTCACATAGTTGGGAAGGTCCTTTAAAGGTAACCAAAATTGCTCCCGGCAACGCATACGTGTTGGAGTCCCTGCAGGGAGAGCAGTTTTGAAGATCTTTGAATGGTAGATACTTGAAAAGGTATTTCCCAAGCGTGTGGCAAACATCCTAGAAGTGTTGAAGAGCCGATACGAATGGTATCGTCTTCAGCTCGTTGTGCTTTTAGTTCACTAGTTCACTAAAAGGCAGGGGGCATGTGTTGATAGCAAAAAATGGCATTTTATGGCTAGATTGTCAAAATATCAATTTTTGATAATTTGGGCCAAAAATACACATGTCTAGAGTTTGTCCAAAGCCCCACAGGGCCGAAGTCCTTCAAGCTTTGGGCTCCGAAAGCCTCTAGCCAGCCCATGGGCTTCGGCTAGGAAGCCTTCGGAGGCCCACGCTGGCCGAAGCCCACGCTACCGAAGCTTCATCCTGAGGAGCAAGCCTCGACGGGCCTAGCTGAAGCCCACGCTGCCGAAGCTTCGGCCCGAGGAGCGGGCCTCGGTGGGCCTGGCCGAAGCCCACCTCGGGAGAGATAGAGATAGACATGTTTCCAGCTCAACCTCTATCTCTATCCAGCGAGATTAATGGCAGATTAGATTAGGAGTTAACCCCCTATAAAGAGAGAGGCATGGCCGGCGTGAGAAGCCCCCCCCTACCTCAAACCAAACCAAAGCCATGCTTTGATTGTACCTTGACTTTTCCGTACCTCTTCGTGGGTTTTCCTGGAAGCCCTCTGTCCGCCACTACGGAAAAGTGGTAAGCCTTGTTACTTTGACCGTGAAGTATCCGTTAATCTACGTAATAGATTGCTATCGCCTTGTTACTTCGCCTCTGAAGTATCCGCTAATCTGCGTAACAGATTGCTACCTTCGCTACTCGTGCAACACTTAGCAAAATTCGGTCCTAAGGCCGAATTGGTACTTCGCATAGTCTGTTGCAGGCTTCACACATTTGGAGCCCCCTTCGCCGAAGGTGTCCGGAGGTGAGAGATCGGTTCCAGAGGTCCCCAGGGCTCCCTTCGACAAGACCGCAGGCTTCGATAACAGGCTTCGCCAGCATACTTCATCGCGATAGGCTTCTCCACGACCATACTCCACACTGGACAAAGTTGCACCAGTGCGTGGCCCTCGCGTCATTGTCTCGTAGATTACTGCATCACAGATATCATGCCGAACCCCGCTGTTCGGAGGTGATCATCGTGTCCAGATCCGTTTGGAGTCCACCTTCGGCCGGATCAGTCCGAACGCCGAAGCACCCTTCGGCGGAGTACTTCGCACCAGACACCAAGGTTCACTATACCGGAGATATCACGCTGAATCCCGTTGTTCGGAGGTGATCATCGCATCCAGATTCGTTCAGAGTTTACCTTCGGCCGGATCAGTCGGAACGCCGAAGCACCCTTTGGCGGAGCACTTCGCACCAGACGCCGAAGGTACCCTTCGGCGCACCCTTTGCATCAGACTTCGAACCAGACGCGCTCCGACTGGTTTGTTGATTTTATTCTGTTTAATCCATCCTTTTTGGCTAATTGGGTTATTTTGTGTAATCTGGTTGCCTGGCGACTCCACCCCCCTTATCACTATTAAGGGTAGTCAGAACGCGACGTCGGTGCCACGTCACGCTTAGGCTTGTCCCTAAGTATCCGTGCACTTTTGGATCGTCAAACTGACCCAAGTGTGGGGTCACGTTTTCGTGTCAACAACATGTAGTATTAATTCTATAGAAATGATTTAACCGAAAGGAAATATTATCTTTCAGCTCCACGCGTCACCCTCATTTTGGAACAAATTGTCTGAGCTTCGGAGAGGATCCTTGGGGCTCCTACACCCGCTAAAAAAGAGTGGAGGGTGAAGTTGGTTGGTAGCTGAGAGCGATTCAACTGAGTATGGAGTGTACTCGGAGTTGAACCTCCAATTCTTTCGGACTAGACCAGTTCGGAACAAGCTCCGAAGAAAAGGAAGGCCGAAGCAGGGACTTCAGCACCAGCCAAGACACCCGTTAAAAAGGTGGCTCGAAAGCTGAAGGCCCTTACTCCTTCCAAGTCTCCAACTTCGTCTTCGGAGTCATCTGTTGATGAAGATGAGGGAGAGAGAGCAATGGGGGAAGAGTTCGAGGATCTCCTAGTAGGGGACGAAGGGTCTCGAATGGGAGTTGAAGTCTTCATTCGAGACGACACGGTGGCGCCTGTCGTTGAAGGTAACCCTGAGCAGGCAGAGACTGAAAACGTCCCGTCTAGCCAGATAAATGCTCCTGCTATGGAAGAAGGCAAAGTCGAGACTGTGGATGCCCAAGTGTTGTCTCCGGACGAAGTGATAGCTACATTGGTCAAAGATATCTCCGTAGCTATTCCTTCGGTTCGAAGCCCAGAGTCCAAAGAGGACTTCGGTTAGATGTTTGAGCCCCCGAGAAGTCCAGTGCTCACTCGGTAACAAGATGTCAGAGGTAAGCTTCAGTAGAATACCTTTTCTTCTTCCCTTTTTCTTTATGTCCTGCAAAATTTAAGCAATATCATATACCTTTGGTTTTTACAGGATCAGCTCTGGTGGAGGTGGCTCCTGCTACATAAGTTGTGTCAGAGCATGCCACAGCTCCGAAGCTAGCTCCAGCCATAACACAAGTGCCTTCGGTCCGAGAAACAGCTTCAAAGAAGACAATGGGTCCTAGAAAGGTAAAGGTAAAGGCTGGCCTTTGCCTGCTCCTGTTCCAGGGTGGACTCCATCAGGATCTACAGATGGAGGTCAATCTATGGAGGCCTTCAAAGATGCTTCGCTACGCTCTGGTCCATCTCCCAACGAAGATGATCAGAGCGCCTTGTCAAGGCTCCCCCTCTTAGCTCCTTTTTGGAGCGGAGAACATGACTTCGAACTTTGCTAGAGCCTTTGGCTCAGGCTAGTCACAAGGTTGGGGAGACTGACTTGGTTTCCATTCTTGGAGAAGCAGAGGGGTCATAGCTAGATGCAGCCTACCAGGTACAAAGAATCTGCAAAAATAAAGTTAGTTCAAACATATGTACATAATTTACTTACATTGTTCTTCTTCCTTTGCAGCAAGTAGTTCTAGCTCGGGCTACAGCTATATCACATGAGCCAGAATGTAACCGACTCAAGCAGAAGGTAACAACTCTTCAAGGGAGCCTTGTTAGCTCCGAGACTCGGACTTCGAGCTTTGAAGAAATAGTAGCTGCAGAGAGGAATGCTAGGACTAGCTTGGAGGCTGCTAAAAATGAACTTGAAGCTGAGCGGGTTGTGCTCTGGGCCGAGGTGGAAAGACTGCGGGAAGAGTAGGCAGCTACGGGAGCTGAAATGGTCAAGTTTCGAGAGGACCAGCTAAATTTGACGGAGGAGGACAAGGATCTACTTGGACAAAAAAGTTCATTAATGATGGAGGCAGCTAGACTTTCATCTTTGACGGACGAGTTAAAGTGCGAGAAGGTGGCTTCGGAGACCATGGACACCCTTCGGGGTGTCCTGGAATACTTCGACACTTCTTGCACTTCTTCTTTGGCTGGCAATGACTCCCTGTTGTGAAAGATGAAGATGATCCAAGTAGCAGCGAAGACTATGAAGGCTGCAGGTACTCGGTACGGAGAGATCTCCGGCCAAGTAGCAGCTCTCGGAATACTTCGCTACTATGAATACCTTGGGTATTTCATCGGAGCCTGGAGCAACCCCCGTCAACTTTGGCGACGACTGACTTCTCACTCCTTCGGCTGATGTGGCCGCAGCTGGGGAGGCTTTTCAACCATCTTGGAGAGCTGAAGGCCGATCAGCTATAAAAACATGGATCGATGAAGGCCTCCTACAAAAACAAGCGTGGGCTCAACCTTCAAGCAGCAAACCTCCTTCGAACCCGAAGGTCTAGATTCTTTTAGGGCTCTGCTTATTGTAAAAACTTATCTCTTGTTCTCTTTTGAATGAAAAGACTTGTTTGGAAATGTTTTTAGGCTTCTCACTCTTTTTTGGATGAGCTCGAAGTATTAGAGTTTAGCGAAGAACTCCGCTTACAATGGGCCACCTTCGAAGCCTTAAAGCCTCACATGCGTCCTCGATTTTCAATTCCTCGGGGAAGTTCTGGAGAGGTTATACCCGATATATATAAAGAAGTGTTAGCTCATATTAAAAAAGAGGAAAAGGAAGTTAGTATAGAAACTTCATCTTCGGAGGACGTTGAATGGTCCAAAGAAGAGAATGTTGATGAAGAGCAAGTGGAAAAAAAATCCCCAAACGACTTCAAAGCTGGGAGAGAAGCCCCGAATGACTTCAGACCTGGGCTGAACTTTAGCAAGAATAAAAATACTTCCGGGCTTCGAAAGAAGGGAAAAGAGTTAAGCACAAAGTTTTAAAGACTCCAGGCTGTGGGACAAGTCGTCTTCGAAGTTGGGCTAACTCCAAAAGCAGTTCTGTGGATCGAAGGGAACTTCGCTTCCTCCTTGGCTTAGACACAAATTTTTCATGATGTAATGTAATCTATTTAAATAATATAAACTAGAAAGTTTCAAAATTGTCTCACTACTTCCCAGCCCCTCTTTGGGGGTAAGCACCTCCAAAATTTGATTGAGGGTGGTTACGCACAACGAAGATAACGTTAGTTAGGAGTACAATTTTGGAGGCTCAGAGCCCCTTATTATATTAAAAAGGAATTAAGGACTGACAGTCCAAAAATGTTCACTAAGGACCTCGAAAATATCTTCGACTTTATTAATTTGGAGTCTGAAAACTGGTAACTTAGTACTCTTTTTCGAATGTGGTCACTTCAGACTCTTTTTCGGATGTATTAGAATCTGATTATAATGGTCACTTTGGACTCTTTTTACAGACGTTTTCAAGCTAATTGCTCGGAGTATATATTATTTGGTCTCCTTGGACTCTTTTTATGGATGCTATCAAACCGGTGGTTTGGAATCCCCTTTTTGTGGTCTCCTTGGACTCTTTTTACGGATGATTTCAAGCCGGTGGTGTGGAATCCGTACCATTTGTTCTCTTTGGACTCTTTTTACGGATGCTTTTAAGACGGTGGCTTGGAATCCGTTTTTTGTGACTTTCCCACCTCGTCGGAAGCTTCGAACCAATGGTTCAAAGTCCGTAAAATTGGTTCAGATGAATGGCACTTTCCTTTGCAATCAATTCCGTTCTCCTAGTGTGTCCACTAGAAGTAGGAAATGTTTGAGAAGTAGGCATTATCCGAACCATGAGCTTTATTTATTCACAAAGTGTTTACAAATGATTACAAGGAGCCCCTATGCAAAATATCGCTTAAGTTGCTCCGCATGCCAAGCAAGCTTTAATTCCTCACCTTCGAAATTAGCTAATTTAAAAGACCTAGGGCGTCCTGACCGAAGGATGATATATGGACCTTCCTATTTATTTCCTAATTTCCCTGGTGCTATAATCATTCACAAAACTAAATGACCTGGTTTAAGTTCATTAAGTTTAATTTTCGGGTCATACCAAGTCTTCGTCTGATGTTGATACTAAGTCAGATTTGCAACAGCTTGAAGCCTTGTTTCTTCCATTAAATCTAGTGAAGCTTGTCTTTCATCTTCTTTTTCAAGTTTGATGGTGCGAAGAGATCCTCATTTAAGCTCCGTCGGTGTCATGGCTTCATCTCCGAATAATAATCTAAAAGGGGTAAAACCTATGGACCTTGCTTGAGTGGTCTGAATGGACCATAAAATCTTCGGGAGCTCTTCGGTCCACAGCCTCTTCACCAATCCTACTATCCTTCGATTTAGGCCTGATAAAATATTACCGTTAGCTCGCTCGACGGCTCCGTTAGATTGAGGATGATGGATAGTTGTAAAACATATTTCTATGCCAAGACCTTCGCAGAACTTTCTGAAGAGTTCAACATCGAATTGAGTTCCATTGTCAATTGTCAACTGTCGAGGTACTCCGAACCTGCATATAATATTTTGCCAGAAAAATTTTTGTACATTCTTGGAAGTGATAGCTGTGAGGGGTTCTGCTTCGACCCACTTGGAAAAATATTCAATTGCTACCACTGCAAATTTTAAAGTTACTTTTGCCATTGGAAAGGGGCCAATGAGATCCATGCCCCATTTGGCCATGGGCCAAACTGGAGCAATAAATTGAAGAGGTGTTGGCGGACGATGACTTCGCCTTCCTATCAATTGACAACCTTGGCAAGTGCGGACCAAGGCCTTCGCATCAGCTACTATTGTAGGCCAATAAAGCCCCTGGCGAAGTGTTTTCCCTGCCAAAGCTCAAGGGGCAAGATGGCTACCACAGAGGCCTTCATGCATTTCTCGGAGTATATCTTGGCTCTCAACTTAAGAAATACATCAGAGTAGGGGAGAACATACTATGGTCTTGTAAAGAATACCGTTGATAATATGATAATTCCATACTCTCAATTGAAATCTTGAAATCTTCGAGCCTTCGGGTAAATTAGCTTCGCCTTGCAATAATTCCATAATTGAACTCTGCCAGTCGGTGTTCGGTATGCAAAGGACCTCCACAGGAGGGAGTTGGGGCACCGAAGGAGAAGTAAGCTCTTCATAAAAAGCCCCTTCCAGAATATCTATGGCTCCGGCTGCAGCTTTTGCTAATATATTAGCTTGTGCATTGTCAGCTCTTGGTATGCTTCGGACAGAAATCCCTTTAAATGTTGTTTCGATCTTACGGATTTCTTCTAGATATTTAGCAAGTTGTGGATGCCTGGCTTGAAAACTTTTATCAACATGCCCTGCTACAATTTGGGAATTTGTTTTTATAACAACTCTTGTAGCACCAAGGGCACGTGCCTTGCGAAGACCTAGCAAAATTCCTTCGTACTCCGCAATATTATTGGTGGACTTAAAGTTGAGACTTGTGGAGTACATTGCTTTTTGTCCTGGAGGTGAAATTATAATTGCTATGATGCCTGCTCCAGATGCTTGAAAGGCTCCATCGGAGTATATGGTTCATATTCCTTCACTTGATTTTTCTAGAGCCCACACTGCAGATGGAGTCCAGTCTGCTACAAAATCAGCCACCACTTGTGACTTGATTGTTGTCCTTGCTACAAAGGAGATGCCGAAGGGTGCTAGCTCGACGACCTATTTTCCAATTCTCCCTGTAGAATCTTTGCTTCGAAGCATATCTCCTAGAGGTTAAGAAGTTGGTACAATTACATTATGTTCTAGAAAATAATGTCGTAGTTTCCTTGAAGCCATCACTAGAGCATAAGTGAATTTTTCCAATTTGGAGTATCTAGTTTTTGCTCCGGATAAAGCTTCTGGTACAAAATATACTGGATTTTGTACCAACTTCCTATTGAAATGTACTTCTCGAACAAGGACCGCACTGACAGTGGAGCCCGTAGCTGCAAGATAAAGAAGAAAGGTTTCATCTGCCATGGGCATAGTGAGTGTTGCGAGGTTGCTGAGATAATCTTTAATATCATAAAAACTCTTTTGGCACTCTAGTGTCCATGCAAAATCTTCAGACCCTTTCAAGGCTTTGAATATTGGGAGGATTCGCTCTGTGGATCTTGCCAGAAATCTGCTAAGTGCTGCGAGGCGTCCAGTAAGCTTCTGAACTTGCTTCAAATTTTTTGGCAGAGCCATTCTTTGCAGTGCAGTTATTTGAGTTGGGCTAGCTTCGATTCCCCTACTCGAAACTAAATACCCTAACAGTTTCCTAGCTTGAGCCCCGAAGATATATTTTTCAGGGTTGAGGCGAACTCCACATGCTCAGAGGCTCTAAAATGTTTCTGCTAAGTCTAGACTATGTTGGTGCTTTAAAGCACTTTTATTATAATATCATCCATATAGGCTTCAACATTACAGCCTATTTGGTGACCTAGAGCTTTAGCAATTAACCTTGAAAAAGTTGCTCCGTCATTTCTCAAGCCGAAGGGCATTCTAACATAGCAAAAGACGCTCGAAGAAGTTACAAAGCTAGTCTTGATTTCATCTTCACACTTTAACCATATTTGATGATATATGGAATACGCATCGAGGAAACTCAAGAGCTCCGAACCAGCAGTGGAGTCAACTAATTGATCAATGCAGGGCACGGGGTAGGGGTCACACAGGCATGCTTTATTCAAGGATGTAAAATAAATGCACATGCCCCATTTTTTGGAGGCCTTTTTCTTGATGAAGACTGGGTTGGCTAACCACTCAGTATGAGCCACTTCTCTAATAATCCTAGCCTTCAACAATTTTTCAACTTCTGCCTTAGCAAGGCTTGCCCTCTCTGCTGATAATTTACGGAGCCCCTATCGAACAGGTCGAACCCTTGGGTTCACAAGTAAACTATGCTCAATGATATTTCGGTTAACTCCCGGAATGTCTTCATAGGACTAGGCAAAGACATCCAAATTCTCTCTAACTACTTCTTCTAGTGAAGTATCAATTTCGAGAGGCAATTCCTTGCCAAACTGGAAGGGATAGTCTTTATCGTCCTTTACAATAATCTTCATTATAATTTCTCCTTCGGGGCTTGGCCTTGGAAAGGACATCTTCGAAGATTCACTCGATACAGGGATATCTTCCGAATGGTTTTGCAAATTATTCACTTTCCTTGGATCAAGAGGTGGACCATGGTCGTATTCTACCCTTCGTGTCGTAGCTTGATCACCGAAGACATTAAGCACTCCTGCTTGCCTGGGCATCTTCAAGCATAAATAATTATGTTGCGCCACGGCTCCGAATTGATTTAACATGCCCCTTCCGAAGATGACATTATAAGTGTAGGGGGCATCGACAACGTCGATAATCACTCCTCCGTTCTTGCTAAGAGCCCCTCTCCGAAGGCAATCTTGAGACCTATTTGGCCGAGGACATGAAGAGGAGGTCCTGTGAAGCCTTGAAGTGGATGAGCTGCTGGGAGGAGATGCTTCCACAGGATGCAAAGTTGGTCGAAGGCCTGAACAAAGATAATATATGTAGAACTTCCGCGATCAACCAATACTCTTCGAACTTCTATTCCTGCAATATCAGTAGTGATAACAAGGGGATCCGCATGAGGGAATTTTATACCCGCTGCATCAGCTACACAGAAGGATATAGGCACGTGGGACCACTCGGGCATTTCAGCTGCCGACGAAGAGGTCCCGATATGCTCTACTTCACGAACATACTCTCTTCGTTGCCTTTTTGACATGCTGCCTAGGGTTCCTCCTTCGGAGATGGGAAGAACCACTTTTTTCCTCGGTCTTGAGTATCTTCTTGCTTTGGAGGTGGAGGTTGTCTTGGGGGTTCAAAGCTGTCTACACGTACGACAACCTGCACTGGCTCCGGGCGTGCCTCGGGAGGGGCTCGGTCAGTAGTGCCTCGACCAGAGCTCCTTTCAAGGTACTCGCTTCTCAGGGCTAGTATAGACTTACATGCATCGGTAGCATGGCTTCGGTTTTCACCGTGAACATAGTAGAAGAAGGTCTGGCCCTTGCCAGCCAGCTTCCCTGGTGGCCTCCAACCGCTGACCTTGTTTCCCAGAGCTTGTGGATTCTTGGGGGAAAATTTTTGCGAAGAGGGAGCAATGTTTAAGACTTCATAGCGAGGATGCTTTTGTCCTCGTCGCCTGTCATGCTGATTGTCGAAGTGGGGTCCTTGTGAAGGAGTTGAAGTTTTCACTTCGAGTTTAACTTCTTCGATGACTGGCGAAGACGAAGCCATCCCTCAGAGCCATCCTTCCTCCAACCTAGCACACTCCTCAAAATAAGCCATTAATTGCGCTACTGAGGATATATGCTTCCGGTGAAGCTTATCGAGGAGGCCTGCATTGGTGACTCCTTCTTGGGCTACATCGACCACATATGATGCAGACAATCCTCTTATTTGTGACTTCGTATGGGCGAAGCGCTTAAAAAACTGCCTCAAAGTTTCTCCAAGTTGCTGTTTCACCTAAAAAAGACTTCCAGTAGACATAGGGGGCACAAATGTACCTTGGAAGTTGCTTATGAATTTTTTCCTTAGTTGTTCCCAAGACTTAATTGATCCTGATTTCAAAGACAAGAACCAACGCAACACGACTCCTTCAAGCGCAAGGGGAAGCATTTTGCCATTGTATCTAGAACCCCTCTGCTGGCCTCGATTGCTAAGGCATATGAATGAGAAAACTCTCCTGGATCCTCTTCTTCGGAGTACTCACAGAGCTTTGAAGTCTTGAACTTGGGGTCAAAGCGCACTTTTTACAAGTCGGGGTGCAGCGGATATTCATTATCAAAAGAAGCATTCTTAGGGGCTTCGGGATAAAATGCGAGGTCATCATCTTGAGGCACCTCCAGAATAATAGGGGTAGCTTGGGGACGAATCCTATCTATAGATTCCTGCCTCCACCTCATCACTTCGTCTTGAAGATTGGCCATCTGGGTCACCACATCATCAAGGCGGTCTTCATTTCTTTCGGAAGGAGCTTTCGGGTATTGAGAACTGAACAAGTCAGTTCGCAGTACAGTCAGAGCTACAGGAGAGGCTCCGTCGATTCAAAGCATAGATGGAGTCCCTAGATGGGCTTCGTATGTTCGAGGAAGAGTATTCATTTTGGGAGTCTGAGGTGGGGGAACTACAGAAGGTCCTTTGACTTCAACAGTATTCGAAGATCTTACTCTAGTTGTCCGAGAAGACCTCCGAAGGGGACTAGCACCCATGCTCCGTTTAGGAGGCATGGCTCTAGAAAGAAATTGGTAGAGAACGAAGTTTTCGTACTAGGTTCCCCACAAACGGAGCCAACTATTGGCATAAAAGATTATGCTAACAAGTTTAAGAAATTGTATGTGTAACAAACAAAGTGTTTACGAAATTGAACTATCCCAAGCCTCTGAATAGGATAATAGCTCGAAGTAGTTCGAAGTTGTTTATTGAATATCGGAATATTCAATGCCCTTTACAGAGTTAAGAGGGGTATTTATAGACCGGATATTAAAGGAAAGACTCCTTTACCCTCTAATTATAACCGACTAAGAAGATACTTTTTAATATTCTTCATAGGGGTAAAAAGGTAAAAGACTAGCTTAATCAAAAAGAAGATAAATCTTTTATCCTCGCTGGCAACGCCCCTTCGGGTGGAAAGGCTTCGGGAGGCTTCGTCACGCCGAAGCCTTGATGGAAGTATCCGCTATACAGTATTCTGAATACAGTAAAAACTTGATGCTTTTAGGATCTTCAAAGATCGAAGCTTCTGACTTCGGTTCTTCTGCTTGTATCTACAGGGAAATGTCCTTGACCTTTGGAGGATGAAATATTTTCCCCCAACAATGTCTTTTGTGCTGACATTGAAAAGATCCAGGTGGGTTTGCTTTGTCGCACTGCTTTGTTCTAGACTGCTTACCACAACACTTTAGTATGAACTAGGACACTACATTGTATGCCATGACTAATGCTTTAAGGTTCTAATGGTCTTTGCTTGAGATAGGCTTGGCTTAGTTGATTAGCATAAGGCTAACATGCAAATAACCCCTGGCACCACAATTAAAAAGACAAAGGATAAAAAGATTGAAAATATTGCAGAATCTCAAGTTTGCTGAAGCTCCATGTTATTTGACGATGCATATCTAGGTCATATTTTGCTAGGTTTGGCACTCCATGCTTTACCTTGTCTAGTATGCTAGTCTGAGTGGTGATGCTTTTATCTCCTCAAATATGAAAATGCTTGCTCTTGCTTTTCATTGGATATGATTCATATGAGCTTATCATGCGGTAGTTTTAGACAATATTCCAGGCAAATACTAGTTTTCTACTGTAATTGCTACTAATCATATTTCAGAAGCTTTCATATGCACTCACCCTCATACCTCTCTCTGAATCATTTATTGCTCCTTGACTCTTGCATTGCCAAAGGGGAGAATATTAATTTAGGGGGAGTGTTTCCTGCTGAAGGGAAAGAAATGTGATTGTATACATTGCCAAAGGGGGATGTTTTGTCAAAGGGACTCTTTATTTGAAAGGGGGAGAAGTTCTTTTATCAAGTGACATGATTTGGCTCTTTTCTGTGTTTTTATGGTCACTTGTATGCTGAAAAGTTTCAAATTTTCTTGATATTTAATTTGGTTGTCAATGCACTCATCAAGGGGAAGATTGAGAAACCAAGTTGAGATGTGCCTTGGTTTCAAGTCTGTGATGAGTGATTGACAAGTTTTCTTCTAGACGAAGGGGTCCCTCCGAAGGGGTTCGGAGGTGTTTCACCAAAGGGTTCTATGCTTGATGGTTGTACAAGTGTGCAACGGAGTATGTCTGTTGGAGGGGTCTGACAAAATATATTTCAGAGATTGTACCGAAGGGTTCGGTATTTTGGCAGAACACCGGAGTGTGTACCGGAGGGTGTTTACCCGGAGAGGTCTCTGGGGTATCGGATACACTTGTTTGCTTGTCGGTTGTGTGCAGGTGACTTCGGAGGAGACGGGACGGTTCACAATAGGTGAATCTGGGTCAAGCAGGGAGCATGATGTCAAGCGAGCGAGGAGCTCAGGTCACGGAGGCTGTGTGGAGTCGAGGTGCACCAGGTGAAGAAGAAAGTGCGAAGGGTGGCTCCGGCTGAAGGTATCCCGAGACAAAGTCCTCTGTAACGAGGCAAGGCTTTCAAAGTGTGCTCTGGACAGAGGCCCTTGAAGGGTCACCTGACGAAGGTCTCAGAAGTCGAGGTGCATCGAAGGCATGGTCCGGGTAAGGCTCTTCGTGAGTGTGCTCGAGGCTGAGACACTGCGAAGTGGTGCTTATGGAAATGCTTCATGCGGAGGCCATGGACGAAGGAGGGACTTCAGAAGGTGGTCAAGGTACTTTGAAGGTGGGGCTTTGGAGTGTGGATGACTTGATGTACTTTGGCCATGCATGGCTTCGGTACACGGACTGACGGAGTTCAATCTTGGAGCAGCTTCAAAGCCATGGTGGTCCAATTCGGAGGTGATGGAGCGAAGACTCGAGGGCTTTGATGGCTTCGGCTCAAAACCGTCAATGTATCAAAGACTGAGTTCAGTGGAGCGAAGGCCTTCGGGTTTGAAGCATGCCACTGAAGCCTCAACACACTTCATGTGCGAAGGGGGATCCGAAAGATTCTGTTTTGCAAAAGCAGAAAGCGTGAAAGGGAGACATGAAGAAAGCTAAATAATTATAGACTAGAGTAATTCTTTGGATGCTGAGCCAGGTCAATCCCGATGGAGCTGGTGGCACCGCTCATGGCATCCGGTGGAAAAACTTGTACGACGTCGTCAATAAGTAAATGCGCTAGGGACACTCAACGCAATTGTGAATGGTCGAAGACGAAGGAACAAAAAAACGAGGAGGAAAAATTGTGAAGTTGGAACCCTTGGCGGAGTTATAAAAGTACTAGAAGATGAAGGGTTTCAGTTGGCAATCAAAGTGAAAGGATCGTGCGGATAGACGATTGAGAAGACATGGCGGTAGGGGGTGATGATGGCTGATAATTTCGAAGCATCAGAGGCCATTTAATGCTCCGAAACTGGGGGCATGTGTTGGCGCCAAGATTTGGTAAAGCCTAGAGCCCACCAGAAATGCCATACGATCAAAGGAAGTCAAATGAGGTCTGGTCAAAGATCTCTTGCTATTGTATATTTTTCATGATGTATACTGTTCATCCAAATAAAGCATGCCCGATGCTTTGACGTAATATTAAGGTCATCATGATTAGCTACTGTCTTGGTAAGGTACGATCTAGTTATTGTGATGATTTTCATGATATAGACATGTTATCTGGCATGTTTTATTTATTTCTGTCAGAGTACAAGCCGATAGGTTATATTCAATTCAATGCCATATCTTATTCGCTATCGGAAAGCACTCATCGGCCCATACGTGTAAACTTCCTATCTCATCGGCGTATGACATGCTTGTCCGATCGCGTCACCCATGGTCATTGGCCCTATGGCCGATCAGCATAATACTCCAAGATTATCCTACCCTTACTGTGGTCATCGGCTCGATAGCCGATCGGCTATGCTATTAACGCTATTCTCTCTGTTTCCTTATCAGTTGCAGTGTCAAACTGATTGGCACACCTTGAACCCTTTTTCTAAGAACGTTGGACCTACACTACAGTTAAGCAGATCTCCTAGGACACGCGTGTGTCAAAGTGTGATCAAAAAACGCACCAACAATGGTTCACATGAAGTTTAAGGAAGTATTTCTATATTTGCAAAAATTAACAAAATAGAATATCAAACCAAGAGATCCTACTTTTGTTGACACTAAAACTTATTGATCAAAGAACCAACTCACTGATGCCGATTCGATGATCCAAAAGTGTGTGGATACCTAAGAACAACCCTAGGCATGACAGGACGGTGACGTCGCATTCCGACGACCCTTGATAGTGACAAGGGGGGTGGAGTCACTAGGCAATTAAACAGTAATAAAATATTATTCAATTATCTGAGTTGTAGATGAAAATACCCAAACGGCCAAATTAGAGCTGATCAGACCGAAGTTATGTTGTCGGTCAGATCGGCCTAGGCAAGCCGACCAAACCAAAGGTACACCGTCGGTCAGACTGACGATGTGACTGTACTGCTGAAGGAGTCTCTAGCCTAGATGTGTGATTGAAGGGGGGCTTCTAGCCTCCATTAGGTCGGACCGATGGAGAATCTCCGGTCTGACCGCAAGTGGCCGAAGGGATTCCGAAGGGCGCTCCGGCACCGACGTGAATTAGCCGAAGGGGGGCTCTGACCTTCGACCGATCAAACTAGCGTCAAGGCTCTGGTCGGACTAAAGGGCGTGAATGCTCCGAAGGTGTTGCTCCGGCGTCGGGTGCGAGGCGTCCCAACACCTTTTGCGAGGCCCAGTCAAATCGGCCTCGTGCCATCGGTCAGACCGCTGCGTGCCAGCGAGTCAGATGATGGTGCGGCATGGGCCGGTCAGACCAGGGAATGCCATCGGTCAGAGCCACGGCTCCTGGAAGTTGATCTCCGGGCTCTGGTGACCAACTTAGAGAGATTAGATGGATCTACAACTTCTTAGAGATGAGTATGAAGAAGAAACGGGTGATTCACAAGTGAATCAACAAGGCTTACCGTGATTACAACACGGCAGATGGAGCGTTTATAGCGCAAGCTCACAAAGATGTACGTGCTAAGCTAATCCTAGGGCAAGGAAAGTAGATTGAAAGGTAAAAGTGTGATTCAAGGTAAAATAATAGATAGGATCTACTAGGGTTTTGGGGGAGGGAGAGCCCATTGAATCGGCCTTGCCCCTATATTTTTAGTGGTTGTACACAACGTGCCTAGGCTCTAATTTAATTTAGAAACGAGTCCAAGTCATTAGAAATTAATTAGGGATAAAAATACCCTAAAATCACTTAATCTGACTCGGACTCAGATTTGGGCCGGTCCAACCGAGCCCACATGGCCGGTCTGACCGGCCTGTGCTAGGACTTGGCATATTTTCGGTCCAATTACCAATTATGACTTTTTGACAATTTTGATCATTAATGCAATTTTTTGCTATCAACACATGCCCCACTCCATATCGGCCTTTTGACACTTCAAACATTTGCCACACGCTTGGGAAGTACTTTTTCAAATACCTACCATTCAAAGCTCTACGAAATCGCTCTCCTTGCAGAGATTCCAGCAAGTATGCATTACCTGGAGCGATTTCAACAACTCTAAAAGGACCTTCCCAACTAGACGAACATTTACCAAACTTTGGGCTTTTAGTGCCTAAAGGCAAAATTGTCTTCCAAACCAAGTCACCAACTTGAAACGATTTTGCTCTCACCTTCTTATTATAAGCTCTAGCCACTCTTCAAATGTCTCTTTCTATAGCCTCTAGAGCCCTTAATCTCTTATCAGTCACTTCTTCCAAATTATCCTTCAAAAGAGTTTCATACTCGTCGACCGATAAGCCATCTTGTTTAAGTAATTGCAAAGAGCCAAGATTAACCTCTACAGGTAAAATGGCTTCTTGTCCATACACTAACTCATATGGACTTACCTTGTTGGCACCATGCTTCGCAACTCTACATGGCCATAATGCTTCAAAAAGCACTTCATGACACCTTCTAGGAAACTCTTCAATCTTTTTCTTAATAAGCTTAATCACAATTTTATTACTAGACTCGGCCTAACCATTGGCCTGAGCATAGTATGGTGAAGAGTCTATCAACTTTATACCATAAGATTCGGAAAAATCACACACTTTTTTAGAAACAAATGAAGCACCCTGATCTGTAGTAAGACTATGAGGAATACTGAATCTATGTATAATGTGCTTCAAGATAAAATTGATTACCTCGTTTTGCATCATATTCTTGAGAGGCACGGCCTCGATCCACTTGGTGAAGTAATCCGTAGCCATCAACATGAATCGATGCCCTTTTGAATAGGAAGGATAAATTTGGTCGATGAAGTCCAAGTCCCAACCTCAGAATGGCCATGGTTATATAATAGGATTGAGTAAAGATGCAGGAGCAAGCTGAATATTACCAAACCTTTGACAAGCTTCACATCCTCTATAGTACTTAAAACAGTCCTCAATCATAGTCGGCCAATATTAAAACTTTTCAAAAGTACTCCATCAATTGTTCGGCGATACAACTCATTATCAAGCAACACAAATTTAAACATCTGCCGCTGAACTTTCTGATCAACCCGCTTACTAGGATCTCTCAAATATTCGATAATTGGAGTCCTCCAATCATCCTCATGATTTTCTGAAGTACTTGCCAAATCCTCGCTTGAATTGACTTTCAAATCACAAATTTCAACCTATCGCTGTGTCCTAAAATTTCCTGACACGGGGCAGTCAAACTGGCCATAGTGGGTCGGTCAAACTGGTCGTTGTCCAACAAACGGCATAGGGCGGTCATACCGGCCTGTCATGGCCGGTCATACCGACAAAACACCTTCGGTCGGACTGACCATGTCAGGTCGATTAGACCGATGTGTTCTGACTCACGTGGTGAAATAAAGTCAAGCATCAGTTTTTTGTACGAAAAATTTACCTCTTTTAATTTGGTAACAAGATTCTTGTTGAGTCAACTCATTAGCTACTGAATTGGCTTCTCTAGACACATGTTAAATTTCAAAATCATCAAATGTAGCAATTATGTCTACACATTTATCCAAGTAACTATTTAGCAAACCATTAAAACATTGAGCACTTCTAGCTACTTGCTGAACTACTAATAGTGAATCGTCATATGCATGAACATATTTAACACCCTTGGAGCTTAACAATTCAAGTCTTAGTAATAGAGCTTCATATTCAGCTTGATGATTAGTACAAGGAAATTCTAATCGGGCTGAGGTCTCAAAACTCATACCACTAGGTGATATGAGCACAACCCCAACACCTTGGCCGCTCTTGCAAGCCGAACCATCAAAGTAAAGTTTCCATGGCACTACTTAAATCAAAACAGTATCACTACTCCAATTGATATCTACATGGTGATCAACTATAAAGTTTGCAATTACTTGGCCTTTCATAGCTTTCAAGGGTTCATAAGCCAAATCGTACTCAATCAAAGCGTAAGCCCACTTTCTGGTTTTCCCACTTAGAATCATCTTTTTCAACATGTATTTGATAACATCGGTTTGATAAGTAATAATACATGTGCCAGATAGAAGATAGTGGTGAAGTTTGGTACATGCATAGTATAGTGATAAACATAAATGCTCTAAGAACACGTACCTTGTTTCAGCATCTAACAGGCGGTGACTCAATAACGTGATGATGTACTCCTTTCCCTCTACCTCCTGAGTCAACACAGGTCCTATCACGCTATCTTCTACATGAATGTATAGCCGAAATAGAATCCTAGCTTTCAGTGCCCTTAACATTGGCAATGATGACAAGCACTCCTTGATTCCCTTAAAAGCACGTTGCTGACTTCCCCCCCAAGTGAATTTGGCTTCGTTCTTTAGCAAAAGTATGGGGACAAAAGCATCAATCTTGCCAGACAAGTTAGATATAAAGCAGCGCAAATAATTTACCTTGCCTAGCAACTTTTGCACATCTTTCTTGCATGTTGGCGCTTCAAAGTTCTTAATCTTCTCAAGCCTCTTAGGATCAATTTCAATACCTCTTTCATGAATCATAAATCCTAAGAACTTGCCCGGTGACACACCAAAAGCACACTTGAGCGGGTTCATTTTCAAACAATACTGACGCATTCTTTCAAAAGAAACTCTCAAATCGGCTAAATGGTTTCCCATAGCATCTGATTTGACTACCACATCATCTATATAGACCTCTAGCATAACCCCTAGCAAGTCATGAAAGATCAAGTTCATAGCACGTTGATATGTAGCGCCAGCATTCTTCAAGCCAAAAGTCATCACAACCCACTCAAACAAGCTGACAAAACTAGGGCACCGAATGGCCGTTTTGTAAACTTCCTCTTAGGCCATAAAGATTTGATTATAACCAACATTGCCATCAAGAAATCTTAGTACCTTGTGTCCTGAAGCATTGTTGATCAACACGTCAGCTATCGGCATGGGATACTCGTCCTTCACAGTGGCCTTGTTCAAATACCTGAAATCAATGCATACACGAATCTTGCCACTTCCCTTTTTCTCTACAGGAACAATGTTAGCAACCCATTCAACATACCTGCACGGCCTAATAAACTCAGCCTTTAGTAGTCGTTCTATTTCCTCCTTAACTCGGTCATACATGGTCGAATTAAAGCAGCAAGGGGGATGTTTATAAGGCCTAAACCCAAGTTTGATATGTAGTCGATGCTCCACGAGCTCGCGGCTAAGTCTGGGCATCTCACTATACTCCCATGCAAAACAATCGACATACGACCGAATCAATTTTATTATTTCAGCCTTTTCATCAGCCTGCAAATTTTGATTTACAAAAGTCGGCCTTGGAATACTACAATCGCTTATATCTACCTCTTATAGAGGGTTGGCCGATGCAAAACCTTGACCTAACTTTTTGACTTCACTAAAATCTTCAATGGCTTTGGCAATACCGTCTTTAGAAGACCAATATTGTTCTACATGAGACTGTAGCCAATCAAGATTACTCTTACTAGACATGACTACTAATTTAGAGACAGATGAGCTACACTAGTCGTATTTATAGACATAGGAACAAAGCACCCCACGGACACGCTAACAAAGTCGTAATCGAGAGATCTCTACCTGACAAGCATTCTACCTTATCATGGACGGCGTCAATAGACACATCGGCCAAAGTGACCTAGGCCAAAGTGTTAGCTGGTACAACCTCCTCATCGTCATCATCCCACGGAATCAGATACTGGTGCAAAGTAGATGAAATACAATAATTGGCATGGATCCAATCGCGCCCAAGTAGTACACTGTAATTACCTTGCACATTGATGATGAAGAACATTGTCGGCAATGTCTTGTTGCCCACTGTCAGCTCCAGAGAAAGCACACCCTTGGCCTCGGATCTCTCGCCATTGAAGCCGTTGAGCGTCAAGTTAGTGCTCATCAAGTTGTCTTCACTTTTGCCAAGCTTCTTCAATAGAGAGTACATCATCAGGTTGACGGTGGTGCCTCCATATACAATCATCCTCAAGATCCGCTTCCCATCGATGTGCCCCTTAACGTAGAGAGGCTTTAGGTGATGAGTCGTATCCTCTGACTTCTCGAAAATGGTCTCCTATGGGTCGAGGCTCAACTGAGCGACCTCGGCCTTTTCCTGTGGTAGAGCAAACTCAGCAGGAAGCATAACAATGTTTACGTCCATCGCTTGTGGAAGAGGCCCCTCGTAGATGGGCATGTAGATGTTGTCCATCAGATCATCCTCATCGTCGCTTGGAGTAGGAGCCGGGTTGCTCACGGCAACCATCTTAAGCTTCCATACATGTTTGTCACTAGTCGGGGATGGATCTCCTTAAAGATGTTGTCCCGCTCATCCTCGTATTTCTTCTCGCGCATTTCCTGAGCTCGAAGACATTGTAGCCGCCTCTTCTAGGACTTGGTCATGCCCGGGGGTGCCCATGAAGGCTGCGGTTTAGTGTCGGGTGCCACAAATTTGCTCCTGGAATCCTTGGCTGAATGGGAAGCACTCGGATCGACCTCGGAATTTTTGCATTCAGCGTAGTTTTGTTCCTACATTCTGTCGGTCAGACCAGCCTTACTGGGCCGGTCGGACCGGGTCCTATCGGTTGGACCGTCCATAGTGGGTCGGACTGACCGACCGTTGTCGGTGGGCTAAAAAACTATCGGTCGTACCAGCCATAGTAGGTCAGTCAGACCAGGGAACGGAGGGTGGTTTGACTGGCCCTAGGGCTACAGTCAAACCGACTGGCCCCTACTCGGTCGCCTTCTGCAGTTCGCCTCCGTTTTACTCCAAGGGGGTCCCCTTAGGGGTTGGGACGTCCTAAGACCCCACCTTGATGACGATGGCCTCGGACACCTCCTCCGGAAGTCCTCATGGTGCGATGGATAATTTGTCGAAGACATCGCCCCGCATAGTGCCCACTTGATTCTGTAGGTTATAAAACTCACAGGGCACAAATGGAGCAATATAGTATGGGGCAGGGTACCAAGGAGGCAGAAAGTAACATGGAGGCCACTATGCCATCATCAAATGATATGGCGGTGGAGGAAATGGTGGCTCCAACGGTCTCACCCGTCGTGGGCTGAACCTACTCATCTGAGGACAGTTCGGCCTCGCTACAGGTCCTGGGCGAGTGTTTGCCTTTTCGGCCTTCTTCTTGTGTTTTTGTAGCTGCATGTCATACGTCACCTTCGGATTTTTGTGAGTCACAGCCAAAGACGATGTGTTGGTATTCACTTTCCATACTCCTACCTCAAGGTTCTTCGGCATGAGCGTGTGTGTGCATGGTTCTCTGATCACGACCTCCTTCCCCTTAGCCGACCCGGCCTGCTCAGGCCAAATCAGCACCTTCTTCCTATCGAGATCAATGGTGTTCACGGGAAAGGGGTCCTGGTCGAGCTTCATTTTAGGATTTCTATCTAGCTTCAACTGTCCTTCTTCTATGGACGATTGAACCTGTCGATGAAAAACATTGCAATCATTAGTAGAATGGGAATGAGAACCATGCCACTTATAGTAAGCTCGCTTCTTCAAGTCGTCGACAGTCAGAATGACGTGACCTTTCAGAAATCTAATGAGCTTGTTCTTCAACAAAAATAAAATATTTTGTCGCACTTGATCACGTCGAAGGCATACTTCACTTCACTGGGCTGACTCTTAGTGGGAGACGGCCGTAACTTAGAGCAAGTAATGGGCTTGGCCTTGCTAGACCAAGTCCACTCTGCGGTGTACATGTCGACCAAGTCATCCTTGCTCTCTGATGATTCCTCATCGGAGTGCTCCATGACATGCATCTCGTCCTTAGGCTTGTTAAAAGTCTTAGTGAATTTTCTACTTTTAGCTCGGCTTTCCTGAACTAGAGCCTTCTGCAGAATTTGACTAACTTCAAAGAAATCCTGGCCACCTAGTTTCTCCTTAAGTTCGGAGTGCAAACCATTAAAAGCTAGGTCGGCCAAGTCTCTATCAGAAATGTTCAGGGTAAAACACCAGTTTCTAGTATCTCTAAAGCGCTTAATGTACTCAAAGAGCCTAAGTTCAGTTTCCCCTATATAGAAGTAGTCATGGAATTTCTGCTCTAACTGGGAATTGGCCTATGTGCTCTAGGGTGGTATTACTACATTTATCATCAAATTTTGTAAATTCAGGAACCCTAAAGCCACAAGGGTACGGGATCGTGTCGAAGTGGTCAAGTATGGCTTGCGGTAAACCCTAACTCAATTTCTAGGTGTCCAACCTGCACATTCTCTAAATAGTGCGTGAATTCTCTCCTCGGTGTCTACGCCTCCTGCCTCCGTGCGCCTCTCGTGCGGGGGCATGACACGCTGTGGTATATCAGCGTGTCGGTCGTGTGGCTCCTCCTCTCAAGCTGGCTCATGATGAGGGATGTGCTCTAGTCTATACGGGTGCGCGGGAGCAAGAGGTGTGGGCAATGCGGGAAAAGGTAGCATAGGCGCGGGTGGCGGCGGCGCATAATACGTGGCAGGGGCGGTTTGACCGTCCATAGGGCCGGTCTAACCAAGGGTGTAGTAGTCGGTCGGACCGGCCTGATGGTCGGTCCGACCGACTGTTGACAGCTGCTAAGGCTGGCACACGCCGGTCAGACCAGCCCATGGACCGATAGGGCCATACGCAGTCTCAGCCATGGATGATGTGGCCGCATACGCTACAAATTTTCCGGTACTCCCATCGGTTCTACTATATATGCGATGAACAAGGGGTACACTTGCGATCGGAGTTGGATAAGCGGCCTCTTAAAAGACGAATCTCCTAAACATCACCTTCATTCTAGAGTCGACTATGGCCTCTACACGATTTGCAATGGTAGCGCTAACGGCTTGGTCTACTGTGGAGGCTATCTTTTGCTCGATGTCCGGGGAGGATAGTCGAGGAGACGATGATGTTACCTTGATCCCAGGGATGTTGGGGATGTTAATGTCGCGCTTGACAAAGCCCCCGTGGGTCTTGGTGAAATGCCCAAGTAGGAGAGCATGCAGTCCCTCCGTATTGGCCTTGATATCCGCCCTATCATCCTTAGAGAGGTCGGCGAGGGTAGGGAAGATGATGTTGTTGTTGTCGATCTCCGCACTCCCCATTGGATCCATAGGCGTCGAGGGTCCCGTTGATGTAGATGTAGTCAATGTGCCCGTCGTAGATGTAGTAGTTCTTGGCATGTTTGTCCCCAACAGAGTCACCAAAAAGTGTGTTGACACTAAAACCTGTCAATCAAAGCACAGCCTCACTAATGCCGATTCGACGAACCAAAAGCGTGTGGATACCTAAGAACAATCCTATGTGTGACACGATGCCGACGTCGCGTTCCGACGACCCTTGACAGTGACAAGGGGGTGGAGTCACTAGGAAATTAAATAATAAAAAAATATTATTCAATTAACCGAGTTGTAGATGAAAATACCCAATTGGCAAAATTTAGCCGGTCAGACCAAAGCTAAGTTGTCGGTCGGACCGATGGCGCGAGGGTACTGCCAAAGGGATCTCCGGCCTAAGCTGTGAAGGGTGATCGAAGGGGGGCTTCTAGCCTCTATTCGGTCGGACCAAGGGAGGATCTCCAGTGAGACCGTAGGTGGCCGAAGGGTTTCCAAAGGGCGCTCCAGCACCAATGTGAAGTGGCCAAAGGGGGGCTCCGGCCTTCAACCGGACAGACTAGCATCAAGGCTCCGGTCGGACCAAAGGGCGTGAAGGCTCTGAAGGTGTGGATCCGGCATCCGGTGCGAGGCGTCGCAAGACCTTCTGCGAGGCCTGGTCAGACCAGCCTTGTGCTGCTGGTCAGACCACTACATGTCGGTGCATCAAATGACGATGCGACACGGGTCGGTCAGACCGGGGGAATGCCTCTAGTCAGACCGACGTCTCCTGGAAGTTGATCTTTAGGATCCGGCGACAAATTTAGAGAGATTATGTGGATCTAAAACTTCTTGGTGATGAGTATGAAGAAGAAAGCACTATAAAACACCAAGAAATTAGAGGCAATTTGGCCAAGAGACCGAATTACTGATCAAAACCGATAAAACGATAAAAATCCATTACGTGGATGAAATGGGTGATTCACAAGCGAATCAACAAGGCTTACCGTGATTATGACATGGTGGACGGAGAGTTTACAACGCAAACTCACAAAGATGTACGTGCTAAGCTAATCCTAGGGCAAGGAATGTAGATTGAAAGGTAAAAGTGTGATTCAAGGTAAAATAATAGATTGGATCTATTAGGGTTTTGGGAGAGAGAGAGCCCCTTGAATCGTTCTTGCCCTCATATTTATAGGGGTTCGACACGACGTGCTTAGGCTCTAATTTGATTTAGATACGAGTCCAAGTCAATAGAAATTAATTAGGGATAAAAAATACCCTGAAATCAATTAATCTGACTCGGACTCAGATTTGGGTCGGTCTGACCAAGCCCACATGGCCGGTTAGACCAGGCCTACATGGTTGGTCATACCGGGCCTACATGGCCGATCAGACCAGCCTATGCCAGGATTTGGCATATTTTCGGTCCAAATTACCAATTTTTACTTTTTGATAATTTTGACCATTAATGCTAATTTTTGCTATCAACAACTTTTACTACTGATCATCCAAAGGTTAGAGAAGATCATTTTTGGACTCACTTCAAAGTGCTATTAGTGCTATAGATGGGCCACATATCAAAGTTTCGGTGCATGCAAATGAAGTTGTGAACCACACATGTCGACATGGATACACATCTCAAATATTCTTGCAGTACGTGACTTTGACATGAGGTTTACCTTTGTGGTTGCTAGTTGGCTAGGCTCTACACATGACACATGGATCCTCAATCATGCTTTAATAAATTTTGGTGATCAATTCCCTAAACCACCTCCAGATACAAATGGTAGCTTTGTGTTCACTTTGATAACTTTTGTTGATAAATTCCCTAAACATGTGTTCTTTTTCAAGCAAGTACTACCTTGTGGATTTTGGTTTTCCGAACCGAACTAGATATCTTGATCCTTACAAAGGGAGCACATATCATCTACTGAAATTTCGTATGCGCAGATAGAGTGCACCTCGAGAGAAGTATGAGATGTTCAATTATTTACATTCATCCCTTCACAATGTCATTGAGCATGCATTTGGTGTTCTCAAACAAAAGTGGCGAATGTTGAAGGTGATGCCAAGTTTCTTAACTCGTAGGCAGGTGCATATTATTATTGCTTGTATGACATTGCACAATTTTATCCGTGATAGCGCATTGCAAGATGAGGAGTTTTAGAAATGTGATGAAGATGAGGACTATGTGCCGAAAAAAAGGTACCATTGATGGACAAGAAGTGGAACAACCACGAGGGGATGTAATTCTTTAGGAGGAGAATGAGGTTACCATAAACACGATTCATGATAACATAGCTAATGCTTTGGTTAGTTGAAGATAGTATAGTTAGGTCGATGATAGTGTTGATAGCAAAAAATGGCTTTAATGGCCGAGATTGTCAAAATATCAATTTTGGAAATTTGGGCCAAAAATACACATGTCCGAGGTCTGGCCGAAGCCCTATAGGACCGAAGGTCCATTGGGCTGTGGGCTCCGAAAGCGTCTGGCCAGCCCATGGCTTTCGTCCAGGAAGCCTTCGGAGGCCCACACCACCGAAGCTTCAGCCCGAGGAGCAGGCCTCGACGGGCCTGGCCGAAGCCCACTTCGGCAGAGATAGAGTTGTATACAATTCCAGCTAAGTTTTCTATCTCCATCCGGCCGAATTAATAGCAGATTAGATCAAAGATTAAGCCCCTATAAATAGAGAGGCGAGGCCAGCGTAGAGGATCGCCCAACACAAATCAAACACAAAGCCCTAGCTTTGATCGCATTTACTTTACCTTTATTTTTCCTGTACCTCTTCGTGGGTTTTCCTGGAAGCCCTCCGCCGGCCACTTCGGAACAGTGGTAACCCTTGTTACTTCGCTTCTGCAGTATCCGTTAATCTACATAATAGATTGCTATCGCCTTGTTACTTCGCCTATGAAGTATCCGCTAATCTGCGTAACAGATTGCTACCTTCGCTACTAGTGCACCACTTAGCAGAATTCAGTATCCGCTAATCTGCAGGTCCCCACGTTTGGAGCTACTTCGTCAGAGGTGTCTAGAGCTGAGAGATCGGTTCCGGAGGTCATTAGGACACCCTTCGGTGAGACTACAGGCTTCGACAATAGGCTTCGCCAGCACACTTCGTCACAACAGGCTTCGCCACGATCGTACTCTGCTCTGGACAAAGTTACGCCCGCGCGCGGCCCTCGCGTCATTATTCTATAATTTGCCATATCGGAGACCTCACGCCGAACCCCGATGTTCGGAGGTGATCGTCGTGTCCAGATCCGTTAGGGGTTCATCTTTGGCTGGATCAGTCCGAACGCCGAAAGCACCCTTCATCGGGATACTTCGCACTAGATGCCGAAGGTATACTTTGGTGACCCCTTCGTACTAGACTTCGAAGCAGACAGGCCCTGACCGGTTTGCTGGTTCTATTCTGTTTAATATATTTCTTTCGGCTAATTTGATTATTGTGTGTGATCTGGTTGCCTGGCGACTCCACCCCCTTATCACGACTAAGGGTAGTCAGAACACGACGTCGGTGCTGCGTCACACTTAGGCTTGTTCCTAAGTATCCACGCACTTTTGGATCGTCGAACTGACCCAAGTGCGGGGGCACATTTTCGTGTCAACACACTTTTTGGCGACTCCGCTGGGGAAAAGCTACGCCCACATGACGAGTACGTCTACATTGGCTACACGTACATCTACATCGACTACTATATCTACACCGCCGATGGACACCATAGGAGGCACGGATATCGACAACCGTAACATCTTGACACCTACACTTGAAGATATCCCCGCAGAAGACTGAGCAGAGATCGAGGCAAAGTTAAAGGCACTCCAAGACATGATGCTTGGAGGATATGTTAAGACACGCGCAGGCTTCATCAAGCATGACATCGCCACCCCCGACCTTGCTCAGGTCCAGGTAACACCTGTATCGCCTCGTTTATCTTCTTTGGAGATTGAGCAAAAAATAGTAGCATCAGTAGATCAAGCCGTTAACACTTCTCTAGACAACTGTTTAGATTCGGCAGTCAGCTCCCAAGTAGAGGCAACTCTCAGAAGGTTCGGCTTTACTGAGGCCATACCCCCGGTCCCTATTGCTAGTGCACCCCCGGTATACCATATGTATGGCAGAACCGACAGCAGCACTAGCGCGACCATGATGTCTCTGACCTCCACGCATATGGTCGAGACTAATCATTATACTGGCGGCCAAACTAGCACTGCATACCATGTGCCACCACCTACACCGATACTCGCGCTGCCCACACCACAGGCACAGGCACCCGGACATGAGCACGTCATGCAGTTAGCACGCAGGGAAGATGCCATGGCCAACACGCCGACATCCCACCACGTGTCACGCCCCCGCATGAGAGGCGCGCACAGGCAACATGCCAAGATGACATAGAGGAGCGGGTCCGTGCACTATTTAGGGAGTGTGCCGGCTTCGTGCCCAAGGGATGGATTAGGGTTTACCGTAAGCCATACCCCGACCATCTCGATACAATACCCTACCCCCACGGCTATAGAATCCATGAATTCACTAAGTTCGACGGCGAGGGTAGAAAAACTACACTAGAGCACGTTAGTCAGTTTTTGGTGCAATGTGGATAAGTTAGCGGGATAGATGCCATAAAGGTTAGACTATTTTCTCTCTCACTATACGGCATCACTTTCACTTGGTTTTCGGCACTCCCGCCGAACTCCGTTCAGACGTGGGATGATTTAGAACGGAAATTCCATGATTACTTTTACACGAGTGAGACAGAACTTAGGCTTTCACAGTTGACATCGGTAAGACAGAAATCTAACAAGAATGCCTCTGAATACATCAAGCGTTTTAGGGATACTAGGAATCGATGTTTTAGCCTTAATATTTCGGAAAGGGACTTGGCGGAACTAGCTTTTAATGGGTTGCGCTCCGAAATTAAAGAGAGGTTAGATAATCAAAACTTTTCAGAAGTTAGCCAAGTTTTACAGCAGGCTCTGGTCCAGGAAGGCCGAACCAAAGATAAAAAGTTTATTAAGACGTTTAACAAGCCTAGGGCTGAAATCCACATCATGGAACGCTCCGACGAGGAGGAATCGGAAGAGGAGGATTCAGCCGACATGTACGCGGCCGAATGGGTTTGGAACGCTAAGAATAAATCTGTCACTTGCTCTGAATTACGGCCATCTCCCACAAAGAATCGACCTAGTGAGGTCAAGTACTCATTTGATATAACCAAGTGCGATAAAATATTTGATTTTCTCGTAAAAAGTCAGCTTCTCAGGTTACCTAAAGGTCAAGTCATTCCATCTGCCGATGAGTTAAAGAAGCATCCGTACTGTAAGTGGCATGATTCACATTCACATAATACTAACAACTGCAATGTTTTTTGACGGCAGATCCAATCGTCCATAGAGGAAGGACGATTGAAGATAGACCATAATCCAGAGATGAAGCTGGATAAAGATCCTTTCCCCATCAACGTCGTCGACCTCAGCAAAAAGAAGGTGTTGATTCAGCCAGAAAAGGGCCGAGTCGGCTAAGGGAAAGGATGTAATTGTTGGAGAGACGCGCACTCGCATGCTCATACTAAAGAAAGGAAAGGATGTAATTGTTGGAGAGCCGCACACTCGCACGCTCATACCAAAGAACCCCGAGGTAGGAGTGTGGAAATAGAATATTAACACCCCTTCAGCTCATGCTCGCAAGAGGCCGAAGGTGACGTACAATATGCTGTTAAAAAAGCATCAAAGAAAAGCCAAGGAAACAGGTCCTCACACTAAGAAGCTAAAGCAGCCGAAGGGTCCAAGACTCTCAGAGGGTAGTTTCGGGCCGATGCAGCCGAACCCTCCGCACGGCGGCTTCGGGCCACAGCAGCCTAACCCTCCGCACGGGGGCTTCGAGCCTCAATGGCTGAACCCCTGTATAGTAACTTCGGCACCCAATGGCCGAACCCCACACCATTTTGGACTCCTCCGATAGGAGGCTTCGGCCCGCACTGGCCGAACGTACCTCCGGCTTGGCAAGACCCTTCGCTGGTATGGTTTGAGACACCATCAACTCTACTGAACCCCCTTCCGAGTAACGGGTTCATCTCTTAGTGGGTGAGGCCACTAGAATCACCTATGCCTCCGCCGTACAACTGGGTAGGAACTCCATGGGCTCCGTACGTGTCCGGGTCGGAGTACCCTCCGCAACTTAACACTATGCCTTGTTTTCCTTCGGAGTATTATGGATGGCAGGGACAAACCGACGCAGCGGAGAGGGGCATCATCCACAGACTATCCATGGTGCATCCGAATCGGACCATGCAGAGCGAAGCCAAAGGGTACAGGCACGAGGAAGCCGAGGAAAGGAAGTCTGAAGCCATCACCATCAGAGTGGGGTCTCAGGAAGTCCCAATCCCAAGGGTTTCGTCGTCGAAGTCTAACGGAGGTGAGTCCCATGCTTCGGCTGGGGTCCGTACCGGAGCCTGGTTCGATTGGCCAAACAATGTCGGTCCGTCCGTCGGGGTTCGCAGCGAAGGACCCTCTGAACACAGGGTGCACAAGGCCGAAGGGCGCAGTACCACTTCGGCCAGAGTTGATAGAAGTTGAATAGTAGCACCCGGCACCAAGACGCAACCATCTTGGGCACCTCCAGGCATGTCCAAATCACAGAAGAGACGCCTACAATGGCTACGGGCACAAGAGATGCGCGAGAAGGAAGCTGAGGATGAGTGTGACGCTATCTTCGAAGAAATCCGCCCTCAGCCAGCTACAAGACAAGTATGGAGGGAGAAGCCGGTTGAGATAACCAACCTGGCTCCTAGTCCAAGTGATGACGACGACATGCTTGACGATGATTACTCGCCCGTCTCCGAAGGGCCCGCACCCCAGGTGATGGACATCAACATCGTCATGCTGCCCGCCGAGTTCGCCCTACCACAGGACGAGGCCGAGGTCGCTCAATTGAACCTCGGCCCACGCAATGCAATCTTCGAGAAGCCCAAGGACTCGGCTCGCCATCTGAAACCCCTCAACATCAGAGGCCACATTGATGGAAAGCCGATTTCCCGGATGCTCGTCGACGGTGGCGCCACTGTTAACTTAATGCCTTACTCGTTGTTGAAGAAGCTTGGCAGGGGTGAGGATGATCTGAAGAAGACTAACTTGATGCTCAACGGCTTCAACGGCAAGAGCTCTGAGGCCAAGGGCGTACTCTCCATGGAGTTAACGGTGGGCAATAAGACGTTGCCAATGGCATCTTTCGTCGTCGACGTGCAAGGTAACTACAGCGTGTTACTCGGGCGCGACTGGATTCATGTGAATTGCTGCATTCCTTCTACCCTACATCAGTGTCTGATTCAGTGGGACGGCGACGAGGTAGAGGTCATCCCCATGGATACTTCGGCCCAAGTAGCATTGGCCGATGTATGGGTTAACGCCGTCCATAATAAAGTAGAGTGTCTGTTAGGTAGAGATCTTTCGGATTACGATTTTGTTAGCGTATCCGGAGGGTGTTTTGTACCAGTGTCTGTAAAGCCAGCTAGAGTAGCATGGCTATTTTTGTATTGATAGTCATGTCTAGCAAGAGTAATCTAGATTGGCTAAAGTCTCGTGTGGAGCAATATCAGTCTAGCAAAGATGGTATTGCCGAGGCCATCAGAGACTTTAGCGAAGTAGAGAAGTTAGGACAAGGTTTTACATCGGCCGATCCCTTGGAGGAAGTTGACATAGGTAATGGTAGCATCCCGAGGCCGACTTTTGTAAACCAGCATTTATAGCCTAATGAGAAGGCTAAAGTAATAAAGTTACTTTGGTTGTATGTCGATTGTTTCGCATGGGAGTATAGCGAGATGCCAGGACTAAGCCGCGAGATCGTGGAGCATCGACTGCCTATCAAGTCTGTATTTAGGCCTTATAAGCAGCCTCCTCGTTGCTTTAACTCGGTCGTCTATGACCAAGTTAAAGAAGAAGTAGAGCGACTACTCAAAGCTGAAGAATGGGTTGCTAACATTGTGCCTGTAGAGAAGAAAGGGAGCGGCAAGATACGGGTATGTATTGATTTTAGGGATCTGAACAGAGCCACTCCGAAGGATGAGTATCCAATGCCGATAGCCGACGTGCTAATCAACGATGCTTCAGGACACAAGGTACTGAGTTTTCTTGATGGCAATGCTGGTTATAATCAAATCTTTATGGCCAAAGAGGACGTCTACAATACTGCCTTTCGATGCCCTGGTTTTGTTAGTTTATTCAAGTGGGTCGTCATGACTTTTGGTTTGAAGAATGTTGGTGCCACGTATCAGCGCGCTATGAACTTGATCTTTCATGATCTGCTAGGGGTTATGTTAGAAGTTTACATCGACGATGTTGTAGTCAAATCAGACGCTATGGGAAACCATTTAGCCGATTTGAAAGTTGCTTTTGATAGGATGCGACAATATGGTTTGAAAATGAACCCACTCAAGTGTGCTTTTGGTGTGTCGGCGGGTAAGTTCTTAGGTTTCATGATTCACGAGAGAGTCATAGAAATTGATCATAAGAGGCTTGAGAAGATTAGAAACATCGCAGCGCTGAAGTGCAAAAAGGACGTACAGAAGTTGCTAGGCAAGATGAACTATTTGCGTCGCTTTATATCCAACTTGTCCAGGAAGATTGATGCCTTTGTCCCCATACTCCGGCTAAAGAATGAAGCCGAGTTTACTTGGGGGGCAAGCCAGCAAAGTGCCTTTGAGAAGATCAAGGAGTACTTGTCATCACCGCTTGTGGTGAGAGCACCCAAAGCTAGGATTCCGTTTCGGCTATACATCGCTGCTGAAGGTAGCGTGATTGGGGCCGTGCTAACCCAGGAGGTAGAGGGAAAAGAGTACATCATCACGTTCTTGAGCCACCGCCTGCTGTACGCCAAAACCAGGTACGCGTTTGTGGAACGATTGTGTTTATCACTTTACTACGCGTGCACCAAATTACGCCATTATCTTCTCCCCACTACATGTGTTGTCGTTTGCCAAACCGATGTTATCAAGCACATGTTACAGAAGCCGATTCTAAGTGGAAGGATCGGAAAATGGGCTTATGCGTTGATTGAGTACGATTTGGCCTACGAACCCCTGAGAGCGATGAAAGGCCAAATCGTAGCCAACTTTATAGTTGATCATCACATAGACGTCAGCTCGAGTGACAATATTGCTCTAGTTGAGGTAGTGCCATGGAAACTTTATTTTGATGGTTCGGCTTGCAAGAGTGGTCAAGGTATTGGAGTGGTTCTCATATCACCTAACGGAATGCACTTTGAAACTTCGGCCCGTCTAGAATTTCCTTCCACTAATAACCAAGCCAAATACGAAGCTTTATTGTTAGGCCTTGAATTACTAGAATCTGTAGGTGCTAAACATGTTCACGCATATGGTGATTCTTTGTTAGTAGTGCAACAAGTAGCTAAAAGTGCTCAATGCTTTAACGGCTTGCTGAATAGTTACATGGATAAATGTCTAGACATAGTTGCTGCTTTTGATGACTTCAAAATCTCTCACGTGTCAAGAGAAGCCAATTCAGTCGCAAATGATTTGGCTCAGCAAGAATCTGGTTACCAAATCAGGAGAGGAAAATTTTCTGTATTGGAGAAGCCTATGCTTGGTCTCACTGCCGAAGCTAGTGATAGTGGGCAAGCGCACCCTCTGGGTCGGACCCCTCTAGCTGCCGAAGGTTACTGCGTGCCAAGGTCTCTGGACCAGGGTACTCTGTCAACCGAGGGACCTGGCACGCCGGAGGCCATAGGCCGAAGCCTCTCTCATGGTGAGGGCTCCCGGGAGGCCGAACCCTCCGGAGGGCTTCAGCCCAGCACGCTCCGAATAGCCAGCTCGGCCAGGCTTCGGCAGGAGCAGGGTTGGCTCGGGGGCACCCCAAAATCAGTAATTTAGAAGTTTTTTCAGAAAGTGAGCCACCGAGACCCTCTGAAACCTATAAGGGTGATTGGAAGATCCCAATCATCCAGTATTTGAGAGACCCTAGCCAAAGGGTTGATCGGAAGGTTCGGCAACAAGCATTCAAATTCGTGTTGATAGATGACATATTGTACCGCCGAACCATCGATGGAGTATTATTGAAGTGTTTAGACCACGAACAATCCTAGGTGGCTATGGGAGAAGTCCATGAAGGGCTTTGTGGCACTCATCAGTCAGCCCAGAAAATGAGTTGGATGCTCAAAAGAGCAGGATTTTATTGGTCGACTATGACTGAAGATTGCTTCAAGTACTATAGAGGGTGTGAAACATGTCAGAAGTTTGGCAATATTTAGTTAGCTCCTGCCTCATTACTCAATCCTATTGTCAAGTCATGGCCGTTTCAAGGTTAGGGTTTAGACTTTATCGGCCAAATTCACCCTCCTTCCTCAAAAGGGCATCGGTTCATGTTGATGGCGACAGATTACTTCACTAAGTGGACCGAGGTCGTATCTCTCAAGAACATGACTCACAATGAGGTACGTGATTTTATCTTGAAACACATCGTACACAGATTTGGCATTCCTCAAACCTGTTGACACGGAAACGTGCCCCCGAGCGGATCTGGACGCGATGATCACCTCCGAACAGCGGGGTTCGGCGTGATATCTCCAATACAGTAATCTACGGAACAACGACGCGAGGGCCACACTCTAGTGCAACTTCGTCTGGTGCGGAGTTATAGTCGTGGCAAAGCCTGTCGCGACGAAGTATGCTGGCGAAGCCTATTGTCGAAGCCTGCAGTCTTGTCGAAGGGTGTCCTTGGGACCTCCGGAACAGATCTCTTAGCTCCGGACACCTTCGGTGAAGGGGGCTCCGAGCATGCGAAGCCTGCAACAGAACAGTGTGAAGTACCAATTCGGCCTGAGGACCGAATTTTGCTAAGTGTTGCACAGGTAGCGAAGGTAGCAATCTGTTACGCAGATTAGCGGATACTTCAGAGGCGAAGTAACAAGGCGATAGCAATCTGTTACGTAGATTAACAGGGAATTCACAGGCGAAGTACCAAGGCTTACCACTGTTCCATAGTGGTGGACGGAGGGCTTCCAGGCAAACCCACGAAGAGGTACAGAAAAGTAAAGGTAAAAGTAAAGGTACAATCAAAGCATGGCTTTGGTTTGGTTTGAGTTGGGGGGTTCTACACGTCGGCCAGGCCTCTCTATTTATAGGGGGTTAACTCCTAATCTAATCTGCTATTAACCCGACCAGATAGAGATAGAGATTGAGCTGGGAACACGTCCATCTCTATCTCTCCCGAGGTGGGCTTCGGTAGCGTGGGCTTCGGCCAGGCCCATTGAGGCTTTCTCCTCGGGCCAAAGCTTCGGTAGCGTGGGCTTCGGACAGGCCCGTCAAGGCTTGCTCCTCGGGCCGAAGCTTCGGCAACGTGGTCCTCCGGAGGCTTCCGAAGCTTCGGCAGCGTGGGCCTCCGAAGGCTTCCTGGCCGAAGCCCATGGGCTGGCTAGAGGCTTTTTGGATCCCATATCTTGATGGACTTCGGCCCTGTAGGGCTTCGGAAGGACCCTGGACATGTGTACCTTTGGCCCAAATTACCAAAAATTGATATTTTGACAATCTGGCCATTAATGCCATTTTTTGCCATCAACGCATGCCCCCTGCCTTTTAGTGAACTAGTGAACTAAAAGCACAATGATCTGAAGTCGATATCATCCATATCGGCTTTCTGACACTTTTACAATGTTTGCCACATTCTTGGGAAATACCTTTTCAAGTATCTACCATTCAAAGCTCTTCGAAACCGCTCTCCCTGTAGGGATTCCAACACGTATGCGTTGCCGGGAGCGATTTCGGCTACCTTAAAAGGACCTTCCCAACTAGGTGACCATTTGCCAAATTTGGGACTCTTCGTGCCTAAAGGCAAAATCATCTTCCACACCAAGTCCCCTATTTGAAACGATTTTGGTTTAACTTTCTTATTATAAGCTTTCGCTACTCTCTTCTTATCTACTTCTATGGCTTCTAAAGCCCTTAGTCTCTTATCGGTCACTTCCTCTAGATTATCTCTTAGAAGAGTCTCATATTAATCGACCGATAAGCTGTCTTGCTTTAACACTCTTAAGGAGCCAAGATCCATGATGAGGACATCACTTCACATGATACACACATGGAGCCTCCACCTACAATTCAATTACTAGGACCAATCACACGCGCCCGTGCCCGTCGCTTGAACCATGAGGTTAATTCTTTCCTTAGCAACTATGTTAATATTTGTTTGGACGGGATGCTACTGAATACTAGTGATATTTTGTTGCTTAGGAACATGGGAGATGGAATAGAAGAGTTGGAGTTGAAGACGGAGTCGCACGGATGTTTTGAAGTCAAGATTTCGCTGGTTCGGACTACATCGACCTTCATGCACCAAAATGGGCATAACTTCCTCATACGAAGTCCGATTGGCACGTTCTTTGACTTTTTGGAAAGCTGAGGAGAAGACGAATCGTTTGCCGTTGGTTTCACCTCATTTGGAGTCTCGAGTCATCCTGTATGTTTAAAACAGTCCTGCGTGACAGAACTGGGCCGTGTTGGCCCATAGTCCAAGTCTGTTCGCCTTCTAGCCCACAACCCAAGTCTGTTCACCTTCCACAGGCTGCCCACGCCCTATATATTCACTCCAGCCACCTTTTTGGGTTAGGTTTTGCTTTGTTTGCATCTACACTTGTGTGTTTAGATCCCGCCTCTTGCACCGGACCGATTGGCTGCTGCATTGGCGTTTGTGAAACCTCACCTTATCATCGTTTGTCTGTGTTTTGGCATTTGACTTGTATCCTTCCTGTTCTTGCTTGTGTTCTTGGGTTCGCTTGCAGGAATTAGCCTTCGTGGCGAGGTCAATCGCGTTCTGTGTGGTTGATAACCAACGGAGACAGTGGTGTAACGATTGCATGGTTTTGATCCGCCGGACCGGAGCCTTCGATCGCCAACATCGAGATTCTCCACCAACCCAAGTTTATCCTTTACCTAGCGGAAGATCGGGACCAATCCCCCATCAGTTGGTATCAGAGCTCAGATTTCCCGTTAGGTAATCTCGATCTGCTTTTGTTTTCACCTAGAGTCCAGAAAACCGCACCAAAAAAAATTCCCCACCGAGAACCCCTTTGTGCCTTGCGATTTTAATTTCAGTTTTAACTTGTTGAGTTTGTGTTCTTGGTCGAGTCTTGTTTCTGGTTTAGTAATCCCTCTGTGTCGTTTGAGTAGTAGTTGTTCTTGTGTCTCAAAAATTTCCCCACCCGAAACCCCCCCTTCCGCGTCCTTATTCGTTTTCCACATCTACTCTTCGTGACCCCCCTTCAGTAAAACAGGTATAACTTTTCGCTCGTTTGGCAGAAAAATCTGAAATTTTTTGAGCGTCTTCCTGACCCAATTTGGGTGGGTACCCTCACATGGTTCCCCTGTTAGCCCTCACCAAAATCGCCAAAAAAATCAGGAAGATAAAGAAAAAAATTGGTCAAAGTTTTTGCTCGCCGGACAGCGAACTTGTTTGAATTTTTGTGAGCCACATCCCACCTCAGTTGTAGGTGCCAATTTTTGTGGTTGCATCTCTGGTCATCCTTGTTCAAAAAAAATAGAGTGAAAAAAAAAGAAGAGAGAAAAAAATCAAAAAAAAGAGAAGAAGTGGTAGTAACAGCATTATCGGCGGTAGTAACAGATTCTGCTTGTCCGATCTCTTGTCCGAACTCTTGTCCGGTCAGTGGTAGTAACAGCATTATCGGTGGCAGTAACAGATTCTGCTTGTCCGATCTCTTGTCCGATCAGCGGTAGTAACAGAAGTATCAGCGGCGGTAACAGATCATGTTATTGCTTCCATTTGAGTTTTGGGCACATAGTTTCCCTCTATTGCTTGAATTTTCACCTTGGGAGCACTAAGGCCAGCAACTTTGACGAGTACTAGGGAATACTTATTGAACTTGGTTTAACTGTTATTATTATCGCTAATCCTTAATACTCACTTTGCCTTCCAAGCTACACCTTTCTCTTGGTCAGGACAGGTTCATTCCTTGCAATTGCCACCACCCTCCACTTGGTTCATCACCTGTAGGCCGGTGACCTCACTGCGGCGTGGTAAGAACACTTGCAAGCGTGGGTAAGGTGCTTGACGGATTGCTTCCACCACACACCCACCCCCCCCCCCCCACCTAGCTGTTTACATAAGGATTATTTTTTGTTGTTTTGTCTTTTCACTAACATGGCAGCACTTATTATACAACGTGACTTGAGCACTCACATGGACCAGGACGACCAGGCACAACGAAACAATATATTTTAGACCTTCTTCGTCGTCAATGACCGTCGTGTACGTGTCATCATCGACAGCGGTAGTTGCAACAATTTGGTGAGCCGGGACATGGTAACGAAGCTTCAACTTCCCACACGTGCACATCCACACCCTTACCATGTGCAATGGTTCAACGATAGCGGTAAGGTCAAGGTAACACAAACTGCTCACATCGAATTTTCCATTGGTACATACTTCGGAGTTGCTGATTTTGATGTAGTACCAATGCAAGCATGTTCTCTATTACTTGGTAGACCTTGGGTATATGATACTGATGCTACACACCATGGTAGGAGCAATAATTACACATTTATGTATAAAGGAAAGAAAGTTACATTGCTTCCTATGACTCCTGCTGCAATTGTGAAATTTGAACAAGAAAAACGTGCTAGGGATGCACAAAAGAGCAAACAACATTCTGAAAATCAGCAAGTAGCTAAAACACTTTCGAGGCAACAAAAAGACAAAGTTGTTTCTCCTTCCTCATCACAAGTTATTAATCTGAAAGGATGTGTCATGCATGCATCTAAAACTAACCTTGCAGTACGTAGTTTTCTTGGTCTTGCAGGTTTCTACCGGCGTTTTGTGAAAGATTTCGGCACCATAGCCGGTCCTTTACCTGAGTTGACCAAGAAGGGAGTTACTTCTACTTGGGAGCCAGCACAAGAACAAGCTTTTGCCACACCAGTGGATCGCCTTACACGTGCACCTCTACTTCAGCTACCCGACTTCAGTAAGCCTGTTGAGTTAGAATGTGATGCTAGTGGTGTTGGAATAGGAGGTGTGCTGCTACAAGGAGGTAAACCCGTGACCTATTCTAGTGAGAAATTGCATGGTCCACAATTGAATTATTTTACCTATGATAAGGAATTATATGCCTTAGTGCGTGTGCTTGAAACTTGGCAACATTACCTTTTACCTAAGGAGTTTATTATACATTCTGATCATGACACACTCAAATATTTGAGAGGGCAAGCTAAAGTGAATCGTAGACATGTTAAATGGGATGAATTTATTGAATCTTTCCCATACATTGTGAAATACAAGAATGGCAAAGAAAATGTGGTTGCTGACGCATTGTCTCGTAGGATTGTTCTTTTATCTCAACTTGATATCAACGTTCCAGATTTGGAAAGTTTGAAAGATTTGTATGTTGTAGATAAAGAATTTGCTGAACCATTCACTAAATGTAATGATGGGAAAGGTTGGAAAAGATTTCATGTTTATGACGGCTTCTTGTTCCATGCTAACAAGCTATGTGTTCCAGATTCGTCCGTACGTTTGCTGTTGTTGCAGGAATCACATGGCGGTGGATTAATCGAACATTTTGGGAGAGAAAAGACTTTGGCCCTGCTGTCCAATAATTTTTATTAGCTAAAGATGCGGAGAGATGTTGAACGATTTGTGCAGCGTTGTGCCACATACCATAAAGCTAAGTCCAAACTTAACCCATATGGTTTGTATACTCCACTTCCTGTTTCTAGTGCACCTTGGGAAGATATTAGCATGGACTTTATTGTAGGATTGCCTAGGACAAAGAGGGGGAGAGACTCCATATTTGTAAGAGTGGATAGGTTTTCTAAAATGGCACACTTTATTCCCTGTCACAAGACCAACGATGCTTCACATATTGCTGATTTATTTTTCAGAGAAATTGTGAGATTGCACGGGATGCCTAGAACCATTGTTTCAGATCGTGATGTGAAGTTTATGAGTTACTTTTGGAAGACAATGTGGGACAAGATTGGCACAAAATTTCTATTTTCAACAACTTGTCACCCGCACACTGATGGCCAAACAGAGGTGGTAAACCGTACACTCTCCATGTTGCTGCGAACAATGATTAAGAAGGACTTGAAAGAATGGGAGGACTGCCTTCCACATGTTGAATTTGCATACAATAGAGCTGTTCACTCAACAACACAATTGTGCCCGTCTGAAGTGGTGTATGGTTTTAAGCCAATCACACCACTTGATTTGATGCCACTTCCTTTTCAAGAGAGAGCAAACATGGAGGCAACTAAGCGTGCAGAGTTTGTGAAAGCTATGCATCTGAAGACCAAGGAAGTTATAGAAAAGAAGGCACGCTATTTTGCTCAAAAGACAAATAAAGGAAGAAAGAAGATGTTTTTCAAACCAGGAGATCTTGTTTGGTTGTACTTGCGCAAGGATCGTTTTCCTGATTTGAGAAAGTTTAAATTGATGCCCCGTGCTGATGATTTAAAAACCCTATTTGGGAGCTGACGATGAGCTCGAGTCGAGGACGACTCCAATTAAAGAGGGGGAGGATGATGAGGACAACACTTCACATGATACACACATGGAGCCTCCACCTACAATTCAATTACTAGGACCAATCACACACGCCCGTGCCCGTCGCTTGAACCATGAGGTTAATTCTTTCCTTAGCAACTATGTTAATATTTGTTTGGACGGGATGCTACTGAATACTAGTGATATTTTGTTGCTTAGGAACATGGGAGATGGAATAGAAGAGTTGGAGTTGAAGACGGAGTCGCACAGATGTTTTGAAGTCAAGATTTCGCTGGTTCGGACTACATCGACCTTCATGCACCAAAATGGGCATAACTTCCTCATACGAAGTCCGATTGGCGCGTTCTTTGACGTTTTGGAAAGCTGAGGAGAAGACGAATCGTTTGCCATTGGTTTCACCTCATTTGGAGTCTCGAGTCGTCCTGTATATTTAAAACAGTCCTGCGTGACAGAACTGGGCCGTGTTGGCCCATAGTCCAAGTCTGTTCGCCTTCTAGCCCACAACCCAAGTCTGTTCACCTTCCACAGGCTGCCCACGCCCTATATATTCACTCCAGCCACCTTTAGGGTTAGGTTTTGCTTTGTTTGCATCTACACTTGTGTGTTTAGATCCCGCCTCTTGCACCGGACCGATTGGCTGCTGCATTGGCGTTTTTGAAACCTCACCTTATCATCGTTTGTTTGTGTTTTGGCATTCGACTTGTATCCTTCCTGTTCTTGCTTGTGTTCTTGGGTTCGCTTGCAGGAATTAGCCTTCGTGACGAGGTCAATCGCGTTCTGCGTGGTTGATAACCAACGGAGACAGTGGTGTAATGATTGTAAGGTTTTGATCCGCCGGACCGGAGCCTTGGATCGCCAACGTCGAGATTCTCCACCAACCCAAGTTTATCCTTTACCTAGCGGAAGATCGGGACCAATCCCCCATCAATCCACCTCTACAAGCAGAACGGCTTCTGGTCCATATACCAACTCATATGGACAGACCTTGGTGGCACCGTGCTTTGCAATCCTACAAGCCCATAATGCCTCGGAAAGCACTTCATGCCACCTTTTAGGAAACTCTTCAATTTTCTTCTTAATAAGCTTAATCACGGTTTTATTACTAGACTCGGCCTGACCATTGGCCTGAGCATAGTAAGGTGAAGAGTTTATCAACTTAATGCCGTAGTATTCAGTGAAGTCCCTTACCTCTTTAGAAACAAATGAACTACCTTGATCCGTAGTAAGAGTTTGAGGGATGCCGAATCTATGTACGATGTGCTTTAAAATAAAATCGTGTACCTCATTATGGGTCATGTTCTTGAGAGGTACGGCCTCGGTCCATTTGGTGAAGTAGTCGGTTGCCATCAACACGAACCGATGCCCCTTTGAGGAAGGAGGGTAGATCTGGCCGATGAAGTCTAAACCCCAACCTCGAAACAGCCATGGCTTGACAATAGGATTGAGCAACAAGGCAGGAGCCAACTGGATGTTGCCAAACCTCTGACATGCCTCACATCCTCTGTAGTACTTGAAACAATCTTTAGTCATAGTCGGCCCATAAAAACCCGCTCTTTTGAGCATCCAACTCATCTTTCGGGCTGACTGATGAGTGCCGTAGCGCCCCTCATGGACTTCTCCTGTAGCCACCTGGGACTGCTCATGGTCTAAACACTTCAATAGCACTCCATCAATGGTTCGGCGATACAATGTGTCGCCTACCAACACAAATTTTAATGCTTGTCGCCAAACCTTCCGATCAACCCTTTATCTAGGGTCTCTCAAATACTGGATGATTGGGACTTTCCAATCGCCCTTACAAGTTTCAGAGGGCTTTGCTGGTCCACCTTCCGAAACAACTTCTACAACACTGACTTTGGGGTGCCCCTCGAGCCATTCCAGCTTCGACCGAAGGCTGACCGAAGTGGCCAATCGGAGTGTGCTGGGCCGAAGCCCTTCGGAGGGTTCGGACTCCAGGGAGCCCTCTCCGTCCGAGAGGCTTCGAACTATAGGCTCCGGCATGCCGGACCCCTTGGTGGGCGGAGCACTCCGATCCAGGGGCTTCGGCGTGCGGTGGCCTTCGGCAACCCGAGGGGTTCGACCCGAAGGGTGCAAATATCTATTACTGGCTTTGGCAGTGAGACCAAACATCAGCTTTTCCAATATAGAAAATTTCCCTCTCTTGACTTGATAGCCAGATGCTTGCTGAGCCAAATCATTGGCGATTGAATTGGCTTCTCTTGACACATGAGATATTTTGAAATCATCAAAAGTAGCAACTACGTCTAGACATTTGTCCAAGTAGCTATTCAGCAAGCCATTAAAACATTGAGCATTCTTAGCTACTTGTTGTACTACTAATGGTGAATCACCATACGCGTGAACATGTTTAGCTCCTACAGACTCTAATAGTTCAAGGCCTAGCAACAAAGCTTCGTATTCGGCTTGGTTATTAGTGGAAGAAAACTCTAGTCGGGCCGAGGTTTCAAAGCGCATACCATTAGGTGATATGAGAACCACTCCAATACCTTGGCCGTTCTTGCAAGCCGAACCATCAAAATAGATTTTCCATGGCACTACCTCAACTAGAGCAATCGCATCACTCCAGCTGGTATCTATGTGGTGATCAACTATAAAGATGGCTACGACTTGGCCCTTCATCGCTCTTAGGGGCTCGTAGGCCAAATCGTACTCAATCAACGTGTAAGCCCATTTTCCGACTCTTCCACTTAGAATCAGCTTCTATAACATGTGCTTTATAACATCGATTTGGCAAACAACAATACATGTGGTGGGAAGAAGATAATGGCGTAACTTGGTGCACGCGTAATAAAGTGATAAACATAATCGTTCCACAAACGCGTACCTGGTTTCGGTGTCCAGCAGGCAGCAGCTCAAGAACGTGATGATGTACTCTTTCCCCTCCACCTCCTGGGTTAGTACGGCTCCAATCATGCTATCTTCAGCGGCGATGTATAGCCGAAACGGGATCCCAGTCTGGGGTGCTCTCACCACGGGCGGTGATGACAAGCACTCCTTGATCTTCTCAAAAGCATTTTGCTGGATTGCCCCCCAAGTGAACTCGACTTCGTTTTTTAGCCGGTGTATGGGGACAAAGGCATCAATCCTGCCGGACAAGTTGGATATAAAGTGACACAAATAGTTCAACTTGCCTAGCAACTTTTGCACATCCTTCTTGCATGTCGGCGCTGCGACGTTTATAATATTTTCAAGTCTCTTAGGATCTATTTCTATGCCTCTTTCATGAATCATGAAACCTAGGAACTTTCCCGTCGACACACCAAAAGCACACTTAAGTGGGTTCATCTTCAACCCATATTGTCGCATCCTATCGAAAGCAACCTTCAAATCGGCTAAATGGTTTCCCATAGCGTCCGATTTGACCACGACATCATCAATGTAAACTTCTAACATGACTCCTAACAAGTCATGAAAGATCAAGTTCATAGAGCGCTGATATGTGGCGCCGGCATTTTTTAAACCAAAAGTCATGACGACCCATTCGAACAAACTGACAAAACAAGGGCAACGAAAGGCATTCTTATAGACGTCCTCTTCAGCCATAAAGATTTGATTATAACCGGCATTGTCATCAAGAAAACTTATTACCTTGTGTCCTGAAGCATCGTTGATCAGCATGTCGGCTATTGGCATTGGATACTCGTCCTTTGGAGTGGCTTTGTTCAGATCCCTGAAATCAATGCATACCCATATCTTGCCACTCCCTTTCTTCTCTACAGGCACAATGTTAGCAACCCATTCCGCATACCTGCATGGCCTAATAAATTCAGCCTTGAGTAGTCGCTCCACTTCTTCTTTAACTCGGTCATTAACGGCCGAATTAAAGCGACGGGGAGGCTGTTTATAGGGCCTAAATCCAGACTTGATGGGCAGCCGATGCTCCAAGAGCTCGCGGCTTAGCCTTTGCATCTCGCTATACTCCCATGCGAAACAATCAACATACGACCGAAGTAACTTTATTACTTCAACATTTTCATCGGGCTGCAAATGTTGGTTTACAAAAGTCGTCCTTGGGATGCTGCCATTACCTATATAAACTTCCTCCAAGGGATCGGCCGACACAAAACCTTGCCCTAATTTCTCCACTTCGCTAAAGTCTTCGATGGCTTCGGCAATACCGTCCTTATTAGACCGATATTGCTCCACGCGAGACTTTAGCCAATCTAGATTGTTCTTGCTAGACATGACTACTAATACAAAAATAGCTGTGCTACTCCAGCCGGCTTTACAAACACTGGTACAAACCATCCTCCGGATACACTAACAAATTCATAATCCGAAAGATCTCTACCTGATAGACACTCTACTTTGTTATGGACGGTGTCAACCGACACATCGGCCAAAGCTACTTGGGCCGAAGTATCCGTGGGGATGACCTCCACCTCATCGCCGTCCCACTGTACCAAGCACTAGTGTAGGGTAGAGGGAATGCAACAGTTTGCGTGAATCCAATCGCGTCCAAGTAACACACTATAGTTACCTTGTACGTCGACGACGAAGAATGCTGTCGGTAGCGTTTTGTTGCCCACCGTCAACTCCATAGAGAGTACTCCCTTGGCCTCGGAGCTCTCGCCGTTGAAGCCGTTGAGCATCAGGTTGGTCTTCTTTAGGTCATCTTCGTCCCTGCCAAGTTTCTTCAACAACGAATAAGGCATTAGGTTAACAGTGGCGCCGTCGTCGACGAGCATCCGGGAAATCGGCTTCCCATCGATGTGACCCCTGACATAGAGGGGCTTCAGATGGTGAGTCGAGTCCTCGGGATTCTCGAAGATGGCGTTGCATGGACCGATGTTTAGTTGAGTGACTTCGGCCTCGCCCCGTGGTAGGGCGAACTCGGCAGGCAGCGTGATGATGTTGATGTCCATCACCTGGGGCGCGGGTCCCTCCGAGACGGGCGAGTAATCGTCGTCGAGCATGTCGTCCTCATCGTCGCTTGGACTAGGAGCCGGGTTGGTTATCTCAACCGGTTTCTCTCTCCATACCTACTTTGTGGCTGGCCGAGGGCGGATCTCTTCGAAGATGGCATCGCGCTCGGCCTCGGCTTTCTTCTCGCGCATCTCCTGTGCCCGCAGCCTTTGTAAGCGTCTCTTCTATGATTTGGACATGCCCGGAGGAGCCCAAGATGGCTGCGGCTTGGTGCATGGAGCTACTGTTCGACTCCTGTTAATTCTGGGCGAAGTGTGCCCTTCGGCCTCGGGCGCCCCGCGTTCAAAGGGGGCTTCGCTGCAAACCCCGTCGGACGGATCAGCCTCGTTCATCCGATCAAACCAGGCTTCGGCACGGAGCCTGGCCGAAGCATGCGTCTTACCTCCGTCAGCCCTCGGTGACAAAGTCTTCGGGATTTTGACCTCTTGAGACCCAACTCTGATAGTTATGGCTTCAGACTCCCTGACTTCAGCCTCCGCGTGCTCGCACCCTTCAGCTTCGCTCTGCAGGGTCCGATTCAGAGGTACCACAGACATTCTGTGGACGATGCCCCCTCCGCTGCGTCTGTTTGCCCTTGCCATTCACAACACTCCGAAGGAAAACAAGGCACGAAGCCGGCACACTCTCTAAATAGTGCACGGACCCGCTCATCTAAATCATCTTGGTAGGTTGTTTGCATGCGCCTCTCATGTGGGGGCGCGACACGCGGCGGGATATCAGCGTGTCGGCCGTGTGCTTCTTCCCTATGTGCTATTTGTATAACGTGCTCGTGTCTAGGCGTCTGTGCGTGTGGTAAGGGAAGTGCGGGCACTGGCGCAGGCGGTGTGTGGTATGTAGTATTAGTTTGACCGTAGGTATAATGATTGGTCTCGGCCACAAGTGGTGAGGCCGGAGACATGGCTGTGTTGTCGTTAGTCCCACAGTATACGTGGGTTGACAGAGGTGCGCTAGCAATAGGAACCGGGGGTACGGCCTCAGCAAAGCCGAACCTCCTAAGAGTCGCCTTTACTTGGGAGCTGACTACCGAATCTAAACGGTTGGCTAGCGAGGCGCTAACAGCTTGATCTACTGATGCGGCTATTTTTCGCTCAATCTTCAAAGAATATAAACGAGGCGATACAGGTGTTACCTGGACCTGAGCGAGGTCGGGGGTGACGATGTCGCGCTTGACGAAGCCCGCGCGTGTCTTGATGTAGCCTCCAAGCATCATGTCTTGGAGTGCCTTTAATTTTGCCTCGATCTCTGCTCGGTCTACCGCGGGGATATCTTCAAGTGTAGGTGACAATATGTTGCGGTTGTCGATATCCGCACCTCCTATCGTGGCGTCCATCGGTAATGTAGACGTAGGAGTCAAAGTAGATGTACCAGTGGCCGATGTAGACGTACTCATCATGTTGGCGTAGCTCTTCCCCAGCGGAGTCGCCAAAAAGTGTGTTGACACGGAAACGTGCCCCTGCACTTGGGTCAGTTCGACGATCCAAAAGTGCACAAATACTTAGGGACAGGCCTAAGCACATGACACCGACATCGCGTTCCGACTACCCTTAATAGTGATAAGGGGGGTGGAGTCGCCAGGCAACCAGATTACACAAAACAATCCAATTAGCCAAAACAAGATAGATTAAACAGAATAAAATTGACAAACCAGTCGGAGCCCATCTGGTTCAAAGTCTGATGCGAAGGGTGCACCGAAGGGTACCTTCGGTGTTGGGTGCGAGGTGCTCCGCCGAAGAGCGCTTCGGCATTTGGACTGATCCGATCGAAGGTAGACTCCGAACGGATCCGGACGCGATGATCACCTCCGAACAGCGGAGTTCAGCGTGATATCTCTGATATAGCGAACCTCGGTGTCTGGTGCAAGGTGCTCCGCCGAAGGGTGCTTCGGCGTTCGGATTGATACGGCCGAAGGTGGACTCCGAGCGGATCTGGACGCGTTGATCACCTCCGAACAGCGGGGTTCGGCATGATATCTCCGATACAGTAATCTACGGAACAATGACGCGAGGGCCACGCGCTAGTGCAACTTCGTCTGGTGTGGAGTTATGGTCCCGGCGAAGCCTGTCGCGGCGAAGTATGCTAGCGAAGCCTGTTGTCGAAGCCTGCGGTCTTGTCGAAGGGTGTCCTAGGGACCTCCAGAACCGATCTCTCAGCTCCGGACACCTTCGGCGAAGGGGGCTCCGAGCATGCGAAGCCTGCAACAGAAGAGTGCGAAGTACCAATTCGGCCTGAGGACCAAATTTTGCTAAGTGTTGCATAGGTAGCGAAGGTAGCAATCTATTACTCAGATTAGTGGATACTTCACAGGCAAAGTATCAAGGTGATAGCAATATGTTACTTAGATTAACGGGGACTTCACAGGCGAAGTACCAAGGCTTACCACTATTTCGTAGTGGCGGACGGAGGGCTTCCAGGAAAACCCACAAAGAGGTACAGAAAAGTAAAGGTAAAAGTAAAGGTACGATCAAAGCATGGCTTTGGTTTGGTTTGAGTTGGGGGGTTCTACACGCCGGCCAGGCCTCTCTATTTATAGGGGTTAACTCCTAATCTAATCTGCTATTAACCCGACCAGATAGAGATAGAGATTGAGCTAGGAACGCGTCCATCTCTATCTCTCCCGGGGTGGGCTTCGGCCAGGCCCGCCGAGGCCTGCTCCTTGGGCCGAAGCTTCGGTAGCGTGGGCTTCGACCATGCCCGTCGAGGCCTGCTCCTTGGGCCGAAGCTTCGGTAGCGTGGGCTTCGGCCAGGCCCGTCGAGGCTTGCTCCTCGGGCCGAAGCTTCGGCAGCGTGGGCCTCCGGAGGCTTCCGAAGCTTCGGCAGCGTGGGCCTCCGAAGGCTTCCTGGCTGAAGCCCATGGGCTGGCTAGAGGCTTTTCGGAGCCCATAGCTTGATGGACTTCGGCCCTGTAGGGCTTCGGAAGGACCCTGGACATGTGTACCTTTGGCCTAAATTACCAAAAATTGATATTTTGACAATCTTGCCATTAATGCTATTTTTTGCCATCAATAAAACCCTTACTACGGATCAAGGTAGTTCATTTGTTTCTGGAGAAGTAAGGGACTTCGTCGAATATTATGGTATTAAGTTGATAAACTCTTCACCTTACTATGCTCAGGCCAATGGTCAGGCCGAGTCTAGTAATAAAACCGTGATTAAGCTCATTAAGAAGAAAATCGAAGAGTTTCCTAAAAGGTGGCATGAAGTGCTTTCCGAGGCGCTATGGGCTTGTAGAATTGCAAAGCACGGTGCTACCAAAGTCAGTCCATATGAGTTGGTATATGGACAAGAAGTCGTTCTGCCTGTAGAGGTAGATCTTGGCTCCTTAAGAGTGTTAAAGCAAGATGGCTTATCGGTCAACGAGTATGAAACTCTTCTAAAGGATAATCTAGAGGAAGTGAGCGATAGGAGACTAAGGGCTTTAGAAGCCATAGAAATAGACAAGAAAAGAGTAGCTAGAGCTTACAATAAGAAGGTTAAACCAAAATCGTTTCAAGTAGGAGACTTGGTGTGGAAGATGATTTTACCCTTAGGTGCAAAGAGTCCCAAATTTGGTAAATGGTCACCTAGTTGGGAAGGTCCCTTTAAGATAGCTGAAATCGCTCCCGGCAATGCATATGTGTTGGAATCTCTGCAGGGAGAGCGGTTTTGAAGAGCCTTGAATGGTAGGTACTTGAAAAGGTATTTCCCAAGCATGTGGCAAACAACATAAAGGGTGTCTAAAAGCCGATATGGATAGTATTGTCTTTAGCTTGTTGTGCTTTTAGTTCACTCAGTTCACTAAAAGGCAAGGAGGCATGTGTTGATAGCAAAAAATGGCATTAGTGGTCGAGATTGTCAAAATATCAATTTTGGTAATTTGGGCCAAAAATACACATGTCTGGGGTCAGGCCGAAGCCCTATAGGACCGAAGGTCATTGGGCTGTGGGCTCCGAAAGCCTTTGGCCAGCCCACGGCCTTCGGCCAGGAAGCCTTCGGAGGCCCACGCCACCGAAGCTTCGGCGCGAGGAGCAAGCCTCGACGGTTCTGGCCGAAGCCCAGTTCGGCAGAGATAGAGTTGTATACAATTCTGGCTAAGTTTTCTATCTCCATTCGGCTGAATTAATAGTAGATTAGATCAGAGATAAAGCTCCTATAAATAGAGAGGCGTGGCCAGCGTAGAGGCCCGCCCAACACAAATCAAACACAAAGCCCTAGCTTTGATCGCATTTACTTTACCTTTATTTTTCCTGTACCTCTTCGTGGGTTTGCCTGAAAGCCCTTCACCGGCCACTTCGGAACAGTGGTAACCCTTGTTACTTCGCTTGTGAAGTATCCGTTAATCTACGTAATAGATTGCTATGGCCTTGTTACTTCGCCTGTGAAGTATCCGCTAATCTGCGTAACAGATTGCTACCTTCGCTACTAGTGCAACACTTAGCAAAATTCAGTCCTCAGACCAAATTGGTACTTCGAACCCTCTTTGTTGCAGGTCCCCACGTTCGGAGCTACTTCGTCAGAGGTGTCCGGAGCTGAGAGATCAGTTCCGGAGGTCGTCAGGACACCCTTCGGCGAGACTACAGGCTTCGACGACAGGCTTCGCCGGCACACTTCATCACAACAGGCTTCGCCACGATCGTACTTCGCTCTGGACGAAGTTACGCCCGCACACGGCCCTCGCGTCATTATTCTGTAATTTGTCGTATCGGAGACCTCACGCCGAACCCCGCTGTTCGGAGGTGATCGTCGTGTCCAGATCCGTTTGGGGTTCATCTTCGGTCGGATCAGCCCGAACGCCGAAGGTATACTTCGGCGACCCCTTTGCACCAGACTTAGAAGCAGACAGGCCCCGACTGGTTTGCTGGTTCTATTATGTTTAATATATTTCTTTCGGCTAATTGGATTATTGTGTGTGATCTGGTTGTCTGGCGACTCCACCCCCTTATCACGACTAAGGGTAGTCGGAACACGACGTTGGTGCTACGTCACGCTTAGGCTTGTTCTTAAGTATCCGCACACTTTTGGATCGTCGAACTGACCCAAGTGCGGGGGCACGTTTTCGTGTCAACAGATAGATTTATATATCTTTTGTAGTAATTATGTATGTCATGGTGAATCATTATATCTTTTGTATAAATTATATGTCATGGTGGATCCATATATCTTCCGTATAAATTATTATATATGTTAAACATTGACAAACACGAAAATGTCATTTTCAAAATAGTCATCTATATGTAAATACGATTAATCATATAAACCGTCTTGTATTCCCTTAGGGTATAACTGATATTTCTTATAGAAATTTACAGTTGGCAGCTGTTTCAACCTAAAATCTTTCGGCTTTTCTGTAGCTGTCAGCTCACAGTAGTTTTTTCACAGCCTACAGTAGAAATCAGATTTTCAAAAATCTATAACCGAACCAAATACACCTTTAGTAGAGACATAACGATTGGCGGTGATCGAGAGCACTCGAAGAAGACAATGTCAAAAGATACATCGGAACCATGTATCTCTATAACACGTATTTCTATAAATGTGGAGCGAAATAATTAATTATAGATTTTTTTTGTTTTTTAAGTCTTTTAGAGTATTCTTAGAACTACTTCTTTATGTCTAATCTCTAAATTTTAAAATACAGAACCACCGAAGAAGCTTCTTTTAGAGAAGCTACAAGATTACACACGTTTCCTAAATACTATGTTTGACTTCAAACAAGCACAATTTACTTTCTATTCCGTACCAAAGTAAAGCTTTTTAACCTAGCAATACTCGTTTTCTTGCCACTATCTCTGGTGGATGTATAAATACATCTATACGTACGCATATACAGTTTCAGTTGCATGTTCTATAGTGCTTTCAGATGATCTCTTTGCCGTCACCTTCTGCTGCAACCTGAGCAGAGGCAGAGTCCGAGCAGTCCGCGCCTGAATTGTACCACCTTGCGCATAGCAGGTAGCAGAAGAAGTTGATCACGCTGAGCACGGCAAGCATCCAGTAGAAGAGATCGAGCTTGTCCTTGTCCAGGTCGTTGTCGCCCAGCCAGCCGCGGCCACCGCCGCCGTGGCTCGCCGTGACCCTGTTCACCAGCGACACGAGCACCGAGCTGAGGTAGAAACCGAAGGCGTAGGAACAGTAGGTTAGCGCCGTGAGGAAGGACTGCATGCCGGCGCACGCCTGCTTGTAGAAGAACTCGATGAGCCCGACGGCGGTGAACATCTCCGACACGCCGAAGACGAGGAACTGCGGCACGATCCACAGCACGGACATTCGTTCGCTGGCGGCGGAGTGGGCGCGGCGCCTGCGCTCGACTGTGGCGGCGGCGACCATGGAGAGAGAGACAGTGCAGAGGCCGACGCCGATGCGCTGGAGCGGGGTGATCCCGGACCGCGTCCCCGTGAGCCGCTTCATGAAAGGGACGAGGAGGAGCTCGTAGGCAGGGACGAGCACGAGCAGCATCGCGTAGGGGATGGCCTGCAGCGACGCCGGCGGGATGCGGAAGGAGCCGCCGCCAAGCGAGGTGTCCATGACGCTGCCCTGTTGCACCGAGAAGGTCTGCAGCTGCGCGAGCACGGTGTTGAAGACGATGGTGCAGGCGAATATGGGCGTCACGGCGAGGAGGGTCTTCGTCTGCTGCACCTCCGCCACCGTGCACAACCGCCACGGACTCTCCGGCTTCTTGTTCGGCCCCTGCTGCGCCGCCCTGATGCAAGCTTTGTCCAAGAACCTGCAGAAGTTTTTGTCCGAGATCAGTCACATCCACACAGCTTGATCAAAGCAACGTGTCAGCGCCGCTGGCTGAGGCTGAGCGAAGGATCAGCTGCTCGCTCACCTGAATTTGTTGTCGTGGCGGAAGTTGCCAGCGAGGCGTGCCGGCTCGCAAACTCCGGCATTGACAGGATCGGAGGAGCTGGAAGGGCAGATTTGCTTCCTCTTAGTGTATGCAGCAACAAACACCTACAGAAACAGGTGAAACAATATTTTCAGTGTTGGTAGTAAACTGGTAAAATAGTAAAAGGTTTCTGAAGCTAAAATAATCTGCAAACATAAGTATTTTTTCCAAAATTCATGAAACAAACATCTTTATGAGTTTAATTATGTTGTTTTTTATTTTTGAAAAATGGTTTTAGTTTGACAAGAATAGGAAATAAATGTCTTGAACTGATGCTAAAAAATAATGCAATTGCGTATATTGCTCTGATCATGTCTAGTTTAAACAACCTGCAGTCAGTTCTGTCGTCATCGCTAGGATAAAAAACATAGCTGCAATGAACTGACAGCCCAACAGTCAATTAATCATAAGAACATTTTAAACCACCTCTCAAACAAAACTTGCAGGTGGCACATCGGTTCAACAAGCAGGCGCGAAAACCGCTTTGGCCATGATCTGGCTTCGAGCCACTGAAAATGCAGAATATGACAAGCTGACCATAGCTGCATGATCGAGGCCGCTGCAACTCTGAATCTGAATGGCGACAAGAGGTCGTCTACCTACTATTTTCAAGTTTATGTTATCTAATTACACGGTGCAGCTAATAATAATGTGATCGTATCAACGATCATGACAAAAAGGTCCATGCAAATGACAAGCTGCAGCTTCTTGGACCCCCCACTACTGGTCTTGTTTAACATGGTGGCGATGGGCTCGCCACTAACACACGGTCCGACACTGACCAATTTTAGAATGCAGAGAGCTTGTACGGTTAATTGTAAACCACCTTGCCTGTATTTAAGCTCTTTTATCTTAATCATGATGCTAAGATAATTTTAGAATAGTAATTTTGGTAGAGATGTTCTTAATATATACTTGCTAGTTGCTCCTGAGAGCTAGTCACGCACAAGCATCAAAGCTCAGTAGCTGTCTAGCTGAAAGGAATCTTATCAACGGTTCGACCCTACAAATCAACTTGCCTATGAATATGCAGGTTTTCTTTTCTTTTCTGACAAATACATGATTTGGTTGTATACCGGAGAGCATCTTCATCTGTAACCTTTATTTTTACGGTTTCAAAATAATATCATCTTATCAGATTTCTACACGTTGAAAAAGAAAACTGCAAGTGGATTAAGATAATTCACACACGTGGGTAGGAGGGCATGCATTGTCTGTCTCTTTTGGTAGCAAGCTTAGTTTATTTCGGCTTAAAATCATAGCGATCTAACTTATTAGATTATTATAATTTATACATTAAATTATAATAAACTAGCATATTAAATTGATATACTGTTTATTTTATTTTATAAAATAATGTAAATTATTATAATTCTAAATTGAAACATATAGAACTTAAGATATGGTAATGTGTGAGTTTACAGGGCATTGTGAAAAAAAAAGAGATTATTCGTACCCTTGCAATAGGCGTAAAGATGCTGCCCTGAGGAGGTTTGTTCCGGTAGAACGCCGCGCCGGAGACAAGGCTGACGAGACCCGCCGCCATGACGGCGGCGGATATGCCGAAGCCGACGTCCATCCCGGAGTGCGTCTGCACCCAGACCAGCGCCGTCAGGGCGACGAGTTCGCCGGCGCAGAAGCTGAAGTATGCCGAGTTGAAGTAGGTCGAGAGCCTCTTGGCATTGTCGTCGCCCGCGCCGCCGCCGCCGCCGGCGAACTGGTCGGCGCCGTGCGCGATCATGTTGGGCTTGAGGGAGCCGCTGCCGAGCGCCACCAGGTAGAGCGCGACGAAGAAGATGCTGGCCTTGATGCCCCTCGCCTGCTCGCAGCTGCTGTCCATGGACGCCATTTTGCACGGCGTCGGCTTCAGCTGCGGCAGGTGTGCTTGCACTGACAGTAGTATGAATCCCTGCAGACCAGATCACAGTAAAATTCATTGCAAAGATCATTTTATTATTTTAAATTCATGAAAGATATATAATTCAAATACTGGTAGGTTTCTTGATTTCATGGACTTTACATGCTATACACCATTATTGAGAAAATATTTTGGGTAAACTACACAAGTTTGTGGAAAATTGTGTGGCAAAGTGTCATGTTTATTTTAGCTTCCAAGTTATGATAGTTACAACTATTTCTATATTGAAGCTAAAATAAATGGTTTAGATTTTATATCTAAATTTTAAAAATTAGTAGTTTCAAAATCTGAAAATAAACTATAATCCAAAAACTAAAACATATTAGCTTTTCTAGATTCGTGCCTACCGAAAATCTCCGGCTAAAGTAAGCAAGCAGGAGTACAAGTTTGTCTGGTCCAGTTGTTTTCAAGCCCCCGGCTACATATTCCCTGTAGCAAGTGTAGTGCTGCAACTCTCTCTTTACTTACAAAAGAAAAAAAAAAGAAGAAGACCAATTTGCTCTCCTAATTGCTAGCCGCGTGTGCAGCCGTGTCACAGTTCGTTGAATTCAACCTGGTCCCAAAAACTTTTATGAAAACTGGAACAAAATCTCTGATCCATGCACGGTGATTGGCGCCTTTTCAGGGCCATCCATCCATGTCCATTTTCATCATTTCTCTTTACGTGAAAACAATGGTCAACTACAACCGGAGAAAACACTACCGTTGCAAGTTCCATTCTAATTAATCACCCACGAGGTATTATAAATGGTTTGAAAAAAGTTACATTTTGACCGTCTTACAGATATACACACACTTCTCTCTTATTTATTACATACTTTAATTTGTTTTAAGTTAGTTTTTATTTATTTTGTATTGAAACATTAAATTATTTATATAAAAAATTCTAAAATAACATATGTTTAGAAAAAGTTGATAAGAGTAAAACGATTTATAAAAGTAAATGGTTGTGTGGCTCAAATGGTTTAATATTTCTCATGTAAATAATAACCGGCCGGTTGGTGGATGAGACTGAATGCGACGGTACAAGAGGACTGAGGTGGGATTCAAGGGTGCGCGTACCGAGAGCTCGACGAAGCCGAAGGTGAGCATGGTCCAGAAGCAGCCGAGGTAGGAGTCGGAGAGGAAGCCGCCGAGGAGGGAGAGGAGGAAGATGGTGCCGACGAAGTTGGTGACGACGTTGGCCGCCTGCGACAGCGGGAAGTGCATCTCCCCGAACACGTACGTGATCAGGTTGTTCCCCACCGCCGCGATCGCCATGATCTCGAGGGCCTGAACCCCTGCATCCATCACACAACCATACATACCCGTTACGTCTCACGTCAGTTGCATACTTGCATTGGTGATTGGTCCTAGCTTAGCTTGGAGGTAAGCTAAGCAAGCAAGCAAGCAAGCATGCGGCGCGTGCACTCACCTAGCACGAACACGGCGGCCCGCATGCCGCCGCGCCGCCCCGGCGAGCACGGACGGCCGCGCCAGTCGACGGCGGCGACCTCCCCAGACGGCGGCGCGCGGCTCTCCACGTCCATTGCTCTATCTGTCTCTGCCTTCTCCCTGCTAGAGAGGTCTCGAGCTGATTAATTAGGTGGTGGTCTCGGCTGGCCAGTAGCTAGCTGTTTAGCTGAATGGCAAAGCTCGCCCAGCTGCTGCCGAGGTAAATGGCAAGTTGGTGAGGGCGGGTTTATTTATAGGCAAGCATCTGCGTTTAATTAGCTCAGTGTCTCAGTGATTAGCCCTTAATTAATTTGCTCCTGGATCTCTCTCTCATGTTTCTCTCTTTCCTCTTGTGAATGAATGCCGAAAGGGGCAGCAGCAGATAGTGCGGCCGGGCCTACCCTCCATGTCGTCCCTTCCATGCTTTCAAATCGGAATTTCGAGGTCGATATCATCCATCCATCCATCCATCCATCCATCCATGGTGCTGACCACTCGTGTTAGTTGGAGGGTGAAAAGACGTATGGATGGACGACATAACACATGCATGCAATTGGGAGGAAGATACATGTAGGTGTGGATTAATTAGTGATGATTAATTAGTATTTCTTTTGGTGCATGCGATGTTGACAAATTGGTCAAATTGTTGGGCAGGCACCTGTTTTTGTATGGTGCTATACTTCTACTGGAAACTGAAGCTAAAAAAAGGTGAAGGCTTTCTGAAAATTTTGTTTTCTGACCAGAATTTTGACAATGATGCTCTGGGAGTCGTGGTTTACTGAGTTGTTTATCAGATCATCATCAGTGACTTGTGATCAACTGCTTGAACCATCACAACACGGCAAGTAAGTAATCTGAAAGGTCAATACTGAAATCTAGTGGAATATATGCGTTTACTTCCCCTCCTTGCTTTCAGGCGTTGATAATGACGTACACCGGCCGGTTGAGAATGAGCTCGAAGTTATTGAGAGTTTGAGACACGAGTACACGACCTAGCTAGAGTGTTGCTATCCTAGTCGGAATGTCAATGAAACGATGACGATTTCTGCAATATATGCAATCCACACAACAGCTGAAACAAATTTGTATGCCAACTCTGGCAGAGATGATACATGAAACATGATGGGTTTGTTATTGGAGACTTAGAAATATTCAGTGATTTGATACTCAAAATAAATTTACGTTTGTTTCTTTGATACTTGTGAAAAGACCATTTAAAACAAATAATTATAGACTAAAACAACAAATAATTAAAGCTAAAAAAGAAGACAGCTTTGCAGTGCAAAAATCTTGCAGAGCGTGGGGAGGGAAGCCCGGTGCTATAGAAAAATCACTTCTTGAAACTTATTATTCTCCGGTTGCTGAAAAGCCCTTCTGCTTTTATTTTTCCCAGCAAAGATCAGAAGGCATAGATTCTGCCATCACGTTCTCGCGCCAGTGATTCCATCGTCAGAACAACATCAGAAAAGTGCCATATCTACAAGACCTGTTTTTCGAATCACCTTAAGTGACAGATGAGATAATAGCTCAGCATGCAGCAAGCAGTAGTTTAGCTGTAAACTTTATTAACTACTCCAATCATCCAATGTCCAGATATGATCGTGTAACCTCTGAACTTAATTTGAGCTCCTGTGGTAGTGTGGTTACACCTAACACACACGACTGATGAAACGAGCTCTTCTGAAGGACGCAGGCGACGGCATTATGCTATGGACACCACGCGCTTCTTGGTAAGCACAACGCAACACGACGAACCTGACCATGGACCTGGCAGAGAACACGGCCGATCAATAGGCCAAAACATCTCCTAGAGGTGATCAGTAGGGTCGGGGTGATATAGGATGCGTTTGGTTGATAGTAGAGTGGGATAGAATGATTTTATCCTAATTTTTAGGCGTATTTGGTTGAAGAGCAAGGTGAAATATAAATTCAGTTTTAAAATACTTTGTTGGTATACCTCAAAGGAGAATATTTCTGTAGATACAAGATAAGTGCATCCAAAATGTTGTTGAACACAATCAATTTACTTAGTATGTAAGAATGATAATGTGTTCATGATGGATCTCATCATTCATAACTAAAATAGAGTTCTAACGAACACAGAAAATTATTTCCTAGACGAGCCCATTCATTAAATTAGAATAACATAACTATTCCAATTAGAACGTAAAAATGATACATAAAATAAGAAAATGATATTTGAAATAAAATAAGATAAAACTATCTTATCTTAAAAACTATAATAAAATCATCACAACATTAATTGAAAACTAAGATAGAATCATCTAATGATATTCATGTAACTAAACACACACTATAGAAGCTGACACGACCTGGCAAGGAAAAAGGAATACGGACCAAATCTTGAGAGAAGTGGGCGCCGCGATCAAAATCCGGTGAATTCGTCGCCATCGTTCGGCGGGGTGTGGGGGGTCCGGCCGGGCGGCCTCGAAGTGATCGATCGATCGATCGATCGATCGTGGGTGCGCCATGGATGACGACGACGATGATGAGAGACGCGAAGGAATTTTCGTGCGGCGTGCGTGCGTGCGTGCGTGCGTTTGCTGCGTAGCTACCTAGCTGAAAAGCGCGGTGCCTTTGTGGAAGGGAAACTGCTCATGGATGAGGTGATGTCCTGGCCATCAGAGGTTGGGCCACAGTAGACACTGTTTCTGTTCACGGCTTTCTGTCATTTTTAGAGGCGTACTACGAGCATATCACTGTGGATGGGAAGCGAGAGGTGTTGCCTCGCCATTGGAAGACACTTGCCGTTCCCTGACCCAGCTGCTTTGATACGTCAGGAATCAGGAGCCCCTTCAAAGGCATGTTCGGTTAGGAGGAGATTGAAGGGGATTGAGGGGATTAGAGGGGATTGTAGTATAAATCCCTTCAATCTCTCTCAATCCCCTTCCCCAAGGGGATTAACCGAACAGGCCCTCAGGAGTTCAGGTCTGGGCGGATGAACTGCACCTTGATGTGCCGCAGCTAATTTTGGTTTTTTGAAATTAATTTTAGAATTATTTTAGGTCTATTGAATCCATAGGCCGGAATCTCGGCCTACCGTTTGAGTTTTTTGTCGCCTTTTATTTTCAGCTTTCAGCGTTGGTTCTTAGAAGTCTTTACCTCAAATTATTTTCCGTTATTTTTGTCGATTGTCTTAGTTTACCCGGCCGTAGAAAAAATTTACATCCGAGCAAAACCAGATCCAACTAGCACACATACCTAATATAATTCCATATATTTATAATTAGAGAGTTTAGTCCAAAATACATCTCCAACAACTATTCTATTTGATTTCTAATTTTTAAAGATCCATAAAATCTTCTTCCATCATATCTATTTTTAAAGAGTATCTCTTATTCCCTATTATGCTAGAGAGTAAGAAGATTTAGATGTTATTTTTTATTAGAAAAATTCAAGATTTACATGTTATTTTTATATTAGAAAAATTCCCTATATAATAATATTGGGATTGAATTTTGAGTCATCTCTTGAGATGATCTTATGTATTTATAGAGTTATCATGTATCAAATATACAATATAATATATTGTTTGTTGAATAATTAGGTAATTACATAATTAATTTTTGAATAAAATAAATCATGAAAAACATAGAAACTAGCATGTATAATTGTGTTATACATGAGATCATATTTATGATCGTTGATATGTGATGAACAAATTGGTTTTGATTAGTTTGAGTGGTCCAATCATTTTGGTCGAGTGGTTGGGCAATCTGCTCGAGAGTTAGCACTTGAGAAATTCAGCACTCGGGAAAATTTAGTACTTGGAATTTTGGATCACTCGGATGTTTAATGCTCGAGTTGAATCATATGCTTTAAATGTATATTCAATAAATACACCATGTTTATAATTGATTGGATTGTTTGAGTTAAGTTGAAAAGAACTTGTGCTCAAAAAAGATTTATTAGTTTGTTCATGTGCAATCATTACTTGAGGGTGAGTCATTATCGATAACAAGATCGGAGATAGGCTTGAGGAGGAGCTAAGGTTCAGAACGATCAAGAAAGTGACGTGGGACGCTCAGGCTAGAGAATGCTGCATATGAAGATGATGTTTTCGTATGACATATGTAGGATGCGTGCGAATATGAAAAAGGAGGAAAATTTGGAAGAAGTTAGGGTTTGAGGGTTAGTAAGAGATAAGGATTCCTAAGTGGATTACGACTCCAAAAGTTATTAATTTCATGGCTCATGGTTTTGATATTTGGGAAAAGGTTTCAAAACCATATGATCCATTTATTGATAATCTAGTTAATGACACTAATAAAGTTGTTTTCAAGCAAATTGCAAGGATCGAAACATGATTATCAAGGGTGTTGGATGCTCTAATTTTGATCGTATTTCTTATATTCTTTCTGTGCATGAGATGTGAAATGTTCTTTGTGTCTATCATCAAGTCTCTTCCACAATCAAGGAAGTACACACAGACGTGTACAAAAAAGAGTAAATGAAATCTGAGATGAAACCCGGTGAGACCTTGATGAATATTTTATTCTCTTTAACAAA